>OW203983.1:42505309-43116810 GCA_934047225.1 Ypsolopha sequella
TGAACAACTCGGTACCTATTTATTATTTTCGCGCCATTTCAATAGATAGTTCTGTAATATATTTCACTCTCAGTTAATACCTGTACGAAACAAAGCACCAGATAATAACATTAATCTGATTAATCAAGTAATGGAAAATATTTGCGTGATTGTTTGTATTGTGCAATTATCCGAACAATCAGATTATGACAATCATTATGTGTTGCAAATTAAGTGCACACAGGGTGGCGCGTTGAAAAGGGGCAGTATAGGAGTTAGAGAAATTTGCTTAAAGGACTCTCGTCATCGATTTTGGGAAAAATAAAAACTGTACTAAAAGCAGAATCGAACGGTTAATTTTGCGAAAAATACTACAACCCCTATTATATCAATCGAAGTAAGGAATAAAAATAATGTGCCCTTTATATCTATATTTTCTTTTGTTTATTTATTAAACAATTATGTCAATAATAAATAAGTTTTATATAAGTTATTTATACTATTTAATAAAAAGTTTGACTTAAAGATAGTTAAATTAGAAATAAACAAATAGCATTTAAGAAAAGATGAAAAAAAAAACACAAATAATAGAGATGAGTGTTTTAGTGAAGACTTGTTTTGTATTGTGTACTACGAGTATTACAAAACACAAAACAACACTTACTTTGTTAAAATAAAAAAATGTACGTCTTTGAACTAAAAACTCTATTAAATTATTTTTAAACTGTGAAATAAAATAAAATAAGAATATTTTTTTTATTTATGAAATACAGGTTTAAAGGTTCCACCAACGTTTAAATTTATGCGGTATACTTAAAACTATTATCGTAATTGGCATTGATTAAATTATGTTAAGGTGTGTTAATTCGAAAACCATTTCGAGTTTTAGGCTTAATAAGTAGTATTTTCGAAGTTTTGGTCTAAAAAACCTCATGATGATGAACATTTTTACGAAAAGACTGCAACTTCCATTTGCCCTCGTGTGATGTCACTTTAGTAATGGCTGTTTAGAAATGTGTCCTTTGCTATCAAGATAAATTTATAATAATTTGCTTCAGACTAATTTGACAGCTAGATGACAGATGAGTAGACAGACAAAGACAGACCACTTTTTTTTACAAGCAATCACACATCACAATCAGTATAATGTCTAAAATTCTCAAGTGACAAGGTCATCGGACAAATCTTAAAAAAATCATAAAAAAATAATGGTTTATTTACTTATGTACCAAAATAATAAAAACTATGTCCTAAAATGGCGTATATTCCCTGAAAAAAATATTTAAATATGAAGCTATGGGAATTCCATACATCAAGCCGCATTTATTTTACATTCATTGCACGAACTACTTCGTAATACGCTTCATGGTGAATAAAAAGTAGTATTGCGAAATTTGTTGCAGCAATTGTATAACGGATGGTGATACCTTCTTTGATGAAACGGGCTAGGTACTATAAAAATTAAAATTTGTAAAGCCAAGTATATTATTCAATTAAAAACTGTAAAAGAAAAGAGCTGTGTGTGTCCGTAAGTACATCGAAGTTATTCCAAAAAAATATATTATTTATTAAATAAAACTATAATACATAGATAATTTAATTATATTACATTAAAACCGACCTGTAATAAGTGTATATGATATACCTACATAACATAAATAAATATACTTCATTTCATATGTCGCCGTGGACCCGTTTTCACTTATTATCGTAAAAGTGAAAACAAACCTGATAGGAACAAGACATTTTCCCTTCTTACAGCCGACCCATGCATATACCCTGAGCGTAGTGTGCGCTGACGCCGTCCACAACGTGGGAGTGAGGAGACGAGCTAACGGTTGGTTGGCGCTGGGGTACGCGAGGCGCGGAGAGAGGTCAGTATACCGTCCACAACGTGGGAGTGAGGAGACAAGCTAACGGCTGGCTGGCGCTGGGGTACGTGAGTCGCGGCAAGAGGTCAGTATACCGTCCACAACGTGGGAGTGAGGAGACGAGCTAACGGCTGGCTGGCGCTGGGGTACGCGAGGTGCGGAGAGAGGTCAGTATACCGTCCACAACGTGGGAGTGAGGAGACAAGCTAACGGCTGGCTGGCGCTGGGGTTCATATCGTCCGTATTGAAAGAATTCAAAATGGGTTTTTGAAGCCACCGGACAACATTTCACAGGTACCCAATATTAGCTCGGCCAAATGCTTCTCTTTAAATATTTAGATGCGTCATTTATGTACAAAATTTTAAAAAATCACATAGGCTCGACCGTTTTGCTTGAAAAAGTAAGGTTTTGTATCCCGCGAACCTCATCACCTTTAAATAACACATTTTCTGTAAGCTTGAGCAGAACTAATTATGCTAAGAATACTTTGTTTAGGCGTACTTCAAACTACATATTATTATAACAAACAATTAATTACTATTGGTATTTTTGCACTTTCTCTTTCGACATACAAGAAAACAGTTTTCTTCGAGTAATATGGGTCTAACTAATTCTTAAGAAATATTTTCAAGCATAATAGCTTTTTTTTTACATAATCATTTCATATTTGTTGTTAGCAAAAACCGGACCGTACCGTTTTGTTTTTGTTAATTAAGTTTATAAGTATTAGTAAGCATTTATGGAAGTCCGGGTTAAAAAGTTTTAATAATTAATTTAAGTTAATGATATCTATAAAAACTGTTTGTTAAACTATAAAAACTAAGTAAAAAATGGAAAAAAAAAAACTTCGGGCCATGTGCTGAACTTAAAATCTCTTGTTTACACGGCACAGTACAATATAGGCTTCGTTTATATCCGAGTTCCAAAAAAACTCTACTTACTCGTAGATTACCTTAAGCGATATAGTATAGGTAGTTCTTGCTTGAAATATTAGACTCTCTAGAGATCAAAGAAGCTCACAATATGTGAGCATCACTACCACGGATGATCATTACATTGCTGTGTGGACAGAGCGGAGCAGTCAGCGCGATTATTAATCAAGAGATTCCAAATTCGATTCCTGGATTCTATAAAAAATATTTATTATTTGGTTGACAGATGCTTCGCCACGATTCCGTCGCTCCTGCGTCACCATCGTCGCCGCAGACTGCTGCTGGTTGCAGCTGGAGGAGTCATCGGAGCCACCACCCTCAAGGAACCCCCGGTCTACTACCAGACTCCTAGCAGCTTGCCTGTCCGGGCAACTTTTCGTTAGTTACCGGCATATAGCACTTTCCTGTATAAAGCGTTTGTTCATGGTTTGACTCCTATGTCGGATACCGGACACTAGTCCGGTTTTGGTTCCGATATCGATTCGAGAAAAACTCATTTGAACAACAACAGTTATATATAATTTAATAATATTATATATTAACAAAATATGGAAGTTTGCGCGACGCGATGTGCCAGTCAAGTGACTGATCAAGCGCAATAACCGGAGAAAGAACGTCGTGTAGGGTTGTGAACAGAAGTTCATCTAAATAAGGGCCGCTTCCACGATCCGTCAGGCATGATGCCGAATGCCGTTCCGCACCGTGGACAAACGACCTCTTATTAATTTACTATAAACTGTGTTTTTTTAGATATACATTATATAAATGCTGAACTTGTTTGTGATTAGCTCCGTGCAGTGCTAGATAAGTTCCAACTTATTATCAGAAATATGTGTATTAAGTAATAAATATGTACAGTACCGTGCGAATTAATTGGATACCTAATTTTAACTTTTCTTTTATTTCTGGCAACTATCTGAGATATTTTTATTTTTGGCAATTGTTTTTATCCTCTCAGGGAATGGTCATTAGATCACAATAAACTACTATTTTCCACTATAAGCACCCATGATTCGGTCATGACCCACAACAAACGTCAAAAATCGTGGGGAAAAATTGGCTATCAAACATGATTGTGCAGCTAACTTCAGGCCTCTATAAACCACCATGGTACGTACTATAGTAGTTGGTTTATTTGGTTTATTCTGCTTATTAACATAACTGATTTACACACGATAGCTGAGTGTGTTTATTTTGTTTAATCTGGTGACCACACCCTCAGTCATTCGAGCACATGTGTCAAAAAGACGTACAGAGCTACAAGGATCTTATGGCACGTGGATTGGTTGGGTCCAAAATCGGAGCTTACGCCGCTACCATACTCCTTGTTTCACAGCTACGCCCCCCTGTCACTGTCACCCACGCGCTATCAGATCCTCAGATTAAGGATTCTAAAATCAGATCCTTATAGCACCGTATTCTAGGTTATGTTGGTACTGTTTCAGTAAGAAATTTATTGTTTTTTCGTAAAGAGTGTTATATTTTGTTTGGCCTGCGTAATTTGAGTGAATTTTTAAGCATATATAGGTATATTACTCCATGAAAGCGGGTGTCACATTGTTGAAAAAAGACTAAACATAACTTGACATATTGTCATGTAACTTTTACGTTACACTGAAATGGATAATTACGCTTGCTGAGCACTCTTCTATGACGTACCGGCAGATAGCGGAGAATGTTGGAGTTGGCCTGGCATCCGTCAGCAGGATTTTCGATCTGAATAAAACGACGGGAGCGGTGAACATCAAACAAAAGGAAAATGTGGTTGGAAGAGAAAAAAACAACCCTTAAAAATTATCAATATCTGGTGCATAAGAGCAAAATGAATTCCATTCGTGGAGTCAACCTAAACAGGGAACTTGATCAATTCACGACACTACTGTCAGACGACGACTTCTTGAAGCTGGTAGAAGGGCAAAAAAGAAAATTAAAAAGCAGGTTCTGACTACGGGTATAATGAAAAAGCACCTAGCTTGTGCCAAGAAATATCAGCGCTGAAGACTGGCATGAAGTTCTTTTTCCGATGAAACACATTTTGTTGTGCAGGGACAGCAAGTGCAGTTCGTATGGCGCGTAGCTGGTGAGCCCATTTCCCCTGCTCATTTTGAACCAAGAATAAAGCACCCTATGAAGAAGATGTTTTGGGGTTGCTTCTCCTATCATAGCACTGAATCACTCGTGCCAGTCATTGGTATGATGAAGTGAAGACCAATATATTGACTTCTTATCAAGACATATGATACGGGAGCTCCAAAAGGTCGCTCCGTGCCATTGTTCAAAAAAAGTGAGACAGTTTTTCACACAGAACCAAATTACTGTGCTTGAATGGCCCGGAAATTTCCCTGATCTCAACCCGATCAGAAACCTCTGGACCATTTGCAAAAAACGGCTCGCCAAGAAGGGTTGTACAACGAAAACCGCAGTAATTCAAGTCTGGTTTCGCGATGATGAACTGAAAGGAAGTCTAAACCTGGTAAATTCTATGCCTACAAGAGTGAAAGGTTCCATAAAAGCAAAAGGAGGACACATTCTATATTAAAACCAATAATCTTTACATACTACCAGCGCTGTTTTTGTATGTTTATATACAATAAAGCACTTTTCGAAGAAATATACCATTTGTTCCAATTAATTCGCACGCTACTGTACACTGCTACTTATGGTCTATCAAAATATGGAAGTACATACAAAACGCATCTTGATAAAATATATAGTTTGCAACTTTGAATAATAAAAACCATTGGACCTCGTACCATAAAACTGAATAATACTGACATGTACCATAACGTTTTTAATAATTGCAAAATAATACCAGTCCACGACCAAGTAGAACAAAGTAAATTATGCCTTCTTGATAGAACAATACTTTAGTAACAAGGATATTCAAAAACCCATCTCACATAAAATATAAACCAAACAAATAACAACACAAAAATTAATTACAATTAGGTCGACATACGAAACATAAAACATAATAAACATAAAATATGTCGACATAAAACATACGAGTATTTATTACCACGTTTGATTAATAAATTACCACAAGAACTAAGGTCCAACCTTAATCCTAAAACTATTATACACTCCCTAAAAAGTTACTTTATACCTACCTTTAATTAAGAAATGAAGTTGGAACGTCCTGCATAAGTCGTTCGATTGCTACCTGTGGGTCTACCGCGTAATTCTCATTTTCATCAACATCAACTTGAGATTGAAATTTGCCGTGCGTGCGACGACGCCCGCCTGACATGCCATCTCTTTTGCACGCGTTGAATTTCGCATGCATTTGCTTGAAGTTGATACAAATGAGAATTACGCGGTAGAGCCTCTGCACGCTGCGCCTCGATAAGAATATATTTTTATCTGTATACCATTGTTTGATCGATTGTTCAACTGCTCATATGCTGTACAATTTCATACATCAAAATTCTGTATTGAAATTTAATTCTTATATTTAGAGGCTATGCGAATGTTATTTTTGTCACTGTCACTCCAAGCGAAAAATGGCGCAGTGCGAGAGGGGCGGATTCAGGGCGAAAGCGAAAAATGTTAGTTTTATAATTTTTATAAAATAACTAAAGTAGCTAGCAAAATTTCAAATATCAAATATCTAGATATTGTTGAAACACACCTAATAAAATATGTTTGAGTTTTGTATATGGTTCCTATTCGTCAAACGAAGAGAAAAAGTGTGTTTAAAGACCTCATTTCAACAATTATTTCTATCGAAGAAAATTTATCCAAATATGTTTTCCAATTTCAAATCCCTTATATAGTCAAGAGGCATATACCAGAAACTGGTTACAATTTTCCGTGTATTTCATGAAATACACAGAAAAGAAACACCCGTATTTTTTTCGCATATCGCCTTAAGTCAATTAATTAACAAATCAATAATTTAATTAAGTCAAGATCAACTAAAGTGTAATTTTGTATTTACTTATTTTTTTAACAACATGACATTGTAGCAGCAGCCGTTCGACTAACTAAATAGTTATCTCTTCATCTATCTATCTATATTGCATACTGTAATTTGTTTGTACGTTTAGCATTACTTATGTTGTAAATCCAAATTCTACTTTGCTTATGCTTTTGTGGGCATAATCTCATGCACGAATATATGCATTTCACGAATTGTAGTATTAGGACCAATTCATGTGACTTTATTGATACTATAATAGTAGTTTATGCTACAAGGGCGAAAAGGAATAAATTACGAGGACAAACGTAACCGAGTAATTTATTTCTCTTACGCCCGTGTATCATACTGCGTTTTTCAATGCATAGTGTGAGGAAATAAAACAAATATAATCTTGTGTACTTTAAATTATAATTGGCACAAAAGGACTGTATCCAGAGCCGTTAAACGTGGAAAAAAAGTATAACATTTATGGTACACAGGAAAGGCTGCAGGTTAGCCAACTATTGTAAATAAATTAAAAATAATAATAATAATAAAGCCCTAGGGCAAAATAATCGACTTTCTGTTCGGTTTTGATGCATAAAAGTGGACCTTTACGAGCACTTGCATTGAAAAATATATAAAAAAATATATACCTATATTTACAAGTTGATATTTATTTACATGGCCAAATTCGTAATGAAGGCTTGGTTCGATGAAGCTTTTTGTGAAATTCATATATTATATTTTTCGTATTCCCTACAAAGGCAAGCCCAGCCCGAGTCACCTACTATGGAGTCACCATTTCATTTAACAAAATTAGCAAAAATTATTGATCCGTGATACTGGTCACATACCAAGCCCTTGGTATGAATTTGGCTGGGTAAATAAATATCACCTCATATATTTTTTTTAAATAACAAGGCTTGCAACTTTATTACACCTTGCAGTAAATAATTTAAATCTATACAATAATACAAAAAGATAAATAACTTAAATGTATATGATAATAATAATACAAATCTAAGAGCCAAATAAACATTATAATCTTGGTGTTTCAATAATAACCCAAACAGAGGTAAAGTCTGTGCTATGACTATACAGAATATAAAAGCAAAGTAAGGTGGAAGGTCCAAGGTAGTTTTTATCAAAAACTTGTGAGAACCAATAACGACGACAAAAGTAGTACAGTTTCGTTCTGTTACTTTTCTCTACACGTTCAAATAATTTTACACTCGCGAATATTCAGTTTTTCTTAAAAACAAAATGTTTTAATCACAGAACATTTAAATTAAAATTAAATTAAAATTAAATGTTCTGAAGTTTTAATAGCCTAATTTTGCAAATTAAAACTTTCATACATTGGATTACAAAAGTTTTAAATAACAAAATTTGGTTCTAAAAAAGTTTGTTTGTATAAAAACTGATTATTCGCGGGTGTAAAGTTGATGGAACGTGTGGAAAAAGGTAACAGAATAAAAATAATAATACTTCTGTCGTCGTTATTGGCTCCCACAAGTTTGTATGAAGATTACCTTGGACCATCCACCTTAAGCGTATGTAAGTATGACTCATAAACTAGTACCAGTACCCAACAATATCACGTTTTTTTAAACTTCAAATACAAAAATCTCGTGGACACCCTTGCTGGTCGTTGACCTCTGATAGCGTTAATAGTACAGAATACAATTATTATACTCTATGTGATAGGACGAGACCGTGCTAATGAACTGTGTTGATACTCGTAAGAGTGAGTAGCTGTCAAGTAGCATAGCTTAGAAAAATAATACAATCTTTGGTACAAATTTGAGGTGTATTTTTTTATCAAAATTGTATCAGTACCGTGCATATATCATATGTCTATGGTATCGTGCATAGACTTAGGATATCAGTATATCAATTTTTGGCGGCCCTCAGAGGCTAAGGAAATTTTCATCTATTCTATAAGACATTTTTAATTCACTTGTTTGGTTTTAAATTATTGTTGAGGTGGTATGTCTACGTGCGGCAATGTGCGGCCCTTTGACAGACCTGGAAATCATTATTGGCCCTCCAGCTAAAAAAGGTTGAAGACCCCTGGTGTATACTTTCATACCCTAAACGGATTCTAGGGTTTGCATTTACAGTCTGAATGTTATGGTCTGTTATAATTGTAAGGGCGGTCTTGACATATATTTTATTCGTCTTTTTTTCTATTGTTAGTTTCAAAAAGCAAAAAGTAATAAAAATCCGAGCTCACAAGCAAACGCCTCAAATTTTTTTAAAAGCAAATCTTTGATCCCGCCTGTGACATTTTGGTTCAGTATTTTTGCAGGCGCTTTCAACTTTTATCAATATTATTGCCTGTAAATATATTTATGCATAAAATACTTGTCAAGAATGTTAACTGGCCAAATTTATCAAGTTTCATTTATTAATTGGAGCACATTTCCTTCACAATTTTTGAGATTTCTTCTCAAATGGTTCGGTTTAATGAGATATTTAACCAGGCTGCTTTCCGGGCCATTATAAAGATAATTTCGCGCTCGGAGGCTCATATTGTTTAATCAAAATCGTGGCGGTTTAGCCATCATCGGGGAGATATTTTTAGTAAGTTATAATTTGAGGGTAGAATAAAAAGATAATAAATAATAATAATAATAATAAAAGGCGTAGGGATGTGACGACCCCATCGCCCTCTGGTATGTCCTGTACGTCCAGTGCAATCAGTCACCGCAGGGCGGCTTGTGGCGAGCCGATGGTGAGTGGCGACACCACGGACCCTACCTCCAGGGGACACTATCACACATGCGCTTACACACACACATACACACCCTAACACACCCCCTGCCTCTGCGCTTGCCTTAACCAGCCGGCCAGAGTGGAGATGCAAGAGCGGAACCTATGCTCCAGGTTGGAAGTGTAAAATGTCATAACGCCGGGGGCACTTGACTGTAGAAGGATCTTGCGCCCCGCAGACTCACCTCTCGACAACCTTAGCTGCTTATATAGTGTTGCCCCCTAGCCACCCCATGGTGGCTAGATAGGGGGCCCACAACGGCTATCCTGTTGGATAGTTATTGAGCAGCAAGTCACCATCTGCCATATTTAAATTTGTGAGAGATTTTCGAGGCAGATGTCCGTTATCTCACTCCATAGCACTGTTATCCGGCCCATTTAGCATCCCATCCTCATAGCCCACTCCAAGTCGCTTCCTTCCTGACAATAGTTTGGCAACTGTGGGGGACTGTCCGTTAATGTATCTCAATGATACATTGTGGGAGAGATGCAGCCATCTCACATTTAGATTAAATGGTAAGGCTTCGGCCCCATGAATGCCTTTCAAATGACCGGGTCCCTATGGGCCCGTGACTGAAAAGTGTACCTACATAATAATAATAACAATTCTTTATTGCACAATAACAATATGTCTGTACAGAGGCGAACTTAATGCTTTAAAGCCTTTTCTTCCGGTAGAAAATGTAGGGTAGTGCCCAAAAACAAGAAAGGTAATGAATACTAAATAATATACGATTTACTTATATAAAAATAAGTATATATATATATAAAATACAATAAATAGAATAAAGGGTATAAAGTATAAATACGTACAAATGGTAAATTTACATAAAGTTAGGTATACAAATACATAAACATACATGAATAATACTAGATATAGACGACAACTCTTATGACAGTGACTCAAAACAAAATAAACAATTTTATGATTGCAAGTAATGCTGTTATTTTTGAAAACAGCAATAGTTGGCGAATCTCTAATAAACAAAGGTAGACTATTCCAGAGGATTGATATTGGGGGTCCTTTTATCTAATTGAGAAGACTAAGCGCTACGGACTCCACGACTCTGGAGAGCTGCCTCCGGACTTCGCACTCTTGACCTTAGTCTGCAGAATCCAGAATCTTCCTGTCATTTCATCAGAAAAACAACAGCGAGGACAGTGGTTTTTTATCGAAACGGCATTTTACCACTTTACTTACAATTTATGTACTTAATTGTTTTAGTTGTAGTTTAATTGTTTAACTTATTTTATTGTTTCTTTAGTAGTAAATTAGGTTACAGTTGTAAAATTATCATTATTTTAGTTATTTAACTTAAAGTTAAACTTCAGTCGTCCGGTAAAAAGTGCCCAACTTGACTTTGTTTTCATTTATAAGAAAATATTTTTAAGATAATGGTCTATGGCAATTCACGCCAATAGTTCAATATACGTTAGGTTTAAAAATCAACAGCTTGAAATTTAATGCACAATTACCCATGATTTTGTCGAAACCAACCTAAAACAACATCATTTTAAGCTTGTTTGGACAAAATCGTGACAAATTGTGCATTTTACTTAAACCTGTTGATTAAAAAACTTAGCTTATTAAACTATTGGCGTAAATTGCAACAGACCAGTATGTTTTTTTAATTTTAACTCCTTAACGAGAAAACCAAAGTTAGGTTGTGCACTTTTTACCAACCGACTAATGTTTAGTTGAGCGTTACACCCGTCCCGGAGCTCGGAGGCTCGTATTGTTCAATTCCCAGTTCTATAGCCCCGGAGCTTGGAGCGGACAAAAACCGGTCAAGTGGGAAAAGTGTCCTGAGGGTTCCGACTTATTCCGACTTAAATAAAGGAACTACGATCCATTAACCATTAACTCTTTCTATCCAAAGGATCTGATTAAGTTAATTATAACAGATTGTCAGATTTTTTTCTACATGTGTGGAATTATAAGACCTACACGTGAACGGACTTTTAATTTCTTAAGATAAGAGAAAGATAGGTTTTCATTGTGAGTCAATTTGTATGAAATTGAAATACCTACCTTTAGAAGCCAGATTTTTAACAGTACCAGGGGGCCAAAGTAGGTATTCATTTCAGCGTTATATCTCTCACGGGGCCCGAGAAAAAGGTCTTGACAGAAGCACAGACGGACATAAGTGATTCTGTTAGGGTTCTGATTTTAAAATATTGAAGTACCGAAGACAAAAACTAAGTAAAAAGGGTGTAAAAAACCGGCCAAGTGCGAGTCAGACTCGCGTACCTAGGGTTCCGTATTGTGGATGATAAATTTAATTTTGTCATTTTTTTTTCATGAATTTCTCGACCGCTTTATTTTTCCTGTAATCTTTACGTAAACACATATTACCACGATTTTTTTTCATATTTTTTGGTCCACCAGTTTTGGAGATAAGGGGGGGGACATACATATTTTTGTGGTTTTTTAAAGATTTCTCGAAACCAGTGCCAGTAAGTATAGTAAAAGTATATATTTTTACAATCAGCTTTTTAATATCTACAATTTGATATCCATATTGTATTTTTATAATTTCAAAACGCCTGGTCGATGCCTCCGGGGACCCTCGGCTTACCTCGGCCAGAGAATCAGTCTGGCCATACAACGAGGTAACGCTGCCAGCCTGCTAGGTACTCTCCCGCACGACGGCAGCGACCTTGATAGAATTTTTTATTTAGTTTAATTTTAAATATTATTTAGTTTTAATTTTATAATTTTTTATTGTTATGTATTCGATTTGTTGTGTAATAAATAAATATTCAATTTTTATAAAATATCTTTTTTATTTATTTTACTTCTTTTTTTATATTTCTCGTTAGTGCTGATATTTTTTAATTTATATAGTTTTCCTGTAATTGGCCAGTTATGATCTACAATTGACATTTTTTTCATATTTTTCGGTCCACCAGTTTCGGAGATAAGGGGGGGTGACATACATATTTTTGGGGTTTTTTAAAGATTTCTCGAAGCCAGTATCAGTAAATATATTAAAAGTATATATTTTTAGAATAAAATTTTTAATACCTACAATTTGATACCCATATTGTATTTTTAGGCTAATATTTTTTATTTTTCTCACTATTGTTTTGGAAATATTTTGAACAATTTCAAATTTTTCATAATTTTTTACACTGTTATATGTGGGCAAATTCACGGTAATCTTTTACGGTGCTAAAGTTATGAGGCTGTGACATACGGACGGACGGACAACGGAGTCTCACCATAAAGGTTCCTTTTACCTTTTAGGCACTACGGAACCCTAAAAAGAAGGGCTAAGAAGCAATAATTAATCCCGTTATTTTAAATAACGAAAACGTCCTATAAATTGTTAGAGTTTCGTTGAGGTTTTCAAGTTGCTAATCTAATTCAACGACATGTTTAAATTTAAAAGTCTGGTTACATTCACATAACTAATGCTTTTTTATTATATATATATATTACCATTAGATCATTTTAAAATGTAAAAAAAATGTCTGTGGGAACGAATCTCCGTCGATTGGACTGCAACTGGGGAGTACGGCACGGAGGTTACATCGTTCAATGAAATGAAATAATTTTCCACAGACAAAAACTGAATAATAAAAAAGTATATTTTGTATTGCCAACAACAAAGCGGACATATTTACATTTTCTTGCTACACCTTGAGACTGATCGGAGATCTCCATGTTCTTGCTCTTCATGTTCATGTTTGTGTTCATGTTCATGTTCGTGTTCATGTTCATTTTATGTTCATGTTCGGGTTCATGTTCATGTTCGGGTTCATGTTCATGTTCGTGTGTATGTTCATGTTCGTGTTCATGTTTTTGTTCATGTTCTTGTTAATTTTCTTGTTACTGTTCATGTTCATGCTCGTGTTCATGTTAATGTTCGGGTTCATGTTCATGTTCGTGTGTATGTTCATGTTCGTGTTCATGTTCATGTTTCTGCTCATGTTATTGTTCGTGTTCATGTGCATGATCGTGTTCAACTTCATGTTCGTGTTCATTTTCATGTTCATTTTCGTGTTCCTGTTTAAGCAGATAGACTAACAAAGAGTTTCTTTTTCCCATGGAACCATAGAAATGTAATAAGTAAATGAAAAGCAGCAAAGTTGAATTGACTTTTTCTTTTCATTACCAACTCCTTTATAATGATAATTATCATCTGATGTTAATTTCCTTTGAGATTTTACTTCTTTAGCGCTGTGAAAATTGTGAATCTGTTTTTGTTTTTCAAGGTCCCGAGCAGTGTGATCGTGTACAGTGTGCATTAAACACAGATTTTGTTTTGGTCAGAAAATTTAGTTAAAAAGTTTTAAAGCATAAAACTAACTTTTTAAACTAATTGTCCGATTAAGCTTTATTAAGATTAAGCTTGGATAAGTTTAATTTGATTTATATAAAAATTACTCACCTCAATACGTGTTATGGTCGGGATAGCCGACCAGTTTCAGCAGATTTAGACTGCCTTCACTTTTGAGGTGAGCCGTTTTTATATAAATCATGAATTATCCTCAAGTCTCATTTAATTCTATTACTTCGATAAGTTTATAATATTACATTAATACCGATGAAAAAAACAAATTGATGGAACCTAATTATAATTATATTATTGACTAAATATTTCATGCAAAGTCAGGATACTTACGAAAATCATTCTCAGAACTCGTAATATTTAGACTTACTTTGAATTCATTCAAAGACAAGCTAAGCATTGGTCGAAAACTCGAAACACGTCTAGCTAATCACGTATTTATGCGTGAATATTGTTACTTAATTATATATATATATATATATATATATGTATATATACATATATATAAAGTACCTGTGTTTTATAAGTATGTTGTTATAGCTGTAGATGTCCAGGTGACTACCCAAATCGTAACCAAATTTACAGAACTCTCAGGGGACGAGTCCTATTTGCACTTGGTTGTTTTTTTGGTTCTGAAAAAAAAATTATAGTAGATTTTTTTTTTATCAACTTGTCACACTTTTCATGATTCGCCGCCGCGCCGTCGGGCACAGACGGCTCGGCCCAGCCGGGACACATCAATATTTAACCCCTGCGTCTTCTATGTCGTCGATCAACTGCCCGACCCGGCCCGAACATATCAATATTTGACCGCTTAGTAATAGGTTAGTAGTAGCTTACTACTAGGTTACTGTTATGACTAACTTATTTACTGTCAAATTATAACATTGATTATAATCATACGAACTGAATGAAGGAATTATATACATAATTATATAGTTTTTAGGTATACCTATATTCATTAAATTAATGATCGACATACTATAGATATCAACCACTGTTATTTGGTGAATTAAGTTTTGATTTGTTTTGATTTATAGTTCATTTATAAATATAAATATACATACAAAGCGGCAGTAGTTCAGGGGTAGAACGCAGGCCTCTCGATCTTGAGATCCAGGTTCGATCCCCGGTCGGGCACTCACCATTGAGTATTTCGGAATTTATGTGCATAGTATTTTTTCTTACTTACCACTTGCTGAACGGTGAAGAAAAATACCGTAAGGAAAACTACATGCCCTTAAAAGCGCGTATTTGTGCCCGAAGTACGGCGATAGGGCTCATCACCGATCACGTGGGATGTTATAATCGTCGGTGAAACGCGGGTGTACCGAGTATGAATTGTGAATTGCATTTCACAGTTCACCTTTAAAACACCTCTGACACCCCCTCGGGGATTCATGTTGTGACGATATATTGTATATATATATATATACATATATATATATATATATATATATATATATATATATATGTGTTTATTTTACATTTTTTGTAATTATAAATTAAAAGAACTTAACTTCAAGTAATAATAAATGTGAAAGACAATAATTAATACAAAAATAATCCTAAAGAAATAATTATAAAAAGAAAATTGCCTCTAGATCACTGCCCTGCGGGAGAATGCCCAAAATACTTGCCACATTACCTCTCTGTATGGCAAGACTTATACGCTGGCCTAGATAAGAGCCAGCTCGCCGGTCGCCGCTAGTGTTCACAAGCTTTACAGAGAGGTCCGTGACAAGCTGACGCGCCTCCGGACCCCATGTCCCCATTGTCTCGACCCCAAAAGGCACAAACATGTAGCTTGAACCTATTGCCACATATCTACGCCTCTTGGAGAGCTCAGCAGCGGCCGCCGCCGAACCAGCAGCCCTACTGCTTTGGGAAACATGAGAGGGCGCCAGCGTATCCACGCAGGTTGCATCCCACACGAGCGGCCTCCCATGCTTCCACGGTATTAACGTCATACCGTCGGGTCTCTTTCCGTCGTCATTTTTACATTACGTATATATATATCCCATTGATAAAATGCCCGATATTCTGATGCATTTACCTTTAAATTAAATTTTTCTAAGAGTACACAACAAATTAACATTATAGAATTGCAGTATTGCAGAAAGAAAAGTAAATCTGGATGTGAGGAGCTCTGTCTTTCTGCGTTTCCATACTGCAATGATATAATGTTAATTTATATCTCCTTGCGATGGAAAAATCGCCAAGTGTTCAAACATAAAAAAATATTTTTGTCATACACAACAAATCTAAAATCTCAAAGAAGTAAACTACCCCCACGTTACAAGGGCAATTCCTTCCCTAGCCTTTTCTCAATTCCCAATAGACATCGATTGCGGGACTGAAGATTGAAACAACCCTTTCTTCACGAATGTTCGACGTATGTCTTGTGTAAGTCTCGCTCCGCAGTGCTGCCCTTCATCCTCATGTCAATGGCAACACACTGATGTAGTTACTCTAAACTAAAATTTTATTCTTCTTTTAAAATTACGAGCGTATCAAAATGTGTTTCACGGTAAAGAAATTGAGTTTTAGAGCTGTCAGTTTAGTTAGCCTCAGTGAACCTAGTCGCTGGTTAGCCCTCAAAATCAGCTACATTAATCCCACATATATCTATAATTTAGTATGTTTTATTTTTAAACATTCTCGGGTATGATATTAATGAATCACGCAAAATCGCCTGATTAAAATTAAATTTTAAATGTTCGTAATAATTAATGATTTGTTGGCCCGATGATGCATAATACAAATCCGGAAATAGCCTAAGTTAACATAAAAAAACCGGTCAAGTGCGAGTTAGACTCGCGTTCCGTATCGTGGATGAAAAATTTAATTTTGTCATTTTTTTTCGTGAATTTCTCAACCGCTATATTTATCCTGTAATTTTTACGTAAATAAATTACCATTACCAATGATTTTTTTTCGTATTTTATTACGTTTGACTTGTAGAAAAATACATTTTCATCTTTAGCTGACCGCCTTCGTGGTTTAGTGATTCGAGTATTCGATTACTAATCCGAAAGTCACAGGTTCACAACCCGTAGGGACACATTTGTGTCCGGTCTGCGTGCCTCAGAAGGCGTGGCTTCATATTTGTGGCTAAAGTGCGGCGATAAGGTTCACGGTCCATCCCTCTGGGATGTAATAATCGTCAGTGTAACGTTGATATAAGAGTGTGGACTGTGACTCGCATTTTACAGTACTCAATACTGCTTCAGTCATAGATGGTGTAGAAATAGAGCCGCTCTAACCTCATTACTGCTCTATTTCTACCCCACCTACTATGTTCGAAGCAGTATTGCCTAACTGAACTATTGTGGATATACTCCGACGCTAAGGGCGTTTCCCCACGAACCACGACACGACACGATTTATGAAACATGACACACGACTTGTCGTTTGGACGTTTTCTCACGAGCGGCGATTTCAACAGCAACACAGCAGTCGCCTTATTAGTTCAACACACCACGCACGCACTCCGACATGCTTAATTTTTCACATTTTCCACAGCTTCTACCGTAGTAAAAATGTCGTATTAAAATTTTTCCATTTTATGTATATTCCAGACAGCGGCACCGCATTTTGTCGTGTCGTGTTGTCGCTCGTGGGGAAACTAAAGATTTTCAAAAGTTTAGATGAAGGGCTCATCTAAACTTTTGAAAATCTTTCTACCTAAAATCTATTGCATTGTTTTTGAATGCGTGCGAGTGACCAATCTGGCTACCTTCGGTCAGCAAACTGATCAGACTACTAAAGTCTTAAAAATTCAAAACATTAAGTGCACTTAAGGCGTCCAACTATCACTGTGTTCAGATGAGCACTGATTCCAAACGTGTTAGCGTCACCCATTTAAAGGTGGAAACATTTTCGTGCTGTCATACTACGGTAAGGGCTTATCTTTACTTTTGAAATATTTGGGGGAAACGCCCTAAGTCTTAAACTCGGTCCAGGCGTCCATTATGATTTTATAGTACTGTAATACAACTTAACTTATATTATATCTATATAATATGTAAGTCTATAAAAGACCGGATGAATCAAAATATGTGCAGATTTCCCTGCTGGATGTTCCTTTAAGCGTAGTTCTATTGTAAAAGTGTTATTCGATATACTGATACACACTCGGAAACAACTCAACACCACCTCGGGGATTCATGTCGTGGATATATAATAAATTTTTTATCTTTAGTTTTATGGTTAAAAATATGAAATTATTTTATTAACTAATGCAAACATAACCAAAATAAGCAAAAAACAACCATACTTATATTTTTGTATTATTTCGTGTTTTTTCAGAGATCATAAAGGTTCGTAACTCGCCATATTTTTTATACCTATGTCACATTTTCCTTCATCTGTAATATACCTACCGCTGACAAGAGAAATAAATGAAAAATTACGAAATTGTTTAATTGTTAGACTAACAAAGAAATCAAAACATTTAATGATCAAAAATAGGTGCAACGATGAGCGAAGCGAAGTGGAGAGAAGAGTGTGTAAGGTTGCTATCATAAATTAATTCAGAGAGGAGCAAAGCAAGCCCTCAAAACCTAACATTACCCAACCAGCGTTAGTTAGACCTAAGTGTATCCGGGTAAACACCGAATTTTCGTACTTTACCTTTACTTTGAGTAATTCTAAGTTTAGTTGAGTAAAGATAGTTTTACCTATTTTTCTAGTATTGCCCAAAACATATACAAATAAAGTGTAAGGTACAAAGATAGTGCAATGATAACTTGTACTCTCAAACCTTCCTCCTGAATCCACAACTAGCCAATAATGTAAACCGCATTAAAATTCATAAAGTTCGTGCTGCTCAAGTTATAAGAGTACACATAGATGTTGCTTTTATTTCTCACACAGAAAATACCTTTAAGAGGATGGCATATCCTAGCAACTCTTTTTATTACCCGTACAGCACAATATGTCTAACAATAAGTCTAATGGCAAAGACCTTATTTGCTTTTCATAGAGGCGATTATATGTTGACTCTTTGGCCTCTTTTTCTTGGACGCATAATACTAGTGATCAAGAAGCGAAAAAACAAATTGGTGTGTTTTTAGTTAATACTGAAATATTTTGTAGGGAAAAAGTATTGGATTTAGGAAACATCCCTTCATATTTCTATTGCATATTTTATAAAAAAAAACAAGTTGATCTCTTAACCGTGTCTTTGAAACGGACGTTGGAAAACAAAAAAAAGAGGGTGGAAAACATTTTTTTTTTGACAAAAGTATAAATTTTAAAACATTGTTTATAAGTAGGTGGAATCACTAGATAAACGATCGATAAATCAAATATATTATCTTCAATATGAGGAGAGACCTAGTTTCTTAAAATGAACCCTTGAAAACCTGGTGTTGTTGATGTTCTAGCGTCAGGTGTCCCGTTAACATACCTAATATAATGACCGTAGATGATAAACTGGACATTGATTTATCAGAGCAAACCTTCTACAGACACTAACTATAAGTAAGTAAAATCCAAGTATAATTTTAGGTCTGTGCTCCGATATCTCCAGCCACAGTGCTTGTTATATAACTACAGTTTTTGTCTCTAGCTACAGGAACATAAAACTAAAGTAAACCCAGACGACATGATTGAATCTTCGAGCAGATTCACTTCTATATTTTACGATTGACATAAAAATAAGAAGAATTCGCTGCCGTCCGGGACGCCATGTACGTCGGGGACTCGATGTACGTGTGCTTACCGGTTATACATATATTCTTGTAGCTATGATATTATGATGTACAACGTAAACATTCAAAACAAAGGTAATAGAATTTCTAGTTCCAAAGTTAATGGCTTTCTGTTAAATCTCTTAATTCGCATTATCCATAATAAAATAGATGACAATATTATGTTTATTTTGCGAAATCCATCGCTATGAATACTCTAAATATTATTAGAGTGCAATACAAACTAGAAAAGATCAATCAGAAACAAACCCAAAGACAAGAACATAAAAAAAATAACAGTGGACAAGTATGGTGGAAGAATTCATCGGTCTAGGTAGGAACCTCGGTGGCGCAATTGGTAGCGCGCTTGTCTTGATAACAAGAGGTCGCAGGTTCGATTCCTTGCCCGGGGAATTTTTTCATATTCTTGTCTTTGGGTTTGTTTCTGATTGATCTTTTCTAGTTTGTATTGCACTCTAATAATATTTAGATGAAAATAGATCGCAGACCAGACCCGGTTGCATAGTGTTTAATCGTGCGCGACGTGGCTTAGTTGAATCACAGGTGCGAGGAGCGTGACATACTGTTTAATCGCAAAAACATCGTGTCACGCTCCTCGCACTTGTGATTCAATTAAGTGACGTCGCGCGTGTTTAATTTAAACAATATGCTACGCAGTGGCGTGCACAGAACTTTTTGCTGGAAAAGCAAGCAATTGATCAAGAATAACAATAAAAAAAAATGAAAAATTTTCAATACCACTTTGAAAAAAAAAATTGTATAGGAAATTTTCACTCTAGGGTAGGCATGTCTACCCTGGCATCAAACAATTTTTTTTTCAAAGTGATATTTAAATTTTTTCATATTTTTTTTATTGTTGTTCTTGACCAACTGTTTGCTTTTCCAGCAAAAAGTTCTGTGCACGCCACTGATGCTACGAGTGCAAATCGTGGCTCGGATCCATCTTATAAATTAAACATAAACTTGATAACATTAAATGACATACTTTATAACATTGAAATATACGATGTAGTGACGAATATTTATTGTTCAACGTTTAAACCTTCAAAATAAGTTTCCTTTCCCTAATATGTATATCTACTAGATAAAACGTTCACTTTTGTTGTAACCTTAATTTGGATCGTAAAACGTTTAAATTTCGAGTGTAGTTTAAATATTAAATACAAAGTTCGCTTTGTGCTCAATGTTGGAGTTTCGAACAGGAAATTTTAAAATAGGGAAAGTCCAACCTTTTCGTGTGAAAACATTGATGTTATATTATTGTTCTGAGTGTGAAATTAATTATTACATTGGATATATTATTGGGGGAATAAAATTTATGGCAAGATACAGGAGCCCCGAATTATATATTTATTTCTAAAAACGATTGTAGAGCATACATAAGTATTCTTCCAGAGAACTTATTTATTTAATCGTATGGCTTATAAAAGTTTACAAGTCGTTCATAATATTATTGGGGATGTCTTTAGCCATTCAGCTGCGTCTTCTGTAAGGATGAACAGGTCAGAAATATTTCCATTAAACTTTCGGGTTGGGCATTCTCGGATGATGTGGTCCACATTTTGCACCTCGGCACCGCAGTCGCAGGCTGGTGATGTTCTCCACCCACATCGGTGCATGTGCTCTCCGGTACGACCATGGCCGCAACGGAGCCTGTTAAGAAGGCACCAGGATCTACGGGGAAGAGCGAACCCTTCTGGTTTCTTTGTGGGATCAATGATGGTAGTGCCCAGATTTGGAGGAGGATTGGTCTGCCATTCCTTTCTCCAGGATTCAGGGATGCCGATGTTGTCCTGTAGAAGACATTCTGCGGTCTGTGATGGTGGATGTCTCGACTTCAAGCGATACGCTGTAGGGTGGAAGAACTCATTATATGCTGGTAGGCTAGGGTTTGCTCGGATCTTTAGCGCCTCTCTCACGAGGGCGTGCTGTCTTCTTAGAGAACTGAACAATTTATATAACAAATCACAAAATAACAATTTGAGCAAAACATAAAATAAAAATAACAATGACAACAACAGAAAAACAATAAAATATATACAATTATTACATAATTATAATAATGGTACTTATCAGCATCAGTACATCGTCAGCGTTTCTTCGCTTTCACAGTTTCTCATCGATTTATTATTAAACAGATCACACTGTGGTGCTGTGACAAATAGTGCACTGCGTTTTTTGATTCCACGTATACGAGGAGATCAATACAATACTTTCGTACAATCAATAAGGTGGCGGAAAACATTGACGTGTTTCATTGCTCTTTGAATGAATTCACAAAAGCTACATTGTGTGTTTTGTGTTATCTAAATTAGGTCTAAATCTTTGTGTTATTTCTATTATTTTCTATTGTGTATTTTTATTTTTGATTTTGTGTTTTTGTTTTTTGTTGATAATAAATTGTATTATTAGAATAAATAATTGTCTACCCTGAGAGGCGGGTTTTTTTCTCAGTTCAGGGTAAATTTAATACTTACATTATTGATGCTGCATTTTTTATGAGGATAATAAATAATTTTTATTTGTATTTGTATTATGTTTAAGTTAGTAGCTACACTATCGTCTTAGGTTAGTCCTGTAAAGATAGATGTAAGTTGAATAAATAAATAAATCATAGCGCTACGGTACCCGCACCAGGCGCCGCTAATAATCGATGCGAGCGTGCGCGTAGATATTTATCAGGCACAAACAGTTTGCAAACTTTGAGCAACCAAAGCAACCAAATCGGGAAAATCAGCGTCTCCACGTAACATGCGGCAGGTACATATCATATGGGTACATGTATGCTTCACCTCCCGAGAATTTAAATAGAGCATTCCTAAGGGATATTTCGTTGGGCACATGAATGAATAGTAGCCATACATCTTTTTAAAGAGAAATTTGAGGAAAACTTTCTGAACTTTTTTTAGCATGCGTAAGTTTTTTTATGTGGATTCCATACAATAGAATCTTACTCCTTACTAGAGCCGTATACAGCATACGAATTACTTTATTGTCCTGAAAATACTTTGCGTTTCGGACCTCTGGATTAAATTGGTTTGATTCGGAGCATAAGGATGCGACCCTTATGCTCCGAATCTAACCAATTTAATTAGACTATGATTAGGAACAATATTGCTAGTGTCAGGTATCTTATACATTTGGAACAAAAAAAAAGAAAAACATTCTGTAGAGTTCCCTCTACCCAACCGCCCTACTCGCTTTCCCAAATTCTGGATATTAAGTTCTTACCAAAATGTCATGAAATATCATTTAGGAATACCAACATAAAATTGTTCGTACAGGAAAAACGGCCAGGCCGACTTAAAGCAAACTATTGAATTGCAATATTGCAATTTCATTCAGGTTGGGCAAGGTCACACAAGACTCTCGCACTATCATGGCCTACTCCTCACTACTACACTGACTGAACCCCTGTGACTGCCGCGCTATCATGGCCTTTTCCTCTCTACTACACTGACTGAATGTTTCAGACTCCCGCACTACAATGACTGAACGTCTGTGACTCCCACAATTTCATGGCCTATTCCTCACCACTACACTGACTGAGACCCTGTGACTGCCGCACTATCATGGCCTTTTCCTTACTACTACACTGACTGAACGTCTGAGACTCCCGCACTATCATGATTGAACGTCTGTGACTCCCGCAATTTCATGACCTTTTCCTCACTACTACACTGAACGTCTGTGACTCCCACTCTATCATGGTCTTTTCCTCCCTACTACACTGACTGAACGTCTGAGACTCCCGCACTATCATGACTGAACGTCTGTGACTCCCGCAATTTCATGGCCTTTTCTTCACTACTATCATACTGTCATGGCCTTTTCCTCACTACTACACTGACTGAACGTCTGAGACTCCTGCACTATCATGACTGAACGTCTGTGACTCCCGCAATTTCATGGCCTTTTCTTCACTACTATCATACTGTCATGGCCTTTTCCTCACTACTACACTGACTGAACGTTTGAGACTCCCGCACTATCATGACTGAACGTCTGTGACTCCCGCATTTTTCATGGCCTTTTCCTCACTACTACACTGAACGTCTGCAACTCCCGCTCTATCATGGCCTATTCCTCACTACTAAACTGACTGAACATTTATGACTCCCGCACTTTCATGGCTTTTTCATGGTCACCTGTCACCTGTCTAGCTATTGGTTAGTTCCAAGTGGTAAAAACTGCTAATGCTAAACTGTTCCAAGTAGTCACAACTGATAACTGTCACTTGTCTCACTTGCTTCTAGTTAACTATACGTAAACTATTTAATATGTCAGAAATTATTTTTCCATGACCATGGACCAGGTTCCTTAGTGGATCTCAGCTGATGCAGTTTACGTATCTAAAATTCATAAAAGATAACCTAAATACTTTTTCCACGTGTATTAACAAATAAAAATTATAGCAACACAGAAGGTTCACCAGAGTTCACAAGTGTGAAAAAATCATAATCATAATCATATCATTTATTTGCAGATTAAAGCCACACCTGGCACACAAAAAAAAATATATATATATATATTAAATGTCAACATTTGTATAAGAAAAAGGTAATAATTAAATAAAATTCAAAATATGTCAGGTACTTAGTAATAATCAGAATAATAATTATAATCATAGCAACAAGAAGATTTACAAACAAGAAATTAAGATGACAGAAATTAAAATTTTATAAAATATAAGTTTTAAAATGTTCCACTTATTAAAAAAAAATATGTTCAAAATTGTAACAATTTAGTTGTCAGAAAACTCAAATTAGAAAAAAGTCCTTAACCTAGGTATAAGAGGAAGAGCCCTACTAAAGGGAGTTTTCCTTTCATTTTCTTAATCTCATTGGGGAAAGGTTTCCCTTTGCCCCAATTTGAAAACACATTGCTTTGAGACAGCCCTTTTTATAATAGAGCTGTTACCGATATTGTTTGTTAGGACCTACTGCTGCTGAGTCAAAGCTTTTCCCTAAATCGACTTTATAGGTCTCAGTACGTTGATAGCTTAGTGAGACACTTCATCTGGATTGATTCCTTCCTGAGCCATGTGAGGCATACTTTTATTGTATCTACCCTTATATAATATGTCATCGCCACTTCATAGAATTGCGCATATAATGATCTGCTTAGGTCTATCATATTTCTGTAAAACCTAAGAGGGTCGCCTCGCTCCACTCCGCTTTTCCTGCTCTGCTCATCGTCGCACCTTTTTTTTAAATTTATACCTATATTTAAATGTATAGCCTTTAATTATACACAATATACAAATACACTTAAAAATCAAAATATATTTCGGGCCCTACTGCGCCCTGCGTTAGTTGAAATAATAATAATTATGACTTATTATTATTAATAATAATAGTATGACAAGCAGTAAAGACAAGATGAGAGTGTGAATTAAAACAAGTATAAGAAAGAAAAACTAGGTAAATAAAACTTTTTTTAATATATGGTGAGGATAAGGTCCTTTCTCCATCACACACATACACACAACCTATCCTCAAACACACATAAACCCCCTCTCTCCCTGCCGCACCCACATGCATATCCTCCCATGCATGTGGGTGCGGCAGGGAGAGTGGGTCTTTATGTGTGTTTTTGATTAGGTTGTGTGTATGTGTGTGATCGAGAAAGGACGTAAGGTGTTTGGTTGAGGTTTGTATTGGTGTGTTGTGTGTTGTATTGATGTATGTATATGTATGTATATGGAGGTAGATTTGTTTATGAGTGAGCATGTTATGCACCATGCGGCCGTCGGCATGGAGCTGTGCTCGGTGATGTGCTGAGTGTAATTTTTGTGTGTTCTGATTTTGGTGAGTGTGGATTTCAAATTTTTATTTTCGTGATAACAGATCGGTGGGTTTATGTTAGAAAGAAATGTAGCTCATTAAAATCTTGTTACATATTAGTCTTACGAAAAAAGATAAATTACAAAAATTTCGACATAGAGCACCTCCAAGAGATGCACAAATAAAAATCAAAATAAACAAAGTCTTATTTATCGTGATAATTTCAAAGTCCCAGTTTACGGTGCTATTGTACAGTCACCTGCAGTTCAAGCTCCCTATTTGTACTACACAAATTCAGGCATGCGAAAGTACAAGAAATGTTTTCTTTTTGTAAATCGAACAGAAATTTACTATCAGGTACATATTAACTTTCTTACTCTTTTTGGTGTTGCCCGAAGTGTAGTTGTGATCACTTTTATGAGCTCTACTTTAGTGTACTTAACACTGTTTACTACTTGTTTTAGTTCCCTCGAGTGAAATAAAGTTAGTTTGAAGAAAGTTCAAGAAGATAGTCCAAGTTAGTGGCCGAGAGATCTACGTATAGCTTGCAGAAGAAAAAGCAATTTTTGAATGAAATTTGAGTGTATGTTTCTTCATATCCCCGGTATTTTCAAATCCTTTTTCTGTTTGTCAGAGTATACTTTCAGGTAGATACCATTCAAATTTGATAATTAATGATATGAAAAGCAACTAAGCAAACTTCTGAAAAATTTCTAAAAAATTAGATTATGAAATGGTCAATTCTACGGTTAATTGGTAATGGTGATCAGTGGGTCTACCGCGTAATTCTCATTTTCATCAACATCAACTTGAGATTGAAATTCGTCGTGCGTGTGATGACGCCCGCCTAATATGCCATCTCTTTTGCACGCGTTGAATTTCGCATGCATTTGCTTGAAGTTGATACAAATGAGAATTACGCGGTAGACCCCATAGTCACGACATGTATAAGAATGTTTGTCCGATGATAACTCGAGTATCATTGATCTAAATGTGATGAAATTAAATAAGCGAGTAAATGAGACAAAACGAATTTTAAATTTCAAAGATGGGCCAAATCGGTCCAGGGATTGCCAAGATATGGGGTCGGTGGTCCGCGAGATCATAGCTCGGGGCAAACAACTAGTTTACTGAATAGGGGAGTTAATTTTCGACCAAAAGATCTAGATCTTGTGTTTTATCTGCCACTCTTTTAAATACCTACGAATGTTATCGTTGAATTCGTCTTGATGTCCTAAACACAAACATGTTGGTCGTAGACTGCTCAAGTGGTAGAGGGGGAGGGGGCAGTAATCAAAGACGGCGGACTAGTGCTTTCGTTTTTGAGCTGTAATTCGAGCATTACAAGACCGAATTTTGTTGTTGGTCTTGTTTGAACAGGTACATATAATATTGTCTAATAGGCATTTAAAGACATTGAACACGCTAATAAAACGATGGGCGAGCAATAGCTAAAAACATAATAAATTAATTTTATTTTTAATTACGTTCCATCCATCAGCCTAGTTCGTCCACTGCTGGACATAAGCCTTTCCAGGACTTTGCTACTCCCGGCGGTCATCCTGGAAGAAATGCCCATACTCACACACGCTGGGTAGGCGGGTTGTTGAGCGCGGTGCCGGAACCCTCGCACCAGTGACGCCGCTGCCCGTCACCAGTCTGTTCCATATAAGACCCGGCTATTAGGGATGGGTATACCGCCATTCTATCAGTCCCAGGCATGGTGGGCCCCCTGGTTTTTTGCCTGCGGGCTGTCCTCTTACTCTCCCCCGAATTACTTCGAGGGGGTCTCCAAGTAAGATGGTGGTACCTCCACAGTCGAGCCCGGCATCAGCTTTACCACCTCGATTTCAATTAATCTGTTATAATTAAATTATAATAATGTAATTATAACGGATTATTTAAAATCTTAGGTTTTTGTTAATATAATATTCACAACTTAAGTTACAAAAACAAATTCAATAACATAACAATCGTTATTCTAGAGCTTGCGGTGCCTGAAGTCGCAGGTCCTGCGCTCTTTTTGCTATGGAGATGTGTTCATTATTTAGCAAGACAATCTGCATTTTACGCATCTATTTGGTATTTTCGCGGATGTAGCTTTTATTACGTCTATTTTTGTACATGTTTTTGGAGCTTTATAGTAATAATGCCAAAAAGGCACCCCATTGGTGAGGCAACTCTGTCTGACTATTAGTCAGTTAAAAGTTTCAAGCTGCTAAACGAAAACAGATAGATCTATGAAATTTGTACAAAGTATATATATTATATTTTCTTATATTAGCCCAATAATTAAAATCTTTAAATCTTTAAAATTTAATTAAAATATTAAAATATAAATTAAAATCTTTAAAATCTTAATTATATATATATTTATTTATCCATGTATCGTCGAAAAGAAGTTATACAGCGGAGTACGAAAATAGTACTAGTTGTTGAAATGAATCCATGGCAGTCTATCAAATTTGTTTTTAGCACATTTACCACCGGCTCTTTTTCAAAAACAATAACTTGTAGGAAGCTGAAATACACACTTAAGATTAGCTTGTATACTTTTATAATTCACTTTGTATATATCATTTTATTTTATAAGTAAGTAAACAAGTTCATGAATAAAAACAGAGGAGTACGTAATGTAGGATATATGATATCATATCATTTTATTTATATCTACGATCTTACATTCACATTGATATTTAAAAATAATACCTTTATTTGGCAACGAAGGTTTCAATGGCACACAAGTAGAAAATCTTTGTGTGGAGTACTTACTAGACCCACTTTCTATAGAAAAATATGTTCGTAGGTAAAAAACATTACACAATCATAAAAATTATATTGACTAAAGTGTATGTTTTCATATACTTGAAATGACGTGACAGACATTTTTCGTGTAATTTTAATGATTTTTGACACAACCACACATCTGGTTGTTCGGCATCCACTTATGCATTGGCACGCTACCAGCTCTAAGCCTCGGATATCGGAGATTGGAGAATAGTTATCGGCAACAAAACACCCTCATTTAAATGCCATTCCAAAGATTCCGGTGAAGGTAAGCAAGCGCTATTTTAAAAACAGTTTAGCAGGTTACTCTTAGAGAGCGATGCTCTGCTAGAAACTTTCAATTGCTGTTGCTTTATGATGAAGAAAATATGAAACAACAAATCTATCAAACATATATCTGGAAAATAGCAGATTAGTTTATATAGACCTCATCCTTACCATAATCCTTGGGTTGATATTTAAGTGAAGGTGATCTGGTGCCAGTAACCAGTCTCCATTCTGACCTATTAAAGACTTAGAGCTGGTAGCAGGCCAATGCAAAAGTAGATGCCAAGCAACCCGATATAGTTGTGTCAAAAACCATTACAAATCTTCAAAAATGCATGAATGATGTCTGTGACTTAGAAGAAAATTATGTGCTTTAATTTATAAACATATTTTTGATGATACATAGGTCTATTCAATGTTTCTGTTTAAGAACATATTATTATTTTCTACAAAATTTTCTTGTGTCTAATAAGTACCCCACCCACACCCAGTTTTTCTAGTAATGTGCCATGTACACCTTTTTTGCCAAAAAAGTCATTTTTCCATTCAAGATCGTAGCGGCGACAAGAGTCGCTGGGCAAAAATTATACTCAGTGACCGGCCCGCAACACCTGTCGCCGGATACTAGTTAGTCGCTTCTTCTGAAACATTGTTGCTTGAATCAGAATCGTAGAAACCAAAGTGTGATGACTAATAATGAATCATTGTAGCCAACATAAACACACTAAAGCGCTTTGTTGCATAATGAAGGAACATACTGGTCAACCGTTTAGACGAATAATAGTAGATTGTAGAACATGGGCATAAAACAATCCATTTTATTCGAGACGTTTACATGCCCGAGCTGAACGGCGAGGGCATATATTCGGTCGAGGTTAAAATGGGTTTTATGCCAGAGTCATAAACTCTGCTTTTTAATTCGATTGCGAAGAAATGAAACAGTGATATTGCTAGCAAATGACATATTTAACATTCAGTAGGTAATATTTAATGCAAATTTAAATAAACAACTTAATATATGTACCTATTGAGGAAAAACAACAGCTCTTTCCCACCAAAGTATTTTTTTTATTTCTTCCTCCATTATTGACTTTTAAAAGTTTGTCTATGATGTTGTACTGGCTGTATGTACGTTCTTAGAAGAAGTAAACACTTTTATGCACTAGAGCAGGGGTCGGCAACCTTATGACATAAGAGGGCCACAAATGTTACCAGAGAATCAGCGAGGGCCGCATATAATATCGCGTATCATATTTATTGTAGTTTAAGAGGATGGCATACCCTAGCAACTTTTTTAATTACCCGTTCAGCACGATAAGTCTAATGGCAAAGACCTTATTTGCTTCTTCTTCTTCTTCTTCTTGGTGGGCTCGGTTTCCGCACCTAGTCTCTTTTTTTGGACCTTTGTGCGTGGAAAAGTGTGGGGCCGTCTATTCTAGCCAGCCCAGCTCACGCCAAAATCCCAAGAGGCGACCTAGGTCGCCACAGGACTGGCGGAGCGTCCTCGGTTCACCGAGGATCTTAGCCCGTTGTGTGCTGACTCCTACGCAATCTACTGTCACGTGGGTCGGCGTTTCTTCGACCTCCATACAAGCTCTGCATAGAGGGCTGTCCGTTAGACCTATAATATAGAAGTGTCTGTTAAGGTTACTGTGTCCTGTGATTAGCCCTACCATCATGCGAAGGTTGGATCTATTAAGACGTAGTAGTTTCTTTGTCAGACGACGGTCCACGGTAGGGAAAACCGCTTTCGTCTGTCTGCAGGCTGTCATGCTTGCCCATTGCTCAGCATGTTGAGAGCTGGTTCTTTCACGCAGCCATGTTCGTATCTGGTTAAAGGGCAAGGGAACCAGGGGTTCAGCACCTACTGGTTTTAACCTTGCGCCTTTTTTCGCCAGTTCATCTGCTGCGTCGTTGCCCAGCGATCCACTGTGTCCTTTTATCCACTGGAGGGTTACATTATTATGACGACTTACCTCTTCCAGTTGATTAAGACATTGTAGTATTAACCCAGAGTTTACCGTGGTCTTGCTAAGGGCTCGTAGTACCGCCGTGCTGTCAGAAAGTATCCTAATATTGAGGCCTCTAGCTTCCCTTCTGAGTACCGCGCTTGTCGCCAGGATAATTCCGATGCATTCCGCTTGGAAAATCGTATTGTGCTTACCCAAGGCTGTTGATTTGTAAATGTTAAGTTCGGCTGAGTACGCTCCGGCCCCAGTACCCTCCTCTGTTTTGGAGCCATCTGTATATATCCTTACCTCGTGGATATTAGAGTGGTCTGCTGGTTCCTCAAATAATTGAACGTTGTAATGTCTATTAAATACATGTTTTCTAGGGATTCTGTCACACGGCGCGTCCATTAGTGGTTGGTGGGACAAGGCCAGCCCAAGAATGCGCGTGTGTGGTGCCCTGTCGTCGCTTTTCCACTGTCCGGCTGCCCTGAGTCTGAACGTAGCAGCCGCCGCCTCCTGTTGTATAAACAGATGTAGCGGCGGGATGTCCAGAATTATCTCGAGGGCCGCGGATGCAGTGGTTCGCATGCAACTTGTGGTTAGCATACAGGCAAGCCTTTGGAACTTTAATAGTTCTTTCTGTACGTAGCCGGCGTCCATCCTGGGCCACCAGACAACGGCACCGTACGAGACCATTGGTCTTATCACTGCTTTGTAAAGCCAAAGCATTATGTTTGGGCGTAGTCCCCATTTCTTACCCAAAAGGCGTTTGCACTGCCATAATGCTATGGTTCCCTTTTTCAGTTTGATGTTCATATGTTTTGTCCAATTCAGCTTACTGTCAAGTGTCATACCCAGGTATTTGACTTCAGTTGATAGGGTTAAAGCAGTGCCGAAGAGTTTCGGTAGTCCCATGTTCGCCAATTTTCTCTTGTTGGTGAACAGGACTAGTTCCGTTTTTTTCGGGTTCACTGTTAATTGGTACTCCTCGCACCATTTTTCAACGACTTTGAATGCACCCTGCATCAGTTCACAGAGTGTGCCTTCGAATTTTCCATTAATAAGAATCGCAAGGTCGTCGGCATAGCCTATTGTGTGAAAGCACCTATCGTTGAGACGTCGGATTAGATCGTCTGCCACGATATTCCAGAGCAGCGGTGATAGGACGCCTCCCTGTGGGCAGCCCTTGGCAACCACAGCTCTGGTAGTGCCATTCACACTTAGTTGCACCGCTCTCAACTTAAGCATGTTGTCTATCCACTCGCGTAGTGTTGGTTCGACGTCATATTTAATGAGAGCCTGGCTGATGTTTGTAAATTTAGTTTTGTCAAAGGCGCCCTCGATATCGATAAAGGCCCCTAAGGTTGATTCCTTCGTATTTAGAGCACTCTCAATTTTTCTCACTACGCTATGCAGAGCCGACTCTGTTGATTTACCCGAACTGTAGGCATGTTGATTCGGGTGTAGCGGTTTCTTCTTTAGAGCTCCGTCTCTGATATGCCTGTCGCATAGCCTTTCCAGGGTCTTGAGAAGGAAGGATGTGAGACTAATGGGTCTAAAGGATTTCGCATCAGTGTAGTCACTTCTACCCGGTTTAGGCAAAAATATAACTTTGACTTCCCTCCAGTCACACGGTATGTAGCCGTGTGCCAGACATGCTTTTAGGATGTCTGTCAGCGGTTCTGCTAGGTAGTCGATTCCCCATCTCAGAAGAGCGGGGAATACGCCATCCAGCCCCGCCGATTTGAACGGTAGGAAGCTGTTAACGGCCCAGGTGGTCTTGTCAGTATCGACCACATTCTCGGCCGCTTTCCAGTCCTGCTCAGTTGGAGTTCTGCTCGTTGTTTCTCCCCAGGTACAATCGTCTGAAATGCTGCAACCTGGGAAGTGTGTCTGGAGTAGTACTTCACAGGTCATATTGTCTGTGTTGGTATAGTTATTATCCTGTTTCTTAAGCGAGCCTAGGTTGCGATCTTGGTCACTTGATAGGACCTTACGTATCCTGGCAGCTTCATTGTTTGATTCAATGTTCTCACAGAAACGGTGCCAGGATTCGCATCTCCTAATCCTGATGCGCTTTTTGTAGAATGATTGGGCCTCTTTGTACTTCTCCCAGTCTTCCTCGTTTCTGGTGTTCATGGCTCTGTTGAATAAACGTCTCGACTTATGCCGGAGCCGTTCGAGTTCAGGTCCCCACCAGTGACATTTTGAGTTTTTGGAGGATTGTGTCACTAGTGGGCAAGCCTTCTGGTAGCATGTGTTAATACTGTTTGTTAGTGTTTTGACATTGGCTTCAATGTTGCTAGCTTTTGTCCTCATATCCTGAAAGTTAATCTTCTGCAGTTCTTCTTTCAGAAGACCCTTATACCTTGCGATGTCCGTTTTCCTCGGGTTACGTCTAGGTAGTGGTCTCTCTATGTGGACACCTAGTTTGTAGCAGATTCGCCTGTGGTCCGAGAAAGAGGGCTCCTCGGACACGTGCCAATCCGTGACCAGTTTTGAAGCTGTCTCCGTAGCTAAGGTGATATCTACTATTGTTTGAAATCTGGAGGTAACGAAAGTTGGTTCACAGCCCTTGTTGAGGACTGTTAGGTTCGTTGAGAAAAGATAAGATACTAGGTCTTCACCTCTCTTGTTAGGAGTCTCGCTGCCCCAAATTGGGTGGTGACAGTTGGAGTCTGCTGACACGATTAGGTCCAGGCCACTTTGCTCGCAGTGCTGTATCAAGTCCGCCAGCTCCCTAGTGGGCACCTCCTCATCACCAGGAAGGTAGGCAGACGCCAGCACCACAGTAGCGTCGCCTCCCCCACAGGCCTGAACTTTGAGCCTGACTGTCGTCAGATCCCTGGAACAGAACTGTGTTAGAGGCACGGCATTCAAGTGGCGCGGGACGTAAATACATGTCCGTGGGCTTTGCACGGAGGTATTTAAAAATAGCTTACCTCCTATGTTGCCCAGGCCGCATATTCTGTCCGCCCTGATCCAAGGCACCTTATTTGCTTTTCATAGAGGCGATTATATGTTGGCTCTTTGGCCTCTTTTTCTTGGACGCGTAATAATCATGCAGTGAAACAACAAATTGGCGTGTTTTTAGCTAATACTGAAATATTTTGTTGGGAAAAAAATATTGGATTTAGGTAAAATTCCTTCATATTTCTATTGCCTATTTTATATAAAAAAATCAAATTGATCTCTTAACCGCGTTTTTGAAACGAACGTTTGAAAACCAAAAAAAAGAGGGGGAAAAACTTTTCTTTTTTGACAAAAGTATAAATTTACATTGTTTATAGGTGGAATCCCTAGATAAAAGATCGATAAATCAAAGATGTTTTTTTTTCAATATGAGAAGAGACCTAGTTTCTTCCAATGGACCCTTAAAAACCTGGTGTTGTTGATGTTCTAGCGTCAGGTGTCCGTTAAAACACAATTTATTATTAAAATCTAATGCGATTTTTGTGGCTGCATTTAACTTGCATTTTAGACGTGGAAATGTGCAGTATTAGGTCTTACTGTGCATCCGTTAACTGAGAACAATGCTAGCTTTTTCGTTAGTTCAGAATGGAAAATGTCTGCTCACGCAAATATGTACAACCAACCACAGTTATCATGCAGCGATTGGGAACCTTGAGGGCCGCGCTGAAGTGGTTCACGGGCCGCATGTGGCCCGCGGGCCGCCGGTTGCCGACCCCTGCACTAGAGCATAAAACGTAGTTTTAGTCCGCTTATAGCAAGCATAAACAAGAACTTTATGAGCATGAGAAGTGAAAAAATTAAAACGGTACATTTGTTGTTTTACTTTAGTCCTTCGTATACGTGTTTCAAGTGAGGTTCGTTTGTGACAAGTGTTTTTGGATATGAGATATTAGGTTTATTGATTTCGCATCTCTCATAAGGATATTAGAAATGCGAAATAAAACATTCTTTTATCTTTACATTGCATTTTATTGTTTCTAATCAACAATTTTAGTCACACGAAAAGGTTTTGTCAAGGTGTCATATTTAAGGTGTAATATTTTCCACTAAAACTTTTATTTCTGCTGAAGACTGTTGATTTCTAACCTGAAATATGTTTTCTTATAAGATTTTATATAACTTTGCTTCAAATTTGTACGTTTTATAGGCCTAAATAATATAAAAACTGATAAGAGTCGTGAAACATACAAAAATCAAAATGGCAGCCGGTCATTCGCAATTCTACGCAAAAATGGCCTCTCGGCCTTGAGCAGTTAAGAGGTTAGTATAAGTGTGAACGTAGGTGTAAATAAAATGTCATGGTAATTACCTACTCCTCTCTTTTCAGTCATACTCGCGCCTGTCTTCCAGAGGGGTAGGCAGAGACTACAGATTTCCATCTGCTGCGATTCTGACACACCTCTTACGCCTCTTCGACATGCATCAATCTAGTCATATTCATCTCTTCTTACTTTTGACATTGGCATCCTTCAATATGTCGCCAATTTGGTCAGCATACTTCCTTCTACGGCAGCCTGGTCAAGCTCGCTAAATTCGGCTTACGTACCATAAATTTTTTTCGTCACTCTGCTTTCATTCATTCCCTGTATATTCCCAAACCACTGAAGCATTTGGAAAAATATTACCCTAAATGGCATGAACGTCACACGTGTGACTAAATTGAAATATCTGGGACATATCGTTACCGACGACCTTATAGACGATGATGTGATGATATTGAATTCCTTTCAGCAGGGCGCTGATGGTTAAAGTAACATACTGGCCCGCAGATTTTCCTGTTGTACAAAGGAAGTCACGGTAACGCTTGTGCCAGAGCTGTACACAAGGAATCTGTAAGTCAAGTATACCAAGAGATTGCTGGACACCCTGCGCGTCCAATATATAGGTAATAATGAATTTAGGATGTTGATGGGATTGTCCCGCTTATGTTTGCTGAATATCAAATTGATGGCTTTGCCATATCTCTGATCCGCAGCGTTCTGGAGACTGTAGCCGACAGATTTATGTCACCACTGTGGGGGTGCTTTGTACGGAGAGTGAATCCTTGATCGCTCTTGGTACAATTATAATAATATATTGTGTCTTTGTATAGTTATTTTATCATAGTAAGGGCTTCGTGTTTTTTTTTTCGGGTTACTAACCTACTAACTAATATGCTATGGATTTTGAGATATCTGAAACAAAAGATTTATTTTTATTATTTTATATATTTACTACAAGTACATTTAATTCAAGAAGTACCTTTTCAATACAATATGTACTTAGTTTTGTTGTAATTAAGTGATACCTGTGGTAAAACTATTCAGACATTACAAGATTAATGTACTATAGCTTATGTATTTGTCATATATAAAACCTATGTACCTATCAAATGTGATAAAACTGAAATGAAAACATCATGATATACAAAATGCAGGAAATAGCAAAGGTTACGTCTTATGATAACAAATAACATATTTATGACTGCATTCGAATCTATTTATATTATAATGATATCCGTCATAAGGAAGTCCGCAATTAATTTAGTTACGAGTATTTTTACCGGAATGTCCCTTAGAACACGCATCGTAGCTATGGGCTCACCAGGCGAGCAAGCTGGCAGGGGTGCAACCCTCAGGGGGCGCATTTTGCAGACTTACAGCACAAAATAACCACTTACAGAAGGTTCACTCCGCATAACTAGCGAAAACAGGCGCACGCACACATAGACGCATACGTACGACGATCTCGGTAGAAGTCGGTCGAATGTCAATACGAAATTCTGCAAAGATCATACGTACGCATCTATGCATTTCTGCGTCTGTTTTCGCTCGTTGTATGGAGTCGGCTTTCTGGTAGTATATATTTTGTGCCTACAGTCTGCGGGCCGCTGGAGTTCAGGCGTACAGCAGGCACACAAAATTAAAACTTGATACTTAGTGCAAGATTTTTACCATGTACTCAATAAATTTAGTAGGAGTTCATGCATCTTGTGAAACAACAGCAGACATGACTACGTTTATCGGCAGAGCGCAAAATGTTTTAAATAATTTTTCCGGATTGATTGAATGTTGGCAATCTTAATCAAATTTAAAATTGATAATGAAGGTGCATTCTGATACGAGATGGTCATCAAATATAATTCATACTTAATTACACAGACCTCTAAGTCATTAGACGTCGTAAGAAGGGCAAACCTTTTTCTCCAACACATCAGTGCAATTTCACTACCTTACAAATATCATTCCATACTATCCCCTCTCTATTTCTTTAGTACCCTCCCCGCATTACACCGCAGCACCTCGGCAGTGGATACTTAATAATAGTAAGTTAGAATTAATTTTATCCTTAAATTACTCTTTCAAAGTTATTGTGTTGTTTCTCTTCCTAGAAAATAAGTATTGAGGGGCGCAAAATTCAAATTTTGCCAGGGGCGCACATGACCCTAGCTCCGATGTTGATTGGACATCAAAAAATAACCCGAATTGAAACACTTATCTAAATTATGAGTATAATGAGGAAGCTGTATATCATCGCGTTGTCTCGTCGCTGACTGCATGTCTTGAGATAAAACTAATGTTATACAGTTCCCGGCAGTAAATAATGCACATGGTATGGTAGCGTCATCTTTGTCGCTCTGTCGAGACGACGCTCTGCGAAGCCGAAGATAGCCGATGTGCATTATTTACATGTACATACCGATGTACTATCGAGGAAAAATCCGCAGACCCACTTTTCACCCGTATTGCGATGGTGATAAGAGCGAAAAGTGGGTCTGCGGCAATTTCTTCGATGGTACATATTTTATTTTCATGTGATAGTAAACTAAGGGGTTTGTATCTGGGAGACATATTGGGGCGTCCGCACCGTTGATCGGGATCACGATATCGACACTTGTAGTGTTTGGTATAAAATTAATATTTTATGTAATAAATAAATTACTTATTATTGTATACTAGCTTCTGCCTTGCCCGCGATCCCACCAGCGTTTATTCAAATCTGCCCCGTTTTCGGCTCGGGCGTTATTTTATTAACACCTCTTATAGCCTTTATGTTGAGCAGGGTCACTACGATGAAAATAAAAATAAAACAATATCCAAATCGGTTCAGTAGTTACGGAGATGTGCGTGAACAAACAAACAGACAGACAGAGAGAAAAGAATTCTAAAAATCGCTGAATTGTGTTCTATTACTCTCCTTTAGTCACCTCCTTTCTATTTTTATTACTATTTTATTTTAATGTACAGACACACCGATATTCCTTTATTATACGTATTGGGTCCGGCATCAGTCACAATCAATAAAGACCCAGGATGGGGCCCTAAATATAATATCTCACATTAACTTTCAAGTTATTTTATTAAGTATAATATATTATATAGAAGGTGACTTTTTGATCATCGTCCAAATTCATACTCGTAAGTGATCGGTATCATGGATCAATAACAATTTTTGTGAAATTCGTAAAATGAAATTTCGACTCCCCATAGTGATTCACTCGGGACTGGAAGTCAATTACTAAGCCGAAATTTCATTCTACGAATTTCACAAAAATTGTCATTGATCGAAGATACTGATCACTTATCAAGCCTCCAGTATGAATTTGGACGATGATCAAAAATTCACCTTGTATACATTATATTTATATATATAAACTACATTTAAAGACAAATCAGTCAATTAATAATGTTTATTTATATTATAATGTATTGATGATTGATGATTGATAAATGTGAAATGGACTTATTTATATTTATTTTTACTAATCCTAGATAATTAAGCCTACTTTGTACAAAGCTGACACAATGAGTTTTTTGTTACTTGAATAAGGAAATATTTTTATTATAACGACGAAAAAAAAGTTCATTTTTTTAAATGAGCTTATGTGTACTTGAACGAACTCTCACTTTGTGCTGATCGCTGAAAATATCCTTATTATATAAATTTACCTAAATTTAAAATTGTTTCATATTCCGTACATTAAGCCACGCCTTGAACCTAAAATATTTAAAAGTAAATAATGTAATTTACAGTCCAAAACGACGACGTTTAAACGCTCGTTAATTTTTGCGTGTATTTGATACAGCAGCGCTTATTGGGAGTTCTGCCCCCCTATTCTGTATCTTTAGTTGCCAACTGCACGAGGTGCCTATCATCAAAAACATAGCTAAAAACTGAAATTTCAAAATTTCCTTTAGTGGGTATTGAACTATTAACAATCTGTGTCGTCACTTCAAGTGCGAAAATATCCTTAGGACATCGGAATTCGATAGTATATCTATGTTTTTGATGATAGACACCCAGTCCAGAAGGCAACTAGAGATACACAATAGGCCCGCTGGTGAACACGGTGCCCAAAATTATTCCAACCTGTCTTTCTCGTACACAAAAAACGGTCAGTAAATAACTGTGTACTTTGTAAGCAATGTAACTACGTACTAAGTAAGTAGGTACTCGTATAGACATCGGTTTGTCCGCTTGTCTGTATCGGTCGCCGAGCGCCTCGACAGGAGAGGTCACCAGACGACCGGGCTATCGCAGCCAGGGGCTCCCAACGACATGTGCACTGTGCAGGGCCTTTTTCTTTTTTATAAATACCATTGCTGCAATACAGGCCTGAAAATATAATTGCAGATTCTTAGAGTTGCGTACCCAAAGAGCAAAACGAAGCCTTATGAATTTGGACGATGATCAAAAATTCACCTTGTATACATTATATTTATATATATAAACTACATTTTAAGACAAATCAGTCAATTAATAATGTTTATTTATATTATATGTATTGATGATTGATGATTGATAAATGTGAAATGGACCTATTTATATTTATTTTTACTAATCCTAGATAATTAAGCCTACTTTGTAGCCTACTTGTCACTGAGCTGTCCGTCTGTCTGTCTGTCTGTCCATCCGTATGTCACGGGTCTGTAGCTTTTGGACGGAATGAGATAAAGACTATTAAAGACCTCAAATTTTGATACGCTGTGTAAAATTTAAATTAGAAATTTAAAATTAATTGTTTTTCAGGGGAGCTACCTACACAAAAAAAAAATTCATACCTTAGCATGTGGAGTGTCATTGCAGAGCTCATTTATTAGAGTTACCAAAGTTGTAATTTTTAGACCATTTTTGTTACAGGATCAATTTCAAAGACCAAAGAGGTAGCTTTAAGAATTTGTAATTTTTGTACCTATTTTATGTACCATTTATGATGTATTTAAACAACAAATACTGAAAACGCCGACTTATGATGTAGTTTGAGGGTTTACTCCTAATGCTCAACCAATATAATTTTGCAATATTGTTTCATTCAATTTGTAGAAAGCGATAAGTTTGTAATTTCTGTTTAAATTAGGTATTTACGTATATTAACGTATTCAAATGTCACGGAGCCCTAAGGGCGCAAGTCCTACTCGCACTTCACCGGTTTTTATTTGATAAATAGCTAGGTGTTTTTACAAAGACTAAACTTTATCCGCAACTAAACTTTGTATAATTAAAGGTTATCATTTAAGGGCTATGTATTTGCACATATATAGATAAAATGTAAATGTTTTTAAGGAACAGCAAGGTTCAAAGTTTTATTGCCAATTGAATTCAAAATCCTTTATTGCACACGAGAATAAAACGTATTAAGTAGAGATTCGGAAACGAGAACAGCATTCACGCAAAGATTACCAAAAGCCGCTAGAAGGTCAAGATGTACGTGAATGCTTTCAGCATTAATATGGACCACATCAAATTGTTCCGAAAATTGCTATCAAAAACAGATGACAACCTATCATGCAACGTCGAGCCGGGAACTGAGTCAACATCACTATCCCCACTTGCAAATTCCTCACTATTATTTAAATTAAAAGAAATATTTTATCCATAATAAAATATAAATATAATATATTCGTACCAACAAAAGCCATTGGGGACTACCTGCCACTTATGGCATATTTAATCCCATCAAAAACATAAAATGTACAAAAATGGCAAGTCTCGCAACGCAATCCTTCCACCCTAAAAAGTTGTGAGATCTTATGTAAAGCCAAGTCTGCTATTTTAGTTTTTATGGAAGCACCTTTTCATTTAAGTTAGTATAAGAGCACCTATTTAACAAATTTATCATTAATTGTTTCCTATTTAGTTACCTACCAACATTAAGTGACTGTATTAATATTAGTCATCTTTATTTCCTAATAAAATATAGTGACTTCGCAATCGCACAGCAACATATACAACATATCAGCTACCTAATACCAATTTAGTAGCGATTTGAGAATATATTTCTACGCATCAGTGCTTTATTTGTGCTCTGCGATTGCAAAGTCACCATATTTTATTAGGAAGTAAAGATGACTAATATTAATACAGTCACTTAATGTTGGTAGGTAACTAAATAGGAAACAATTAATGATAAATTTGTTAAATAGGTGCTCCCATACTAACTTAAATGAAAAGGTGCTTCCATAAAAACTAAAATAGCAGACTTGGCTTTACATAAGATCTCACAACTTTTTAGGGTGGAAGGATTGCGTTGCGAGACTTGCCATTTTTGTACATTTTATGTTTTTGATGGGATCTCATTTCTTTTTGTAGGTAGTCCTCCTTTTTTTCTTCTCGGGTAATATTTCTTGCACGTCAGCTGCGGATTTTCTTAAAACCCACTTCCTTTAACTGATCATTAGGACATACTCCTGAGAAACTAGTATCGGGAAGGAGCATTTCATAATGACCACCTAAGAAACTACCAGAGAATCGTAAACGTTTCACTGGCATCCCAGGATCGCCACCGAATGATCCTCTCAAACGGCCATTTTCGTAAACCTCGAACGTAAATGGATACAAAGCGGTGGCTGCCATAAAATCGGATACGGAACCGTAGGTGGTAGTTTTCATCATTGCTGTCGAGTACATGTGTCTCCACGCTCGTCACATGTATAAAGTTGCATTTCATCCCAATGCGCTACCACATACTCGACTACCGCACACCTAATGTCATATGACGACTCAATGTTCCCATACATAGAGAATGACAAAGAATGGAACAAACATGAACCATCTCCAGGTATAGGGACAACTAGGTGTGGACAAGGATTTTCATTTATGTACAATATTTCAGGTTCCATTGCAATATTAATTTTTACTGTAAGTTATTATTACTATTATCCACAAATAGATGCAACAGGCAGGTTAAAATTTCTTTTGACCATGAAGTGAAAGGCAGGCTTGTCAGTCTAAACCACAGAGTACATTATTATGTCTAAACCTCTCAGAATAATGAGCTAAACCTGGTCTTTTTTGAATGACACACGAGTACATAGACATTTCAATATACCTACATCATAGAGGATGCATATACAAATAAAACAACATTAGCCGCTTTATTTTTCCTTTAATATATTTAAAGCTTTACTTGATAAATAACCTTTTACCTTGATTTTTAGGGTTCCGTATCATTAGGTTCCGTGACCCTATTACTAATCCTCCGCTGTCTATCCATCTATCACATGGGTCTACAGCTTCAGCCGTTATAGGTAGCGCGTAAATATTTTCACATAATATATGTTACATTGTCCTCTATCACGGCAAATAATAATATGGCCCCTATCACAGCATAAAAAGTTCAATAAATGGAAATCCAAGGGGGTCCAATTATTCGATGTTATTTGTTTCAGCTCTATCTTTATAAAGCAACAATTTTGGGCATATAAATATTAGAGTTCCGTATTCAAAAGGTGCTGATTTGTTTGTCAGGCGCTACCATTTTAGCGCCTTGTTTTTTGTCGCCTCGATGTTGCTATGTCATCTTTATTGTTGGTATTTACCATAATGATTTGGGGTTTCGTACCCATATTGTGTGATGGTAGTACGGAATCCTTCGTGAGCGAGTCTGAATTGCACTTAGCCGGTTTAATAGCGACTTAATTACGAAATGTTGATATTTATCTTCTTAAATAGACTAAATGTGTTTTAGGGTTCCTTACCCAAAGCACAAATTATTATAACAAAGGCTCTATCGTTAGAACAGTTATACATACAAGTTGAAAATTTAGGCAGACTACTTTAAAGTAAAATAAGAAATAATAAAAATTAGGGTTCCTTCCTAAAAAGGTACCGAATTGTTTGTCAGGCGCTACCGTTTTATCGCTTTGTTTTTTGTCGCCTTGATGGTGCTATTGCATCTGTGTTGTTGCAATTTAGTTTTAGGGTTCCATACCCGTATTGTGTAAGGGTACGGAACCTTTTATGCGCGAGTCGGATTCGCAAACTACCGTTTTTTTAGTGACTTAATTACGAAATGTTGATATTTTCTTCTTAAATAGACTAATATTGTGAATGTGTGGAACATTATAAACCACCCTTTTTAGGGTGCCTTACCCAAGGAACAGATTATTATAACAAAGGCCCTATCTTTAGAACGGTAATACAACATACAAGTAAAAGTTTAAACTTTGGGCAGTCTGTAGTAAATACTTTAAAGTAAAATAATGAAAATTTGGGTTCCGTACTAAAAAGGTACCGAATTGTTTGTCAGGCGCTACCGTTTTATCGCTTTGTTTTTTGTCGCCTTAATGTTGCTATGGCATCTTTATTGTTGTTATTTACTTTTAGGGTTCGGTTCCCGTATTGTGTAGGGGTACGGAACTCTTTATGCACGAGTCAGATTCGCACTTTACCGGTTTTATTTTTTAGTTCTCGCACTTTAACTTTAACGTAGAATTTTTCCAGCATACCAACAACGTCATCTAGTGTCATACAAATTTATAGATGCAGCTGGAAACATACATTTCGTATAGACTTTGTATGGAAATATTAAATTACCAACCGCAAATAACATTTTTATATTTTTTTGTTGCAATGTACACTTAACACTAACCGCATGCAAAATTTCAAGTTTGTAGGCCTGCTAGAACACCTTTAGACTTTTGATGATGTGTCAGTCAGTCAGTGACAAAATAAGGGAACTTTGACTTGAGATATTTCGTAATCGAATATAGGTACAAAGTTGTAATTTGGGGTCAGATATAGGATCAGTAAGTACTCTTGGTTCCTGAAATTTCAGACTTCTAGCTTTACCCACAACGAAGATACAGGGGGGTTGAAAGTGCCGTGAGTTGCTTCGAGAAAAGGATGGTACGGCCGTTCCGCGTTTTTTCTGCGAGACTTTGCGGGGGCACTGCCGTGCCCCCAGATAACAAAAAGTTTTTTGCGTATATACAAATCTAAAGACAAACAAACCATAAATATCAAAACTGTCTTCGGTTATTTCGTGCATATTGATGTATGTGTCTGATCAGCGTCACCCTATCGTTCGTTATCCGTCACTCAGCGGATAAATCACAGCTCCGATTAATTAACAAACACACCGCATGATCTGTGTCGCGGGCGCCATTAGCTGTGCTAACTTTATTACTTAAGGATAACTGCACACTTACGGATTACAAGAATTCATTTGAAGTTTGTTAGCTAACACAATCTAAGCCAGCATTAAAAAAGGCCACACTCAAAGTGCCGCGCCCTTGCTGTGTTCGGGAATAATATGTTTAGGAAGCCGAGTAATTATAATGCGTTTTTCTGGTACGCCGGCCGTTTTGATCGATTTTCACTGATGGTTTGTAAAGTTATCTTAATAATTAAGGACCTAATTTTTTTGACACATACATTAACAATATCTTTTATACAATTCTTTGAAAAGAAATGTGTAATTTTTCTATTAGAACATTTATTTTTCTGCCTTACAAAACAGAAACAAAACAAAAAAAGAAATACCTTAAATAAATTAATTACTCTTGCATCGTATAACACTTTTTAAAGCATTTTGGACATTTCTGGCAGGCAGAGTGGTAGAAAACTATTTCCTTGCGACCCTTTTGCCTAAGCTTCTTGCTGCGGTCACCATATACCTTGGAAACTCACGAGTAAAACGCTTAACATTGTAGTCAATATCCGAGTTGCCATTATTCACCACAGCTTCAATTTGTTAGTCATCTATGTTGCTATTTTGTTTTCGTGGAGACATTTTCGCGCCAACACACCGCACACGCAACCCGAAAAAACCTTGTGCGACTGATGCGTTGCGTATCGATTTGCGCACACATATAAAAACAATTTTCGGTGTGTGAGTGCATAACTTTCTGCATCCACCACGTCTACAATCTGTTCACTCCCGTAAGGAGTTCATTAATTTCATATAAAAAGCAAGTAAATCCACTTCGAACTATGTACGTTCGGGCACGGTGCAGCACGAGACGATCTATAGTTTCAGCGCTGCCGTTTTGGGATTATTGACTGCCCATATCTGGTCCGGGCATGGACAAGATTGTGATTATCTGGTACATATCAGACGAACTGATTGTTTATCATATTTACAAGTTAGCCGGCATTTTCTTACTATTCCTTAGTTGAATTTTCTACAGTAGCTACTGATATTATCAACTACTATAAAAAGATAGTTAAAACAATTATGAAAATAAATTTTAGGTTTATTACGTCATTAAAAAATAAATAAAATTTCTGATAGTACGTAACAAAACAAGATTAGAAGATAAAGAAAAGGGCAAACGATTACTACCAACTTTGGTTTACATACAAAGGTTGAACTTTACATCAGATAAACTTATGTGGGAACCACGCAATAATGTAAGGAACGACTTCGGATGAAAAGGAAATTCAATAAACCTTATGAAAATCTCAGGTACATTGATCCTCAGTCCTGACCTTTTTACACCCAATTTGTTTAACAAAATCTCTGTATAAGGAGAAGAAACTTTTATTTTCCTTTATTAAAATTTAAAATACAGACTCATGTGAGTAGAACCTACAATCTTAGGGTTACCTTTATATCATATTCATAAGTAAAGTCAATTCAAATTAATGAAACCCGTCGTTTTAATAACACTGTACGAAGTTCTAGTACTTATAATGATTTATGCACTGTCGTTAGTTTGCAGATAGCTTTATTTTCATTTGAAGTCAAATATTTACCGATTCCATGTTCAAAGATACTAAGAGCTTTTATACAACAAGTGTGTATATTGCTCCGAGGCCGGATTAATTTACTGAAGCTCATATACCTACGACATTAAATGAGTGATTCTACTTAGTTTAGTCACTCTAACAATAGAAATACTTTTGATTTAATTTCAGATATTAAACTTAAATAATATGTAGGTAATTAAATTGTTTCTGATTATTATAGTTTTATGATTTTAGTTTAGGTTAGGTTAGGTTTTTGTTTATATTTTATGCTCCCAATCAAGGTTAAAAAATATGCATTTTATTAAACTTGTCACAATATATTATTAATGCTTGCCGGGCAATGCCGGGATCGAAAAAAATAAAATGTATGAGTAGATGAACAAATAGACAAAAAAACACAGGTTTTGATCTTAAAAATATAACCTTATCCAGTAAGATTATTCAAATGTTCATTTGTGCATGAAACAAAATACATTTTCCGCTCAGTGGCTCAGCAAATACGATTCTGTAATTTTGTCTCATGTGCCACCAATGTTGATATTTAACGGCTTAAATTATGTGACTTTAGCTGAGATGGATTTGAGTTTGTACATTACGAAGATCCTTTGTTTTATTTCATGGTCTAACTAACGTGCAGACCTGAACACGTGAAGCTTGACTTTAGGTCTAGTACGTAGGCTACACTGAAAGTAACGGGAACGGAATACTTCCGCTCTTCCTGGCATAATAATGCCTTTTTAATCGTAAACTCCTTGGTTTTATTTCTCGAATACAATTTTTTTTTTTTTTAGAGTTACGTTCTTTTGTTTCAATGTCTTGTCGAACTTGTCAAGTCGGTATAAAAATGGAGTTGACTCGAGAAAATTCAAGAGCAATGATTTATTACGATTTTCGTAGTGGTTTAACACAAAAACAGTGTGTCGATCGGATGTTTTCTGCATTTGGTGATGAAGCCCCATCTAAAACCACAATTTATCGCTGGTTTGCGGAATTTCAACGTGGACGTGTCAAGCTCTGTGACGATCCGCGTCAAGGTCACCCAAAAACTGCGAACACCCAAGATAACGTTGATGCCGTGGGTAAGCTGATTGAGGAAGATCGGCATGTAACATATCGCGAAATTCAGGCATCTTTAGGCATTGGCATGAGTCAAATACAAATAACCCTGCACGAAAAATGACGTGTAAAAAAGTTGTTTTCCCGGTGGATCCCACATTTGCTCTCCGAGGAGCAAAAAGCGGCCCGCGTAACTTGGTGCGTTAGAACTCTCGAGAGATTCCACGCAGGGTCTTCAAATGCTGTGTACAGCATCGTATCAGGTGACGAATCCTGGATATATGCATATGAACCCAAAGCAAAAAACCAGTCACGAGTTTGGGTGTACGAAAATGAATTGAAGCCAACAAAAGTTGTTCGTTCACGGAGCGTTGTAAGAAAAATGGTGGCCACGTTTGTCTCCAAAACCGGACATGTTGCGACTGTTCCTCTTGCAGTCGAAAGGACAAAGAACGGTTAATGCAGAATGGTATGCTAGCATTTGTTTGCCAGAAGTCGTCTCTGTACTCCGTGAAAATAACTGCAACCGCCGCATCATCCTACATCACGACAATGCGAGCTCTCACACCGCCCTCAGGACACAAGAGTTTTTGGAGCAAGAAAACATTGAATTATTAGACCATTCGCCGTACAGTCCTGACCTAAGTCCTAATGATTTTTGTACTTTCCCGAAAATTAAGAATAAATTGCGTGGTCAACGATTTTCGTCACCTGAAGAAGCTGTAGACGCCTACAAAACGGCCATTTTGAATACCTCGACTTCAGAATGGAATGAATGCTTTAATAATTGGTTCCATCGAATGGAAAAATGTTTCAAATTTCGAGAAGAATACTTAAAAAAACAATAAACATGTTTCCCACTAATAATGTCGTATCACTTCCTCGATTCCCTTAATTTTAAGTGTAGCCTACGTATCGTCGAATCATGGAACAAGATGTGTGTCACTATTATAATTATTAAAACTGTATTTTAATTCACTATTTTCCATGTGTCATTGGTCTAAAAGTCTAAAAACCGGCCAAGTGCGTGTCGGGCCACGCGCAGTTTAGTGTTCCGTAGTTGCCCTGCACAATATGCGGACTTATTCTCCAAGTTTTTCGACTAATACAGATCGCGCCAAACTTCTAGTACGCTCGGAAGTTGCTCTTCCCAAGAACGGCCCATACATTTTGTTCCTGCTGATGTGAATCGCCCCGTGTTTAGAGGGGACTAAAACTTTGGCGCGATCTGTACTCGTTTACTTGTAAAGCCTACTTAGGTGTGATAGTTTTCCTTTTAATTTCGTTATGTATACTACTGCCATGATTTTTTTCACGTCTCCAAATACAACCGTTTCACTGGCGGGGGGGGGGACACTTCATTCTAACAAAAATTAACACTTTTAAGCATAATATTTCGCAAACAGAACCCTGGATCGAAAAATGGTCTTGTCACACCCCCAATATTTTTAAATTACCTATCCAACGACACCCCACACTGGGAGATAGACGAGAAAAAAAATCATCCCCACTTTACGTAGGTATAGGGGAGGTAACTTACAAAAAATATTTTTAAAAATATTACTTTACCACTTTATTGGCGTGATAAATATGTATGTATACCCATGCCAAATTACAGCTTTCTAGTACTAATAGTTTCTAAGCTAAACCGCGGACAGACAAACAGACAGACAGACGGACATGGTGAAACTATGAGGGTTCCTTGTTGTTGACTACGGAACCCTAAAAAAGGGATGCAACTTAAGGAGAAAAACTTAAACCAAACAAAAAGGCCCGCAGCCCGTGCCTCAGAACCTCTGTCGCCTTATTTTTGTAATGCTCGCTCTAATCAAGATTTTGTTATTGAAGTGCTCCAGTATGCTATAGATTGCTGTGCTTTGAGTTTATTTTTATTTTTTGTCATATTGTCAAGATATATTGTCAAGAAAGTATTTTTTTTCCTGGTGCACTTTTACCAACAAGCTAACTTTGTTTGTTTCAAGTAAGTGCAATTTTTTTCGTTATGCTAAATATTAAGTACAATCTATATGTTCGAAGATACATTTTTCGAAATATACTTTTATGTATTGACTAGCGAATGCCTGCGACTTTGTTTGCGCTGATCTGAGATATTAAAATTAATTTAAATATTTTTCTTTTGTTTTCATTCCTATTTTTACATACAACTTTTTTATTAAGAGTAATAAATTTTATTTTCAGATGTAAGAATTATCATGAATTGCATTTCACAGTTCACACTCGGAACACTTCTGACACCCGCTCGGGGATTTTTGTCGTGAAGATATATTTATTATTATTTATAAATAATTATGAAAAAAAAATGATCTTGCCCTTCTTCTTAGCAAGACTAATAGAATGGGTGGAATTAGGCATATATATTTGTTATTATGTGTTGCATATTTATAATCATAATATTATTTATTCCGTATTCCTATATTTTTTAATTTATTCTAATGTATTATTTTAATAAATTTTAGTAAACCTTACCTTTATTATTTTTTCTATATTGCCCCATATTATTATTTATATTATAACACTATTAGACATAGATTATTTAATTATAATACATTAAAACTGAATTCTAGTAGTGTATCTGATAAACCTACATTAGATAAATAAATACATCTCATATTTCATTTCATTTCGATATTTTTGATGGTCGTAGAGGAAGTATTGTGTGCAACTGGACAAAATTAGACATTGGGACACTTGTGTAGTCTATGACGACACTCACTTCGTTCGTTTCGTAAACAAACACCCGCGTTGTAATGTCTCAGTTGCACAAAATACTATTGTGACACGTTTTAGGCACATTATATTCATTCTCCCAATTGCTGAGCGTAATCAAGATTTTAATCGTGATTAAAAGTCGAATTTATGTATGGATAGTTGTCAAGATTGCCTCTGTATGGCCAACTGCTGTGCGTGATTATGGCTAGACTAGTTTACACGAGTCGAGTAGTACTTTACGTAAAAGTACAATTGCAAATGTTAGCGATTGCAAGATGAAACTAAAAATTGTCAAACTTAAAAGTCAAAAGCAATAAAATAAGATTAGTTTAATAAAAAGTAACTAAAGGCGCTACGGAAAAAAGTCGGCACTTTTAGCAAAGATTTTAAGAGTAAAGATAAGTCCTTACCGTAGTATGACAGCACCAAAATGTTTCCACCATTAAATGGAATTTAATTTGGAATCAGTGCTCATCTGAACACAGTGATAGTTGGACGCCTTAAGTGCACTTAAAGTTTTGAATTTTTATGACTTTAGTAGTGTGATCAGTTTGCTAACCGTATGTAGACAGATTGCGCACTCATATTGTGCGCGCGTCGGCATTATGTTAACGCACATGTTCAAAAACAATGTAATAGATTTAGGGCTCATCTAAACTTTTGAAATCTTTGACTTTTAGAACTTGTATGTCTACTTCGGTAAAGAAGGTATTATTTTTATCAAATAGTACTTACTTATGTTATTTCTGGATTCTGTTTTTTATGGATCTGTTAAACAGAAACGCGATTTGAGAAATTCGGCTCGATAAAAATATTTACTGAAATAAGGTTTTTTTCGAAACTGTTTCTCCGGGTTTGACAATTTGGAATGACATATGAACTGCGATTATATTTTATTATATGGAGTTTTAACAGTATCTAGGACTTGGTTAAACGAATTTTTGATTGCAACTTGAGTACATTTTATATTAATAAAAAACCAACTTCTTGCGAGTTTTCCTTGAATCCATCCCTCTCGCACTGAGGGTTTTTTCGCATATGGGGAAACAGAGACGCTAAAACATTTACATATCGCCTTAAATTGATCTACTATAAACTAGCATCAAGCTACATGATCTCTACCTAGCAAGCCGCTGCGACCACTCAATGCTAGATTTATTAGCACGACGCGATGTGCGTTTTTTGTTACTGTCTACAGATCGGTCGCACTCACGGGGATGGCGTGACACAAATTTTATACGAGCACATGACAGCTGTCGCCACTTTTTGGCATAACGTAGTTATTAAACATACGCAGCGCACTCATAGATTCACCCGTCGCCATACAGCCAAAATAACACCGTATTTCTATGAAGCTTAGATGTAAAATACCAAACACGTCATGGCACTGTGTCAAGTTATTATACATATGTGTAAAGAGCCATTACCGGTGGCCGTACTATGACACAGTTAGGTCCGTGCTGATAATGTTTGAAAAAATATACATTGCGGCGTTAATATTCTAACCCAATGGGTGACACTCTTTATAACCTGCAATGGACAAAATATTGTCTAATTTCAATGCTACTCGCTACAACGATAAATATTTCATGGTAAGGTGGAAATTGTATTTACCGCGAGGTTTATTCTGTAAATATCACAGTAAATACATGTTTAAATTACTTACAAGTGAAATGAAATTCCTTTGGATGTCTTATTTGCGTTATTTGAAGAGTTAGAACAATTTGCCATTACACCATTTTTACAATATGTTTGTTATAACGCGTTCGGTTAAGAAATGAAAGGCCCGCGGGTTATGTCTTGACGTATTGATCACATCGGTGAGTCGCAGTCACGACTTTTATGGCGTTTCCATTCCTTATTAATAGTTCTGTGGTAGCACTTTATTTTCCTCTGACAACTGCTTTATTATTATATATATACAATCAACTTAGAGATAATTGAACTGTGAACGACCTACGAGAATTTAAACGGTCTGCAAGTTCAGAGTTCGATTCTAGCGCTCGATCTAGACTAGACATACGGTAGTGTGTCCAGAGCCCAGGGCCAAATTCGGAAAAGAAATTACTTATATTTAATTAAGAAAAATACTTATAATTAATTTTTTGAAAAGTTATTAGTGATCAGTTTATTAGAGCCCAAATGTCAAGTTAAGTTGATAATTTATAACTGCACGTGTGATACGTTTCTGTTTAATTTAAATGGCAATACGGACCAGTGTTGGGATCTAACACACGGAAGATGGAAACACCACAGCGGTCAACGAAGCCTGGCAACACTGAGGTGTCAATAACTTTTCGTAAAATACTATGATTACACGCAGCTCCAAGATCTTTTGTATTAGTTTAAACTAAATAAGTTATAATATTTGAGAAACCTAACAGTCCACTGCATTTTTTATTTACCACTGAGCTAGGACCAAAATAACCAGTTTATCTATCTTTCCATAGTTGCAATGCACTTTAATATATACAAATCATATTATAAAAAAGTAAAGTTTGTTTGCTTTTCTGTAGGGTGTAATCTCTGGGACTACTGAACCGATTTAAAAAAGACATTTACTGTAATAGTTAGATATTTCTAGGGAATTCTATTCTCTGGGGACATAGCTATTAATAATTTTTCACGGGTAATCTCTGGAACTACCGAAACTCTTTTACTCTTGTAATGGTTTGACTCTTCACTTGGGCATACTTTGTTCCCTGAGGACAGGTAATTCTCTAGAGACTTCCAAGCAATTTTATCACATTATATATCTTACAAACAGCATTATTATAAAACCTTAACTAAATGTAAATATCAATCTTCACTAGCGTCCATTCAGAAATAGAATTTGGAAAGAAATTAATTAAGGGTCCGAGATTCAAGATTGGGCGAAACACTAACCCGGGTTATGACTTTATAAGATAGTAAAAATTTAAATTTATAAACAAAATAATTACCACTTACTACCTTAAAAGATGAAGACAGGTTTCTTAAAAAAATCGTAGCTTCAGAAAAAAAAAAAACAGGAATTTCAAGGAAATCTCTCGAAAAGCATTGCGGCGTTACGGGTATTGAGATTAAATTAAAGACAAAACAACGACAAAACATATTTCAGATTCAAAAAAACACATCAGCAAACATTTTATAGAAAAAAAATTCCGATACTATTCATAGCTTTTCCGCAATACATTACCAAATATACATAATTTATTCCTATAAGATCGCGTGCGCAAGGCTTTCACCACAGAGTACATTATTACGTAGGTACAGACATTACATACAGACATAAACTCCTGCATTCAGTCACCCACGAGCTGTCAAGATGGTAGGTTACGTCTTTTCGATAAGAAAATTCCGCGATCTCGGCTCGTATTCACACACAAAAACACCCTTGTGACAAAAGTAAGTATCGATCGCTTTGGTTTTATGGCAATATAAATTTCAAAGTAGAGTGACTTTGGAGATGCGTTCCTTACTCAAAGATAGTGTACAATCGATCACATATTTCATTTATGAATTTACGAAAAAATATTTTATAATATATGTAAGTACATCTCCATCTCCAAGCGGTGGAAAGAAGGGTGACGAGATAAAGCCTCGGCCTGTTATGATACGAGTCAGGCAACACCCGTTTCTGCCGAGGCATATACATTATACATACATACTGCTTTTCATAAACAATATGATGGAATAAAGAAACCGTATGCAAAAGAACATCTAATTTAAAGCAAAGTAAAGTAAAGTAAAGTAAAAAAGGTTTATTGTAAAAAAATACTTAAAACTAAACACATTCAAATTATACACAGGTTAAAATAGAAGAAAAAAAAAAGTTTTAAACATCTCTGGCAAATGGTAGCATGCTCAGCAAAGCTGTCGATCTCATAGAAATCGAGCAGCGCTGATTTTCAGCATACCCCAGACAGAGGACATAATTTAGAAAAAAAATCAAATAAAGGCGCAGTAGGACGTGTAAAATTCAACACAAAAAATAAAAGTGAGAAAAGGAAAAATAATATTAAAACAGTAGGTAGGTACATTTAAAATTTATTAGTACAGAGGTATTTAAGTAGTGTAGTGCGTGTAGTGTCTGTAATAAATAATATATTTAAAAATATATAAGTATTTGTACAGGTATATATATCTTATTGATATTGATGTTAGTAATACAATAAATCTATCATCATTTACTCATCAGGTACGTCAGCTAGAACTAACGTATATTTTTGATTTTCCATGTTTTATTTTGTATTTTGTCTTTGCTAATGCAATTTGTTTAAAGGAAATGAAACACATGAACTCGATTAAACGAGTACCTTTCTTTCGTTTTCTCTGAAAGAGTTGGCTTCTTTTTATAATTATTAAATAACCCCACATTACCACTGAAGCTACTCCAAATCATTATTCGAAGTATTTAAAAAACAATAATAGTACATTATTGCAAAGGCAGCGAAATAGGCAATTGCAGGTCGAGTATGAGTTTGAAGGCCGAGCCGCAGGCGAGGACTTCAATGATACGAGACAGGCAATTGCCATTTCGGCCGAGGCTTATATAGTGCTTTTCTTAAAAAAATGCAAGGAAATAAAAAAGGGCCTTTTACATAATAAATTTAATTTTTTTTTACAGTTTGTGCCGAAAGGTAAATGCATCTGTGGCTATACAGCCACGAGAACGCAATGTGTACGATAGATGAAAGAGTTCTAAATTCAAACAGCACACCGTTTCATACAACATTGCCGGTGCGCTCTTCGTTCCAAATTCAAAGAATGCGCCGGGAAGTGATTTTGGTTTTTCAGTCTACGTAAATATGATACTTCGCGTGTTCTTTATTCAAAAGTAATGATAATATTTCCGCGTATGTTTAAGAAAGGTATTTTTACTCGCAACAATGAACACACTTTGCCACATTTTTTTAACTTTTAAAATTTTCTGTGTTTTACCATATACATTTTAAGGCTGGACCTGAGCCTATAACTAGAATAACGCAAGATATTCGAGGGTTCGTTAGAAAAAAATTAGGACTCATTGAAGAAATTATTTTGATTTGTTAGTCTTTTATTAAAGGATCCTAATAAGAAACGTATTAAGTATATGTTACGAGCCAAACCCGATTTTAGGATAAACTTGTCTGGCCTAAGCCAAACTAGTCTGGCACAGGCCAAACTAGTCTTCCGGAAGTCCTGCAGAGCAGAAGTGAGCCGGTAGGTTAGATTAGGCCACGTAGTGGCGCGACCGCCATACATAACCTTCGTGGTTACGAAATAAACTTAAATTTTATCATAAAATTAGTCATATAAATATGACTAATTTTATCATAAAATTAGTCATATAAATATGAACGGAATCTACGAAAGTCCAAATAAGTTTGCCCATAAAATATTTCAGCATAAGCTGAAGACCCCACCATTCTCTTCCATTGTAAGCGTTTATTTTTGTAAAACTCCTCGATGGAAGGGCGGAACAGCTTGGCACGGGTGTTTTATGTTCTTAAAAAGATATTGCTTTAACTTATGTATGAAAATATTTTTAGTTTCTCGAAAATAAACAACTTTTTACTTATTTCTATTTCTGTTGTTTCGTAGCGTGATAAATAGGCCCATCAGCCACCCAATAATCGCTTCTATTAAAACCTAATAAAGTCTTTGCCATTGGCCTTTTTGGTTGTCACATTTTTAGGGTTCCGTACCGAAAAGGTAAAAAACCGTCCGTCCGTCCGTATGTCACAGCCTCATAACTTTAGCACCGTTAAAGAAAAATACATGAAATTTGGCACATAAATAGTATTAATATTCCCACATTTCACGGTGTAAAAAAATATGAAAAATTTTAAATTGTTTAAAATATTTCCACACCAAAAGTGAGAAAAATAAAAAATATTATTCTTAAAATACAATTTGGGTATCAAATGGTAGGTATTAAAAAGTTTATTGTAAAAATATTAACTTTTACTATATTTACTGGCACTGTTTTCGAGAAATCTTTAAAAAATCACAAAAATATTTATGCCCTTATCTCCGAAACTGGTAGACCGAAAAATAAAAAAAAAAATCGATTATAGATCATAGCTGGCCAATTACGGGAAAACATTAGCGATTAAAAGAAATCGAGCAGAAATAAACAATATAAAAGATATAATAAAAATATAAAAAAATAAACAAAATAATTTTTTTATAAAAATACAATATGGGTATCTCATTGTAGGTGTTAACGAGTTGATTCTAAACATATCTACTTTTACTATATTTAATGGCACCGGTTTCGAGAAATATTCGAAAAACCACAAAAATATGTATGTCTCCCCTCCTTGTCTCCGAAACTGGTTGACCAAAAAATATGAAAAAAATCATGGTAATATGTATTTACGTGAAAATTACAGGAAAAAAAAAACGGTTGAGAAACTCACAAAAAAATGACAAAATTAAATTTATCATTCACAGTACGGAACCCGAAGTACGCGAGTCTGCCTAGCACTTGGCCGGTTTTTTTGTTAAGATATGCCAATACTGGCTGTGTCTCAAGTGCCGGCACTACAAAAAATTTCCCGAGATGGAGAAAAATATGTAATGTTCGTAGATATCTTTGTTGTACAAAAAATAAGACAAAATGTTTCAAAAACCTGTATTCAATAACGAGCGGTTCACTAGACTGTATAGTATTTTCCTACTTGGTCTCTAATTTAAAAGCTTGTCGTAGCGGATAAAAACGGATTGTCATATAAATTTTCCACTCGGGCAAATAAAAGGCTCTTTCCATCTTCTTTTTGAAAAGAAAAGCGACAATTGACGGCTTATTTGGTAAAATAAATTAAAGTATTATTTTTATAACAAAATAATGCTTTATTAGTAGTTTATGAAAATGAAACGAGAGTGTAATGCCCCTTTTCCCTGAAATTACGCATTTATTCAATAAGTGCGCTTACCTACTGTTTTCCCAAATAACTTCGTTAAAAACAAAATAAAATGAACTCTTCTTTCTTCTTTTTGGCCGTGGTTTTGTTGTATACCTATTCGTCGATCAGACTTTTGAACAAATATTTAGGAACTAGACCTTCTATGATTTAGTTTTTGATATCATTGAAGCGTACATTTACGAAAGTCAAGAGTTCTTTGGTTGGGCTACATCTTGTCTTTTACCCGTAAACATTGAAGGGTGGTCCCTCTCTTACATACAAGCGAGCTCTTCACCCAGGTGACCTCAATAATTGTCAATTATAACAAAACTTGTACCTCAGAGGGTTTTGTTATAGTTGACAATTATTATTTTATTCGTAACCTTTTGCCCGCAGTTTCACCCGCACGAATGTAATGAATGACTATGTCCCTAGGGAACTGCCAGTCTCCAGTAGTATAGCTACTCATACTTCAGTAGTATAGCTACTCGTACAGCGTACTCCATTTGTATAGCTAATCTTACTCCAGTAGTATAGCTACTCGTACTTCAGTAGTATAGCTACTCATACTTCAGTAGTATAGCTACTCGTACAGCGTACTCCATTTGTATAGCTACTCTTACTCCAGTAGTATAGCTACTCGTACTTCAGTAGTATAGCTACTCATACTTCAGTAGTATAGCTACTCGTACAGCGTACTCCATTTGTATAGCTACTCTTACTCCAGTAGTATAGCTACTCGTACTTCAGTAGTATAGCTACTGATACTTCAGTAGTATAGCTACTCGTACAGCGTACTCCATTTGTATAGCTACTCTTACTCCAGTAGTATAGCTACTCGTACTTCAGTAGTATAGCTACTCGTACAGCGTACTCCATTTGTATAGCTACTCTTTCTCCAGTAGTATAGCTACTCGTACTTCAGTAGTATAGCTACTCATACTTCAGTAGTATAGCTACTCGTACAGCGTACTCCATTTGTATAGCTACTCTTACTCCAGTAGTATAGCTACTCGTACTTCAGTAGTATAGCTACTCATACTTCAGTAGTATAGCTACTCGTACTCCATTTGTATTGCTACGCTAACTCCAGTAGTATAGCTACTCGTACTTCAGTAGTATAGCTACTCATACTTCAGGTAGTATAGCTACTCGTACTCCATTTTTATTGCTACGCTTACTGCAGTAGTATAGCTACTCGTACTCGAGTATTTTAGCTACTCTTACTTCAGTAGCACAGTATTATACTGTGCCAGTAGTATAGCTACTCGTATTTCAGTAGTATAGCTCTCATACTTCAGGTAGTATACCTACTCGTACTCCATTTGTATTGCTACGCTTACTGCAGTAGTATAGCTACTCGTACTCGAGTAGTTTAGCTACTCTTACTTCAGTAGCACAGTATTATACTGTACCAGTAGTATAGCTACTCGTATTTGTACGTGCTGGAACTCTCGTAAACTTTTCAATAAAAATAGTCTGCCAGCAATTTGTGGCGTCTTGTACAAGGAGCGGTTTAGTTAGGTCGGAAAATTTTATTAAAGAAGAAAATCCCGGATCTAAAATAAACGTGTTAAGAAAACTTAGGTGCTTTGAAATGGTTTCCGATTGAATTTGTACCAAATTGCATATTTATTTAATTAAAGTGGGCGATCCCACTCAGTTGACTAATTGAATGACTGACTGATCTATTAACGCCCAGACCAAACGGCTGGACCTAGGAACTTGAAATTTGGACTGTACGTTCTTGTAAAATATATTTTAGGAAATTCATACGGGACCAGGACTGCGGTCTAGTTTATTCGACTATACTAACCCGTAGGTCACGGATTCACATCCCGTAGAAGCACATTTGTATTCAGTAACGTTCAGTATGTGTGCCTCGGAAGGCACGTAAAGGCGATACGTAAAAGTTTTAGCGTCCCTGTTACTCCATATGCAAAAAAACCCTCAGTGCGAGTGGGACGGATTCGTGGAAAAGAAGCAAAAAGTCGGTTTTTTATTAATATAAAATGTACTAAGCTATTTCGTCAAAAAGATTTTCAAGGAGACTTTAAAAATACATAACATTCACAATTTGAATGCAATTTCACAATGAAATTAGTTAGGATTTCAGAATTACAGGAAAAAATAAAACAATTTGGAGGCCTTTTCGGAATTAAATTCTATCGAGAAAATTTCATCCCATCGCGTTTTCTTTCAATGAGAATCTTAATCAAATACTCAATAAACATTTACCCAAAAATGAAATACCTAGATGACGTTATAGTGGAGTAAATGGATTCGAAAAAACCCCATTTTTCTTTTGGTATCTCCTTAACGTTCAGTCTGCGTGCTTCGGAAGATACGTAAACGTTTGGTCTGCGTGCCTCGGAAGGCACGTTAACGTTCTATCTCTGTGCCTCGGAAGACATGTTAACGTTCGGCCTGCGTGCCTCGTTAGGCACGTAACGTTCGGTCTGCGTGCCTTGGAAGGCGCGTTAACGTTCGGCCTGCGTGCCTCGGGAGGCATGTAACGTTCGGTCTGCGTGCCTTGGAAGACACGTTAACGTTTGATCTGTGTGCCTCGGAAGATACGTAAACGTTCAGTCTGCGTGCTTTGGAAGGCACGTTAACGTTCGATCTGTGTGCCTTGGAAGATACGTAAACGTTCGGTCTGCGTGCCTTGGAAGGCACGTTAACGTTCGATCTGTGTGCCTTGGAAGTTACGTAAACGTTCGGTCTGCGTGCCTTGGAAGACACGTTAACGTTCGATCTGTGTGCCTTGGAAGATACGTAAACGTTCGGTTTGCGTGCCTTGGAAGGCACGTTAACGTTCGGCCTGCGTCCCTTGGAAGGCACGTAAACGTTCGATCGGCGTGCCTCGGAAGGCACGTTAAGCTCTGAGTCCAATTTGCGCCCGAAGTATGGCGATAGAGCTCACCATACAATAAGATGGATGGGACTTAATAACCGTCGGTATACGAGTACATGGGTATACGAGTGTGGATTGTGATGTACTTGCATTATCTGACAGTCCACACTCGGAAACAGCTCTGACACCCCCTCGGCGATTCATGTCGTACAATTGTATTAGTGTATTAATACGCTCACTGACGTCTGGATACATTAGTACATATAGCCTAGTAAATAATAGTAGATTACACAACCAGTAAAAAAATAACACTTTGAATCACATTTTATTATGCTTAAAAGTGATAGGTAAATAAGAGACAAAACATTAATTGTTAATATAGTATAATATCATACCTACATCACATTGCTTTAATCAGGTGAGGTTACAAAATAGTGGTTGTGTTTTTGTTTACTATTGGATCAAAGTAATAAAAAAGAATGTGGGCATTTGAGTTATTCTAAGAAGATAGAAACAAGAAATGATAAATATAATAATACAGATGAAGAAATAAAGAAAATCAGACTTGACCGTTTGTGCATTTGAATCTACAAAAAAAATTAGGACTTGATTTTATAGTCACAGATACAATATTAAAGAGGAATTAAACAACTTACAAAAAAAATGTATCACTCTAAAAATTATATACAACATTACTAATAAAAATATAAAACTAAACATAAAAAGAATCTTAAAAAAAAAATTCTCTGGCTATAATTATTAATGAACAAATCCAAATTCTAAATAAAATTCCCAGAAAGTATATGAAAAAAAAAAAAAAAATTGTTTCACTCAGTGAGAAAAAGACCATTTTATTCACTGTTGACGCTGAATAGCAAATTTTCGAGTAGCAATGTTAAAAATATAAGTATAATACATATGGATACCTGAATTACTTACTGTGTTGTGGCAATTTGAAAGAAACTTTTACATTTGGTTTCCAGTGGACGAAGCGATCAACAACGGTGACTCCGAGGTGGGGTCCTCCCATCATCAGCCGGAGCGAGTTAACGGGAAGCTGCTGAAGAGGTTGGAGACCGTCCCTGACATCAAGCGTGACACTGCCGGGATCACAACGCAGTACATCGCCGCTGGGATCGGTTAGTAACTAATGGACTTCCGCTTAGCCAATAACGTGCTTGATTCATTACCAAGTCGTCGATAAGAGCGCTTTAACTCATAGGAAACGGGTCAGTAGCGGAGCGGAAGCGAAGCGCGGCGTCAGCAGACGAATTCACATGGCTTAATTTTTTAAAAGATTTTTTTTTCAGATAATTTACGTCATTTTAGGACATAGTTTTCATTATTTTGGTATATAAATAAACCATATTTTTATGATTTTTAAAGAATTGTCCGATGACCTTGTCACTTGCTAATTTTAGACATTATACTGATTGTGATGTGTGATTGGTTATAAAAAAATGGTCTGTCATTGTCTGTCTACTCATCTGTCATCTAGTTGTCAAATTAGTCTGAAGCAAATTATTATAAAATTTATCTTGATAGCAAACTACACATTTCTAAACAGCCATTACTCAAGTGACGTCACACGAGGGCAAATGGAAGTTGCAGTCTTTTCGTAAAAATATTCATCATCATGAGGTTTTTTAGACCAAACTTCGAAAATACGGTTTATTAAACCTAAATCTCGAAATGGTTTTCGAATTAACACACCTTAACATAATTTAATCTATGCCTATTACTACGGAATCTGTCCTGCTGCAACGCTTATTCATTCGCTCAGCGGGAGCGGGCCACTCAGCAAACCCACGATTTTGAGATGTTATTATTATTTTTCAATGTTTATGTAAACTTGAAAAAAATATTGTTTCCATGAAAAACTAGATACTACTAAATCTTTAATTTGATATATTTTTTACTGCGAAACAATACATTTATAATAAATTATGATATTTTATATCTGAAAATTATCTAGATAGATTGATCTTGGCATTACACTTGTCATGTATCGATATTTAAGCCACTTTAATTAGATCCTTAGCAAACCATCCATCAACTCATTGTAGTTTCTTCTTAGTTCGTTACGTCCAAGAACATCAGCAGGCAAGTCTCAATAAAAGTTCTCTTGTAATATCTATCGAGCCCTGTTCTTGCGAGTTTTGATGAGTTCTATAGGAAACAAGAACTTTCTGCTGGTGTTCAGAAAAATACGTGATATATCAGGCTTGAAACCATGAAGATTTTTAGGGTTTCATAGTACCTTAAAGGTAAAAAGGAGCCTTTATGGTGAAACTTCGTTATCTGTCCGTCTGTATGTCACAGCCTCATAGCTTTAGCACCGTTAAAATTAAATATAAAGATTTGAAATTTGGCAGAATAGAATTAATATGCCCATATAACATAGTGTAAAAAAAATGAGAAAATTGTTCAAAATATTTCCAATACAAATGAGAGAAAAAAGAAACATGGAAATCAAATTGTAGATATGAAAGAGCTAATTGTGAAAATATATACCTAAACCATATTTACTGGCAATGATTTTGAAAAAAAACTCAAAATTATGTATGCCCCCGTATCTCCGAAACCGGTGGACCGTAAAATATGAAAAAAATATCGATAACCGGACATAACTGGTCACTCAAAGGAAAACTATAGCGATTAAAAAGAAGCTGGACACAAAGAAAAATAAAAAAATATATTCATTATATATTTTATTAATAATAATATTATAAATGCGAAAGTTTGGATGGATGGATGTTTGTTACTTCTTCACGCCGTAACTACTAAACTGATTGGGCTGAAATTTTGCACAAATGTAGTTATACACTTGGAATAGGACATAGGCTACTTTTTATCCCATAAACCAGTTTCCATGGGATGGCAATGGGGTATCAAGTTCCTATAGAAAAGTGATGAAATGTTACTCCTTCACGCCGTATACTGAACCGATTGGGCTGAAACTTTGCACAAATGTAGTTCTAAACCTGGAATAGGACATAGGTTTCTCTAACACATTCGATTGTCTTCACAAAAACTAAACCAACGCGGGCGAAGCCGCGGGCAAAAGCTAGTGAAATATATTAATTTATTACATATCGGTTTTTATGTAAAATAAAAAACAATATAACTGAATAATTTACATCTTATAGTTTTATATAATAAATAAAAATATAAGGGAAAAACACTAGAAATTAATAAATATTAGATTACTTAAATTTCATAAAATAAAATTGAGTAAGGAATAAAAAATATAGGAAAAAATTATATCACAAATATACGTAAACATAATGCTATACATCTAACAAATATATGCCTAACTGCACCCATTCGATAAGCCTTGCTAAGAAGAAGGGCAAGAAACTTAGCAAGCTCATGTCTTTCTTTTTTTATCTTTTTTTCATAATTTTGGTATAAATAAATGTTACAAAGTTACTTTATGATCAATAAAATATTTTATTATCTCTTTGCTACTTTAAGGCGATATGTGAAAGTTTTAGCGTCCTTTTTACTCCATATAAAAAATCCTCAGTGCGAGAGGGATTGATTCGAGGAAAAGTAGCAAAAAGTCTGTTTTTTATTAATATAAAATATACTAAAGTTGCTATCAAAATTTCGTTTAACCACGTCCTAGATACGGTTACAATCCATCTAATAAAATATAATTCCAAATTGTCAAACTAGGAGAATTGGTGTCGAAAAAGACCTCATTTTAATAAATATTTCTATCGAGCCCAATTTCTCCAATCGCGTTTTTTTTCCAACAGATCCCTAAAAAAGGATCCAAAAATAATATACTATTTTATCAAAATAATACATTACTTACTGAAGTAGATATGCACGTTCTGGAAGTGTCGATTTTTGTCCGTAGCGCCTTAACTCGAGTTTCGAGCCGGTCTATAGGTGAAATGTTCCAATGTTTCACCGACGATTATAATGTCCCAGCTTGATGATAGTGAATGTGAAGAATTCTTTGTGCACAAATATGAACCAACAGCGTTTAACTCCTTCCGAAGCTAGTAGAGTCTGCAACTACATGTCATAGGAGGTTTGAACCCACGATCACAAAATATGTAGATAATACAAGAAGGCCGACTCCATCGAACGATTTTATTTACTGTAAAATATTATATTGTTATTAATTTGATAGCCTTTTTCCTTGAAACAGGTTGTTCTACCCACAAATAAATATGAACAACTTTTACTATGGGAACAAACCTGAAATCGCGAAAAAAATATCAGTTATTCCATAGAAAAGTTTTTTTTTTAAGTTATCTTTATTAATCCCGATTACAATGAATCTTAACCTAAACTATATAGCCACTAGCGAAAGCCATTTGGCTTATCTGTAGTGGCGAGTACATAAGTTATAAAAGTAATAAATAAACAATCAAAAACCGCACGAAATACCTACTCGACCAAAATGTACGAAACAGATTTTTATTTACTTTTTGCGATTTTAGGGTTGGCTCCATAATAAAAGTTGTTCATACTAGTGGGTAGAACACCCCGTTTTAAGGAAAACAGTATCATTTTAACACCCTTTATACAAGAAAATAATGACGTGGTTTGTTCAAACTTACTTCATAAACATGAGGAGAACATAAGTTTATTTTATTAAGGACTGGGTTTCCTGGTTATTGCAACAAAATCATCCAAAGTCTGACTTTTCATTTATATTTGCGTTATATTTCCCCTTAAATCATCTGCTTGCATCACGTTGAGTCTTTAAAAAGTTGAACTAGTTGGCAGCTTTATTTCGTTGCCAGGTTAGAACTTAGTTGTATTAACGGGACACCTGACGCTAGAACATCAAAAGATTTTCAAGGGTTCATTAGAAGAAACTAGGTCTCTCCTCATATTGAAGAAAAAATATTTGATTTATTGATCTTTTATCTAGGGATTCCACATATATACAATGTTTTAAGACTTATACTTTGTCAAAAAAAAAACGTTATCCACCCTCTATTTTTTGGTTTTCAAACGTTCGTTTCAAAAACGGGGTTAAGAGATCAACTTATTTTTTTTTTATAAAATAGGCAATAGAAATGTGAAGGGATGTTACCTAAATACAATATTTATTTCCCTACAAAATATTTCAGCATTAGATAAAAACACACCAATTTTTTGGCCAAGAGGCCAAAGAGCCAACATTATAATCGCCTCCGTCAAAAGCAAATAAAGTCTTAGCCATTAGACTTATTGTGCTGGATGGGTAATAAAAAATTTGCTAGGGTATGCCATCCTCTTAAAGTAGTCTAGTGCAGTTATAATATTCCGCCGGTTGATTTAACTTGCCCCTGTCTGCCCGCCGTGACCCAACTAAGTTGATGTTTCGTAGTCGTATCCTGTGATCAGCGTGCAGCTATCTTATCATACTTGTTTTTTATAACATAAACATTAAACATAGATAAATTAATCGGCTGTTTTGATGATACTTATGCTCTAAATATAATCCAAGATCGTTACTAGGTTATCGAGGAAAGTTATTGTGAAATGATTTGCAGAAGTTTGCTCTTTGATTTATTTATTTATTTATTTATTTACTTTAATTAAAACGGACAAACCAATTACAATAATTAAAGATAGTAACACAAACATAAAATGGTACAATCAACTAAAATAAATAAGAGTAACACGTAAAGTCAGAAACAGGCCTTCTCACAAAAACACAAACACTCTGACAATATTTTCTGCCAACCATCAGCAAACAGATCACATTCCTGATTGGCGTTTAGAAGAGCGTTGAGGGAGAGAAGAGTACGCGGTATGGGTGAGTTAGATCGCGCCTTTGTGCGACACGACGGCACAGCGAAAAACCTGTGCTTACGGCCGCGAAGATAATTAGTGGGAGTGAAAAATCGACACAGCTTACCATGCAGATCCGGAGCATCAATATCTCCCCGAAGAATTCTACACATGACCGCAAGCTGGTGCTTTCCTCGTCTGATTTCCAGTGAGTTGTACCCAAGACAACCTAATAAAAATTTCGTTGGATACATGAAAGGATAATATCCTTTAACACGTTTGTAAAGGTATCTTAAGAAGGCTTTTTGCACCTTCTCACCTTCTCAAAAACCATTGATGTTAATAAAAGTTATAAATAAATACATATTTGATAAACCTTCGGAAGGTAACAGGGGTGACACGTCAACCGGACGATCAGAGAAGAGTCCAATATCTTTTTGATTATCTAGTAACATATCTATCGCATTCCACGTATTCTTCCACCGCGACGCGTTCTGTACGGCCGCTGCGCGTTGGGAGCGATAAGTCGTGGTTCGTATAAGATGTTTCGTCACTCTTGTAACAATTTTTTTCATGTTTTTCTGACCGTTTATTTAGGAGAAACCCCAGCTTAATTAAAAAAGCAAGCCAGACGATACCCACAAAAAAAGGATAAAAAGCAGTTTAAGTGTATATTCTAAATCTAATTTAAGTATGCCAGAAACTGATTGATTATTAAATTAAGTTTTTGTTTCTTGATTGTTTTTTTTTATTGAATAACAGCTTTAGTCTTATTAACCTATAAATTAAATAAAGGTTAATGACACAACACACCTATAGCTATTGATGTTTGAATAAATTAATCGTGTAAGCTTCCGAAAGTTAATACTTGCGATTGTCGGCACTTGGTGAAATATTAGAATTACTAAATAACATATGTATTGAAACATAATATTGTGATCAACAACTCCAAGTCACGTATGTACTACCTGAAAACTTGCATTTGATCCAATTTTCACCGGACTCCCAATCTCCGGTCGTACCTTTCCGGTCACGTGTGCTGTGCACCAATGAGTTTGTCGGAATTGATGTGCATAGATATTTATGATCCTACTTTAAAATGAATAAGTTAACTATAAATAACCATTACAACCTTAAAAAATAATATGATGTTTCATATTTAAGTTTTCTGTGTTAACATCAAAGAAGGTTATTACTACGAAGGTTATCTATCGCAGCCGCTCCACTGCGTTCCGTGACTCGCCCCTAGCCTTCTAATCTTACCTACCGGCTCTCTTCTGCGCTGATTTTCTCATCCTAACACTTTTTCCGACTATCGCCCTAATTCCATTCTACCTATCCTCTCCAAAGTCCAAGAATAGGGTTACCATCCGTCCGGATTTGTCCGGACATGTCCTGACTTTAGGCCTTCCTTCCGGACTTTGTCCGGCTTTCTAATTTGTCCGAATTTTTTACTTAGATGAAATATTTTGAATGACTTTAATTTTGACATAAAAATATTTGAATCTCTGTAGGTAATGTTTTAGCTATCCCTGTAAGAAGTGCGCTGCGCTTAGGATTTATTATTTAATTTTGTGACTAAAATGCCCGGACTTTTATTGAAATGTTCGGCTTTTTATCAAGATTTTTCAAATTTTGAAGTGGTAACTCTAATGGTGAATAGCTATCGTCATATATAACAACAAACGGCTTGTTGAACCAGTTTCAATCTAGCTTCCGACCTGATCACAGCATGGTAACGGCACTACTGAAAGTAACTGACGACATAAGACATGCCACATATAACAAAAAATTTACGATTCTAACGCTTTAAGATTTCAGCACTGCATTTAACTATATTGACTTTGACGTCCTTCTTAGTATACTCAGTTCTCTAAACGTATCTCCACTTGTTGTAGAATGGTACGATACTTATCTTAGAGGTAACCTCGGAGTGGTGCCTACTTTCTGCCATCCTCTCTCCTCTTCTCTTTCCATATTTATTAATTCTATTTCCGAAGTACTTTCTTGCAACTACCATCTTTATGCTGTCAATCTGCAACTTTATCATCAATTTGATGTAGTTAAAGTTAACATCGCAATATCTGACATGAATGAAGGTCTAGACAACATTAGGTGATGGGCTTACTTTTAGCATACACTAAGTATTACTATATTTAGTCTATGCTTTAAGTGAGCCCGAAAAAGTCTCAGGCTATTATAATTGGCAGCAAATACATGACCAATCTGCTAAATGAAATATCTTTTTCGCAAGTCTTTTTCGGCAGCACTCCTATTGCATACGCTGACAATGTTAAAAATCTTGGTGTCATATTTGAAAGAGAAAAAGATAGAGAGACATACAAAGAAAAATACAGAGAGATAGACAGAGAAACAGACAAAGAGTAAGACAAAGAGACAGACAGAGAGACACACAGATACAGAAAATGACGCTTCTTTTGAACAGAACTTAGATAACATATAAGTATAATTTTTGTAGTGAACCTTGGCGCGCTGGCGGCGGGTGTATGTGTGGCGTGGTCATCATCAGCGCTGCCGCTGCTTATCGACAAGGAGACGTCCGCACAGGTCAGCTTCTGCTCTCTACTGACTATGATATATAATGTTTGTAGTGAGCCTTGGCGGACTGACAGCAGGTGTGTGCGTGGCGTGGTCTTCATCAGCGCTGCTGCTGCTCATCGACTAGGAGACATCTGTACAGGTCAGCTCCTGCTCTTTACTGGCTATGATATTTAATGTTTGTCATGAACCTGGGCGCACTGGCCACAGGTGTGTGCGTGACGTCGTCTTCATCAGCGCTGCCGTTAGTCATCGACGAAGAGACGTCCGCACAGGTCAGCTCCTGTTCTCTACTGGCTGTGATATTTAAATGTTTTTAGTGAATCTTGGCGTACTGATGGCGGGTGTGTGCGTAGCCTGGTCTTCATCAGCGCTACCGCTGCTCGTCGACAAAGAGACGTCCGCACAGGTCAGCTCCTGTTTTCTACTGGCTATGATATATAATTTGTGTTGTGAAACTCGGATCACTGGCGGCAGATGTGTCTTCATTGGCGTTGCCGCTGCTCATTGATTAAGACAGGTCAGCTCCTGTTCTCTACTGGCTATGATATATAATTTTTGTTGTGAACCTCGGCGGCGGGTGTGTGCGTGGCATGGTCTTCATTGGCGCTGCCGCTGCTCATCGACAAGGAGATGGCCGCACAGGTCAGCTTCTGCTTTTTACAAAACAACTTTCCTATAGTAGTACGCTGGCTTAGTGATATAACCGTTACCCGGCTATTTGGTATGAGGGTACTTTAGGGTTTACCGACAATTATTAGCTGTAATTGCAAATTAACGTAAACAAAAATCTATTAATTTTAACTAACAGCTTTCAAAGAAAGAAAAAGGAATATAACAAGAAAAAAAAAATATGCCTACGTTAATGGAAAAAGGCGAACAATACTGGCAGCCTAACAGTTTGAACTAGTGAAAAAAATAACTAAACGTGATTTGTTCCATAAAAAAAACTATTTTGTTTAGAATTTTGAATCACAAATCCTTAAACGTGTGAGGAGGACGATTTTATCATATATTTAATCATCAACTTGGTTTACTTGTTTCTATACGAATAATATATTTAAATGGTAGTTCATGGATGTTTGGTTAAGTGTGAAGAATGTCAAATATAAAGTCAATCTAGGAATTGTACCGAAGTCCTTTTTCCTTATGTATTTCTTTTATGAAACTTAAACTAACTGAGGGTGGATGGTCTTTGATTTAGGTGCAGTATGTTCCCCTGAACTTGTGGCCCACTATCCACGCGGTCAATGTAGCAGCCTGCACTGCATACAGCGGCCAGTAAACGTAAATAAGCTCACAGATATTACTTTACTGACTTACTAAATCTTTTCGTTTCCGTAACAAAGGTCGTTTTGCAGCAAATTGGCCAGAAAGATAACTAAGTTAGCGTTGAAAGTACTGTGCACTGTCATAAGTTATTCTGTCACCGCATACAAAGTGACAGAATGTATCGATACTATAAAATATCGATACCATTTGATATCCTGGATTGAAATGTGTCGTTTACGTGGCGTGACGTAAAGGTTTATCATCGTGGATAGTAGGGTGTCAGAGGTGTTAGTGAGTATGGACTGTGAAATGCAAGATGTGGTCCACACTATTACACACACGTTTCACCAACAATTATTACGTCCCAAAGTGATGGGTGGTGAGCCCTATATCGTTGTACTTTGGACACATTATGAATCCACAGATTTAAACGTACCTTCCAAAGCACACAGACCAGACACAAATATGCCCCTAAAGCAGGGGTCATCCATCAGATCGCCACTCGTGAGCCGCATGCGTCTCTTTTCGTACGACTTTACGACTCTACAACTCATGACTGCGGAGCGAACACAAACGGCACAATCACAACACTCACAATTCACATTCGTTCTATGATAATAAATACTTTTGCTTTAATAGTAGTTTATGCTACAAGGGCGCAAAGGAATAAATCACGAGGACGATTTAAAACACGAGCGTAGCGAGTGTTTTAAACGTAACCGAGTAATTTATTGCTCTGAAGCCCGTGTATCATACTACGTTTTTCAATGCATAGTGTGAGGAAATAAAACAAATATAATTTTGTGAACTTTAAATTGTAATTGGCTCAAAAGGACTAGGTATCCAGAGCCGTTAAACAGTGGAAAAAAAGTATGACATTTATGGTACACAGGAAAGGCTGCAGGTTAGCCAACCATTGTAAATAAATTAAAAAAAATAATAATAATAAAGCCCTAGGGCAAAATAATCGAATTTCTGTTCGGTTTTGATGCATAAAAAGTGGGCCTTTACGAGCACATGCATTGAAAAAGCTTTTTTTAACCGTTTTATTATATATATATATACAGATTTTTAAGAATATTAAAGTAGAAATTGAATAAAAAAGAAAATTTTCGATATATATTTCGACCCACTTGGGATCGTCGTCAGTCGAATATAGAATAATATCATAAATAAAATATAGTTAACAATAAATTGACAAACTTAACCTATTTTCTTAACCTATTTAGTTTACCTACCTTTTTGCTCTCATCTGGTGAAGGTAGAGAAGGGTCTGTCTGTCGGTCAGTGTTGTCTGTTTAGTCCGGCTCCGTAGTGGGCACCAAGTGACCAAATGTAGGACGATTCCCAAGTTCTCAGTTCAATGTCAGTCAAAGGGGGGTGAACTGACAGACAGACTGACGACGATCCCAAGTGGGTCGAAATATATATCGAAAATTTTCTTTTTTATTCAATTTCTGCTTTAGTATTCGTAAGAATCTGTATATATATATAATAAAACGGTTAAAAAAATTCACATTCGTTAAAATTTTAAATGATTATTGAATGTTCAATGTCTTTGGATTGAATATCCTCTTTAAGTGTTTTCTTAAAAGATAATGTGAGCTGGTTACTCAATACCTACTACTTATTTCTAGTTTAGTTTACTTTTAGGACAAAATGGCTTCAACGTTACCGGAATCTAAAAAAAGAAAGAGGAAAATAGATGATGAAAATCGCGAATTAAATATAGAATGGACCGGGTTGTACGCGTTTGTTCGAAATATTGACGGCCTTCCAACCTGTCTTATATGTCATGACAAGCTCACAAATAATAAAAATCAAACATAGAGAGATATTTCACCATAAAATATGGTACATTTGCCAGCAAATATCCTGCAGGTGAAGCACGAAAGAAATCTATCGAAGAACTTCAAAGACAAAATTAGCAGTCGAGCTCCATGTTTAATAACTGGGCACAAAGTTCAAATACAGTTAATCTTGCGAGTTTTGCAGTGTATCTGGGAAATTGCGAAAAGAGGAAAACTGTTCACAAACGGTGAATATATAAAATACATGTAGCGGTTCTTTAAGAAAATGGAGAATCTGTTTACCTAATATTTGACCCATCTCACACCAAAGTCTGCAAATCCCTGCCTTGCAGGATGTCATCTAGGGGATTAGAAGCAGTGACTTCCATATTAGCAGTCGAGAACTTGAACCACAAAACCACAATGGTAGATTTTTTATTAATAAAAAAGAAGTGGTTGTCGTACTGTTCTAAGAGTATTATCCAGATTGATGGTAAATTGTGCGGGTTATGCCGCAAATTCAAATTCAAATTCACAGACAGATAACACTGCTTTTATGAAAAGATTTCTTCCTTCTGCTAGAACTCTTAAAATCACCATGAGTATTTATCGTTCACACATTTAAATTATTAGTATTTATACTTACCATGCTGTTATCGAGTAAATTTGTACGCTGGCTATGGTTAAATTCAACAATTTTCATGGCTTCGATATCGCCTGCTAATATTGTGTCGTGAGAAATCGTAAAAGGATGCGCAAATAAATTATATCGATATTATCAAACACTAGCGCTAGCACACTCAAGAAGTTTTGATACTCAGCAAAGGGAAGTTTGTTTACCAAGTTACGCTATGAATTACCAAGATAGTTCGGTCGGCGTAGTTCCGTCATTAGGGTCTTAGTGAGGATATTTGGGAGATTTTATCTTTCTATTTCGGGTCATCGCTTTCTGGGAGTCTGCTTTCGAATTAACAACTTTACTTACTTAAGTTACATCAAATGTTTGTTTATGTTTGTATATGCAAAACCTTGGTATTATTTAGTATAAGACACGGGATCTGTGCAGGGAGAATAAAAAAGTTTAAGAATATTATACGTTTACAAAAAAGCAGCGCGGGTTGTGTCAGAGATAAAACTGTTTATTATTTAAGTGGATACTTCTTATGCCGCTACTTTACTAAATCACAGAGGAAGAAATTAATGGCGGCCATAGATATCATAATATTAATATTACGGCGCATTTGCTTCGAGGTCATTAATAGTAGTTTATGAAACTGGCACATAAAGAGGTTATTAAAACACGAGTGTGAGTTTAAAAAACGAGTGTTTTCATATCTCGTTATGTGTAGTTTCATACACTACTTTATCTACACTCATAGTTTCCAGTCCAAAAGTTGTTAAAAACATCAAGCTGTTTTTGATTATTCTGGTAAATATTTTAGACTTGTAATTTAAACCACTCTGATAATTCACAATATTTATTCAAAACTGCATTCACACACGCAACTTCTCAACAATTATTATTTCTTCTACAAGAGCGCTAAACCCAACTCCCTCGCCATCTTGTTTTACCCCCCCCTTCGTCCGCCACCTCCGGCATGCGGTCTCATCCATAGATATAAAATACTTTATCGTTCCTCGTGGTGTCATGATTCTCGACCAAGGCCGGCCAAACCCCGGCACGCGGGCCACGAAGTAGCCCGCCAAAGCATTTGAATTTGCCTGCCAGCACTTCGATTGGCCGGCTAGCCAGCAAATTACTATCAGGAAAACCAATTCACAGCTCACATTAAATAAAAAGAAACATGTTATTTCATTTCAGTTACAAATATATTAAATTAAAGCATATTTTGTCTCTTTTGTGCATAAATTACCTTATGAATCCATATACTACTAAATAAATTGTAAATATGACTCTTTGTTATTCGCAAACAAAATATTTTTCATTTTTTATTTATTCGTACTGGTAGCCCGGCGCCGCCACAGTCTAAGAAAGTTTGCTCACCTGTAAAATCTATTGGCCAGCCTTGTTCTAGACCAACTATGATCATGACGCCGCGTGGAACTCGCGTACAAATGTTTCTGATGAAGTGGAGTTAAATACACAAATGCAATCAAAAATTAATTAAACAAAGTTTACAATGGTGTCGAATCGGCGAAACACAGCTTAACTTGTTTGACAGGAATAACCTTATTTTGAGCTACTTATCATTGTCTTTTTGATACAGAAAGAAAATAACGGAATGTTTAAATTAAGTTTAGTCCTGTCAAATAAGTTTCTAAAATGTCAGGTTTAGTATAATTATCATCGTTATCTATCACTCAAAACTAAAATAAACTTTTTATCCACAAAAACAAATTTAAATTCTTTCATAAACCATGGCGCTAAAGTGCCAACCAACCAAAATGCATTAGGCCTTCACCATAGATAATAAGTAGCCGGTATTGTTTTGTACGTGTAATATAAAATAAAGGCAATGTAATATAAAACCTCTTTGGTATAAGATATTAAGACCTCAGTCAAGACGGTATAGCATAAGTTCAATTTTCCTTCCTAGTTAGTTAAACTAAACCTTTATAGCAGAAACAAATATTTAATAGATGATATTTTAATGAAAGTTGTTCTTTTTTTTTTTTCTTTTTTTTCGACACTGGAGACTTTCGTAAAAAAACATTGTCATTATGCACTATTTTTGAGTTCATAAATAGGATTTTATTATAATATGAGTATAGATAAAAAATATTTTTCCGATCATTTAGGCATTAACTTAATATGAATAATAACTTAAAACAAATCATGAAAGATTAAAAACATAAGAATCTATAATCAGAAATCAAATTAGCCTTCGTTTAAAAAGTCGTTTCGGAAGTGAGGTACAAGTTATGATATGATATATAAACATAGACGTAACTACTTCAAACCATATTTAAATATAAGAGAATACAAAAAAAATGGGGTTTTTCCGTATCCATTTACTACGCTATAACGTCAACTACGTATTTAATTTTTGGGTAAATGTTTACTGAGTATTTGATTAAGATTCTCACAGAAGGAAAACGCGATTGGATGAAATTTTCCCGATAGAATTTAATTCCGAAAAGACCTCTAAATTGTTTTATTTTTTCCTGTAAATCTGAAATCCTTACTAATTTCATTGTGAAATTGCATTCAAAACGTGGATATTATGTATTTGTAAAGTCCCAATGAAAATCTTTTTGACAAAATAACTTAGTACATTTTATATTAATAAAAAACCGCCTTTTTGCTACTTTTCCACGAATCCATCCCACTCGCACTGAGGTTTTTTTCGCATATGGAGTAACAGGGACGCCTAAAACTTTTACGTATCGCCTTAATATGCCGTAAAGCGTAGCATGTGTTTTATTGCTACGTCATACTGTAGAATGGGTTTCTTGCTACGGCGTAGCAGTCGTGAAACATAGAGTGTCCCTAATATAACAGATTATCCAGTATATCCAATTATGTTTTATATTTTAAACCATCGAAGCAAAGAGAGGGATGTTATAGGTTTGACGCGTTTATCTGTGTATCTTTCTATCTATCTGTCTGTGCCTTCGTAGCTCCCAAAAGAATTAACAATTTTTAGGATTAAAGGATTTAGATTTATTTTTTTTAGATTTAGTTTTGGGTGTTTTTTATAGTCCCTCCCTCAAAATTCATTACTTCAATAGTTTCGAAAGGCTATTAGACGAACTTTATTCCCTTTATGATGATGTCTTGATTTTAGGTAATTTTAATACCTGTCTCTTAAAAAATTACTCCCGCTCCAATAAACTTAATTATAAACCACTCTTTATTCCGTCTCTTTTGGACCTCATCATTGCTTCTAGCCCCCATAAAGTCGCTACTTATGGCCAGTTGACTGCCCCGTTTTCTCATCATGGCCAAATATATATTTCATTTAAGGGAATCATTGAGTTAGAGCCCACGGCCGCGTTAAACCGTGGGCAGTGGAGATCGGAGACTCAACCTTCGCTTGAGCAGATAAAGACCAATTTGACATAAAACTGAAAAACCACGCTAAGCAGAGGTTTTGCAAAGAGGAATTTTATTCACAACTTTTATTAAAAAAAAAATTAAAAAAACTAAACGTTTTAGGAAAAATCTCTTCATTTCAGAGTGTAATAAAGTTTATACAGGTTTTAATGCATAAATATATTATGTATGGATATTTGCTCAAGTAATCTTAAACTTCGACATGACAACTTTTTTTAACAGCTATCTTTGTTGTTTTTTTCTCATTACTGGAATGATTTCAGATGATTCTGTTTCGCTAAGTGTCTGCATTATATTCTAGGCAGAAATACTTTTTTTATCACTTATAGTATTGCTGGATTCCTCAAACAACGAAGAATAAATTAGGGATTTGCGGGGCCTATCCTGAATGATAGCCTTAAGGTCCGCCGTCCAAAACATCAACTTAAATATCTTTTTCTCCGTAGTTTTAAGGGGTTAAACCTGAAGACGATTAGGGTGGATGCTTCAGTCATCGATTGGACTCTAGTTACCGACTCTTTGACAATGGATATTTTAATTTCCCTCTACGATAAACATGCTCCGATAAAAAAGGTTAAAGTTAAACACTTACCCGCACCATGGCTGACGCAAACGATACGGGATACAATGGTCAAGCCTGACAGGGTAAGGAGTAAATATAAGAGGTCTCCAAGTGATGAGAATTTTGAGCAGTTCAAAAAGTTCGCAATCGATGCACAAGGATTTTTGTCAGTATTTATTTATTTTATTTGATATGTATTACAGCTAATTTATGTAGACTAGTTTTATGTTGTTTTTGTGTGCACTTGTGAAATACTTACTTTTTGTTTAATCGTTTCTATTACCAAGTGTTTGCGGGTAGAAATCTCTTTTAGAGATAAGCTCTATAAAACTAAATCTATAACTTGTTATACGTTTTATTCTTGTGTGCAATAAAGGATTTTGAATTTAATTGAATTGAATTGAACTATAGCCTGTAGAACTTAGGGATAATGCAGCTTTGTATTAGTGAAACTATTTTTAGATTGACAATGTTAATTTTGATAATGTTAATTTATTGTGTAGTTCCAGAGATAACCTCCTACAAGTCTCTAGAGAATTGCTCGTCCTCTATGTCCCTAGGGTACAGGTACTGCCCATCCCCAGGGAATATACTAAAACTTCTATTGGGCTTTTAAATTTTTTAACTTATTCTTATTGTTAATTAGCTGTTTGCAATCTTATTTACGAAACCGTATTGATAGTTACGGTGGTAATGAGTGGGAACCAACAAAAAAAATGGCACTTACCTTCCTTATGAAAATTCTATCATTGTTTCTATAAGAGTTATCAAAATTTCATCTAAGACAAGATTGTAGATCTCAAAACGCTGATTCAGAATATATAATTAATTCATTTTCGACAAAAGTGGCACTTACGGTTGTTATGATTTGGGCGGCAGAATGGTTTTCATGAAAAACACGCAAACCAGTCAGTAATATTAAATAAAAAACCGGTCAAATGCGAAAAGTACTTGTGGTCTGAAGTTTCCGTATATACCTTTTATAACACAAACACAAAATTACTAAATGTGCAGTTAAAAAGCTAATTAAACTATGAATTCAATGAGACTGATTAAGTTGGTCATTAATTATTTCTTGAATAATTAAATAGAGATTTTATTAGATTTTTTTCTATATTTGTGAAATAAAACTTCCTTCCAAACGGAATTTCAAGTTTTTAAGTCAAGTTAGAGAACCTATAAGTTTTTATGGTGACCCAATTTGTATGAAATTAATAACGTAAAGGGCAATAAATTTTTTCCGCCTTGAAATGGTATAAGTTTAAACTTGATATCAGACAGACGGATAACTAATTCTATTTTTGTCAAAAATTACCAGTGCCCGTTTAACAACGACACTGAACGCCGCGTCGTCGTCCTAAGAACGTCATTCACCTTGATAATGCCGAAACTGTATCGATGAAACGGTTGGGATATAGTCAACAACAATCACACGTGAGTGTTCAAGCTGTATGTAATAATAATTTAGTATGTCAGTTCATGCGAGTTGTAATAATATTATAATTCCATTTCTTTTTTATTTTGAGGAAAGGAATCCTAAATCTAAAAAAACACATGGCAGTGATAAAATTCATTCACCAGTGCCTAAATATAACAGCAATTAAAAAGTTGCCGCTGCTGGTAAACGAGTTGGGAACATTTATAATTGGCGTCAACAAAGTGTTTACTTATTCACGAGGACGACATTTTGACGTACTACAACACGCTTGTTTTAAATTATAAAAAAAGGTCAAGTGCGAGTCAGACTCGCGTTCTTAGGGTCCTGTATTTCGACAGTTTTGGAAACAGAAATTTTATTTGGTCATTTTGTTTTCGTGAATTTCTCAACCGCTTTACTTTTCTTGTAATCTTTACATAAGCACATATAACGGTGATTTTTTTCATGTTTTTCGGTTTACTAGTTTTGGAAATACATTTTTTTGTTGTTTTTCAAGGATTTCTCGAAATAGAGCCAAGCTATACATTTTTACAATCAAATCGTAAACATCTACAATTTGATACACATATTGTAATTTTATTTCTTATTTGTCGTCAACTTTTTTTTTTAATTGCTATAGTCTTCTTGTAATTTGCCAGTTGTGACCTCTAATTGAAATTTTTTCATATTTATCGGTCTACCAATTTTGGACATAAGGGTGGGTATACGTTTTTGTGGTTTTTCAAAAATTTCTCGATACGTAGTAAAAGTATATATTTTTACAATTTACTTTGTATAATCTTCAATTGGTATCCATATTTTTGTTTTTTTTTCTCTCTTTTGTATGGGAAATATACTGAACAATTTTAAAATTGTCATTTTTTTTTTACTTCCTTTCTTGTTGTTAAATTATTGCTATTTTTGTGGCAAATTTTAGAACTTTTGTCTTAACGGTGCTACAGTTATGAGGCTCTGACTAACGGACAGACGGACGGACGGACGAACAACGCAATCTCACCATAAAGGTTTCTTTTGTACCTTTTAGGTACTATGGAACCCTAAAAACTTTTCTGATGTCATTTTTCGCTTTTTTGCCTTGATTGTTTTTCGTGGTAACAAGAATGTTGTGCGTTTAATTTTGCAACGCGTATAATCATGCTGTACAACTGGTCTGCTGACCTTTGTGTTAAGTTACAGGCAAACAGACAGTGGGAAAGCCTATGAAGCTTTCCATGTCTGGACTCTATTCTGAGAACGTTGCGCCAGCCGATGTCGTTGTGATTCATGTTTTTCCAATGTACACTCACATACATTGATGATTATATGTCACTGATGTAGAGTAGTGTATGTCGGAGAAATCATATGATTTAGGACATATGATTAAATGTCCAAAACCTAAAACATTAGTCTTAAGATTCGTCTGTCGAGCGATCATAAATTTTTTTAGCTACAAATTCAGAACCAGCGAATGAATAAAACATAGAAAACTAATTAGCGCTGCCAAAATGATCCCACGATAATCGTGCCGGGCACATGTTTAGTTTGGCGACGCTACGGCTCCGATGTTTAGTTTAGCTACGCTACGGCGTGTTTCCAATGGTGTTTACTTTGTCTATGGGGTGGCCACAATCACGGCTGGCTCAGTGTCGCATTACAGACGGTACGAACTAATCTTGAGCCTTTTTGCTCTTTTGACTGTCTGGTACCGTTATTGAATGACACTTTATTATAGAAACGCTACTTCTGTGTTTTTTTCGTTCGCCATTCAGAACTCTCAAAACAGACGTCAATATCGGTGGTGGCCGATCAGACTTAGCACGAAGTGAATCTTGTGTGTATATTTTTGTATTTTAAAACAATTTATCTTCGATAATAATAATAAATCATTTAATTCAGTCAATTATAGACCATAGTTACACAACACATACATTTTACAAATAATATAAAAAAAAATTGTACAATAGAAATCAAAAAAAAAAGCTTAAATTAAGAATAAAATTATTTATTTAATTTTAATTTTAATTTTAACAAGAGCTGTACTAGCTGACATTGATGACAAGAGAGAAGAGAGCGAAGTTGCCAGTGTACAAAAATATCAAAATTAAGTGTGACTATAATTATGTAACATTAATACCCCAAACCTGTTTGGCTATGAATTAGATTTGACATTGTAATGAGTTGTATTTATTTTTTAATAAGGATAAGGTATTTTCATTTGCAGTTGACTGTATGTATACCTATTATGATACCTACCTTTAAGCTCAAGTGCAGTAACAAATATCAAAGTGGAAAGGTATTCAGCGCTGACATGACAGTATAATAGAGGTTGTTTGAAAAGTTAACAGTTTACGAGCATTTTTAGTAAAACTATTGTGACAGGCGGTGCATTTACTTTGCGGCTTGACGGTGAAGTATGTAGATACACAATGCAGAATGTCTTTCGAATACTTGCTTAGTAACATGAATGAGCTAAAAAGTAGCATAGTAATATAGTAATACCAAGCGAAAATTTTAGTCATAATTGCTTGAGGCAATATTTCTTAATAAATATTTCGTACCAAAATATGAAAAAAAAATCATAACCTTCGATTTAAAATATTTAATTTCAACTTGCTTTATCTTCAAAGAATCAAAATTCATACAGAAAGAGATGTCAATAATTGTGAGTCAGACTCGCGCGTCTAAGGTTCGTATTTCGTCAGTTTTAGGGAAAATCAGGGAAATCATGAAAAAAATAAGAATTGATTGTACCAAATAATGAAAAAATTGGCTATATTAAATCCCGACTTTTAACAAGGCATTGTAATCTAGAACTTGCTCTCTAATTGAAATAGTAATCTTATTTTTTACCGCGAAACCAACGCCAGATGTCCTGGGCTGAGGCAAGGTTTGCTTTCAAATAAAGGTCAACCAACCACTGTATTCCATCATCTTCCCCTCGTCAGGCAGAGCCAAGTAGGTTTCACTGTAAGTAAAGTGATATCCATACCATAGCGTTGAAGCTCTCGGATCACGATGGCGGTATGCGCCGAATATCATAGTCTGAAGTTGGATGTTTTTAATATTGCTAATTTTGTATGAGTTTGACACTTTTTCTAGTCCCTCCAATCGAAGCGAGCAGGGTCTCCCCAAATAATGCTGATCCGTCATTCAAGTGCTGCCAAATCCACATTGCTGACCCTGCGCTGTGCAAGATGGAAGCGATCACTCTCCCTGAGCCACCTGTGTGCAGACATTAGCCAAATTGGCATTAGCCCGATAAGCATCACAATCAGAACTCTCTGCCTATGCCCTTCGCCAGAATTCGAATTTAAATAGCAGAAACAGTCATTCCCTAGGACACATTATATTGAACAAACATGTACGAAAATACAGGTGCACTCAGAAAGAGGCTTTGATGCAGCTTCTGGCCACTTGAGTCTGCAAACGCGTTTAGCTCATGAAATGACGTGGTGTCCCAAGGTATGGCCACTGTATTAAATACCCCACTTCACCCCAAATTTTGTTTTTATTTTCAGTTTGATTATAAAAATTAAATCTTCAAAAACAATTCGTCCTAAGTGCCATCCATTTCCATGATAAGATTCGTAATAATTTTTTACAGCTGACACTTTTCAAAAATGAAATGAATGTTGTTGTTAGCTTAATGTTGTCTCATTCATACAAATAAGAAAATACATAATTTGGATATTTAATTCCTAAAAAAAGTGCAAAAATGTTAGTACTGAAAATTGAGTTTCCTTAAAATTCTCTATAGAAAACAGCAATTTTATATGTAAAGACCTAATACATAATAACTATTCATTGTTTAATAGTTTAATAAAAAAAAACTAGGGTTAATCTATCAGTGGGTAAATTTTGCATGTATTTATTCGATAAGGTTTGTGCACGTAAACATGTTTGATTACAAACATTATAAAGCGTATTGCTTCTGTAGAATTTCTTCTGAAATGCCCATTTTCATATGAACATTTGAAGGGTACACGGGAAGAAAGATCATTGCCAGTTTTTTTTCAAAATTGAGTAAATAGTGCCATCTCCTAAAATGTCTCGATAACAATTATTGAGCGAAAACAAAAACTTGAAAAAAATAACACAGTCCGCAGAATATCGCTTTTAAAAATAAACCGGATGCAAGAAGCTTAAAAACCTAACTTAAAAAAAAGGTCATAACTAGTACAAAAAATAAAAATAAATTGTCTCTTAACTGTGAATATGGGGGGCTATGGGCTGATAGCAAAGGTTGCTTTTGAGAAAAAAAAAATGTTATTACAATAATTAACTGTGATTACTATAAGCCTACTAAGCAGAGTTCTAAAGTAATAACCTAAGCAAGTTTTTTCTACTTATTTCAAATTTACCTTCTGTTGACTATGGTCCCTCTTCTTGCTTACCTTTCATTTCTTCAGCAGTATTTTTTTACAAGAATTACAAAATTTGGGTCAGTTAGCAATTTTTGTTCTCTAGATAATCGTTTTTGTACAGCACAGAATGCGGTTGCGCTAGTTTTCAGGATCTCTTCTCGATGTGGCTATGATGAAGACTCTTCTCGATTCTAGTCAGGGAATCCAGGGAATAAAACAACTCTTGAACTTTGTATGGTAGCTGCCGCCTCGCCACACCGTTTTGCTTGCACTTTATCGATCGCTATTCAAGCACTCAATACAATACAATTCCCATCGCATGGCAGCATGATCATTTTATGTGGTTTGAGATTTATTCGTAGTGTAAGAGAGATGCAGCTATACAACTTTATTATTTTATTATCTATCTCTCTAATTTAATGAAGAAACATATTAAAATATAAGTTAAAGATTTAAGTTTAAAACGAAATAATCCTATAAAATACGAAAAACAAACTAAACTGCTAAAAATAGATATATTACAAACTAAACTAAATAATAGTGTTAACATGTCCTTATATGGTAATGTGTACGAATAATTCTTCAATACTAGATCCTACTCTAATTAGATGAGAGAGAGAACCATCTAAATTCGCGGAAATTATATGTACTTTTTGAACAAACCCGAATATTATATGGCTGAATCTAGACTTTCTTACCTTGACATAAAGGTAAGTCATTTTTCTATAGAATATTTAGAGCTATAGCGCTACTGGCTATACATTAGGTTGTGTCGATTTTCCACTTTTTGGAAATTATTTTGAAAGGATGTATAAAAAGCACAAAAGAAATATTGGACGACATCCTCTGCTCGATCATTTGATTCAAAGTTTTACAAAATGTATGCGAGAAAAAATATTTGTTTACATCTTAGATATTTTTTAATTTTTTTTTTTGTTTCATACATATTTAATTCTTATATGTTCTTCTAATTATGTTCGTTTCAATCCTTCTTTTCCTTCCTATCTCAAGGAAAGTTTTAAGTTTCGTCACTAATTTCATGAAAAATATTGCGGGCATCTGAAAACATTCAGTTAAAGACACCACCACACTTTCTACGGTAAATCTTTAACAGTTGAAGGTGTGGGCTTGTGGAATGCTTTACCCTTTTCTGTAAAATCTGCTTCTTTGAATATTTTCAGAAAACGAATTAAAGAATTTTTTTCCTCCCATTAATTAAGGTACATTATTATGTAGCTATAGTTATCTCTCTGAAAATAGTATATGAATATATATTAGTATATATATTATTGTAAACTATGTATTAGTATGTATATTGACAGGTAGATAATAAGGTAACATAAGAAATTCGGTTATTTATTACGTTTATATATATTTTACACCACGTACGCCTTATCCTCTATTTTACATTATCTTCCACCCAAAGGTTGTCTGGAAGAAATCGCTTAAGCGATAAGACCGCCTATTGTACCCACTCTGTAAAAATATTTTATAAATTCTTGTTTTGTTGCACAATAAGGAGTATTTATGTTATGTTATGTTAATTCACTAAAAATCTAGACTATTATTATAGATTCTTTCAAAAAAATTTACTATTACAATATGAAATTTGAAAAAAAGTGAGAAATCGATACACAATACCCACTTCTAATTATCTTGACTAACTTATTTGAGGCAACTATAACTGAGACTCTTATTTGCAAGATTTTGTAAATGCCTGTAACTATTGACTTGCTTGCAATGCTTGTAACTATGATTTATTGTCAGATAGCTGTGTTCTAAGCTAGTAAGCTATCTATCTTTATTTCTGCTTAACAGACATCTAAATGAAGTGAAAGACAAGGAAGAAATCATTTATTTTTCAGACACTTTATCTACCTATTTTCATGGAGCTACTAAACCGACTTACTATGTACTATGATACTTCAATATTATACATATCACTTAAATCTAGAATTACTCTCTCAACATAAGTATTTACATGTCACTTATTCTAGACTTAAGTATACTATGTACAAGTCTTATGACTAGGTAGATTAGCATTTTTTCCTGTCTAAAATTTAGATAAATTTTGCTTAGGCGACAACTATTTAATTATCGAAAAGAGCTGAATAACTATAAATATAAAAAAAATAGACAAAATATTAAATATAAACATTAAAAACAAAAAAGAAACGATCTATTCAAAAGAAAAAAAAACTTTAACACGTTCCATATCCAGGACACTGTACAGGTTCACACGTTCTGATATTTTTTATTTTCATTTCATAGTTCACACGTTAAGGCGTATGACCACGCTAAATAAGAAACTCGATGTGTTTCGGTACAAATATCAACGGAAACGACATTGAAATAATATTCATTTCAGCGTGCCTTGAAAAGTGGCTGTTACGACAACCACTGCGTCTCCGGCTAGCGCAAAATAAGAGAAAATAATACTTTTCACATGGACGCCATTAACAAAAAAAATATATAATAATGGTGAAATAATATTTAAAATCGCTTTAGGCGTTTGGAAGGACTAAGAGAATTCTTTTGTTAATCATGTGAAACTTTCGGTGACTTCAATTTTTTGTCAAAACTTTCAATAGAAAAACAGTTTATGAAACTTAAAATTTATTTTTGATTCTATAATGCCTATCATATATTTTTATGAAAATTTTCGGATCACCCGGGTGGGAGGAGTAGGCCTTCAAAGACAGGTCCAAATTGCAGTTGGCGTAGCCATTCGCCTTTACTACTAAGTTTGTCCGAACCGTGCCCCAAATGTGGTGCTAGCCAAAGATTCTTTGGTGCACGCAGGTATCAGTAGTACATCGAAATGCTCCATATATGGGACCCCCACAGCGAAAGTAAGCCTCTTTTCCCAAAAATGAAATTTTGGCGTTTTAGCAGTTTTTCTATTCCACTGACGATATGCATATTGTTCTACCGTTTTCATTTCATTTAACTTACTTCAGTAAAAATTATTGCGAGTTGCGATCGACCGATAAAGCGAGGCAAGCAAGTTTACCTTACAGTCTCCTATACCGTTTATTGAACACGCAATAAGTGTTACCCGCGAATACAGAAACACTCATTAGTTCTAGCTCGTGTCGATCTCCACTAAACTCTTGGCGACTGTCTCCCTTATATGTACGTGAGTTATCTATAATATATTATACGGGGATTAATGGGACGGGTATATTTAAATAGAACCACATTATCTACCAATCGTAATAAAGAGCTTTTGCAAAGATAATTAAAAATAAAATTCCCTGACCATACAATTTTAAGAACTTACTGAACGTTTATTTTGCACGATTATGTTTTTATGTGAAAGTAGTTAAGTGTGATCAGAATAGAGTATGTGTTTTTAATTAAAGAGAACAGTCTATTTACACCGGTTCATGTAATTCAAACAACATGTTGAAACATTTCGAACATTATAGTATCATTGAAATTTTCAGAAACATTTGTTTCCACCAAATGTTTGCTTTCTGTTTACAAAAATAATGAGACACAAAAGAGTTGAAACATATTAAGAGGCTATAAGAATTTTATTTTTGTCACTGTCACTCCAAGAAAAATCGCGCAGTGCGAGAGGGGCGGATTCAGGACAAAAGGAAAAAAAGTTCGTTTTATATTTTTATTAAAAAAAACTAAAATAGCTAGCAAAATTTCAATTATCAAATCTCTAGATATTGTTAAAACACATCAAATAAAATATGTTTGAGTTCTGTATATGGTTCCTATTCTTCAAACAAGGAGAAAAGGTGTGTTTGAAGACCTCATTTCAACAGTTATTTCTATCGAGGAAAATTTATCCAAACATGTTTTCCAATTTCAAAACTCTAGATTATTCAGAATGCATATACTAGATATATTCATGAAATACACAGAAAAGAAACACCCGTATTTTTTTCACATATCGCCTTAACCGTCACATGGATTTTAAAAATAATACGTATGTATAATGAAAATATCACATTTGTTTTTTGAGAAGATTTTTCTCTCACTACAGCAAAAACCTTTACGTTCACGCTTTTTCTTCATATTATATTCAACCCAAAATGATCCCGAAAAGAAAGCTGTTTTTTGCAATTTCGCAATATGATACCGCTTTCCCTTTCTTCTCTCAAAGCAAAGCACATTTCGCATTACCTTAAAAGCCTCTCAGAATAAGTATCTCTTCAAAAATAAAGGTCTCACGTTCACGCCAAATCTCGCAAACTTTACTGAAAAGTCGATACGTCCTTGTGGCGCTGCGTAACTGTGCCTGGAACTAAATACGTTGTTGTGTCGCTGCGAAACTGTGCCTGGAACTAAATACGTTGTTGTGACGCTGCGAAACTGTGCCTGGAAGTAAACACGTCCTTGTGGCGCTGAGAAAATGTGCATGAAAGAAAATACGTCCTTGTGGTTCTGCAAAACTGTGCATGGAAAGTAAATACGTCCTTGTGGCGCTGAAAACCTGTGCCTACAAGTAAATAAGTCTTTACGGCGCTGCGAAACTATTAATAGAAGCACATAATAACCACTAAGTGTACTCAATGGTTATTTTGTGCTTGAAGTAAAAACGTCCTTGCGGCGCTGCAAATTTTGTGCCTCGAACTAAATACGTGCTTGTGACGTGCTGGAAGTAAATATGTCCTTGTGACGCTGCGAAATTATACCTGGAAATAAATACGTCCTTGTGATGCTGCAAAACTGTGCCTGGAAGTAAATACGTTGTTGTGACGCTGCGAAACTGTGCCTAAAAGTAAATTCGTCCTTGAGGCGCTGTAAAACTACGCCTGGAAGTCTGACATCTGATTTTGAATATCAATTAAATGTACACATTTACTCATTAAGAGCGGTTTCGCAGCTGGATTGTGAAAAACCCGCCTTTTTCTAATTAATCAAAATAGAACACTTAAATTAAATATTTACTCAATTGTTATTCAACAAAACCTTGTTACATATATTATGTATTGTGTATGTTGCCATCGCAATGTATCCATTAATTAGAACCTCAACAATGTTGAATTTAAAAAGTTTTGAAATTCTAATTTACAGAAACTAATGGAAACTTTGCGATGGCAGCAGTCACAATACATAGGTAATAAGGTTTTGTTGAAAAACTATTGAGTGAATTTTTCATTTGAGTGTTCGGTTTCGATTAATTAGAAAAAGGCGGGTTTTTCACAATCCGGCTGCGAAACCGCTTTTATTGTTCATCGTTTTTCTGATTTGAATCTGAATCAGATTTTACAGAATTTAAATGCGAGTGATATACTTTTGTGTAGTGTTTAGTGTATTATACTATAATATATAAAAAACGCAAAAGCAGTTCTCTTTACATTACAACTGTACCAAAACTCGTTCGATTTCTATTTGATTTGTCGTTCAACTTGTTATTATTAGTTTGAAAATAGAGAGGATCACACGTATCTTGCGTCCATAGTGTAAGCAGGTTTATTAAAAAAGACATATGTATTATAAAATAAATTTATATTTGGATGATGGTGAAGCACGTTGTTACAGTGATAATGATATTTGTCATGATAGTAGGTTATAATTTAATTAAGTAGTAAAATTTCCTAACTTATGATTCCTCTAAAAGTAAATTGTAAAGGGAAATAGACTATATGAGACAGGTAGACAAAGATATACACGTTTTTCTTTTTTTCAAAAACCTGAATTCCTGCTGTCTTGTGTTTTCTTATCCCTTAGTTAGACTAGATATAAGTCATTTTATAGTATAAGTTTTATGTTTAAAAAAAAGATATGATCTTGCTAAGTTTCTTGCCCTTCGTCTTAGCAAGACTAATCAAATGGGTGGAGGTAGGTATGTATTTATATATGTAACCTATTAGTATGTAGTATATAGGATGGGGTTTGGTCAGCCACCTGGAATCGAGCTGGGGGCTCGATTGGTGATAATTGAACCTTGTTCCTGGTCCCTGGCCGGGTCTCCGGTATGATTTCGGGCGGTTAATTAGATTTCACTTTGTATAATATATATTTTACATGTCATTTTTATCGTATATATATATTAAATAAACCTTTAATTTAGTTCATGTACAATTATTATTTTATTACATATATTTTTATAAGATTAAATTTGACGTGTAAAAAGTATATTATATGTAACTACTTTGCAAAGTTAACTATTTGAATTTGAATTCAATAAGTATGGCGGAAGTTATTTATTGGAATGCTCTTAAATTTATGTCTGTCTACTGATCGATCAACAAGTTGATAGAACACCATTATCGACTGTCACGGTTGCTCTCTCCCCGCAACTCATACCCGGCTCTCAATTAAAATAAATAATAATTACTCAGTTTTTGTATAGCTGTCACCTTATTAGAGCTTCTGCTTGCTGAACAGTTCACAACCTCAAATGGCAAGCAACTTAGAACTTGACGGAAAATCTTTTAGTGATTTAGTAATTTCTGTCAAATTTTTTCGTTGACGATTGCTACTTATAAAGTGACAGTAGCGGATGATTTGGCGACGCGTTGTGAGATAGAACATAATTGGCGGCATGTGTGGGTATATTTTTCTTTCTTATATTTCTTTCAGTCTTGGGCCAAACCTAATAACAAAGAATTGAAATAAAGTAAGTGTAAGTTAGTATGAAGAAGGACTTCTCATTACAATTAGTGCACTCATGATATTTGTGACGTCAACAGGTGGGAGATGCGCGCGACCAAGACTCGATTGTCAGCAACGAGACGACCACCCTCAGGCCAACCTACCAACTTACTGTAAGTTACAACTAGATATTTTTAGGGTTCCGTAGTACTTAAAAGGTACAAAAGGAACCTTTATGTAGACACTCGGTACGTCCGTCCGCATGTCACAGCCTTATAACTTTAGAACCGTCGGGTCTACCACGTAATTCTGATTTTCATCAACATCAACTTGAGATTGAAATTTGACGTGCGTGCGACGACACCCGCCTAACATGCCATCTCTTTTGCACGCGTCGAATTTCGCATGCATTTGCTTGAAGTGGATACAAATCAGAATTACGTGGTAGCGCCGCGTTAAAGATGAAGACTTGAAATTTAGCAGAAAAATAACATCATTAGGCCTACATACCACTTGTAAGAAAAATTTAAAAGAATGTAAATTGTTTTCAATATTTCCAATACAAAAAAGAGAATTTTTTTTTCCTATAAATTGAATATGGGTATCAAATTGAAGATATTAAAGTGCTTATTTTAAAAATATAATACCTTAACTATATTTACAGGCACTGATTTCGAAAATCTTTGAAAAACCACACCATAATATATTTATATAGCTTGGCCATATTTTTCACTTTCATCTATGAAAAACCACAAAAAAATGGATGTTCTCGCCTCTTACTCGTATATCTAAAACTGGTTAACTAAAAATATGGAAAAATAATGGAAATATGTGCTTACGTAAAGATTACAGGAAAAATATAGTAAATTAACATTATATCATTGCAGTAAAGAAACGCAGAAAGAAAAGTAAATCTGGCTGTGGGGAGCTCTGAACCGGGATTCGAACCCGGGACTTCTCGCTTACCGAGCGATTGCTCTACCAGCTGAGCTATCCAGGTCTCAACACAACTCCTGAATTTACCGATGTGCTTTCCCATACTGCAATGATATCTATAGTAGATACTCACTTTAAAGTGAGCCACTTGGCGCCTAGAGGACACTGGTGTATTCAAAAGCTAGTCAAAGACCATTATGCCCTACCGTCACCTGTTACAGCATCGAGTAGTGAAGAATACACATTACTGTTACCGAAACTTATGACAGACATAAATTTCTATGTTAGAACATTTGGTGATTTATCCATCGCAAGGAGATATACATTAACATTATATCATTGCAGTATAGAAGCGCAGAAAGAAAAATAAATCTGGATGTGAGGAGCTCTGAACCGGTATTCGAACCCGGGAATTCTCGCTTACCGTGCGATTGCTCTACCAACTGAGCTATCCAGGTCTCAACACAACTCGTGAATTTACCGATGTGCTTTCCCATACTGCAATGTTATTTATAGATACCCACTTTACATAAAGCCACTTGGCGCCTAGAGGACGCTAGTGTATTCAAAGCTAGTCAAAGACCATTATGTCCTACCGTCACCTGTCACCTTTCGCCTATGAAACTAAGTTTTTTTCTTTGAACTTTAATAAAACCCTAGATTATTATACCTTGTTAGATAGCTGATAAAATGTAGATATTATTATTGTACATCTGCAAGACATCTTCCATAATATTGTTTTTTTAGATATTCCGTACAGAGAAATAAACTTTCTAAATTTTTACTAACTTTTTTAACTTTCAATCATGTACAACGACCTATTTAGGTAATTTACGTAGATTTCAATTATTTAGGTCATAAAGCATCTTATCCTGGATGTAAAAATCAAATAAAAATAATACTAAAACTCGAAAATATTTCATGTGATATTTAAAAAATCGGAAATTTTCATAAAAAACATCAAACGTCGAATAACTCGAAAACGGTTAGGTTTGTGGTAGAGTGTTTCTAAGTCAGATCAGTCAGAAATAATGAGCACTACACGCTGTTAACAGATCTACTGTAGCCCAATAGATTAAGAAGCCTTTGATATAATAAATATAAGAAGCCATCGACAAAATAGTTATAATGCTTTGATATAATAACAATAAGGAGCCTTTGAAATAAAAGTTATAAGAAGCCTTTGACATAATAAATATAAGAAGCTTTTGATATAATAAATATAAGAAGCCTTTGATATAAAAGTTATAAAAAGACTTTGACGTAATAAGTATAAGAAGCCTTTGATATAAAAGTAATAAGAAGCCTTAGATATAACAAATATAAGAAACCGACATAATAATTATAAGTCTTTGATATAAAAATTATAAGAAGCCTTTGACATAATTAATAGAAGAAGCCTTTTATACAGGATGGAAAAAAATTAAGGGCCCTGTATGGGAACTACCTTAAATCTTTTAGTTAGCTCATTTTACTGATAAGAAACATTCTTTTATTTTTTAAAAGAAACAAAACTGCATACAAAGATATTCTGAAATTCACTTGTCTCACCCGGGAATCGAACCAACTAAAAATAAAAAAAATAAACCCTCACTATTTTATTATACGAATCAGTAGGATTATTGTTCAAGATAAAATTCGTCTAATAAACAATTGGTCTTACACTCATCTGTTATACGAGATACCCATGAAATTAAATATTTATTACAAGTTCTTTATTAACAATACCTAGTACTGTTCCCTTGTAACAAGTAAATGACACATTATAATTTTTAATACTCTCTTACATCCAAAGACATTGTATAAAGTAGAAGCTTGCTTATGTTATTTATCTTAAGTACTTTGTTAAAGACTTTAATAAGTAAAATCGATAAATGGTAATAAGAAATCTATGCACAGAACAATTTCTTCTTGCACTAGGCGTACTGACGAAAAGTTTAAAAAGGGAACGTATTTTTTTTTGCAACGCGGAGCTACAAATTTGAAGTTCGAACGATAACTATCAACATTTTTAAAATCGATAAAAGTATTCGTTCGAATTTAAAATTTTGTTTTGTTTTGCTTTTATTCCATGCTGTCACTGTGTCATAATGGCGTATCATTACTACTTTACAAGTGAACAGTACTAGGTATTGTTAATAAAGAACTTTATAAATATTGATATATATATAGTTGTTTTTTTATAAATTATACACAGTAATTAATATGGGCAAGATATATTTCGAGTCCTTTTGGACTCGGCATCAGTTGCATTGACAATAGATTGACAATAGATATGACATTAAATATAAAAGACATTTTTTTTTGTGTTTTAGTGTTGTTTGTTAAGGCCTGGTCCAAAGTGGGCACCAAGCGACCAGATGAATGAGGATTCCCACGTGCGAAGCTGAATATCTGTGAGTGCCGGGTGAAATGACTTAATGATGCGAACTGTGAAACAATGGTTGAAAGGCGAATTGTGAGTGCGTGTGTGGGTTGGTATTGGTAGAGTGTTGTTGTTCATAGAGTCACATGTGTGGCGATGTTGGTTGATGCGTATGTGGAGTGCGTTTTTGGTCTCACCTACATAGAAAGCCGGGCAATGTCGGCATTTGCATCTACCTCTTAGAATACCCGGCACTCACAGATATTCAGCTTCGCACGTGGGAATCCTCATTCATCTGGTCGCTTGGTGCCCACTTTGGACCAGGCCTTAACAAACAACACTAAAACACAAAAAAAAAAAAAAATTGTCTTTTATATTTAATGTCATATCTATTGTCAATCTATTGTCAATGCAACTGATGCCGAGTCCAAAAGGACTCAAAATATATCTTGCCCATATTAATTACTGTGTATAATTTATAAAAAAACAACTATATATATCAATATTTATAAAGAAAAGCCGAATGGTAACATTATATTTTATTACTAATAAAGAACTTGTAATAAATATTCAATTTCATGGGTATCTCGGACAACAAATGAGTGTAAGGCTAAATGTTTGTAAGACAAATTTTATCCTGAACAATACTCCTACCGATTTCTGTAATAAAATAGCGAGAGTTTATTTTTTTAATTTTTAGTTAGTTAAGTTCCCGGGTGAGACAAGAAAATTTTAGAAGATCTTTGAATGCAGTTTTGTTTCTTTTAAAAAATAAAGAAATGTTTCCGTTCAGTAAAATGAGCTAACTAAAGGATTTAAGGTAGTTCCCCTCCACGGCCCTTAAATTTTTTTCCACCCTGTATAATAGATATAAGAAAAGCCTTGTATATAATAAATATAAGAAACCTTCGAGATAATAGTTATACTTAAGTCTTTGATATAAAACTTATAAGAAGCTTTTGATATAATATATATATATGAAGCCTTTGATATAATTGACACATGAAAAAATATTTATCTTTCTATTTGGATTCCCTTTTTCGTTCCCTTTTTACAAACGTGTATTGAATATGGTCGTAAATCTAAGTACCATACTATTAAGGTTCAAATAAATTTACAATAAAAATCAGACGCTCATGTAGCAAGATCTCGGTGAATTTCTGTAAAGTTTATTAAGTAAGTGATAAGTCATTGCAGATTAGTGAAGCGGAAGCGTCCTGGGTGGCGTCCCTCCTGTGTCTGGGTGCGTTCTGGGGCGCGGTGCCAGCCGGGCTGATCTCCGAGTACTTCGGCAGGAAGAAGACGTTGCTCTACCTGGCCTTGCCGCTCCTGGTCTCCTGGATCCTGGTGGCTTCCAGGTAACACTACAAGATATACTATAATTTGAGACCGACACCATTTTAACCCCTCGGCCACAGCTTCAGGCTCCGCGAGGCACGCCAAGCGGTTCTTGTTGCAATGGCGCCGGCGGAGAGAACAAATGTATGAAGTTGTATAGAGCCAGCCATGGGTCGCTACTCGCGCGTCTTTCATTTGATACCCCACATATAATGTTTAAATGATTTTTTTGTACCACCTTCTTTATGACGTCACAGTTTCTACCCCCACAGTCTGCGCGCTTGTCATCTAGCATTATTGTGTTCAGTAGATCTTATTGAACGCATTGATACCATAGAAACCCATATCCGTTATTAATTGAAGACCTTTTGCCAAAAACAACACATGTCACTATGACGATAAAGATGATAATCAAACTTTTATATATAAATAATAGTTTGATTATCATCTTTATCGTCATAGTGATATGTGTTGTTTTTGGAAAAAGGTCATTCTACACCCAATAAATTAAATTCCGGCTTGCACAAATTTATAAAAATCAGATCTGAAAATAACTTTCACTTTGTTTTAATATCTCCGAAAACCATAACAATTCGTTATATTTATTGACTAAAATCGTTTTTTCCAGTCCGAATGTCTACGGTCTGTATGTCGGTCGCTTCGTGGCTGGCATAGCAGTGGGGGCGTTCAGTGTAAGCATCCCCCCTTACGTGGCTGATATTGCCGAGCGACACCTGTTGCCGTCTTTGATGAACTTTTACCATGTGCTCTACACGTGCGGTGTGCTGTTTGGTTATATCATTGGTGAGCAGGAAGAAAAATATTTTACTTGCACTAATTTAAAAATTAGTGGGCTAAGGAGTAACAAATAATTAATTATCTTTAATTTTGTTGATTGTTTCAGGTCTGGTGAGGGACACATCATGGCTTTCCTTTCTTTGTGCGAGCATACCCATATCATTCTTTGTGGCATTTCTTTTTCTTCCGGAGTCACCTACATACCTAATTTCCCAAGGAAAACAAAGCGAAGCCAAAGCTGCGCTTAGATATTTCAGAGGCATTGACAACGATGTGGATGCTGAAATCAAAGAACTGAAAGAGCATATCCGAAACTACGCTAGAAACAAGGTAACTTTTAAAGAACTGTTCAATACGAAATCAACAGTCAAAGCTCTCATTGTGTCATTTGGATTGATGTTCTTCCAACAGATGACTGGCATATATCCAGTTCTTTTTTACGCGCAGAAGATTTTTGCAACATTCTCGAAAAATTTAAACCATACCGCTCCAATAATTTTAGGTTTCTTTTTAGTGTCTTCGACGTACTTCTCAACCATGCTTCTGAAAAACATTCGAAGACGAATTTTGTTGATGTTTTCTTTTGCAATGATGTCTATCGCATTGGGTTCCTTAGCGATATTCTACCACATGCAAGCTAGTAGCCAACCAGATAACTTATGGGTACCACTGTTCACACTGTGTATATTCGTGACGGTTTATGCTTGTGGTGTAGGACCTATACCTTGGTTAATAATAAGAGAGATCTTCCCGGCGAACGTGACGAGAAGAGCTACTGCAATAAGCGTTGGGTTTCATTGGTTACTAGCCTTTGGTGTGACTAAGTTGTTTCAAAATATGATTGAACTAGTAGCCCCTGGTTGGGCTTTGTGGAGTTTTGCCGTGAACTGTATTTTTGGTCTTGCATTTGTATTCTTTTTCGTTCCCGAAACCAAAGGTAGGTCTTTGCAAGATATACAAAATGAATTTAAAGGAATCCACAAACAGAAAAAGCATAGACATGTGATAGAAGTGGAAAGTATATCTGAGACTTGATTAAGGTTGGCTTATATAGTACTTTTATGTTGGGTTTGAAATGTTCTTTTTTATTTGAAGATATTAAGCGAGTCTTAAAATACCAATATTGGTGTTAGTCATTGATGCAAATGGAAAAAAGTTTTTATTTTTGTTTCTGTTTTAATGTAAGTTTCAATTTTAGATATTAGTGAGTTAGGTGTCTCTTAGCTAAGTTTAGATGATTGTGTGCGTGTGTTTTTATTTATTTCCTAATTAATATTGTTATTAGTTCTCGTTTATTTTAACAAAAACTATAAAATAAATAAAATTAAAGATTCAGTGCATTTATTTTAATCATCATACCATAACTGCAAATTTTGAGTGCTTATAGGTTGGTATATAAATGAGTAAAATTTAAGCAACACTGCTCAAGATCAATGGAGTATCGAGCATACTGCAAGTGTTGCCATCTCTCTGCACTCGGATGTATCCCTGCTCTCCCCAATCAAGCCCCCATGAGTTCTTTAATATCCAATATGGAGTTTCATTTTCTGAAATACAAAAAAGAAAGTCGTTAACAGAAGATTTACTTTTACCAAACTTTCTTTCTAATATTGTAATAAATATAAAAACGAAATTCCTCTCACTCGTCACAAATTTGTTGCAACTACAGAGCCTCCTTAAGTTCTTACTTGGAATTTGTTAAACCACGCAGGCTCTTGCTAAGAAAGTATATGATGCAGGGTGTTAAGTTTTTGTTTATAACTCTTTCAGCGTGGGCTGAGCCGTGCACAAAAGGTAATAAAAATAAGTAATAAACAATAAACAGTAGTGGCTTCGGAATATACTCGTACTATCCTACGACTTACAACTATTTTGCATATTCAAAAAATACAACAAAAACAGGATTGTTTTGAGAACTGTTTGAATTATATTCAAAGACAAACAGTCATAGTATTTTCTCAAAAAAAGAAAAGGATTTCGCCTCTCCTGTAGACTGAAGCTTCTTCCGTTATTAACAGTCATCGATTAATATTAAAAATAAGAAGCATAAAACCATACTTCATTAAACAAGTCCACGCCAAAAATATTGACCTTTTAAAGCTTTACCTTTCAAAAGTAAAGAATCATCGAACGCGAGGCATAGGGAACAGGGGCTATACCGTGAAAATTGACACTTTTTGAAGTTATTTATCTGCTCTTTTAATGAAGTTCCAAGTAAAATAAATGAGTATAACAATTTCGGGACCTTTACTAGATTTTGGTCTATCAGAAACGCAATAGGAGGAATTTCACTCGATAGAAATTATTATTGAAATCAGGTCTAAATTTACACTTTTTTTGATATTCTGACAAATTAGGATAGCATTCAGACTTGAAAAATATTTATTTAGATGGGTTTTAACTACACCTAAATTATGTACTGGTTATGGAATTTTTGGAAAACGACTTTTTGACAATTTTCCCCGATTCCGTCCCTTTCGCACTGCGGGTCTTTCTGCCTGGAGTAACGGGGACCTTTGCCAGCACGGTATATCACCTTGAGTAGTAATAGAGATTGAGACACAAAAAGGTCATTTATTTTAGCGTGCGTCTTTCCATAGAGTTGAGCAATCCAATCTATTTATAAACTTGTTGATTAAGCTGTGTGGTGACCGGTAGAGTAGAATAGCACCAACCCAATACTCTAAGGGGTGTCATAAAAGGCGACTAATGACATATAAGTGGTATAGCTGATGCCGGGCTCGACTGTGGAGGTATCTTACTATATCTTATAGTATTATTATATTATATTAGTATATCTTACTTGGAAACCCCCCGAAGTTGTTCGGGGGAGAGTAAGAGGACAGCTCTCGAACAGGCATAAAACCAGGTGGCCCACCATGCTTGGGACCGATTGATGGCGGTATATCCATTCACAACAGCCGGGCCTAATATAAAACAGACTGGTGACGGGCAGCGGCATCACTGGTGCGCGCTCACCAACCCGTCTGCCCAGCGTGTGTGAGTCCGAAATCTTGGAAAGGCCTATGTCCAACAGTGGACGAAAAAAAAAAGCCTGGTGGATGGATGGATGATTATAAACGTTACCAGTTCCATATCCGACGAGCAACAACGCATGACCCTGTTCGCCTTTTGGACAGTTCTTCATTATTCCATTTTTATAGGTGGCCCAAACATCGTTATGTACGAACATGCCTGAAAAACCATAATTCATAATATGAATAATAAAAATGTTTTCGTGATATTTTGGTTTGCTGTACCTTTGATGACGAGGAAATAACTGACCAATGGTAAGTGGACCCCGCTCTTGAAGAGTTGCCCTCACTTCATTTTCTTCATCAGACATCTTGAAGCCCATACAAGCAGATACATTCACTTTCACTTTACTTTTGCTGAATTCGCATTTCTGTTGAAAGCCCACGTAAGGGTAATCCGCTTCAGCTTCAACACCTCCTAGACGTATTATTGCGCTATAACAAACATTATCACAATTATATTATAGTTATAAGTAAATAATAATATTTTATCTACTCACATACTGCAATAAGGTAATCACAAAATCAAAAGCGGTTTAGTAAGTACCTACATTATTTGACCGATGTTATGATATTACATTATATAACCGCAATTCGGGCTGATATTAGTCAAAATTATTATAATACACAGTGTCTTCGCAAACGCATTTAATATATAGATTGTAGTACTCGCACAAAGCAACCGCTTCTTGCACTATTGTTGAGGGTATAACCTAAAATTTTTAATTTTCAAAATTGTTATAATAATAATAATAATAATAATAAAGCCTCTTAAAGTAAGTAGGTGGATAATATTACTGTCACGAGTCTAAGTGAAGCACGTGTATGAAACAGTGCAACAATCATAGACTCCACTTTTTCACTGGGATCACATATTTCGTTCAGTGAATCCCAGTAGATGTTGCTAGAATCTCTGTCCATCGCACTGTAATTACGAAGCAGAAGAGAGCGCTTTACATATTTAGGGGCCGGATCTTAAATGAAAGATAGACTAACTGATGATAGGAGAAGACTCCTGCAGTGTACTGACCATGTGATGCCACACAATCACCACACGACGTTATAATTAGACCAAGGAGAGATAGTGCGCAGTGGGGCTAAAAAGAGAAGCACTAAGCGGCAAAATGTTCAAACTTAGGGAAGTAACAATCTTGCTTTAACAGGCATGTGTAAAAATCACCCAATACGATGGTGTGTTCATATAAACCCATCTAAGAGGGTTTCTAAAGGGTTTATAATCAATGCAAAGAGAAGGGCTAAAATATTTATTTTTATGATTAAGAGTAATTTCAACGAAAATATGCTCAGGTGACTCTGAATACTCTGATAGGCTGTTTGTAATGATTGAGGTTTTGAGAAGAGGGTTTGAGAAGAGATTCAAATACTAGGACAGGGTGAATATTGCGAAAAAGTAGAAAAAAGTTGGTCATGGAGAGACGTAGCTACCGTACCATCTGTGTCACTGAAGAACTCATTTGAACTAACTGAACAAGAAAAAAGTCATTGCCAAAATTATGAATTTTAAACAAAATATTTATTATACCTATATATATATAATATAAATAATAATACTTAGTGATGTAACTTTAATTAAAATAAAACTTCAGATAAAACTACTATTTCTCCCGCAAGTTGCACAGTGACAGTAAAATTATTAACATGAAAAATAGGTACCAAAGCAAAACAAAATTTTCATTCCTGCTAAACGTGTCGTCAAAGCATGCACCTTTGACCTTAGGAGCAACTTTATGCGAGCACTGATTAGGTACCAATAATATTTTTTTAAAAATCGGATAGCTTCGCGGACCACTTCGGGTGCTTTCAGGGACCGCAAAAAGTCCGCGGACCACCGGTCAAGAACCAGTGAACTACAAATATTTTGTGAATTCGAATAAAAATGTGCCGTTGGTAATTGTGGTACAAATTATAAATTGTGTATTATTGTGTATTTTTCTTTATTAGATTAAATTTGACGTGTAAAAAGTGTATATATCTATACCTGCTTTGCAAAATAAACTATTTGAATTTGAATTTGTAACCAACGCCTCCCTATTATAGTGGCACGAGAATATATAATATATTTAATATTATTATGTTTACGTGTAACTTGTTGTTGTTGATTTTGTTCAAAGTTATTATAGATTTCTCTTCGAAATAATGCAAAAAGAAATAAAAAAAAACATGATTAATATTGGCATGTGCTATGTACTGAATATAAAGTTATATGAGGGGTGTGGTTTTGGTGTGTGTGAGTGTGTGTGGTTTGAGGGAGGGTATGAATATATAATTTATGGGACTGTTCTTTATCATCTATTTACATAAATTTTATTGTAATACTAACCCAAACCCATCGCTGAGAGACTCTGCTCCTTCACAAGGCTGGGAAAGATCACTGCAGTCTACAAGTTCTTGTTCAGAGAGATCCAATATATCTCTGTGTTTGATGGCCCATTGGCTTTCTACATTAGCTGTTGAAAATATCATAACTTGAAAATAATATATTAATTTCCCAGAAAAGAGGAATTAGGACGATTTTGTAATTACCATCTAGGTACAGTCTCCGTGAAATATTCAAGGATATTAAAGTTATGACTTCTGTATTTATTTATGTTTGTTTCGTTTATGCTCCTATGAATGTAGGAAATGAAAAGAAACATAGCGATATACATAATCATGAGACAAGAAACAAAGATAAAGTTGTCGTTCCATTTACTCGCTTAGCAAAGGTCTCTAACAGCTTTGCTGTTCTTTGTTACAAACTATATAATGAAGTTCCTCAAGAGATGTTAAGTCTTAATGAAAAGACATTCAAAGGACAAATCAAGTCGGTGTTGTTAGAAAAGGCTTATTATTGTATTGATGACTTTTTATCAGATATTTAAATGACTTACCTATATAATATTTAGCTCAACTTCTTAACAAATTTTATTTGTTAAAAATATTTTGTTTTAATATGCTAAATTTTCCAAACGCGAGACCATGTTTGGCGCAACCGACCCTTAATAATAATTATTGTTATTAATTCATACTATATTGTACTGAAGTACATTTGGAAAACTGTGACGTGTATGAGAGCGATTTATTGCCTATGTACTGAGTAAAAATTTGAGTCTAAAATAATCAAAAATATAAAAGAATCAGCTTTGTTATTATCATTTGCACGAAGTTAGCCCTCTTGCGACTTCACTCATTTTGCGCAGTTTCACAGCCGGATTTTGAAAAACCTGCCTTTTTAGACTTTTTAGACACTTAAACTCTAAATTCACTCAATAGTTATTCAACAAAACCTTATTACCAATGTTTTGTGTATGTTGCCATCGCAAAGTATCCATTGGCTTCTGTAAATTAGAATATCAAATTTGCGATTTCAGCATACACTACTACGTGAATTTTGAATGTAAGTGTTCTGTTTCGATTAATTAGAAAAAGGCGGGTTTTTCACAATCCGGCTGCGAAACTGTTCTTTTCACTTCCTCTGGATCAAGTCTATCTGTCAGAGACAAATAGTAATTTTCCACCGACTACAAACGGCGTTGTCGTCTAAATTCTCGCTGTTTTGCAAATTTAAAAAATCTAAAGTAATTTATATTAATAATTAGTTATTTAAATATGTTATGATTTAACAAGATGATAAGTATAATAAATTATTTATGCTAATTAACATCAAAATACTGTCTCCGTTCTTAGTGTGGTGTGTAATACATGATAGCGGTAGAAAGACACAGCCTTTATATTAATCTTCAGCCTTTATTAATCTTTTAGTCGCCTCTGATTGAGTTACAAGTGCAAGCTTGCGCAGGTACAGTCAAGGAAAAAATAATATGAACGATTGATTATTAAATGTTTACTATAAGTGGGAAGGTGTACTTGTTGTACCTACCTATTTAATATATATTTATTATTTTAGTGCAATCTTAACTATTTAAATAAAACAAATTAATATAAAAACCATTTTCCTACATTGTCGCCTTAAAACGCTATAACGACCCCGAGGCATAACAACAACAATAAACGTTAACAAACTAAATCAACAAAACAACAAATAAAGGCAACAGAAACAGATTCAACGATTAACTTAACGAATCATGGAATTTTATCCACGAACGTACTTTTCATGCAATGCGCGCGTGTTTATACTGTGGTACGGACGTAGCACTAACCTAACGCATAGTGTTGACACCTGCTAAATGGCCAGGGGGGGGGGGTGCGGCACGCAGGCGGCTGTGCTTCGCGCCCTCGCTCCTGTAACGTCCCCCTGACACCGTAAAACGGCTATTGCGTCGCCTCTTGCGTCTATCTTCAGAGGCGACTAAAAGATTGGCGCGCACTGTAGATCTGAGAACAGATCCAGACTCGACCATCTTACTTGCAAACCCCTCCCGACGTAATCTGGAGAAGAGTAACAGAACAGCTCTGGTGACGGGCATCGGTATCACTGGTGCAAGGGTTTCGGCACCGCGCTCACCAACCTACTAGCCCAGCCTGTTTGAGTATGGGCATCTCCTCCAAAATGTTGTATCCTCTGAATAAACTGCCGGGACTTTGTAGGGTAGGTAAGTATAGCAAGACTTACCTTCGCAAAACTCTGTAGGGAAGGTAATAATAGCAAGTTTCACCTGCGCGGAAATTTGGAGGGTAGGTAATAATAGCAAGTTTCACCTGCGCGGAAATTTGGAGGGTAGGTAAGTATAGCAAGTTTCACCTGCGCGGAAATTTGGAGGGTAGGTAAGTATAGCAAGTTTCACCTGCGCGGAAATTTGGAGGGTAGGTAAGTATAGCAAGTTTCACCTGCGCGGAAATTTGGAGGGTAGGTAAGTATAGCAAGTTTCACCTGCGCGGAAATTTGGAGGGTAGGTAAGTATAGCAAGTTTCACCTGCGCGGAAATTTGGAGGGTAGGTAAGTATAGCAAGTTTCATCTGCGCAGGTATCTGTAGGGTAGATAAGTATAGCGAGACTCACCTGCGCGGGACTCTGCATTTCCCACACGTCAACCTCGCGTATGTGTCACAGAAATACGGAATTCATGAATCTCCGAGGCATCAGAGGTGATTCCAAGTTATGAGCTTTGAAATGCAAGTCGCAAACCACACAATAGCGTTACAGCCACGTTTCACCGAAGATTATAACATAGTGGATGATAGGTCTTGATCCCTACCACCATACTTCGGGCACAAATATGGATCCACAGCTCACTTACCTTCCGAAGCGCGCAGACCAGACACAAATATGTCCCTACAGGATTGAAGCCCGTGACATCTAAATAAGTTTTCTATTTGTATAAAACCAACCAATAGCACTATGAGCCCAACAAGAGCCACATTTGGTTCCCTGATCCTTTATAGGGGACACCACCCCTTGATCTCGCCAGTCCCACTGCTCGGCCACGGCTACCGCAGGGTGAGCGTCCACTCTCTCACTGGAGATGGGACACTTAGCTTCATCCAGTCCGCTGCCGAGACAGGAGCTGCGGGCCAACATCTCCTCCTCCGTGTTGTCCGTGAATGGAGTGATGCCTGGAATTACAATCATAAATATTATAGGGTGCATGAAAAGACAGGGTGCCTCCAAGAGTGGCGCAAACTGAGATATATCATCGATTACTGCAAATATGTCCGGCGTACTCTGCACAGTTAGACCAAGACCTAAAAAACTGGTGGTAGGCAAATTCAATTATTTTATTTGAAAAATATGGGCATAAAATACACTTTTTACAAGTCTTTAATCTTAAAAAAGCTATAGAATTCGTTAAAAAATAAACCTAATACGCGGAAATACATGAAAAGATAATTTTAATTAGAAAAATGATACACTTCCGTTAGTAAAAACAAAAATATATAAATATGTATACAGGCTTTGGCTGTGGTTTGCGTAGCATCAGTGATACGTCCGTTACCGACTTGCGTAGATTTTGCGGAAGTCCCTGGACTAACTGATTAATATTAATAATTTAGTTGAATTTTTTACGTCTGATAAAATTGAGCATTTCTAGTTTGAAATAATTGCTCATATGTACGGAACCCTAAACGGACGAGGCCCGAATCGCACTTGTTTTTTCATATTTTTTAATCCATAGGTTTCGGAGATAAGGTGGAGGACATACATTTTTTTTTGTTTTTGTGTTATTAGGATATTTTTTACAATCAGATAGGTATCCATATTGTATTTTTAGGATCATTTTTTTTCCTCTTTATTGTTGGAAACAACTCGAAGAAATTAAAATTTTTCATGCTATTTTATATACATTTGCCATTTTTGTGCCAAATTTCAAGTCTTCATCTTTAAAGGTGCCAAATTAATGAAACTGTGACATACGGATGGACTGACGAATAATGGAGTCTCACCATTAAGGTTCCTTTTGTACCTTTTATTTACTACGGAACCACATAAAGTGAGTTAACTCATCAAACCCGTGGGGACCTGTTATTGAACACATAAACGGAAATACGCTGACCGGTGGTAGTGTACCTATACTTATAAGTGTACTTACCAAGAATTGCTTCTTCATTCTCTATGTTGTACTGATTGATGAATATCAGACGTTGTTTAAAGATTTCAAACCTAATGTTCTTTTCATCTTTATCCTTGTATTTGCGATTGTATTTGATAATGAATTCTTCAAAAATGCTGTCTGCTTCTTCTAAATTAAAAAGTTCAATATTAGGAGAGGGTGAGGCAAAGTGAGTTAGACCGAATAAGGAAATAAAAGTCAAGAACAGCATTGTACAAGGTGTGTCTTTGATATGTGGTTGTATTTAAATTGGGTTGCCGTTTTATCTACATACATAGTCATAAATGCATTTTTATTCCTTTCATGTCAAAAATTAAAATTTATTTTAATTTATGATCTAATATAAATAAACTTAGATATGTACATAGTTCGGTAAATTATTCACATTGAAGGTAATAAATAGATAATTTTGGTATGTGTTTGCAAATTCCTATATTCAAGTATGTAGCCATCAAAGGAATTTCTTATCGTTTTGTAACCTTGAGGATATTAGCAATTGTTTAAATGAAAACATTAAAATTTTAAAAAATCTTTACGCTGTTTCGAATAAACCTTTGAAATAAGCCCAGGATCGACATTTTCGTGGTAACAAACAAATGCGCTTGGTCTCAAGTCATAGAAACAAACAAATGCACTTGGTCTTAAGCCATAGAAACAAACAAATGCACTAGGTCTCAAGTCATAGAAACATACAAATTCACTTGGTCTCAAGTCATAGAAACAAACAAATGCACTTTGTCTCAAGTCATAGAAACAAACAAATGCACTTGGTCTTAAGCCATAGAAGCAAACAAATGCACTTAGTCTCAAGTCATAGAAACATACAAATGCACTTGGTCTCAAGTCATAGAAACAAACAAATGCACTTGGTCTCAAGTCATGGAAACAAACAAATGCACTTGGTCTCAAGTCACAGAAACAAACAAATGCACTTGGTCTCAAGCCATGGAAACAAACAAATGCAATATTAAATAAAACTCCTTGGTACTCGGTTCCACAAATATAATAATGTTTAATTACCTTTTAAGTTGCTACCGGTTTCGTCGTTTTACGACATCATCAGGCACTGTATTTGAGGTGTTAATAATACATTTTTGAATACATTTTTAAAAACCACTAATTTTATGTGTTTACATAAACAGGATTTAGTTTGATAATACGATCAAAAGAAGTAAGTCATAACCCAGGGGGGTGCATTTGGGTATATTGTCGGTTGAAATAAACACATTTTGTAAACATTTTGTAACACTATCTAAAATAAGCAAAAAATTATTATAATTAAATAAATGCACTTGGTCTCAAGGGACGGAACACAAAAAAAAACTGGAATACACTCTGCTGTAATTTTAATATTTGCTTAAAATAACAATCGCCCTCAGGCAGCACCTTATTATTACTGCAACAAAGCATAGTTTGACAACCAAACTTTTAGGCTTAGTGTGTGATTATAAATTTATCCATATTTATGCATTTATGGAATGTCTTGTATATCGTAGATACCGCATGACGAATGAAAATATTGCTTTAGGTTTTGATTCCCTTGCAAGTGTCAAAAATTTGTATGAAATTAATTGTGTAAAATGCAATAATTTTTTTTTGCGTTAAGTTAGAGCCCTGATTTTTGGGGCCGTAGACATTAGTTTAAACTTGATCTCATACGGGATCCGAGCAAAAGTTTTTTGATAGACAGACAGAAATAAAGACAGATGGACAACAAAGTGATCTCATAATGGTTTTGTTTTTTTTTTTTAGAGGTACGGAACCCTAAAAAGACGTAAATAACTGTTTTTCGGAAATCTAACTGATGATTACAGTTAGACTCTGAAATAAAAGGTGAATCCGATTTTTTTTTTATTGTGTTGCTATGTAGATTTTCAGAGATACAGAAAAGGGGACGTGTTTTTTCCGATATTGCTAGATTATAAGACTAATTTAGATATTATCAGAATAACTAAATTAAAAAACCGGCCAAGTGTGTGTCGGACTCGCGCACGAAGGGTTCCGTACCATTATCTATAAAAACGGCAAAAAGAATATGTCTGTTGTATGGGAGCCCCCTTAAATATTTATTTTATTCTGTTTTTTAGTACTTTTTAGAAACACATCACCTGTAAAAATTTCAACGGTCTAACTATCACGGTTCATGAGATACAGCCTGGTGACAGACGGACAGACAGACGGACAGCGAAGTCTTAGTAATATTTGGGTACAGAACCCTAAAATGACTGAATTGTACGGATGGGTTGGATTTTTCCTATTTGAGACTCTTAAGTGTTATTACATTAAAAAGGCAGATTTACAATTTGCTACACTAAAAGGGCATACATGCCATTTCATTTTACAAGAACATAAAATACTATTTTATAAAGGTACAACTAAAAACTAGTAATTTTTTAACACAGAGGGCGCGTTTAGAGAGAGGTTTATGAAAGGTGGTGCATGGTATAGTCCGTATAATATAGCTTGAGCCCTTTGACAGCTGTCAGCGCTATACATATTTGAACATGAGAAAAAGAGTTAGAAATACAAATTGCATAGCGCTGTCCTGCTGTCACAGGGTTCAAGCTATATTATACGGACTATAGTGATTCAGTCAGTTTTGTCCAAGCGTTCAGCTTTTGCCCGCGACTTTGTTCTCGTCGATTAAGTTTTTGTATGGTGGTCTATCAATATTTTTGAGACTTATCATTTTATAAGAAGTATTTAGTCGGGCTCCAATTTGGAATCTGTGCTTAATTTTTTTTTTTATTTTCGGTTTGGCATAAGGCCTATCTGTTTCTGATAAAACAATTTTCTTAGTTTCTGATATTATTAATATTGGTTTGAAATTCGAATATTATTAATTTGCAACTAGTTTCATCGTTTTTAGGACATCCTGAGGCAAATTTCAGAATTAATATTGTTACATCGTTTATACTTTATGCTTTAATGTACACAGAAAAACAGTTAAAACATATAATAAATTAGAAGGTATGCATAAAAATGTATACAGCTGAGCTTATCTCTAAAAAGAAATTTCTTCCAGCAAACTTAAGCGGGAAAGGAAATTTTTATTAAAATATAAGTAATCATACATACATTGACAAAAAAGATATAACCTACATAAAAATAAATATACCTCCCTATATGTACATATTTTACATAAATATATTCTCTTGCTTGATGTGATATTTTCGCATAAAGTGTATCTAGAATGAAGGAAAAGAGTTTGGTAACTACCAATCACCAATCAATAAAGTCGTGTAAATTTTCTCCAGAATTAGATTTGAAACTCAAATATCATTAAACCACAAGTCAATTCCGAAAATGGTCCTGGATCGAAGCCGGATGTGGAACTAACAAGGATCACTTGTTATCTTGTGGAAATAATCTTTATAATGTGGATTTACCAAGTTAATTGTGGAATAGATCATCAACCGGCATCGTGACGTAATTATACTATCCAGCAAAGTAGTATTTTAGCTAGATTTTTATAATTAATCATAACCCAGCACAAAAATAGGTAGTATTTAGTATAAACCAAGATTTTAGATTAGTATTAACTGTCATATCTATGTGTTTAATTTTGTTACTACTGTTTACGCAGGTATCTGTTGCATTGTGACTAGAACACTTATTTTTGTATTATATACTATACTCAGCATTAAAGCTACAGTACGTGATATAAGAACTTACTTATTATAAATATTCATTAAAAATCTGTGGACTTAATGATAATTGAAACTAATACGTCTTTAGTTTAACCCGCAAGCTCATGGACGTTTTTTTTCCCGCCAATTTAGTTTTTGGCTATATCTCCTAAAGTAGTTGCCAGAATCGAATGTGTTTATTTTTTCTAAAACTAGATCAAATTGTTTATAAAAAAAAGAATGTTTTGGTTATATATACATATAAATATATATCTAAATGTACCTCTAAATATATATATATATTATTATGTCTATTCAAATATTATAAGTTTAAAACAACAACCCACAGTTTTTTATTATTATTGTAGTATTTTTTTTTACTGTAGTTTGTCTTTATAGCCTTTCAAAGATACCCATATTGTATTTAATATAATATAAATACTACTTATACTGAAATTTTGCCGTGACCTTGACTTATTGGCAATTGACCAATTGGCACAGTTATAAGCTTAATAATAAATAATGTTTTTTTGTTTGGTATTGACCACAAACAACTCCCTATAGATAGATTTTGTATTAATTGATTTTAGTTTTGTATTGTAAGGCAGATTACTGTTGTGGATACTGCTAGATTAGTCTATTTTAGTAACTTTCACAACATTATGTCATACGTCATGCTGTTATGGGGTAGAGCCGCAGATGCAGACGCAGTCATGGTTTTGGAGAAGAAAGCAATTTGGGATATTTATAATATGAAGCACCGGGATTCATTAAGAGAAAAATTCAAATAAATTAATATATCAACGGTTCGGTGTGAATTTACTTAGCAAGTTGTTAAAACTGTTGAATCTTTCCCAAGGCTTGGTGAGCAACACTGTAAAGGAACCATAAATAAGCATAAACTGGCTTTTCCAAAAATCAGACTCCCCAAGGTGGGTACCACTTTCGTAGTACATGGTATAAGATTTTTCAACAAACTTCCAAAAAAGATACTTTGCCAGAGAATAAGTTTAAACTGTTTATTAAGCAGGGCATATTGAAGAAGGCATATTATAAAATAAATGATTACTTAGGCCTACTTGCGGTATGATCGAGAAAAAATCCTTCAGGGTCGGTGTTCCGAGATTCGGAGTTCAGGGTTATGGCTTTTTAAGACGGTAAAAATTAAAATTTCTGAACAAAATAAATACCACTTGTTACCTTACAAGATGAAGTGCAGGTTCATTAAAAAAAATCACGGCAATAATGTATAGTAACTTCAGAAAAAAAACAGGAATTTCAAGAAAATCTCTTGAATAGCATTGCAGCGCTACGGGTGTAACCTGAACTTGAAAATCCTGTTTTTTTTTCTGAAGTTACTATACATTAGTTCCAAGATTTTTTTTAATGAACCTATACTTCATCTCGTAAGGTAACAAGTGGTATTTATTTTGTTCAGAAATTAATATTTTTCTATCTTAAAAAGCCATAACCCCGAACCCTGTTTTGCCCAATCTCGGAACTCCGACTCTTAACCCACGGTTTAACTAACCCAAGGGAAAAGTTTACTAACCCAACATTTCATTAGTCCTATTTGCACCATGATAATATCGAGGCGGGTTAGTAAACCCAAGCTAAGCGATTGTTTGACATTTGATATTTATTTAGAATGTTACCATAAAGTAATTAGTAGCAACCAATAAGGTATAGTATGTATATACTGTCATTGGAAACAACACAATTTAAGTCAAACTGGTAGCATTTCTTCGCTAACCCGAGTTTAACTCAAGGAGAGAATCGGGTTAAATTTTGATCACTTTCTCTTAGTTTAACCCTAGTTTAATCCGAGATTTTGTTTGGTACAGTGGAGACCGCATCAAGTAAGACACATTGGACTTGGTACCTATCTTATATTCTTCTCTGTAGGTGCTAATGTCGTACTGCAAGTATATAGCTTGATGAGGTCTCCACTGTACAACAGAGCTTTTTTTTAACCCTCTATTTTTTGACTTAACCCGAGTTAAGAACATGCTGCAAGTGGGCCTTAGACGGCACGAAGCACGGCGTTTTGATAGTGATCTTTGTTATAATAGTAGTTAGTATAATTTCCTAACTTATATTATGATTCCTCTAGAATTAATAGTAGTTTATGCTACTAGGGCGAAAAGGAATAAATTACGAGGACGATTTAAAACACGAGCGTAGCGAGTGTTTTAAACGTAACCGAGTAATTTATTGCTTTTACGCCCGTGTATCATACTACGTTTTTCAATGCATTGTGTGAGGAAATGAAAACAAATATAATCTTGTGAATCTCAATTATGATTGGCTCAAAAGGACTGTATCCAGAGCCGTTAAACAGTGGAAAAAAAAGTATGACATTTATGGTACACAGGAAAGGCTGCAGGTTAGCCAACCATTGCAAACAAATAAAAAAAATAATAATAATAAAGCCCTAGGGCAAAATAATCGACTTTCTGTTCGGTTTTGATACATAAAAACTGGGCCTTTACGAGCACATGCATTGAAAAGTTAATTAGTTAATAGATGACAGATATTATTTTTTGCCTTAAGAACCCACTCCGTATTTTTCGTCCGTTTGATGCGAAGTATTTTTTAAATATTTTTCTCATCACTACCGCGATGTTTTTGTAAAAACCAGGAACATACACCAATTCATATTAGCCGTCTAAATGAAGTCCTAAAATTTATTTGGTTAAATTATTTCTCCTTTGCGAATTATTTTGGTACTTAGAAATCATGAAGAACTATTCGGAACGGGCTCGAAGTACCAAAATAATTTGCAAAAGAGAAACAATTCAATCCAATTATTTTAAGCATTCATGTAGACGGCCAATATAAAGTGGTGTATGTCCTAGGTTTTTCCAAAAACATCGAGATAAAGGCCAGAAAAATGTTTAACAAAATGCTTTGCATCAAAGTTGTTGTCGTCGCGGACCGGGCTCTTAATGACATAATTTCCTCCTGTCATGTATTTTTTATCTCTTTGTTTAATTTAAGTATAGGCTTATTTGTAAGTAACTAATATTATGAAAAAAAAAAACATGATGTTGCTAAGTTTCTTGCCTTTCTTCGTAGCAAGACTAATTGAATGGGCGGAGTTAGGCATATATTTATTATATGTATCGCATATATATATATATATATATTTATTTATCCCTTATTCTTACATTTTTTATTTTATTCAAGTGTATTTTTTCTTTAGATTTAAATAAACCTAATCTTTAATATTTCCTTGTGTATTTCCCCATATTATTATTTATCATATAAAACTATTTCCTGTAGACAAAGATTGTTTAATTATATTACATTAAAACCGACCCGTAATACGTGTATCTGATATATCTACATTACATAAATAAATATATTTCAATTTCAATTTCAGAACTTCGTAATATTTTCTGTAAGTGACCGTTTGTTTCTGAATAAAATAAAATAAATTAACATTTCGTCAGGTTCTATTCCTTACAGCAGGAACTTTCAACAAGTGCGACAAAGAAGACATTAGAACCAGTGTCGCGACTCCTAGTATATAAACCCGCCCATGTACAGCAAGGTTTGTCAGAATCCGAACGATAGCAAGGTCTGTTGGGTAATATCAAGAAAAAGAAAAGAAAACTACGAAATCAATAGCGCTCACAAAACAAAGCAAAGACAAAGTGACAATTTTACTGATTATAGCCTGAAAAATTGTGAACAAAAATATCCGGTGATGGTAGAAAGACATTTTTTGACACTTTTAGAACAGGCTGCGCCATGTATTAATTCGTTCGGTACAATTTTTTTTTTAAAGGAACATGATTAATTTTGGACCAATTACTCAACAGTGATAAATCCTTTGCCATATGACAGCTTTTAGGGTATTATTAATATCTTATTATGGCAGCTACATAGAATTCGAGTGCGAAATGGTGTTTTAGAACGATCTCAATACTGAGAAAGCATCAAAATTATTGTACCAAAACTGTAAACAAAATATTTGTTTACATTTTATATTTGTTTGTTTACAAATTTTCTTGGCGCTGGATTTCGACTTGGCTCCCATAGTAACAATTAAATAATACCCCAAAATCTTTCATTTCGAGTAGGTTTCATCAATGTTGAGGGTTTGGTCCAGTCTTCATACAAATTTACCCAAGGTCCTTTGTCTTTGAAAACACCCCATTGAATATATATTCAATATCTTCACGACATGAATGTGACAGGTGTTCCCGAGTGTGAGCTGTGAAATGCGAGTCTGAGTTCATATACTCGCTGCACACTCTATTACCGATTATGATTACAATTTATTAAATCAAGATATTGAAAAAAAATATATTACAATATGTAATTTTTGTAATTATTTGGTACAATATTTCTTTTTGTCATAGGACAGTAATGGCCATAATTTTAAATACCATTTTTTTAGACTCTTCCTACAACTTTCATAATACGGAACTTTAGGTGCGGGAGTCTGACTCGCTCTTGACCGTTTTTTTGTTCTATTTTGTAATGCGCTTTAAAAATATGAAGAGTTTTCCAAGCGATATATTTTGCTATAAATCATAAAGCTTAACTTTATCCGTCATACAAATATGGGCGCACCATGGGTAACACTATGTATTGAGTAACAAGACGAGAATAATTTGGAGACGTGTAGAAAAAAAACTACATCAAAATAAACAGGGTTGGCGCAACCTGGAGAATTTTGTAGAGCAAAAAAATCATTATTTTTCTCATAAAACATTACGTCTATAAGTAATAAATGGGGCACTACATTTAATAGAACGTATCAAAAGGTGCTTAGTAAAATAAGGTTTGTGCGTCCTATGTTGGTACTAACGTGAGTCAGCCTGATTTTATCGAAGATCGATTTATTTGAAAAAATCGATTCAGCATCGTTTTCAGCAATATGTGGCCAAGTCGTAGTTTTGTAACGACATAAAAATAAACAGAGTTGGTTGCGCTCAACCTAGAGCATTTTGTACAGTTAGAAAAAAAAAAGTACTCCAGGTTTTACCCAGTTTTCACCCCATTTATTTTGATGTATTTGTATGTTTTTTTTCTACACAACTAAAAATTGGTCCCATCTTGTCCCATCTTGTTACTCGATACATAGGGTTGCCGACTGTACGCTCCTAGTCCACCTGCCCAACCGCGAATCGACCTTGGACCCTCAAATACATACCAACTACGCTGTACGCGTCGTCAGCAAATTAGTATATAATAATAATTTCAAGTAATAACCAACAAAATTTTGTATTATATGCCTACTTTTGACAACGCGCCGTGCGTACGACCAAATTAATTGTTTGAGCCCACATAGAAATTGCATTCAAATCTTTATTAATTTTCTCGCCAGCTTCACCTTAGCTCTAAACGAAGAATCAGCTAAGTGTCATCTGCGTGCAGAAATTATCATTTTTAAGTAGGTCTGCGGTATATTTTCTCTATCTCTATACTTTATCTTTATCATTATTTAATTTTTATACATATAAAATGCAACGTCTGAATAAATGTAATGGATTTTGATGCAATTTTTATTGTAGAGTAGAACATTTTTCTGGAAAGGTTTTAGGTATGTATCATGATGCTATGACCGAAGGGAGCTGCGCAGTGAAAGTTTTAGTAAAACATGTGGTAGGTTCGCCTTAGCGAATTGTGGAATGTAATCCGATCGTCGCAAGTTCAAACCACTGACCTAAAAATCTGGTTAAGGTTGGGCGGATGAGGACAGATACTTTGAGGACGAAGAAAAAAATCGTACTAAAATATTTTAACAATGTTTATTATGAGCCAAAATGTTTTAAAATACCCACCAATTTTGAGTACACAATAGCGAAGTAAAAGTTTTGCAAGAAAGATTACTTAAATAAAAAAATATTATTCTTTATACATGAATCGAGATGTTTAACAAGTAAACTAACAAATCAAATAATGCTACTTGTCACCTTGTGTTATAAAAGAAAGAAAAATTTGTTGAAAAAACGGATTCTCCAGGTTAAGCAACAACGCTGCCGACGACCGGGTTTTTAGTGAGCCCACAGTCATATTGTTGCGACACTCGGATGTAACCGTTTTCACCGAAGCTCGGGCCCCAGGAGTTCTTGATGATCCAGAAATCTTTTCCTCCGTCTAAAAACATAACATGCGAATAATAAATTAGAATATTTTTGAATTTATCTTTCGTTAATTTCAGTGAGTAATCTTTACTCATTAGGTTAAAATCATGATACTTCAAGTTCTTTCAATTTGGCCTCCTTATGGTGTTAAGCGATTAGTTCAACGAATTGCTACGAAATAGCATTTTAAATGCGCAAATTCCTATGGTTTACGTCACAATAAAATTATAAACATTTATATTATTTACCGGCCAAACCTGATCTAAACTACTACATTGGTACTTTGGCCTAGGCCAAAGTGGTTTTGGGTTGTCATCCTAAGCATGAAGATAACTTATGGATGTGGCGTAAATCGCCATATATGTATAACCTTCTAACTAAAAACTAGTTTGTTCCTAAAATCTGGTAAAAGCCAGTGGAATTTACATACCATAGACTCCGTACCTACTATATTTAAAATTGCTAGCACCATTTCTATAGGAGTGTCAAGTTATTGCACTTTTTCAAAAGTAGTCCGGATTTTATAAAAATATTCATGTATTACCTGTAATCCTTACAAGATTTCTTATCTAAAGTGTTTTTTACTAATTTTTACATTATTGTTTAAGTATCTTCAACCTTGGTTAATTTTTACCTGATCCATATCCAACTAGCAGTACTGCGTGGTCCAAGTCATCGCCCCTGCAATCGTAGACTCCATTTGTGTATGTATCCCACCCAGTGGCATCTACGCCTGCCATGAAATTAAAATTGAATGGTTTTATGCGCTATATTTTAAACCCTCAGTGTAATTATATTATTGTTCATAAAGATATATAATACTGGTACTTTTTAAATTGTGATACAAATTAATGAATAAATAAATAACATGATTTTTGGGAGAATATGAAACTTAGCATTAGAATTGGTATCCAAAAAATATTTTCATTTCAATGAACACGTGGTGTAAGGATATTTAGTGGTAGAGCTGATGCCGAGCTCAACTGTGGAGGTACCACCATCTTACTCGCAAACCCTCCCGACGTTATTCAGGGGAGAGTAAGAGGACAGCTCTTAGGCATAACCAAGGTGGGTAACACTGCCTGGGACCGATGGATTGCGGTATATCCATATTATCCATCCCCAAATATCGGCCTTTTATAAAACAGACTGGTAACAAGCAGCGGCGCCACAAGTGCGAGGGTTTTGGCACCGCGCTCACCAAGCCACCTGTCTAGCGTGTGTGAGTATGAGCATTTCTTCCAGGATAACCGCCAATAGTGGCGTAATCTTAGAAAGGCTCCAGCAGTGGACGAAGACAGGCTGATAGATGGATGGAGTGGAAGTTTGGGGTTTCAGAACCAAGGAGAATAAACAAAGGTAAAGAAATTGTATATTTTACATACATTTACTTTTTTATTTGTTTATAATAAATTATTTCTGTAAGGCCTTGAGTTCCATTTAGGCTCACTTATACAAGAAACTTAACCCAGGTAAACTTAATTTATATGCTTTGTCCTTGTTTCATCAAACAACGAGATAAGGACATACATAGCATTGCTTGGTGCTAGAGCTTTTATTTACTTACCAATAGACAGTGGCCCAGCTTCAACAAGTGCTTGTTTTACCAAATCAGCTGTGCTAGATTTGTAATTAGTGCAACTAGCGAGTTTTACTTGAACTTTGCTTGTGTCAAACTGACATTTCTGATCCCTCGCAATATATGGGTAGTCCGATTCACTCTCTGCGCCGCCCAATACCAAGAGTGCACTGCAAAATATGAAAGAAGACTTATTTTAGTTGTTTTGCAATCACGCCACATTCCTAATTTTTTTATTGGCTCCCAAAATAAATAGAATCGCGGTATTATAACGTAATATACAATATAATGAATAAACAATATAGGCACTTATGGTTTTGATGTTGAAATTACCTTATTGCAGTATGGGAGTAGATAAAATAAATGATTCGATTTGATTTGTAGAACAGTATAATTTTGTGCAAAATTTAAATTATCTAATTTTTTTTTAAATAATTTAGTTCATGTACGTTTATTATATTTTATTAAATATAAGTAATCAAAAAATATAATTTTGTGTTGTGAAACGTTACATTTAATTAGATTAATTATTTATGACTTCGGAAAAGTGTATATTATATAGGTAGGTACCTACATTGAAAATTAAATTATTCATTCTCAATATAATGGGCGTTAATATGAAGTTGCGTATGCCGATGCGCCGGTACTGGCAATAGTACTCGTCTATTCGAACAACTTTTACTAAGGAGTTTTAAAATTAAATGCACTGTAAAAGCTTTTAATGTTTATTGTTTTAATATAAATAGGTACTGATAGATATGATAATTTAAATTTATCTTGAGATAACAATATTTATATTTAAATTATAATATCTATCACTACCTATTTATATTAAAACAATAAACAAAGCTTTTACTAAGGAGACAACTCTGGAATCACGAAAAAAAATCACCTGTTTCATAGAAAAGTAACACAATAAGCTACCCGACCAAAATGTACGAAAAACAGATTACTTTTTCTCGATTTTTCTACTTTTTCGTATGGACGATTACTAACGTTTTTAAAATAAAGTAATCAAGACAGCTTCCATTACGCATTGGGTAGGTTTAGGCTGTAAAAAATCCAATATGACATATAAAGTCACATATAATGACATATACAGTCACATATGACATAATTATAATCTGAGTTCGGTCTCTATGTTCGTTCATAGTTTTTGGTCTGATATTTATATTAATATCAACACAAATTGTCACAGTTTTATAAAAGCTTAGGGATTGCATAAAATTTTCTATGAATTTGTGGAACTTAGCCAAATCCGTTTTTTTTTTGTTTAAGGGTGATCCGTAGATTTCGACGAATTTTGCATCTCCAATTAAAAGTTTTCATCGTATCTTGAAACCTTAATAAGCTAACAAAAACAATGAAAGGAAACAAAATTATACGTTAATATGTCAGCTTTTAATTTATATTATGAATAAGTACAGTTTTTGCCCACGTCTCCTCCCGAGTTTTTGCCCAGTTTGTCAACCCAAACTTTACGGAAATTGTCAATTACAAATTTAAGAGTTGCCATATACATACACCTTTCAATGGCATTGTCAGATTCTGGTCACCATGTTTCACCAATGTACTCATCAACACCAATCAAATAAGTCCAAAATCGAAGAATCTGCCGTTTTCCGTTGATGTGATCCCGTATCTACCTTCCAGTCTCATCATTAGACCCTGCTCCCCATGTTTTCAAATAAGCCCAAACTGTTAAGGTCTGCTATTTTCTATTGAGGAGATCCCATATCCACCTTTCAGTCCCATCATCAGTTCCTGGTCACCATATTTTACAAACACACTCATCAAGACCGATCAAATTAGCCCAAAACTCGAGAGGTCTGCTGTTGTCCGTTGCTCCACCCGCGTTTATTCAATCCTGCCCCGTTTCTGGCTTGGGCGTTACTTTTTTAACATTCCTTACAGCTTTTGAAAAAGATAAATGAGATGATAAAAAAACTGCATCCAAATTCGTTCTGTGGTTTCGGACATGTGCACGAACAAACAAACAAACAGATAGACAGAAAATAATTGATTCTAAAAATTGAAAAATCATTTTCATGTGAAAAGTATTATTTTCTCCTATTTCGCCCTATCAAGGACGCAGCGAGCGTCGTAACAGCTATTATGCATTGCGCGCTGATATGAACGTTATTTCAATGTCGTTTCCGTCGATATTGATACCGACAAACATCGAGCTGCTAATTTGGCGACATTAATCGCCTTAAGTTATAGATAGGGATCAAAAACACTGACCTCAAACCTGCATCTGTATATTGAGCTCCGCCGCACCCGAAACTGTTGACGTCACAGTCCACCAGCTCCTGTTCAGAAAGATCCAGGATCTTACCGTACTTCTTAGCGTAAGCACTTTCCACATTGCCTAGAAGAAATAAATACTCTTATCACAAATATTTATTTTTCTCTATGTGTATGATAACTGAATAAATTAAATAAATTTATATTGCCTTTATCAGCTTATTCCTTTTATTTTTGATATATAATTATATAGGTAAATATATATAAATGAGGAACAATTATTAAAAAATATCACGATAGAGTCCAAGATATATTTCGGGCCCCGAAATCAATTATCGTGATATTTTGTAATAATTGTACCTCATTTGTGTATATTTTATATAATTATATTTGGATAATATATATTTGGATAAATGTGATTTTGATATCAAGATGGTTTTGCAGGAAGTAATCTTTTATTAGAGATAAGCTCGTCAATATGCATATTTACATTCAAATACATATATTGATATTAATTTATTCAGTAAATTACATCGTCCAGTTTAAAGTACAGTTAATATATGAAGGTATTTTTAAGTAAGAACAAATAGTTGATATCAGGTACAAAATGATTAGGTATCTAGTAAATTACATAGGTATATTGGTAAAATAAAAATGTCAAATTATAAATAAGTATGGTACACTAAAGAATATGATGGTAATATTTTGGTGAATATCGCTAAAGCGTTGAGTGCATTCACAGAACAATTAATAATGAGGTGACATTACAGAACTGTGAAATAATAACAGCAGCAGTGGTCGAAAACGGGCTGGTAGGGATAAACGAAACTGCTAAACTTGTATGCGTACCTAGTATTAACAGTGTTTAAAATTTTGTTTGTTTGTTTTTTTATACATTTGAAATTTTTGTATCTATTTGATAGATATTTGTTTCGCATGCCATATGTGACTAATATTATATTTATTATATCCAATAATTTTGTCTCAAAAAAGAAAAGAAAACTAATCTTTCTAAGACGTACCTATTGAACTAAAAGCCCAACAAGAACCACATTGTGCCTGGTCTTTCACCGGCGAAACTATTCCTTGATCACGCCAGTCGAATGATGAAGGGACATCAGTAATATTCGATGAGAGCTTCCCGTTAGGGCAATGTTTCCCTACATGCATATCCTCAACAGAGTAACAAGATTTCAAATGCATCTTCTCTTCGTTAGTGTAGTCAGCAAACTTGGTAATACCTTAAAAGAAACAATATTTTAAAATGTTATATTGTACAACCCGCAAGAGTTAACTTGAGACTCGAGTGGAATGCGTGCTCCCCTCCCGACCCCTGCACTTTTTACCGCTCTCGCCATCGACGCGTCACTCCGCATCAGTACCGTTAGCAATCTCACAATCGACTTACGTGCGTTTGGTTTTTTTACCTGTTTGCATCAGTTTGGTGGTTTTTGTTAGTGTAGTTTATAAATAAGAAAAAAAATTGTGATTGGAAAAGGGAGGTCAATCACGTAGAATATAAGGTATAAGATCGAATCTAAGAAACACACGTACAGGAACTAATCATACAAGTAGGATACGAGAGTGATTTAGATTCAGATTGTGACAGCTGCTGTACAGACAATGACAATGACATCGGTTGTGAATTATCTGGAATACAACTTATAGATAACCAGTAAATAGCTTAAGTATGTAAAAAAATGTAAATAAATTTCCTTTTTGAATGAAAAAAAAAAAACTTTTGAATTTTTTGCTTTTAAATGTATAATTTAAAAGATTATTAGATGTATTAACTCGTGAAAAGATAGTCAATGATGCAGCTAATGTGGTGCAACAATTAGTACCACAAAATACCAGGTACTCGTAGTTTTTTCTTTTTCTCATAGGTATAATGAAAAATAGTGTGTATCAGTCGGGGCCAAGATATTTTGTTCTCTTCGCTCTGAATTCAAAATAACGCCCTCGACGTACAAAATATTACTTGGGCCCCTTGTAACACAAATAACTATGACTGGCTTCAAACTTAACACGAAAAGAAGTAATTGCCCTTTTCATAATCAATTTCATATACATTTTTACACTTCAACGGAATCAAAACTTATAGGGCATTTCCAGTCGACATAGAAACTTGAAATTTCATTAACAGTTAGGTGTTATAGCAGACGCATTAGAAAACGTCTGAAAATTACAAAAAATGTATTATTTAGGAAGTTATCTTAAGCTATCTTAACTTAGAGTTTAATAGATCGTACGTGTCAAGTTAATTTGGTCCTCCATAACTGCAAGTGGAATTATTTACCATGTTTTTAGAGTTTCGTACCCGTATTGTGTGGTGGTACGGAACCCTTTGTGTGAGAGTCCGACTCGCACTTGGCCAGTTTTTTTTCTCGTATATCCCATGATGTTTGGTGTCGTTAGATAGGTTGTTGAAAAATATTGCGCGTGTGTTAAAACCATTTTTCGTTTCAGGGATCCTTTTGCCTAATATTAAGCTTTTAAGTGCGAACTATTGTTAGTCTCAAAAGTCCCTCCCCCTGCTAGCTAAACGGTTATTTTGTCGAAAAACTCACGTCAGTAGTTCCTTTGAGATACTTAATACAGTGTGAGTCTCGCTTAAGTGCACATATGAACTTTGGTAAAACAAGACCCAATCTCGAGAAAAAAAAAACAAAAGAAAAAAAAAATTGTAATAGACCTTTTTATTTTGCTATCAGCAACTAAGGATCCTTTGTAAAGGAAAGGTTATAATTTTTTAACCAAGTGCTCTATTGAGTTAAAACAAAAACGGTAATGATTGTTAACAACGGGCAATGACGATTTAATATTGTGACGGACAATTACGGAACCCTACATTGCGCGTGACCCGAGACGCAGTTGGCCGTGTTTTTTATATGACTTCAGCGCAGAAGGGACGTTAGAATGTTAGGTTAGTTTTTATGGTTTCGTACCTCAAAATAACAAAAGGAACCCTTACAGGATTACTTTGTTGTCCGTCTGTCTGTCTGTCAGTCTGTCTGTCAAGACCCTCTGTTCGGCCGCCGTATAAGATATCAAGTTGAAACTGATACCTCTAACAAAAGTCTACGGCCCCATAGTGCTGTTGAGACACTGTGATGAATAATTAGGTTTGAATAGTTTTTGATCTCATTGCCCGACTCGATTTAGCAATTTTCGTACTGCCCGGGCATTGTAAATAATACCCTGATTAATCACTTGGTCCACAACATATACACTTACTATCTGGTAAGTAAAAAAATTAAAAAACAAGGTCCCTGAAAAAATAAAATTGGGGGAAAGTGGATTAAACAAAAACATCTGGTAGCGTCACAAAGGGTGGGGTTAAATCAGCGATACAACTTAACTAATTATTTGCAAAAACAAAACAAAAACATACCATGAACAGCTCCATCGCTTTCTATGTTCCGTAAGTTGGCGACTAACAAATGGTTCTTAAAGTTTTCAAACCTCATGTTTTTTTCGTTTTCATCTTTGTATTCACGTCCGAAATCTGTTATAAATTGTTCGAAATATTCTGCTGCATTTTCCAAATCGAAAAATTCGACTTTGGAAGAAGGCAGGGCCAGGTTGGCTCCGGCAAAAAGGATAATTAGACCAAAGCACAACATTGTGGATTAATGAAATTTACGTTAGCGATGCCTTATTTATATGAATTTACACGTGGACAAATAAAAAGGTATTCAGTAATGTTGATAATTCAATTTATCGATAAACAAAAAAATGTAAATTCCTTTTAAAATATTTAGCCTGATTAGTGTTATCAATTTTACAAAAATAAATATTCGTAATTAGTTACTAAAATAAGGTTGAGTGTCCATCGTAACAAAATAGATTATTAATTAGACTTAGACTATCTTTGATTTTTATGAGAAAAGTTCAACGTTTCATATTTTTTGTCAAACTTAACAGTAACCTTTATCAGGCTCAACGGATTGCTTCGAAACCATCAATATCCTCGCGAGGATTTAGTGTACCCGTTGCCGCTGCCGCGACTATCATCCGCCGCTCGTCTTTGAGCTCGCTGCACCCGCGCATTGTTCGGTGGAGTTGTTCCGGGTTCGGTTTGACGTTGAGGTAGAATTTTAGCAACTTTTAATTTTTTTTTTCATGTTTCAAGAAGAAATCTCACTAGACTCACGTATCTTACGGTGACGAACAACTTAGTTTTTGCAAGCACGCTGATTTTATCGAACCGGAAGTCTTGAGTCGTATCCGAATTTCAGGCATAGTCTGCCAGTCTGCCACTGCTGAGCCACTAATATCAACTTTTTTCATGGTTCTTGAATAACTGCTCCAGCCTCATCTATATTGCAGGTAAATGTTGTAAATATTGTGTTTCAGTGTTTTGTTTGTTTAGTGTTGTTTTTAATGTTTATTAATGTTTAATGTTTACTAACATAGTTGATAAGTTCAATTTGTTACTAATATATTATGGACTATATGGTCGGAAATAAAATTTTCTATTCTATTCTATTCTATACAAGAAGAGTTTCAATCAAATCGTAACCGATTATCCTATGCGAAAACTCTCCAGACGATCCTCGCCTGCGATTGTTTACAATGTGATGAAAAATCGTACCATTCAAGTGATGCTCGAATTCGAATGTCAGAGGCGAAACTCGGTTAAGGTGATATACCGTGCTAGCAAAGGTCCCCGTTACTCCAGGCAGAAAGACCCGCAGTGCGAAAGAGACGGAATCGGGGAAAATTGTCAAAAAGTCGGTTTTAAATTAATGCAAAATTAACTAAAATAGCTACAAAAAATTCCATAACCAGTAATTTAGGTGTAGTTAAAACCCATCTAAATAAATATTTTTCAAGTCTGTATGCTATCCTAATTTGTCAGAATATCAAAAAAAGTGTAAATTTATCCCTGATTTCAATAATTATTTCTATCGAATGAAATTACTCCTATCGCGTTTCTGATAGACCAAAATCTAGTAAAAGGTCCCAAAATTGTTATACTAATTTATTTTACTTGGAACTTCATTAAAAGAGCAGATAAATAACTTCAAAAAGTGTCAATTTCCACGGTATAGCCCCGCGAAAAATCGTAGGTAAATATGCATACGGGTCTCAACTTATGTAAATGTTACCGCAAGTGTTATATAACTATAAGAGTTTTACATCAATAAATGGATTACTATTACTAACTTCATAGTGAGTTTATCTAACCAAAATCCGACCTCTTATTATAGTTTTGCTCGTTCCAAAAATACAGGTTTTAGGGACGTAGAACAATCCAGGTGATTAAGTAGAACATGAGACCCACCTGGATAGAATTCAGACGTCTGTGTCTTTGAACTTTTTGTGAGTTTGAGTTCAAGTCAGGTTCAGTTTTTTTTTTAATGAATTTTTATTTGCTTGTTTCAAATATACAGGTTTTTGGGACGTAGAATAATCCTATAACATGAGACCTAGATAGAATTCAGGATCAGGTATCTTTGAACTTTTTGTGAGTTTGGGTTTAAGTCAGCTTCAGGAATTTTAAATTATTTTTTATTTGCTCGTTTCAAATATACAGAACTTTGGGACGTAGAACAATTCAGGTGATTAAATAAAACATAAAACCATGCGCTGGAGGATTTCTCGGTTGTCAAAAAAAAAACTACAAAGGTTATGTATGGCGGTCGCTCCACTACATGAACATGACATGACATGGCATGAACCTTTTAAGCTAGTCTACTGGCTTTCTTCTGTGCTGAAGGATTTCCGAAAAACTAGTTAGGCCTAGGCCAATCAGAGCAGTTATAGCAGTTTTCATTAAAAATGCGAGTTAAAAACCAATCATATAAATTAGTCTGGTTCCTACAATGTTTTAAAAATTGTATTTCAGCAGGACATTTGCTTACTCGCAAAGTCTGTATTTTTTCCTCCAAGTTCAGCAGATCATGCGAAAGTTCAGCTTATTTTTCATAATTTGAACAAGTTCTTGATTGTTAGTTAAATATGATTATTTCTTTCGGTATATTTAGTATTTATTTTTGGTTGTTTAGTATTAGTTACCCACAGTTCACAGGAACTAGTTTTTGTTCGAAGTTTTTATTACTACCCATTTTGAAAAGGGTATTTTGAGTACAAAATATATGCAAGATCCATGACTATAGAGAGGAGACACGGGCAAAAAGCTACTATATGCATTAGTAGATGAAGTATTAATGAGCCTACTTTGTGATGCAAACAGCGTGTTCGAGTGTGTAGTACTTCTTCCGGTGGTTTAGTCTAGTTTTAGACTAGTTACTCAAACTAGCTGGAAACTTAATGATGCAAAGTGCAATGTTTCGTTACAAAACTTAATATATTATTCATTACATAAACAAACTTGAATTTTTTGATACACTGGCAAAAATGCTTTTTTCAAACAAGACAGAACCCTTACTCAAAATATTTTGTTATTATAAAAATGAATTTACTTAGATTGACAATATATTGTTTTTTAAAAAACCGGCCAAGTAAGAGTCAGACTTGCGCACAACGGGTTCCGTACTACAAGTTTACGGTTTACGGGTTTCGTACGTCAAGTGGCGCCACGGTTTGTGCCAGTGGCACGCGATAAAAGCATGCTACGCGGTCAGGATCACTACGAATATAATAGAGAAAACTGTATCCAAAGCCATAGAGTTAAAAAGGAACATACCTTTACATAATAATATATACACACATGCAGACAGACAGACAGGCTGATAGATAGATAGACAGACAGACAAAAATGTAAAATGACTTTCGTCATCATCAATCAGCTCACATCCACTCACATAGAACTCTTCTTTACCACACTGTTTTTTTCGTTGGTCTCTCGCTACACAGTGGCGCGAGGGTATGGAGAGGTTTGGACTTAGGGATTGAAAAAAGTAAACAATTGAATTAAATAATTTTGATAATGCCATCTAGTGCAGTTAAAAACTGGCTCTCAAAGTTATTGATTGACATTTTTTATAAAGTTGATATCTGCGAAGATATTTATCAAAAACCATTTTTTTCGTTTGGGGACAAGCACACAGTTTCAAGATGTGGTATTTTTTATCGAAACCATCTTATAAATTGCCAGAAATGCCCCAAACAAACTTGGTGCACCAAAGGCGATGTTACTTGACCGGTAAAAAAAAAGGTATTTTAGTATATTGTGTCTATTTATAGTCCAAACCTCTCCATACACTCGCGCCACTGTGCGCCAGCCCTACCCATTGCCCACCAACAGCCCTGACGAAATCGTCAACCTAGTCCACCGCCTGTCTCGAGTCTCGATAATTGACTTCTTCTTTTATCGGACATATTGATTTAACGGGACACCTGAAGCTAAAACATCAACAACACCAGGTTTTCAAGAGTTCATTGGAAGAAACTAGATCTCTCCTCATATTGATTTGATTTATCAATATTTTATCTAGAGATTCCACCTATAAACAATGTTTTAAGATTTATACTTTCGTCAAAAAAAAAACTTTTCCTGCCTCTTTTTTTGGTTTTCAAACGTTCGTTTCAAAAACGCGGCTAAGAGATCTACTTGATTTTTTTTATATAAAATAGGCAATAGAAATATGAAATGATGTTACCTACAAAATATTTCAGTATTAACTAAAAACACACCAATTTGTTGTTGCGCTGCGTGATCACTAGTATTACGCGTCCAAGAACAAGAGGCCCAAGAGCCAACATATAATCGCCTCTATGAAAAGCAAATAAGGTTTTTGCCATTAGACTTATTGTGCTGGACCGGTAATAAAAAAAGTTTGCAAGGGTATGCCATCCTCTTAATTCTTTAGCGAACAAGTCTTAAAAAGAAACATTCTCTTCTCCACACTAACTTCAAGAACCTACTGGTTTTATTTATAAGTAAATGAACGTTTATTTTCATTTTCGTTGTTATTTATATGTGAAAGTTGTTCAAAATGATCAGTAAAGTATGTACGTAGTTTTATTTCAAGATAGCAGTCTGTTTATATCCTGTATTATATATACATGTGTACATATATATGATCCTCTTCTTATCCAAAATAAACAACATTGAAACCAAGAGCACACGCAATAAGAACGGCGCCTATATTCTTGTAATAATGACACATTGCTGAGAGTAAGTCTGGTGATGTATCACAGGAATGTCCTCACGAGAGATCGTGTGCGTCTCTGTGTACACAAGGCAGACCGTGTTGCCTTCCTTCGAAGGACGCGTTTTGTTTATTTCGGCTTATATATTTTTGTAAATATATCAAATTCTTGGTACCTGTTCCACTTTTCATATATTCTACACTAGCGACCGGTTTCGTTATAATAACATCGTCAGGCTTTTAGATATCTCTACGAATCATGAGATAAAATTTTTATTCATCAATTTTCGTTCCATCTCATGATTAGTAGAGATATCTAAAAGCATGACGATGTTATTATAACGAAACCGGTCGCTAGTGTAGAATAAATAAAAAGTGGAACAGGTACCAAGAATTTGTTTTATTTACAATATGTTACAAATGTTCCATCAAGAACCAACAACGACAAGTATCAATTTCTTATATATTTTTGTTTCAATTAATTAATTTATGTTTGAAAAAACTTTGAATTAAGTGGACACCTGACGCTAGAACATCAACAACACCAGGTTTTCAAGGGTTCATTGGAAGAAACTAGGTCTCTCCTCATATTGAAGAAAATATATTTGATTTATCGATATTTTATTTATGGATTCCACCTATAAACAATGTACGAAGATTTACAACTTTGTAAAAAAAAAAAAATTTTCCACCCTCTTTTTTTTGTTTTCAAACGTTCGTGTCAAAAACGCGGTTAAGAGATCAACTTGATTTTTTTTTCATAAAATAGGCAATAGAAATATGAAGGGATTTTACCTAAATGCAATATTTTTTTCCCTACAAAATATTTCAGTATTAGCTAAAAACATACCAATTTGTTGTTTCGCTGCGTGATCACTAGTATTACGCGTCCAAGAAAAAAAGGCCAAAGAGTCAACATATAATCTCCTCTATGAAAAGCAAATAAGGTCTTGGTAATTAGACTTATTGTGCTGGACGGGTAATAAAAAAATTTGCTAGGTTATGCCATCCCTAATACGGGAGAACTTTTTATTACATATTTCAGCTTCTATTGTCATTAGATAAAATGTACTATTTGGAACTTAAAACTGTAGTAAAACCGATTCTGAAGGCTTTAAAATTAGTTTTATTGTTGTCAAAACTTAAATTTTTTCCAAGTAATTCAGTTTCTGTTCTTAACACTTCTGAACTATTTTGCATTGAAGAAAATGTTATTTTGACAGCACTTAAACTAAAATTAAATCTTTATTAAGGCTTTATCATCTGCTTAATTTACTTCAATTATTCAAAAACAAGAAAAATAATCATAAATCCGCCTGTCTGGTGAACTTTACTCTTTGGGCGTCAAAGTCCAGGGGCCCGGGCCTATAGAGACTCCTTTTCAACCTATGATTTTGCTGAAGGCAATTATAATTATACAGGTGACTGGAAATTGCTCTTATCCCTCTCGGGGAAAGAAACTATGATTCATTTGGAGTGATTTGACCCCTATAACTTGGGGATCGCAACCTTATCTGAATTTAAAATTACACATAAGATTATTAATAAGCATATAACAAGACACCTACGTTATTTATTAAGAGGATACATTTTTAAATCGAAACAAACCTCTAAATTAAATTAAATATTTTGTTTAGACGGTCATCGCTACCATGGGGCAGGTTACCAAAGACACTAATGGCATTACCTCGATGAATAGTCTCAAATACCAATCTAGTGGTTTGAACGTTTCGAGTTCTAATTTAGTGGTTTTAACGTCTCAAGTACTAATCGGGAGCTCACAGGTTTAAATCGCGAAGGGGTATGAGTGTGAACTCTGACTTCAATGTCGCTTAACGGTGCAAAATATATAAATATAATATAATTATCGGTAAGGGATATCGAATCCAGTAGAAGGCACCATGACTTTTTAGAAAAGTAAGTGAAAATTTATAAAAATACTAAAATTCAAACTTATTGTTACGGGGATCAAAATACGTATTACCGTCATATATAAATACTAAATAATATCCGTTTAAATGAAGCACTTGGTAATACATTCTCAAAAAGTAGCTGAAAGTAATGTTAAACTTCAACACAGACTCTCATGTGTCACAATCCAGTGAAATGTAACAGAGATGCGTATCTCGGAATAACGAATGTCCTGCCGCTCGGAGGGGACTACCCTGCGACGAGTGATATTTCATATTTACACAAACGTATCTACATGAGAGTTCGCTCCTGAACTAACTTGTATTAATGAGGCACTCGGGTTTTGATGGCTAAATAATAGCATACAAACACTCGCTTGTCTCCAAGGGGTGTAGGTAGAGACAACAAATTACTGTTTTGCTTCTTCCACATCCCTCAACTTAGTCATGCGAGCTCTTATGTTCCGAGTGCTGTCAGTATGGCCCCTTTCTGGTATGTCACCAATGTACAATGATTTTTTTGTTACCACCACCGCGCCTTCGAAGACCTAGAACTCCGAGAACTTCGATGACCTAGATATTGACTGCCATACCACTCAGCAAAGTCGAAGCTGTCCAGATTTAAGTATAATTGACAATGGTCCATCGGGAGAATCGAATGAGAAAATAAAAGAGCAGAAATAAAATTAAAAATATCACATAAACGTATAGACAAATACTTAAAGGAAAATGGCTTATTAAAAAATAAAATAGGAAAATTGCAAGTATAGCGGAAACATGAAAATCCAAAAAAAAAAGAAAAGGTAATAAGAAAAACCGATAAAGTACAAGTCAGACCCGCGTACCTAAGATTCCGTTTAGTGGATGAAAAATTTAATTTTGTTGTTTTGTTTTCGTGAATTTCTCAACCGCTATACTTTTCCTGTAATTTTTACGTAAGCACATATTTTTTCTTATTTTTCGGTACACCAGTTTTTGATATAAGGGGACATTTATTTTGTTGCGTTTTTGCAAGGATTTTTCGAAATAGATGCAAGTAAACAAAGCCCAACTATGTATTTTCACAATCAGCTATTTTAAATGTACAATTTGATATCCATTTTGTATTTTTATTAAATATTGTTTATGTGATTGATTTGTGTTAATTTTTTTTTAAATCGCTTTATGTTTCCTGCATTTTGCCAGTTATGACCAATAATTGATTTTTTTTCCAATTTTTTGGTTAACCTGTTTTGGAGATTATTATTTATGTTTGTCATTTTGTGGTTTTTCAAAGATTTCTCGAAATCAGTGCCAATAAACATAGTGAAGATACATATTTTTACATAATATATTGTCATAGCTATATTGTCATTTTAGTTTTTTTTCTTCTCTCTTTTGTATTGGAAATATTTTGAACAACTACAAATTTTTACATCATGTTGTGCCAAATTTCAAGTAACAGTGCTAAAGTTATGATGCTGTGAAATACGAACGGATGGACGGACGGACGAGCGGATTGACGGACATATAACGAAGTCTCGCCATAAATGTTCCTTTTGTATTTTAGGTACTACGGAACCGAAACAAATAGAACAATAATTTGATGGCTAGAAAATTTAAACCGGACATGGAACTAAGTGACACTTCAAACAAAAAATATAATGAACAGGCAAAAACAGACACTGGTTAAACTATTGGTATGGAAAAAAAGATAATACAGCACCCTTCAGACAAGCAGAGGCGTGATAGTCAATCAACTAAGCTAAAAGTTTTTATTATTGCTGACGAAATGGGACGTAGTGTACGTAACATCTTGGAGGAGAACTTGGTTGACGGATATACTTTAACATAAATTATAAAACGGGACGTAGTGTACGTAACATCTTGGAGGAGAGATTGGTTGACGGATATACTTTAACATCAATTATAAAACGGGACGTAGTGTACGTAACATCTTGGAGGAGAGATTGGTTGACGGATATACTTTAACATCAATTATAAAACGGGACGTAGTGAACGTAACATCTTGGAGGAGAGATTGGTTGACGGATATACTTTAACATCAATTATAAAACGGGACGTAGTGTACGTAACATCTTGGAGGAGAGATTGGTTGACGGATATACTTTAACATCAATTATAAAACGGGACGTAGTGTACGTAACATCTTGGAGGAGAGATTGGTTGACGGATTTACTTTAACATCAATTATAAAACGGGACGTAGTGAACGTAACATCTTGGAGGAGAGATTGGTTGACGGATATACTTTAACATCAATTATAAAACGGGACGTAGTGAACGTAACATCTTGGATGAGAGATTGGTTGACAGATATACTTTAAAATCAATTATAAAACGGGACGTAGTGTACGAAACATCTTGGAGGAGAGATTGGTTGACGGATATGCTTTAACATCAATTATAAAACGGGACGTAGTGAACGTAACATCTTGGATGAGAGATTGGTTGACAGATATACTTTAAAATCAATTATAAAACGGGACGTAGTGTACGAAACATCTTGGAGGAGAGATTGGTTGACGGATATACTTTAACATCAATTATAAAACAGGACGTAGTGAACGTAACATCTTGGAGGAGAGATTGGTTGACGGATATACTTTAACATCAATTATAAAACGGGACGTAGTGAACGTAACATCTTGGATGAGAGATTGGTTGACAGATATACTTTAAAATCAATTATAAAACGGGACGTAGTGTACGAAACATCTTGGAGGAGAGATTGGTTGACGGATATACTTTAACATCAATTATAAAACGGGACGTAGTGTACGTAACATCTTGGAGGAGAGATTGGTTGACAGATATACTTTAACATCAATTATAAAACGGGACGTAGTGAACGTAACATCTTGGAGGAGAGATTGGTTGACGGATATACTTTAACATCAATTATAAAATGAGACGTAGTGAACGTAACATCTTGGAGGAGAGATTGGTTGACGGATATACTTTAACATAAATTATAAAACGGGACGTAGTGTACGTAACATCTTGGAGGAGAGATTGGTTGACAGATATACTTTAACATCAATTATAAAACGGGACGTAGTGAACGTAACATCTTGGAGGAGAGATTGGTTGACGGATATACTTTAACATCAATTATAAAACGGGACGTAGTGAACGTAACATCTTGGAGGAGAGATTGGTTGACGGATATACTTTAACATCAATTATAAAACGGGACGTAGTGTACGTAACATCTTGGAGGAGAGATTGGTTGACAGATATACTTTAACATCAATTATAAAACGGGACGTAGTGAACGTAACATCTTGGAGGAGAGATTGGTTGACGGATATACTTTAACATCAATTATAAAACGGGACGTAGTGAACGTAACATCTTGGAGGAGAGATTGGTTGACAGATATACTTTAACATCAATTATAAAACGGGACGTAGTGAACGTAACATCTTGGAGGAGAGATTGGTTGACAGATATACTTGAACATCAATTATAAAACGGGACGTAGTGAACGTTACTCTTCCATCAATATAATAATACACATTATAGATGTGTGTTGCGGAACTTAGTCCATTGTATCACATACAGAAAGACAAAAATAATAATCTAGCTGATAAAGCTTTTGGCAACTATTGAGCTATAAATTACAAGAAATTGTCTGATTTTGGCACTGGTAACGCAAAAAACAATAAAGATGTCAACTTGGGTGATTTAAGCCGAGTTTTGTATATTTGATAGTACATATTTTTTTAAAGAAAAAAGCTTATTTTGAAGGTACAAAAAAGGAATACGACAAAAACAATGATTTCAATTGATTTTAAAGGATATACCTATATTGCAAAAGAAAAAAACTATATTGTAAAAGAAAAAAGTACGTCATAAAAAAATAAAAATTGAATTAATTCTTTTTAGACTTAGCTCAAAAATGACAGCAAAAAAAAAGTTTTCCGCTACATCCGTTCCTCTAGTAAGTTAACAAATAAATATTAAGTACATACAAAACCAGAAGATTGCTTAAACTATGATCACATTAAAGAAGGATGAGCGAAGTTTTTATATAAATATGTATGTACACAAACATAGGAAAGCTTGGATTTTGCTTCAATTTGAGTTTGAATATCTCAACTGACATAAATTTGTCTCCAATTGGCGGAGGTAGATAATCTACATATTAGTATTAATATTAATCTACCTATAATTTTGAACAATGAATTGAATGAATTGTTCAAAATTATCGGTTTTTTATACGTGAAACATCATTGCTAATCTATGTTTTGGCATGCACAGTAAATTTTAATCTTGTAGGTATGTGTGAAATGAGTAGGTATCTTTTCTAAAGCAGATCATATCGGTTCCATACTTATGTTTCATTTCAGCGAAACCGAACAAGAGTTCATTCTAAGTAAGTTAACATAGATATATAAACAAATAGTTTCATGTATTTTTAGCAGAACGCAAGAGTTCATAGTTTATCATTCGTCATACTTCTTCTATTCCGGGTGCCTTTTACTTTGTTTTTTTCCTGTATATAGTCTATGTCACCAACTTTTTTTTTAATTTTTTATTTATTTATTCATAATTTTACACTATTTTATTACATGGTGAATAGTATCAATAAACTCTCATGAGTTTGTCCTGATACTACAATTCGTGAATACTACTCATATTCGTGCATGAGATTATGCCCACAAAAGTAGAAACAAATAAATACTGATACTGATAGCTACCTGCATACATATTATAATTTTACAATAGATGACGAGAGAAATTGTTTGTCGAACGGCTGCTACTGCAATGTTACAATAGTTGTTACAAAAATAAGTAAAGGCAAATAAATTAATTTAGTCGATCTTGACTTCATGTAAATAGGAATTAAATTACAATAATGAGCAGTCGATCGGACAATGGTATACAATTAAAAAGATGCTCTAATCGCGGCGCAGGTAGCAATGGAATGACTTATACAGAATGTTCCAATTTCATTTTCTAGTTAAAGGTATAGTCTTCAGTAAACTCTGTCAGCAATAGTCGGCATACGTCGTCGCACGCTAGATAGTATATAACATATATGTTGGTAAGTATGCATGTACATATGCACGATGCATGCCGTTAGTTTAACTAGGCCTCGGCCTGGGCTCGGCAAGTATTTCAAGGCACAGAACACTAAATTTAGCCTTCAGTAAGACAAAGCTAGGTAAATAAAAACTACAGTGAAATATGCCTCGGTTTGTACACAGAGTGACGTTGTGTAAGAAACAGCTTAAAGTGGGACAGTGGCCACGGAGATAAGAAGCAACATCGTTTGGATTTCAAGCCATCTGCACCAAGATGTCTGCACATTACATAATGTTCTATAATCATCGGAAAGTGAATTCAATTCTTTATTCTTCAATTATTTACATTATTACAAATAATGTAACGCGAAGCCGGTATTTTTGATTGTTGTCATTGACCTACTAAGTCAAAGATGTTCGTAGATAAAGTATTGTGTGCAACTGGACATAATTACATATTGGTCGATCATCAATTTAATTAATAAAATAATTATTATGATAAAACTTAAATAACAAAAAAGTAGCTTTAATTTAAAATTCGGAATCGAATCCCGTTTCAGGGCTCCTCACAACCAGATTTACTTTTCTTTCTGCGTTTCTATACTGCAATGATATAATGTTAATTTATATTTCCTTGCGATGGATAAATCGCAAAGTGTTAAAACATAGAAATCTATTTCTGTCATAATCCTATAAAATACTGACTAAAAACCTCTTTAATTACCAGACCGTTTTAATGATAGCCTTAAATATTTTTCAATGCATGTGCTCGTAAAGGCCCACTTTTTATGCATCAAAACCGAACAGAAAGTCGATTATTTTGCCCTAGGGCTTTATTATTTTTTTATTTTTTATTTATTTACAATGGTTGGCTAACCTGCAGCCTTTCCTGTGTACCATAAATGTCATACTTTTTTTCCACTGTATAACGGCTCTGGATACAGTCCTTTTGAGCCAATTACAATTTAAAGTTCACAAAATTATATTTGTTTTATTTCCTCGCATTGAAAAACGTAGTATGATACACGGGCGTAAGAGCAATAAATTACTCGGTTACGTTTAAAACACTCGCTACGCTCGTGTTTTAAATCGTCCTCGTAATTTATTCCTTTACGCCCTTGTAGCATAAACTACTATTAACAAAAACCTTCTCCACAGCTTGGCTTCGTACATGCCTGTATGTAGATATATACTGGATGGTAACGTATATATATACCACACGTTTAGGCGCCCTAACGTCAGCAACGTAGAGACAAATGTCTTCAGTTTTCTGGCTCTACCGTGGACGTTACGTGATGACATGGAGCATTACTGCTCTGTTTTTGTTGCGAGGTAATTCGGAATACCCTATTTCGGTATAATGCTTCGTTTGTTAGTTCAGCCGGTAAAGCTGGTTTGACATGAGTTGACATGACGGGGTCACACAGATATTTCATTTGTGTACGTTCCCGAGCCGGTGATGTTTAAGGCCCCAGACTCTCTTTGCAACAATTCGCTTTCATCTTACCTGAGGCTTTAGAAGTGGCGCTCCCCCCGCTGCATTAAGATGTTAGAGACCGCACCTGAATGTTGCTCTACTTCGTTAAATGAGTGTACGATTACTTAAAATTTGACATGTGAAGATTTTTAATTATTCAAGTAACGGTAATTTACAAAGTTTGGTTTGTTTATCGGAACAAACAAAATGAATTTGCAAAAGCAAAATAAACAAAAGTAAATCTACCTGGAATAGATGGCTTATTGGTAGCAGTAATATTTAAGTATTTAATACATTTTATAGGTCATGCAATTATTTGCAGATTTTTACCGAAGGGGTGTCAAGAGGTGTTCCGAGTGTGAACTGTGAGATGCAAGTCATAAGTCCACCCATACGTGTACCTATAAGTACACCCGCGTTTCTCTGACGATTATTACGTCTCAACGTGATGAGCCCTATCGCTCTAAGGAAACCTTTTAGGTTTAGGAAGGATAGTTTCCGCAAAACCATAATTTATTCTTCCTGGTTTGAAGAATCTAGCAATACTACATAAAAAAGAAAAAATATGTATTTCTTTCGGGAATATAATACACACTCATATTGGAACAGAATCGTCAAACGTCATTCCAATATTGAGAAATAAAGTGCCAAAGATGGCTCTAAAAAAAGTTTTCATGTCGAGGTTTAAGTTTATTAAAGTAATTTTTTTTTATTATTTGTGGATTAAATTCTGTTTAAACTTTATTAATTTTTAACAGGACATATATTTCATAGCACCTTTGCTTTTTTTTAATAATAAAATTACTGAAAAAAGTTGTCATTTTGATTTTTTTCTAGAATCCGTCCCTCTCGCACTACGGGTCTTTCCGCATGGAGTAACAGGGCAGTATGCAAGCGGAACCTATGCCCTTAAGTAGATGAACTGTTATGCAGGTACAAACAATGGATCAGTCTTCTCCTACATTATGCGGTGGTTGGAAATTTACTAGGTTAAACTAGACATCTACTCGTACGTTATAAATCGTTATCTCACTCTGTTATACATATATATATATATATATATTATAGTGATAAGACTAAATTATAAATTTAATGAACTATTACAATAAGGTAATAAGTAACAATATTAAAAGCAGTTGTATAGTACCTACATTGTTTGACTGATGTTAAAATATTACATTATAAGACCTCAATTCTGCGATGTGATTGGCCAAATTGGTAAAGGGCGTGGCTTAAGAAATTCCGCCTTATTTTCTCGTTCTCGCTTCTGATTGGTTCCGCTAGCGGCAATACCGTCAGCACTTGGACCTTGAGAGACTTAGTATCGCCAAATGGGTACATTCTAAATCCTACTCCTCGTTTATGTCCCAACCAAAAATATTAAAAAATGTATATGAATTATCAACTCTAAGACAACATTTGCAACATTTTAAGGGTTCCGTACCTAAAAGGTACAAAAGGAACCTTTATGGTAAGACTCCGTTGTCCGTCCGTATGTCACAGCCTCATAACTTTAGAACCGTTAAAGATAAAGACATGAAAGTAGGCACAAAAATAGCTATAATTTTTCCACATATCACGGTTTAAAAAAAGTACGTAAAATTTGAGTTTTTCAAAATTTTTCCATAACAAAAGTGAGAAAAATAAAAAAAATATTATCCTAAAAATACAATATGAATATCAAATTGTAGACATAAAAAAGTTGATTGTTAAAATATATATACTTTTACTATGTTTACTGGCACTGGTTTCGAGAAATCTTTAAAATATACTGCCCCTCACGGCTTGGTCGATATTACTTATTAATGCTTTAAACTTGAAAGCTATGAATATTTATTTAATTGAGTATTTAGGGGCCCCCTATCCCTGACATAGAGCACCTTATTTTGCATCAAGTAGAACTGAACTCTATAACCTTTCATTATTGTTTAAAATAGCGCGCTCTGAGCCGTGGCTGTTACGACAACCGAAACATCGCGCGCTCGCAAAAAACTCGTTTTTATTCAAAAAATGTTTTTACGGTGAAATTTTCATAAAACTATCCGCAAAAGTACTTACTTAATTACCTTTCCTTAATTTCCTGTAATTTTCATAGAATTTGGTCTTGTAAATTTAGTATAAAATGAAAAAAAAGTTTCCGATATTTTTTCGTTTGAGCAACGCACCGTTTCAAACCGCAAAAAATCTGAAGAAAAGATGTATCTAAAACATATATTTTTTTAGACATAAAATAATACAATTTCATGAATTAAAATGAATTAGAAAAGGGACAAAATTTGGAAAAGCCCCCTTAAGTATTGTGTGCAACTTAACATAATTATACACTGGAACACTCGTGGAGTCTATTACGAAACGAAAGAATGCGTCATGAATGTTTCATATTATGTCAAAGTTGTACAAAATAATATTTCGTAGCATAGTACATCCGTTCCTCCATGTACTGTACATATGTATCTCTTATATGTTTAAGATCCCCTCTTATACAATATTTTACTAAAAGCTTAACAAGTTTCATTTGCGATGGATTTCATTTATGTTTTTATATTTAGTATCGAGAAATCCAATAAATACGAAAGCTTAGTCAAGAAGACAATAATTAATTCCGTGAGCTGAAGGCTGGAGGGCAGACCCTGGGCACTTCGCCAAGATCACGCATGTCATACATAAATGGATTGCGGCTCTTTTTTTCGATAAAACTATGGACTTGGACTAAAATGTACCGGTGTCAAAGACCAAGACATCCGGACATTTTCGTACAACATGACGGCTATCGTCGCCCAGGCAAACCAAAAAGACGACGGTGGGACAATCTCCAGTCATTTTAACCGGGGTGGTCGGAAGTAGCGAAGGACCGCGATGTGTGGTATCAGCAAGGGAAGGCCATTGTCCCAGCAGTGGGACACTTGAGTAGGTATCAGTAACGGGAGGCCTTTGCCTAACAGTCGGAGACATGAGAGGTATCAGCAAGGGAAGGGCAATGTCCCAGCAGTGGGACACTTGAGAGGTATCAGTAACGGGAGGCCTAACAGTGGGATACTTGAGAGGTATAAGCGAGGAGAGGCCTTTTCCGTGCAGTGGGACACTTGAGAGGTATCAGTAAGTGGCCTTTGCCTAGAAGTGGGACACTTGAGAGTTATCAGCAAATTTCCCAAACTCAAAAAGCTTCTTATTTGTGGAACCTTGCAATAAGTATGCAGAAGAGCATGAAAGGAGCCACCCTGAGTGGTGTTAACTAAGATACAACTACTGATTACTTTAAACACTCTCACGCCAGGCCCAACCTGGAGAGTTAGACTAATTTTTTGAAAGTATGCTCACACAAAATTTTAAAACACTCTACCTTTAATAAAACCGGTCAAGTGCGAGTCAGACTAGCGTACCTAGGGTTCCGTATTGTGGATGATAAATTTAATTTTGTAATTTTTTTTCGTGAATTTCTAGGTCGCTTTATTTTTCCTGTAAACTTTCTTTACGTAAACACATATTACCATGTTTTTTTTTTCATATTTTTTGTTCCACCAGTTTTGGAGATAAGGGGGAGAGATACATATATTTGTAGTTTTTTAAAGATTTCTCGAAACTAGTGTCAGTAAGTATGGTAAAAGTATATATTTTTACAATCAGCTTTTTAATATCTACAATTTAATATCCATATTGTATTTTTATAAAATATCTTTTTTATTTATTTTACTTCTTTTTTATATTTCTCATTAGTGCTGAAGTTTTTTTAACCGCTATAGTTTTCCTCTGATTGGCCAGTTATGATCTACAATTGACATTTTTTTCATATTTTTCGGTTAACTAGTTTCGGAGATAAGGGGGGGCGGACATACATATTTTGTGGTTTTTTAAAGATTTCTCGAAACCAATATCAGTTAATATGTTAAAAGTATATATTTTTACAATCAACTTTTTAATACCTACAATTTGATACCCATATTGTATTTTTAGAAAATATTTTTTTTATTTATTTTACTTCTTTTTTTGTATTTCTCATTATTGCTGATTTTTTTTAATCGCTATAGTTTTTCTGTAATTGGCCAGTTATTATCTATAATTGACATTCTTTTCATATTTTTCGGTCTACCAGATTCGGAGATAAGGGGGGGGACATACAAATTTTTGAGGTTTTTTAAAGATTTCTTGAAACCAGTGTCAGTAAATATAATAAAAGTATATATTATTACAATCAAATTTTTAATACCTACAATTTGATACCCATCTTGTATTTTTATAAAATACTTTTTTATTTATTTTACTTCTTTTTTTGTATTTCTCATTAGTGCTGAATTTTTTTTAATGGCTATAGTTTTCCTGTAATGGCCAGTTATTATCTATAATTGTCATTTTTTTCATATTTTTCGGTCTACCAGATTCGGAGATAAGGGGGGAGGACATACCCATTTTTGGGGCTTTTTTAAGATTTCTCGAAACCAGTGTCAGTATATATATTAAAAGTATATATTTTTACAATTAGCTTTTTAATTTGATATCCATATTGTATTTTTAGGCTAATATTTTTTATTTTTCTTACTTTTATTTTGGAAATATTTTGGACAATTTCAAATTTTTCATATTTTATTTGAAAAATATATATATTGCCTTTATCAGCTTGTTTTTTCGTTTTTTATATATAATTATATAGGTAAATACACATAAAAGAAACACAATTATTGTAGAATAACATAATATAGTCCAAGATATATTTCGGGCCCCACTGGGCCCGGCATCAGTTGGAGTAATAATGACAGGATGAAAGATATTTTATTTGAAACTGTGAAAGGTATTTTGAAAGATATTTTATTTGAACAAAATATGTGGGCAAATTAATGCTATTTTTGTGCCAAATTTCATGTGTTTATCATTAACGGTGCTAAAGTTATGAGGCTGTGACATACGGACGGACGGACAACCGATTGTCACCATAAGGTTCCTTTTGTTGTCAGATAGCACGACCGGCGGGTACCCGGTCTTTTCCACTAGTCGTGCAACTGGCAAAATAAAATTAAACAGTGACCTAATTGTAACCTAATAGTTGGTAAAAGGTTCTGAAGAAAACTTCGAGGTACTTTACAATTAAGTGTATTTAATTTTATCAAAAAAGTCTAATTTCACAAGACAAAGGTGTTACGGATAAAATTATACTTAGTTACAAGCTTTTGGCCAAGACCTTCATTTGGCATATATCCTGCCAAGACATTACTAAAACCTTAAGTACCTTTAAATAGTTGTGTAAGGTACCGCCTTAACATCTGGTAGTAATATTACATTGGTATTAGTATTGCCAAGACATAAGTAAACATTTAAGTGATAACTAGATGGAATTGTTACCGCCTTAACCACAGGTAACTAGATTACATCGAATCTTGTGAAATTACATTAAAAAAACTTTTAGTGTAACAAAACTTGAAAACAAACAAGGGAATTAATTTCCAAAAATAAATCTAGCTCAGGGGAGCCGTAGATCCAACTAACAATACATATTTGTCGATCATACTCTTTAAACCAAATCGTCTGGTACACCATTCAGTTCTACCAGGAAAAAAAAAATTACGGAACATTAAATTTTACAGTGTGGGTTATTCAGTGAAACAAGTAGAAGAATTTACACTTGGTTACTAATAGGACACATAACTAAGTGTCCTGAAAATATACCGTCCTAGGTACCTTAATTGTGTGTAGTTAAAAATAAAAATTCCAACACATACTTGAATTCTCCAATATTCTCAACAGGAAATGGCACGCCGTCCGCTGCCCCCTTTCAAGGTCAACGATCCCCGTCCACGCAGACAAAGGAACTGCTTACTGCGTACACCACGCGGCGGTCATTTCTCTGCCCGCTGGATAAAATCACCAACGAGGCAATACAACTTCAAACTTGAACTTGGAAAACTTGAAAACTTGAAAATCTTGAAAAAAAACCCATGATCTGACAATAGTCAGAACTCCCACAAACCCGACGAAAAAATTCCTTTTTTAAATCATCCGAAGAATGTAAATATTTTCCTATTTTATTAAAAAACACAACTCCTGTTGGCACATCCGCCATTAAAATGAAAATACACTCAACACGAGTTGACAGCAAAAGCTCCGGCCGACAAATGCACGAGAAAAAACCCCGGGAATCGCAGCAGACACGCGAGCAACTTCATGTCTAGAAAAGAGGGTAAACCGCAATTTACCATCAAGCAAAACTACGACGCGTAACTTTTTTGTGATAACCGCAACTACAAAATTTGCAATGCTACATTGTACCTTTTAGGTACGGAACCCTAATAAAGGGACATAAAAATAACACAGGAAAACTGTAGCTTAGTTCCCAACTTAAAAATAATTGAAAGAGAAACGTTTAATTATCTATAAATGCACTTAGCCGTTTGTTATACTTTTTGGTATGAAACGGAACTTATAAATATACAATGTGAATATTATGCAAAGCTCACGACTTGACATCCACTTAAGGTTATCTCAGTAGACCATTGTTAAAGTAGTCGCAATCAGATAAGAATTTGGCAAGTTTACTAGACGTTTCCAAATATCTACATATAATATCTATTTCAATAGGAGTTGGCTACAGACGCTTGGCAATGTTTCCTACGACTTATGGATTTTCAATTTGTTTTTCCTGACTTTCCTCAACCTTGACTTAGCAGTAAAATACTGTGTCTTCCGTTTTGTCTGCGGCTTTATTGGTTCCGTATGTAAATTTTGCATATAGATCGTGTTTTAGGGTTACATCAAACAAAATATCTACCCTCAGCGCGGCGTTAATGACTTCATCGACTTTTGATGTCGTTTCTTTGCACACCACGTTTGCGATAAGTCGCTTTATTTTTTATGGATCTTTTAAGACGCATCTAGTAGCTTAAGTACAAATACAAAAATACAAAATTATTCATTTTAAAACTTAGAGATTTTATAGGCAGTGATTGGAGTCTCCTTTTAAGTAATATAGATTAACTATATGAATAAGGGTAACGTTAAACTTAATAATAAGACAAATTCTTTAAAAAAATACATAAAAATAAATTACGTATGGGGTGTGTGAGTGAGTATGCGTGAGGGAGAGTGAAAGTGTAGGTATGGGTTTTGTATGAAAAAGAGTGTACAAATAAAAGAGTTGCTTATGGTCTCAAGTAAAACAAGTAGTAGTCATTTTAGTAGAATACCGTATTTTTCCTTCAAGTACTACAAAATATCACAAGATAAAATTTGAAAAATACTACGTATAATATGTTTAGATTTAATTATATTTAGTAACTTTTCAGATTGTCTTTCTTAAAAAAGTCTTCTGTCTCGTAAATTTTTTTAACTTTCAGCCAAGATATGAGATATTTTTACGATGGAATAGAGTCTTGGGATATATTTTGATGTATTTATTAACTAAGTTAACTAGCTTATATGTAAGTTATATAGTGCGGACTGAACGGCATATTGTCTACCAGCAAAAGTTGACTTCATAGTTATCACAGGAGCAACAACATCTTTCCGTCTTTTACTTTTGACACTAAGTTACAGCTTCAATACTATATCTTTTCAATGCATGTGCTCGTAAAGGCCCACTTTTTATGCATCAAAACCGAACAGAAAGTCCATTATTTTGCCCTAGGGCTTTATTATTATTTTTTTATTAATTTATTTGCAATGGTTGGCTAACCTGCAGCCTTTCCTGTGTACCATAAATGTCATACTTTTTTTCCACTGTTTAACGGCTCTGGATACAGTCCTTTTGAGCCAATTACAATTTAGAGTTCACAAAATTATATTTGTTTTATTTCCTCACACTATGCATTGAAAAACGTAGTATGATACACGGGCGTAAGAGCAATAAATTACTCGGTTACGTTTAAAACACTCGCTACGCTCGTGTTTTAAATCGTCCTCGTAATTTATTCCTTTGCGCCCTAGTAGCATAAACTACTATTATTGTTAGAAGATCACATAGTGAATAAAGGTCTTAAGTATCAAATTTGTAGGGTTTGAAATACATTACTTTCACCAATTATCTTTGTGCTCTTTCTATTTGTACTTCGTTGCTCCATCCCACACCAGAATGCAATACACCAGAACTAATTGAGCTAGGGAAATATATATATTTGTTTTCAATGGGATTTTGTGGTAACGTGTCTTAGCGTTTTAAATGTCCAAATTAGTTTCTTGATTCCATTCGTAACCAGACAGACGTTGGTCAACTAATATCCCTAAATATATTGTACATGTTAATTTTGTAATTAAGGTTTTAATAATCTCTAAAAGCAATCAGGTTTAATAATGTCTAAGTGTAAAGTCATTTTCCGGTTGTGTAATATCATATTTAGTGAAACAAATAGAATGAGTTTTATAAAATTGAATGTAAGAATGATCGTATTTAACTAGTTGGAAATTTCAGGAATAATATAAGTTTAGATGAATGCCATCACTTAATTTATTTAATTTATTTTGTTTTATCGTAGTGTAATGTCTGCGCAGTGTAAAGGTTTGGTAGGTAGGTATAAGTACATATAATGTAGAATTTACAAAGTGACTTTTTGATCATCGTCCAAATTCATACTGGTGGCTTGGTAAGTGATCAGTATCATTGATCAATAACAATTTTTGTAAAATTCGTATAATGAAATTTCGACTTCCCATAGTGATTTACCGGAAACTGGAAGTGAATTTCTATTCGAAGCCGAAATTTCATTTTTCAACTTTCACAAAAATTGATATTGATCCAAGATATTGATCACTTATCAAGCCTCCAGTATGAATTTGGACGATGATCAAAAATTCACCTTGATTAGATATACCGTGTATTTAGTATACTTAGTTTAATTATTAGATATTTAGATATAAACAACTATACTACAGGTAGGTAGGAACTTAAGGTATAATAGGTTACATTATTTGGGTTTGCACGTAACTTTTCCTGCATCTTATTTCTGTATCTGGTGCAAAGCAAAACGCCTAATGTCATCCATGGTTTAAGGCGCTACGTAAAAGTTTTAGCGTCCCTGTTACTCCATATGCGAAAAATCTCTCAGTGCGAGTGGGACGGATTCGTGGAAAAGTAGCAAAAAGTTGTTTTTCAAAGATTTTCAAGAAGACTTTAAAAATACATAATATCCACATTTTGAATGCAATTTCACAATTAAATTAGTTAGGATTTCAGAATTATAGGAAAAAATAAAACAATTTAGAGGTCTTTTCGGAATTAAATTCTATCGAGAAAGTTTCATCCAATCACGTTTTCAAATCAAATCAAATACTCAAAAAACATTGACCCAAAAATGAAATACGTAAATGACGTTTTAGTGGAGTAAATGGATTCGAAAAAACCCCGTTTTGTTTTTGGTATCGCCTTATTGAGACGATTTTTACACGGGATTATCATGGTTATGGTGTTATCTAACAAACATTGCCTAAGTTTGTGTAATAAGGTATCAGTTACGACTGACATTTGTAGGATCATTATTTGATAACAAGTCTAACAGATTATTGTTTTTTAATCTCTCTAAAACTTTATTATAATTGATTATTATGTTTAAGTTTTAGATGGTTTTTTAATGGTTACTACGTTTGATAGCTTTAAAAAAATTAGACAATGGTCTGTTATAGAAGTGTCAATTACAGCAGTCGAGGCAGAACTTTTATAACTTCTATACAACGAGCGTTACATAAAATGATCCAGACAATAATATCCATAAACAATTATTGTTTATGGATAATAATAAAGCCTCCGTAAAACAAATTAAATCCCAGCGAACTGCTGCACACTGTTATACTATCTGAACAGCAGTAAAACTAGGTATCGAAAAATATACTACCGTCTACCGACAAAATAAATTAAGCATAGCAAAATAAAATTTCTCCTCTAATATGGCGTGACGATATGTTATTTAAAAACTCTTATCTGGTTCTAGTTTGCTACTACTTGTAAACTTAATAATCACAAGTGAAGAAATACTGAAGTTGTAATAAAATATACATTCTTTAATGTTACCAGCAATTTAAAAAATGTTAACATTAATGCTGGGCATTCCAAAAGCAGAATATTTTATTGCACATCAAAAACACTGCCAACCAGTGTAGATAAGGGGGCATTATAAGGAAAAAAGACGGAAATCCTTCAGCGCAGAAGCAAGCTGGTAGGTAAGATCAGATTAGAATACATAACCTTCGTGGTTATTTTTTATGACAGCCACAGATATACGTATTTAACACTTAAGAGGCTATGTGAATTTTATTTTTGTCACTGTCACTCCAAGCGAAAACACGCTCAGTGCGAGAGGGGTGGATTCAGGGCGAAAGCGAAAAATTTTAGTTTTATAATTTTTATAAAAAAAACTAAAATAGCTAGCAAAATTTCAAATACCCAATCTTTAGATTTTGTTAAAACACACCTAATAAAATATGTTTGAGTTCTGTATATGGTTCCTAACCGTCAAACGAGGAGAAAAAGTGTGTTTGAAGGCCTCATTTCAACAATTATTTCTATCGAGGAAAATTTATCCAAACAATTTTAAAACCCTAGACTATATAGCCAAAATGCATATACCAGAAATTTATTGCAATTTTCCGTGTATTTCATGAGATACACAAAAAAGAAGCACCTTTATTTTTTTACATATCGCTTTAAATTTAAAATAATAAGCAATGTAATACTTTAATTTAATATCTACTTAAATGTCTGTAATGATAGCCCAGAAATCCTACAATATCACAGACATACACCAAACGTGTGGGTGAAAAAGTCCTGAAGGCATTACGCATAAAGCAAGTTCGTTTCAGTATTCGACCGACTCCAAAACGGCGCAACCTCGCGTAGGCAAACTAGTCCAAGGGCAGCTAACCAAGTACGTACGGAACACGGGCGCGCTTCAAGCCGACATAATGGGTCCATATAAGGTCAACTGCACAACTTCAAATGACTATTAAAATAATATGGATAAAAAACTGTACTTGTGGTAATTCTGTCTTTAAAAAACGCAGTAGCTTTAAGTTCACCTGATATAAAAAAAAAACGAATTTACCTCTAAATGTTATGTTTTTTAACTGTAAAGGGCCTTCCTTAAATAATACAACCTTGAAATTTGTATTAGAAATAAGTAAACAAATAACCCTGTCGGTTAATCTGAGAATATTATAACAATTTCATCTAGAAGCCAAATTATTAAATAAAAACTCGGTTTTTCGTGAGCGCGTGTTTCTTAGAGCGCGCTATTTTAAACTAAAATGGAACGTCAAACGTAAAAGACTTAATTTCTGTTTGATGCAAAATAATTGCTCAATCTAACATTATATGCAGCCTTAAGACGCCTCTTCTCAGCGTCATGGGAAAATAATTCTATTGATAAAGTTATTTCTATTAAACGGTATTTAAAAATTAGGAAAAAGGTATATTGTTACTTAAACTATAAAGACAACTTTGAAAATTGTTTTCGCGTATAAGAAAAAGCATGAAAATATTGTTCAAAGTCAAGCTCTTCCTAGACTAAAATTAAGTTAAATTGATTGAAACTAAATTTTAGTCCAAAAACATGTATGTACTTGTACACTTGCGAAAATGGAGTAACTTTTTGTTTTAGTTTATTGTTGTTAAAAAAATATATTTTCACCAAAAACTCGAAGTCTTTCTTACTCATATTGTCGCTCGAAAGTAAAGATAATCTCATTATGTAAATTAAAATAAACGGAATAAGTCAGCATTTCTGGCAGCATTCCGCCTTTGCCTACTATACCTTCTTTATATGTGTATTTTCTTCTTATTTTTTGTAATAAATTGTTCATTCATTCATTCATTTATTCATTCTTTCACTCATTCATTAACTTTATTCTCAAAAAACGGAGCTTATGTAATTGAGCTTATCTCTTAAAGAGATTTCTACCAGCATACACAGAGACCAAAAACTGTTTAAAACCCATAAGTTAGCAAAAAATAACTATACAATGCTAGTCTACATAAATTAACTTTAATACATATCAAAGAAAATAAATAAAGACTTATAAAAATATATATACAACGTGTAACAGAAAGGTGTAACCATATTTGAAGAGCTTGCTCAGTCAATGATATAGAACAACTTTTACTATGGAACAAACACTGTATTTCGAAAAAAAAATTAACTGTTTCATAGAAAAATGCAATGCCGCTCGGCCGAAATGTATGGAAGGGTAGATTTTTTTTTTGAGATTTCTCGGTTGGCTCCATAGTAAAATTTGTTCTTTATCATTGACTGAATAAGCTCTTCAAATATGGTTACACCTTTCTGTTACACCTTGTATATATAAAAAACAAAAATTACAAAACAAAGTATTAAATTAAGCATCCAAAAAAGCTTCATAGTCTCATTGAAAAGTATCTCGTGGTAAATGAACATACAACATCGATCACACACTTCAAGACTACGGGCGCACCGTGAGTAACCCTATGTATCATCAAGTAAACAGATGTGAAAAAAAAAAAGATTTATTACTAATAAAAAGATCACGTCTATAAGTAACAAATAGGGCCTTACTACGTTCGGTAGAGCGTATCAAAAGGTGCTTAAAAAATAAGGTTTGTGCGTCCTATTTTGGTACTAACGTGAATCAGCCTGATTTTATCGATTTTTTCGACGATCTATTTATTTGAAAATATCGAATCAGTATCATTTTCAGCAAGATGTTACCAATTCATAGTTGTGTATAAACAAAAACTACATCAAAAGAAACAAAGTTGGCTTAGCAAAACCTGGAGCATATTGTACAGTCAGCAAAAACAAAATGCTCCGGATTGCGTTCAGCTAACCCTTTTTATTTTAATGTGTTTTTTTTTCTACATAACTACAAATTGGTCCCATCTTATTACTCGATACATAGTGTTACCGACTGTACGCTCCTAGTCTGTCACACACCTTGTCGGAGATTTTGCAGCCGACACATCTTCCAGCACGCTCGGTTACTTGAAACTTTGTGCTTTTACTGTGGCCAAAGTATGGCGACAGCGCTTATTGCCCATTTCGTTGGGACCTCTGAAACCCTCTTTGGAGATTTAAGTCGTGACAATGTATTTTTACTCGGCGAAAAAAGCAAACTTACTATTTTGACGGATCTTTATGGAACGTATTTTATTGGGTGTTTTTCTAAGGCCCTTAATTCATTACTAATTTTCTTTTGTTTACTATGCACGTGGTCTTAAAAAACCTTAAAACGCATTTCATTAATTTTATTAATAATAATATTTAATAGTCAAAATTTGAATTGATAGTACATAGTAATGTGGATTTATAAAGATTCAGATTTTACATTCGTTCAGCTTTTCAATTTTTCATCGTCGTATCGCGCGTCTCTGTCACGATCGCACACTGAACAGAAACAGCCATAAGCTAAGTATCGGTACCTTTTAGACTATTCATGACGTCATACTGGAACACGACGAGTCGTTTGGTGGCATGGTTTTGATATGAGGGTGATGACAAGTCAGTAGCCATGGCTGAAGCCTACCACCAGTAAATAGGTGCGTACGTCGCACAGTAAGCTGATACCGACTTTTCGTAAACTTAGTGATGCATAAAAAAGAACTTTACTTTTCAGATTGTTTTTTTAAATAAACGTATTCTACTAATTACGGTGATGACTTAATCCTAGCGAATTTTCTTTCTAATACTTACATCTTAGCCAATAAACGAATTTGGTTGTTTTTTGTATGGAGCAAAATACATTTTGTTAATTTATTCAAAGTTTTCAAAATTTGTTTACATGTGAATTGAGGATTCTAATAGTCGGAAATCCTCGAAACCGTGCCAATTTAGTGACCAACTTATTATGGTAGCTGAGTCCATACATTTTGTTCGGTAACATACATTTTTCGAAGGTATTTTTTATATTTCTTATTAGAATACTTTATTAAGTGCTTGCTTTATTCTGTCCTGTTCTTACACAGCAACCCTTTCAGCCGCAGTTCCAGAAAACCTACACGCTGCGCTGTAACCGTCTCGTCATCTTGTGCGAATAACAAATCAACTTCTTCATCATTGAAATGTTGATGGTTGTGATCGTCGGCACTTGGTGGAAGTTAAAAAACATCTTTGTTGTCCACGGACAAGTACAATTAAGTTATCAAGGATTTTTGAGGTCAATCCTTTTGCATGATGATCGCTAAAACATACAGACTATTAGAACCCATAATCCATATGTTCACCAATTTTGAACATTTTGAATAAACTAACCAAATGTATTTTTCTCCATCCAAAAAAACAATCAAAGCAGTTTATTGGCTAAGATATAAGTAAAAGAAAGCAAATTTTATCGAAATAAATCATCGCCGTAATTAGTTGAATACGTTTATGTCAGATAACTATCTGAAAAGTAAACTTGTTTTTTGTGCATGACTAAATCCACGAAAATTCGATTTTAGCTCACTGTGCGTCGTCTCTGCAGACGGGGCCTTAATATGAACCTTAATATTCAGTGACACAGTGACAGATTGTTGGTATTCCTAGCTTTTTATAATCCCTTCATTAACGAAAACACGAAGTGACTGTTATTCTTCAAATTGAAATAGTTTATTTTGTAAAGTAAGTATACATAATACACTTTTTACAAGTCAAGTTTAATCTCATAAAAATATATTTATTAAAATAAAATAATAAATATTTAATTAATGCAGCAATGTACATATATGCGATTCAACATTAACCTGAATTCCTGTTATCTTGTATTTTCTTATCCCTTAGTTAAAGTCATTTGTATAGTATAAGTTTTATAAAAAAAAGACATGATCTTGCTTAGTTGCTTACCCTTCTTCTTAGCAAGACTAATCGAATGGGCGGAGGTAGGCATGTATTTATATATGTGACCTTTTAGTATGTTGTACATAGGATGGGATTTGGTCGGCCGCCTGGATTCGTGCTGGGGGCTCGGTTGGTTATCATTGAACCTTGTTCCTGGTCCCTGACCGGGTCTCGGTTCGGGCGGTTGATTTGATTTCACCTTGTATAATATATATTTTACCTATCATTTTAATCGTATATAATATATATTGCTATATAAATTAAATAAACCTTTAATCTAGTTCATGTACATTTATTATTTTTATTACATATATTTTTATAAGATTAAATTTTGACTTGTAAAAAGTGTATTATATAAACCTACTTTGCAAAATAAACTATTTGAACTTGAATTCAAATGATAGTTGTCCACACGCTACAAATTCCAAATTTCAAGTGACAATGAAAAGTTGAAAACATTCCTATTTTCTTCGAGCACGTTGGCTAGTGTAAAGACCCATCCAACGCCAAAGAACGCTTTAGTAATAAGCACAATCACTTGAAATCACGAGCGCCGAGAGTTCTGCTCATATAGTGTAATCTGCCAGAACTAGACGGCATTACATAAGCTAAAATTGAAAAGTTTGCTAGTTAGAATTGAGAGAGGATTGTAGTTTTTAAAGTACTCGTAAAGCTGGGTTTCCACTCTGCTGTAGATAATTCTTGTTATAAAATAAATGTACGAATATTAATTTTCATATAAGATGAAATTACATTTTCAAAGAGGCGCGGGGCGGTAGCTCGGGGGTACAACGCTGGCCTCTCAATCTTCAGATACAGGTTCGATCCCCGATCGGACATGCACTAATGAGGTTTTCGGAATGTATGTGCATAGTGTTACTTGCCACTTGCTGAACGGTGAAGGAAAACATCGGAAGAAAATCTGCATGCCCTAAATATAGAGTGTAGCGAGAAAATTCAAGGAAAACTATGGCGATTAAAAATGCTTAAATACAAAATAAAATGAGAATACATGAGAAAAAGACAAAATATATATATATATTTAGAACATAAAGCATTTATATCAAAAAGAGGTAATGGTAAAAAAATATAGCTGCGCTGTCTTTGTTAACTTGTACAGATTTCGAGAAACTGTAAATAAATATCTCCAAAACCAGAGCGAGCAAAAAATAAAACCGAGCAAGTGCGAGTCTGACTCGCGCATGAAGGGTTCCGTACCACCGTAGAAATTTGGGTATGGAACCCTAAAATTATTATGGTAAATAACCAATATCGATGCCATGGTAACATCAAGGCGACAAAAAATGTCGCTAAAATAGTAGCGCTTGATAAATTAATGAAAATATATATAAATAAATCAATTTCGACTGAAAACTCCAACCCGATCCAACCCAACTCTTCCCCCCTATACTTATACCGCAGAAGGTGGCGTAAAAGTAAAACACAAAAACCCCGCAACCCACTATTTTGACGCCTAATGCTCGACGCCGGCGCAATAATGACACACGTTATAAAATTGTGACGTCAAGGCCTCCAAGAAAAACCAAAAAAGATAGGGAGTGGGCTTTAACAAAATCCGTAGCTGACGTGCAAGAAAATATGACCTTGGAAAAAAAAGGTGGACTACCTACAAAAATAAATGAGATTTAAACAAAAACAGAAAATGTCCAAAAATGTCTCGCAACGCAATTCTTCCACCGTAAAAAATTGTGAGATCTTATGTAAGGCCAAGTCAACCCAATTTTAGTTAGTATGGAAGCACCTGAATAAAATTTGTAATTTGAATGAAATTCGTAATAATTTTTTCCTAATTAGTTACCTACCATTATTTAGTAACTGTAGCAATATTAGACATTTTTATAATAAATATAGTGACTTGGCAATTATTTGTTCTCCCAAATATTGAACTACTCACATTTACATATGTAAAGGTAACTTAATTTAAAACTAAATTGTCTTAAGAAAAAAAAAGAAAAAGGCCTAAAACCTTATACTAAATAAAATATTATACTAAATAAAACATTATACTAAAAAAAAAAAAATATTCTCTAAACCGTTGCCGTTGGGTGCGGTGGCCAAGGGGCTGGCAGCATTACCCCGCTGGATCGCCAGACTGATCCTCTGGCCGAGGTAGGCCGTTACTATTTTATTATATAAGGTTAAATAATATTAATTGGTGAAATTCAAAACATAGGTACTACAGGTAGTACTAGTCTATATGAACAACTGTTTGTATGGGAGCTAAGCGAAATTCGCAACTTTTTTTCTTTTCCTCCCATACAAATTCCCAAAGTACGGAAAGTTCAAAAAAAATTTTAAGAATTTCACTTAGCACCCATACAAACAGTTGTTCATATAGACTAGTACTACCTATGTTTTGAATTTCGCCGACTAATATTATTTAACCTTATATAAAGACATTTAATATTGATACAGTTACTAAATATTTATAGTACCTACCAAATGAAACAATTTATAACAAGTTTGTGCTTACATACTAAATAAATAACAGACGTGGCTTTACATGGCTTGGCAAGATCTCACAACATTTTACGGTGGAAAAATTTCGTTGCGAGACTTGACATTTTTCTACATTTTGTGTTTTTGATGGGATAAATATTATTTTGCCATCCACAGATAAAGGTATAGAGTGGTTTCATATGTAATGGTTTGCGAAGCTAATAAAGAAACCAATAATGAGAGCAATAACGCCTTTTACATTTTGGTAAACATTTTTGTTACCATAAAAATCGCATAAACTACATAAATCTCTGCCAGCAGCCGATTTAATCGACATCGCGCGCACCCCAAACATGCTAAAATGTTAATTAAGTAACAGTTTAAATACGAGAGTGGGCCTTTTTGACACCCGTGGCTGTACCTACCGGGTTTATTTGTGGGCAATAACCATCACGCCTGTTATGTCGACATTTTTGGGCTACATCTTTTTACACCCTTTTTTATTCAGAATATTTTGTTTCCTCGCTACGAGTACATAAATATGCAAATTATATTTTTGCATGTTTTTGCTGGGCAAGTCAAATAATGTAGTGGTATACATTGAAGCTGTACGAGTAAGTCAGTTATAATGCTATAACATCCAGCTATAGATAAGATAGTTATACAGTTCACAGCCTGACTGGCAGACACTTATGTAGATTAGGCTGAGTGTATCTAGTACTCAGACCAAGTACTCTAAGCTCTAGTTAACTAATTATGTCAAGCTCTCTGGGTATTGAACCGGGTATAAAAATAATTACCTAAAATGTATAATATTTATCTATCCTTGAATTCTGAAAAGCCTAACATTTTATCTCAGCACGAAACACTCGCGTCACTCCATTCCGCTAAGCGAGTCGGGTTAGGGAAAACCGCACAATTTAACTCTCTTTTAAGTAGAAGACACTTCTACGAACGAATTTGATGTTAGCTATTCATGCCGTCTGCAACGCTGCTGTGTTTGGATCCCGGTCGAAGGTATTGCCGAACAAATATGACCAAATACTAATAAGCGTAAAATGTAATATATTCATTGTCACGACATGCATCCCCAAGGAGGTGTAAGAGATGTTAGCCAGTGTCAACTACGAAATGCAAGTCATAATCTACACTGGTACACCCACGTTTCACCAACGATTATTACGTCCCAATGTGATGCGTTGTAAGCCCTATCGTCGTACTTCGAGCACAAATATGGACCCGCAGCATGCCTTCCGAAGTACGCAGATTGGACACAAAATATGAATATACTTAGTAGTCGGATACTCATATTAACCACTTATTTTCATGATCTGATCGGCCATAACATGAAATTTCTTAAAACTAAAGAGGTCGCCTTGCTCCGATTTGCCTGCCTCCTTCATTTATGACTACCAGCAAACGAACACGCTTCTCCTCGCTTCATTCGACGCCGCTCTTAATTTTGACTTTTCGTTGAGACTATTGTAAATTTCCAATTTCATTCTTCATAATATAGCCATGACATATAATTATAACGAAATGGATAGCATACTTTTATCCTGAATCCATGAAATTTTAGGTATCCCGACTCTCTCTACCACAGAACATAAGGAATAGGCCATGAAACGCGACGCATCGCTGTGATCAATATGTCAGGGCATAACCCGCGGGCCTCTCATTTCTCAACCGAACGCGTTAGAACAAAAATATTGCAAAAATGGTGTATTGCAGCGTGGCAAATTGTTCTAACTCTTCAAATAACGCAAATAAGACATCCAAGTAATTTCATTTCACTCGTAAGTACTTTAAACGTGTATTTACTGTGATGTTTACAGAATAAACCTCGCGGTAAATAAAATATCAACCTTACCATGAAATATTTATCGTTGTAGTGACTAGCGTCGAAATTAGACAATATTTTGGCCATTGCAGGTTATAAAGAATGTCACACATTGAATTACAATATTAACCGCCGCAATGTATATTTTTTCAAACATTATCAACCCGGGCCTAACTGTGTCATAGTACGGCCGCTGGTCATGGCTTTTTACACATGTGTATAATAGCTTGGCACAGTTTCATGACGTGTTTGGTATAGAAATACGGTGTTTATTTTGGCTGTATGAAGACGGGTGAATCTATGTGTGCGCCGCGTATGTTTACTAGCTAGGTTCAAAAAAAAAAAAGCGGCGACAGCGGTGCTCGTGTAAAATTTGTGTCACGCCATCCCCGTGCTCTCTACATTAGCCCTGCTTTTGGAACTACTGATGTTATTTTAGCCACTACCGAAACCGTCGATGAGACCTAGTATGAAGACTTACCAGTTACTAACTGCCTGTAAACCGTCGATGAGACCTAGCATGAAGACTTACCAGTTACTAACGGCTTGTAAAGGAGCATCGTTCAATTTTAAAATTTGGGGAATTTTAGTGCTGTAAATCGAACTTACATCCCGCATTTCAAGTTAAACACGACCTACTGTCAGGACATTAGAAATGAAAAGTGCGGAACTGAGACTTAGGCAGATCATAGATTTTATTTTTCAGCGAACCCCGTACAATAATTTAAAATTTTGTTAGCTTCTCCTTAACAGCGGGTACAAATTTAATTACTAGCAAGAAATGTAACGCAACACCTCCTCTTGTTTGCGTAAAGGAACGTCTCGACATACGGAATTACGGAACCTTCCTGTACAACACACCTACTGAATACATTCACTCATTAACGTACAGCACACCTACTGAATACATTCACTCATTCACGTCTAAAGCTGTACACTGTGCTGTGTACACCCACAGGGGTCTGTGACAGACGGACAGACGGAGGGGGTTTAGTAATAGGGTCCCGTTCGGAAACCCTAAAAATCAAACTGTCCGCCACTGTTCCTGATATTTAAAACATTTTATTTCATTGTTGTTTTAATTGGTGTTGAAATAATTGGAAATAAAATAAAATGACATGAATTGAAATATATTTGAAATGAAATATATTTATATATATGTAATGTAGGGACATCAGATACACTTAGTTCGGTTTAAATGTAATATAATTAATGGTTAAACAAACTTACCTTTGTGACGTTTGACCATAATTATACGAAACCGTCAATATATTAATTTTTTGGGATTTTTATAATAATATTATATACATAAATAAACCGTCAAAACATGAATCCCCGAGGGGGTGTCAGAGATGTTCCAAGTGTGAACTGTAAAATGCAAGCCACAGTCTACACTCGGTACACCCGCTTTTTACCGACGATTATTACGTCAAAATGTGATGAGTGGTGAGCTCTATCGGCGTACTTCGGGCACAAAGACACGCTTTTTTTGGGACTTGCAGGTTTCCTTAACTGTTTTCCATCACTGTTCAGTACCTAAGTGGTAAGTAAGAACAAATACTATGTACATAAATTCCGAAAAACTGATCGGTGTATGCCTGACTGGGGATCGACCCTGGATCTCAACTCTCAAGAGGCCAGCATTCTACCCCTGAGTTACCGCCGCTATATTTTTAAACAAGCCTATATCTAACAATGCTGTTATATACAGATTGTTAATACAAAAAAACAAAAGAATTGCATTTCAGGTTCTATTTACTTTACCTAATTATGTATTGTCTTGTATGTATTGTGTTGTTTACAAGGTGTAACAGAAAGGTGTAACCATATTTGAAGAGCTTATTCAGTCAATGGTATAGAACAACTTTTACTATGGAGCCAAACCTGAAATCCAAAAAATAAAATCTGTCCTTCCATACATTTCAGCTGAGCGGCATTGCATTTTTCTATGAAACAGGGTTTGTTCCATAGTAAAAGTTGTTCTGTTCCATTGACTGAATAAGCTCTTCATATATGGTTACACCTTTCTGTTACACGCTGTATATTAGGGTGTATTTATGTGTGTACTATCAATAGGTAATATTGAGTAAACTAAATACATTATAGTTTTTTAAAATTATATACGCTATAACAGCTTTTAAAGTTTTTTTAAAGGATATAAATATACTGATAAATAAGAGACTCAAAATACTCAACTCAATCTAAAGATACTCAACTGATGCCGGGTCCAGGTCGGACCCGAAATATATCTTGAGATTTAATTATATTTGTATATCTTATTTATCAGTATATTTATATCCTTTAAAAATACATTATAGCATACACATAGAAACAAGTTTTCTTTACTCCGGGTAATTTAAGGATCGTATACTATTAATATGAGCTGATGAGTATTTTAAGGATTCCGTAACAAAAACAGTAAAATTAATTATCTTTAATCATGTACTTATTACAAAATTACTTGACGGATTCATAATTGAAAGTAAACAAATTGATGAAACAACATGATCTTCATGAGAGTAATAGGATACCCTCGAGACAACCCTGTTCAATTTCTCGTTGTTTGTAAAATTTAACTTTACTTAAGGCGCTACGGAAAAAAATCGATACTCTAAGAACTTACATATCTACTTTAGTAAATAATGTATTATTTTGATCAAATAGTATATTATTTTTGGAATCTTTTTCTAGGGATCTGTTAAAACAAAAACGCGATTGGAGAAATTCGGCTCCATAGAAATATTTATTGAAATGAGGTCTTTTTCGGCACCAATTCTCCTGGTTTGACAATTTAGAATGACATATGGACTGCAATTATATTTTATTAGATGGGTTTTAATGGTATCTAAGACCTGGTTCAACGAAATTTTGATAGAAATTTTAGCACATTTTATATGAATAAAAAACCGACTTTTTGCTACTTTTCCACGAATCCATCCCTTTCGCACTGTGGGTTTTTTCGCAAATGGAGTAACAGGGACGCTAAAACTTTTACATATCGCCTTAATACTCTCATTCCATCGTTACTCTGTATAATTATAATTACCTTTGTAATTACTGGAACATTCATTATTGACACAAATAGGAAATTAAATTTCTTGGAATAAATTGTTTTGATATAATCCTTTTAGCTTTTCTTGTTTATCTCGTAATTTTATTAACAAAGGTACGAGTATGCTTGAAAAGGGGAAAGAGGTTTGCTTTTAATTTTGAATTTGTTACATTTCGTATTATTAATTACTTTCTTTAAATTATAAATATAAACCATTATATCATCCATCCATCAGCCTAGTTCGTCCACTGCTGGACATAAGCCTTTCCAGGACATTGCCACTCCCGGCGGTCATCCTGAAAGAATTGCCCATACTCACACACACTGGGCAGGCGGGTTGGTGAGCGTGGTGCCGGAACTCTCGCACCAGTGACGCCGCTACCCGTCACCAGTCTGTTCCATATAAGGCCCGGCTATTAGGGACGGGTATACCGCCATCCATCGGTCCCAGGCATGGTGGGCCTCGTGGTTTTTTGCCTGGTTTTTTGTCCTCTTACTCTCCCCCGAATTACTTCGAGGGGGTCTCCAAGTAAGATGGTGGTACCCCCACAGTTAAGCCCAGCATTAGCTCTACCACCTATAAACCATATAATTAAAACTATTTACTCTGTCAGCATTTAATTTGTATTATATCGTGTTTTATCTGGATTTTCACATGGGTGCAATGCAGGAAAATTATGGTATAGTAGCACGAGCTAAGTCGTAGGAAAACATACTATACAAGGTGTAACAGAAAGGTGTAACCATATTTGAAGAGCTTATTTAGTCAATGGTATAGAACAACTTATACTATAGAGCCAACTATGAAATCTCAAAAAAAATCTGCCCTTCCGTACATTTCAGCCGAGCGGCATTGCATTTTTCTATGAAAAAGTATTTTTTTTTTGAGGTACAGGGTTTGTTCCATAGTAAAAGTTGTTTTATACCATTGACTGAAAAAGCTCTTTAAATATGGTTACACCTTTCTGTTACACGTTGTATATATCACTGTAACTAATGCTCCCAAAATAAAGCATTTACTTACAGAAGAAACAGCAATAAAAAATGATTGAGTCATTGCCAAAGACAGAAAGAATATATTAAAAGAAAATGTTTATTTTGACAACAAAAATACTTCTTTCAAGAGACCATAAAAATATACCTCGGTGGGAGTTAAACTCGAGCCCTTAAGGGCAGTGGTTCCCAACCTGTTCCACTGAGAGTAGGGAAACTGCGATAAAAAGTTAAAATGGTTCAACTTTTCCTCCGAACCGTAACAAGCGAACTCGAGAATATATTTTCGATCTCAAACTCTCGATAGATACCAGAACCGTTTTAGTGGAAGGTAATTTTGGGTGATTCATAAAAAGATAGTGGAAATAGTGGACTGATGAAACCAGTCAAAATAATTTGAATAAAATGCCTTTCTTTTTTTTAAGCGTTACGTGAAACATAATTACGGTAAACTTTTTGGATTAGCGATATAGGTGTAAGTAAAGCGTGGCAATTAATATCAGTGGGTAAACGGCCATTTACTTATATGTATAAAAAGGCTGTAGCAAATTTTTCAATGCATGTGCTCGTAAAGGCCCACTTTTTATGCATCAAAACCGAACAAAAAGTCGATTATTTTGCCCTAGGGCTTTAATATTATTATTTTTTTTTATTTACAATGGTTGGCTAACCTGCAGTCTTTCCTGTGTACCATAGATTTTATACTTTTTTTTCCACTGTTTAACGGCTCTGGATACAGTCCTTTTGAGCCAATTATAATTTAAAGTTCACAAGATTATATTTGTTTTCATTTCCTCACACTATGCATTGAAAAACGTAGTATGATACACGGGCGTAAAAGCAATGAATTACTCGGATACGTTTAAAACACTCGCTACGCTCGTGTTTTATATCGTCCTCGTAATTTATTCCTTTGCGCCCTTGTAGCATAAACTACTATTAAACCGCACAAAGACTGCCATCTTTAAATGAAACCACATACTCTCTGTTCGTACTGAACTATTTTCCCAAAGAGACGTACCCGCGCAAAATAAATAAATAATACTGCTCAGTATAAATACTCGTAGCTCCGTGATACATTTTTCATTTTATTTATTGCTAAATATGGTTTTAGTGCAGTTCATTTAAAATGTGCTTTTGTAATACTGACGGAAAAAGGACGTGATATTTGCACGCGCCACCGCCACTTCACTTGTTATTTACTTATACTAAAAAACAGTCAATTGTTTCTATAAAAAATTTTTTTGATAATATCCTTGCACCGATTGTGGGTGAGTCCCTCCACATGGATAAGTGACTGCTTTCGGATCAGTGACTGCTTGTGGATGGGTGTCGCCTGTTTAATGTTAATTCCTGATCAGCTCCAGTCGTTGTTGTGATAGTCCTGTTTTTTTTTTGTGTTTTTGTAACTGTGCGTTGCTGTGGAATGTATGGTCGACAAAATAGATAAGTAACTAGGTCCAGCCCAAACATTTACATTTATAATCCTAAGACGAATGTTATAGATAGGTGAAATGAAGAATATTGTTAAATAGTGCAAATAATCAAAAAATTGATTAAAAATCCTTTATTGCACACAAAAATAAAATGTGTTACAAGTATCAGTAATCATAATTTCAATATATTTTTATTCCACTCAACATGTGCTCATTCTATAAAAATTAAAAAATATATAGAAAATATGATACAGAAATTAAACAGACAAACAGGGACAAACAGTTATTTTTATATAGCTAATCGGCTGAAAGTTTCCTAGCGTTAACATGCTTTTATCTAGATCTCAACGTTTCAACCAATGACCACAAAATATATATTATTTTGTGCAATGACGGACCGCGACGTGGCCTTGCCGACGCGACGGCTGGTATCTGCAAGACACGCTCGTCCGCGATACAGCGACACGATCCCTTGTAACTAGTAGCTGTTGTACTTCGCTTTCCTTGCAGAGTGCGTCCTATTATTGATATACGCTAGCTCCTTGGAGTGCTTATTAAACGTAAAAATTCTTTGAAATATATTGATAACACAAACTGGGTAAGTTCAGTTGTGCATACATTCTTAGCTAGATATAAGTGGTAACAGTGGCGTGCATAGAACTTTTTTCCGGAAAAGCAATCAGAAGGTCAAGTTCGACAATAAAAAAAATTTAAATAACACTTTGAAAAAAAAAAGTTTGTATGAAAATGTTCACTCTAGGGTAGGCAGTACCTACCCTGGCGTCATACAAACTTTTTTTTTAAAAATGTTATTTACATTTTTTATATTTTTTTATTGTCAATCTTGACCTTCTGATTGCTTTTCCGGATAAAAGTTCTATGCACGCCACTGAGTGGTAATTTACTGTGAACTTAAAGCTACATCATTCATACACCATTTTCCTTTGTCTTTTGGTTTTAACAGTTTCGTGCCTAATGTCAGCTGTTTCATAGAATCATCATCTCATCTTCACAGTGCCACTAGCGTTATAACTATGTAACCGTTCTGAGTGGATCATTCCCATTATAACATGCCGCTGTCGCTCAGAAATGTTTTCTTTATAAAAGTACTAAACTTGCACTATTGTACGTCGTTATCATCACCACCATTGCTCGCTAGTGGCTACGCTCAGCTTTGCTCGCACTTTAGTATCATCCATCAGCCTTGTTCGTCCACTGCTGGACATAAGTCTTTCCAGGACTTTGCCACTCCCGGCGGTCATCCTGGAAGAATTGCCCATACTCACACTCGCTGGGCAGGCGGGTTGGTGAGCGCGGTGCCGGAACCCTCGCACCAGTGACACTGCTGACCGTCACCAGTCTGTTCCATATAAGGCCCGGCTATTAGGGGTGGATATACCGCCATACATCGGTCCCAGGCATGGTGGGCCTCCTGGTTTTTTGCCTGGGAGCTGTAGCCTTACTCTCCTCCGAATTACTTTGAGGGGGTCTCCAAGTAAGATAGTGGTACCTCCACAGTCGAGCCCGACATCAGCTCTACCACCTATGTAGGTACTGTACTGTATGCACTGCAGTAACGCTTCTCCTATCTGCGACATTCCAGGAACTCCATTGTGGGTTCACGACTGACGTGATCTTTGCACCCGCCGCTCATCGCTTTGCTTGTGACGACAGCCTGACACCACCACGCCACATATCTTTGTCTGTGACGGCCTCCCACCACTACGCCACAGCTTTGAGCCGCTGCGAGTTATCGATGGAGCGTCATCGGTCCGAGGAGATTGCGGTTCTAGGGGAAATAGTGTTTGTGACCCTGGCCTATTAAACTCACCCCTGAGCTCGTGTTCTAACTGTAACTTAAACTTAAATTTATCTGAAAACACTTGAATTTAAATTGAGCACGTTGGTTTTCTTTTTTTTCAACAACGCGACACATGTTACGTGTTTGGAAAAGACATTTAAATTTTAAACATACATGTAAAATATAGAGCAATCATATCGCACCGCTCACATAATACACAACGTAGGCAAGTGACCTATAACTAGTTACATAGATATGTGACAAATAGAGATGTGCAATTGTGCACCGCAGATGCCATTATCGATAAATATAGCTGCAGGTCTAGAAGCACAACCGTTCGGGGCTCACTTGTCTGCTGAAAGATTTTGATGATTGACGTCTCAAACGGATCACAAAAACCAAGAATACGCAAAGGAGTTGTTACTAAAAGGTAAGAAATAAAATTAAATATTTAAAAGCACGAATGCAGTCACAAAAAGTAAATCAATAATATCAAAACCTGTGGGCCTACTATGTATCTTTGAATCTATCGCCAACTGGTTGCCAATCACCAAAAACATAGATAACTACGTTTTCTTTAGCCATGAGCCTCCGGATCGGCGCCAGGACAATTGAACCTCACCGCTGTCGATGTGGCGTCGACGTCGACCAGCTTGGACAGCATTGCCTATCTTGCAAAATAAGCGCTGGACATCTATCGCGGCATGTCAGTCTGAACGATGTCATCCGTCGGGCCCTTGCCACCGTTGGCGTGCCGGCTGTTTCAGAGCCGAAAGGCATTGTGCGCAGCGATGATAGGAGGCCCGATGGAATGACACTCATTCCGTGGAAAAACGGCAGGTCGCTGGTATGAGACGCCACGTGTCGACACATTGGCAGCGTCCCATATCAAAGCGACTGCCGCTAAAGCTGGTTGTGCGGCAGCCTCAGCAGAGGGCTCCAAGAAGCGCAAGTATGCAGATCTAAGTTCAGACTATATATTTGCGCCTTTTGGAATAGAAACCTTAGGGCCGTGGGGTCCAGCCGCGAAGCCGATGATCAATGAAATATCTTCGCGACTGCTCAACGTTTCGGAGGACCAGAAGGCTGGGGCATACCTTGGACAGCGTCTTAGCTTAGCCATCCAACGATGGAATGCTTCCAGCCTTTTGGGGACCCTGCGGATCGACGGCGGTGATTTAGAAAAAATATATTAGAGAGTTTAATTTATAGGTAAGTTTTTCTTCTAGGGTTTTGCATTTTATTATATTATGATAACAACTGATCTTTCAAAATTGTCTTAAGAGGGTACAGTTTTCTCAAAATATAGGTCCGTCTGTTGTATTTGCACTGTAGACCAATTTTAGTAACGCGGAATCTTTCATCTACCAATGGCAAATATGGTTCTTTTTATTTTTTAATTAAACGTAGGTATGAATGTGATTTATGGCTTTTCGCGGACATAATTCAATGTCAGTTAAGATTTCCCGGCAAAATTTTGCTATTTTATGCTTTACGTTGTAAATGTACGGGCACTCGAACTTAAAAGCGTGTTAATTTTTCCGGAAAAGCCTAATTGACAATAAACTTTATTCGCAAAATGCCATAAATCACATATCACTACATAGTATAAAACAAAGTCGCTTCCCGCTGTCTGTCTGTCCCTATGTATGCTTAGATCTTTAAAACTACGCAATGAATTTTGATGCGGTTTTTTTTAATAGATAGATTGATTCAAGAGAAAGGTTTAGTTATATGTATAATACATGCCGTGCAAAGCCGGGGCGGGTAGCTAGTATTTAATATCTGTAGTTCAAAAATAAGAAGAACTATTTTTTGTTTTACGTTTCGTAGATGATATGAAACTGACAAAACAGTCAGTGCAAGAAAATTATCCACATTCGATAATAATTTAAAAGTCACCATTCAACGTCCCAATCATCAAAGTAACTTCAACGCTCCTTGCCATTCATCGGTATCTTCAATTCAACGAGCAAAGTGGAGAGCCTTAAATATTCATGCTCTTACCTTACATAGACCAAGTACAACTTGTTCAGTTACACATAGGAAAATGTCCCTTCATGCCGAGGCCATAAGTTTGGGTGTAGATGCAGAGCCAACGTTTGTAAGGTTCTCTAGTGGTCGCAATAGGTAGCAATGAGAATCAAAATGGCGGCAGTCAGAGTAAAACGGAGTTGTTTGTTCTTTCTCAGTGCTACGTCGCGCCCGCCCGCCCCGCCGGGCCGCGCCGCTGCCGGGTTGGTTCGCATGGTATTTTATTTTTAACGGGACACCTGACGCTAGAACATCAACAACACCAGGTTTTCAAGGGTTCATTGGAAGAAACTAGGTCTCTCCTCATATTGAAGAAAATATATTTGATTTATCGATCTTTTATCTAGGGATTCCACCTATAAACAATGTTTAAAGATTTATACTATTGTCATAAAAAAAAAAAAAAAGTTTTCCATCCTCTTTTTTTGGTGTTCAAACGTTCGTTTCAAAGACGCGGTTAAAAGATCAACTTTTTTTTATAAAATAGGCAACAAAAATATGAAGGGATGTTACCTAAATCCAATATTTTTTTTCCTACAATATATTTCAGTATTAGCTAAAAACACACCAATTTGTTATTTCGCTGCGTGATCACTAGTATTACGCGTACAAGAACAAGAGGCCAAAGAGCCAACATATAATCGCCTCTATGAAAAGCCAATAAGGTCTTTGCCATTGGACTTATTTTGCTGGACGGGTAATAAAGAAAGTTGCTAGGGTATGCCATCCTCTTAATACAATCTGCTTTACACTTTTGTGTCATTGAGACATACATTCATATATATATATATATATATATATATATATATATATATATATATATAATGACTTTGATTGATATAGCCAAACTTATTCCGAAGGCTTGGTAGGTTATTATTTGTAACAAAATTTGCAAAATTAAATTTTGTTGGCCGTACTAATTGGCGCGGTATTAAACCAATAACCAAAGAAAGCAAACCTCTTCCAAGAAATATTTTTCCAGACATGCGGAAAAAGTGATAAAAAGACCGTTCAAGGACTATTCGGACTCACAAAAAGAGAACTCTTTTTATAAAAAATATTAAACGAGAAGTATTTATTAGATAAAAACTAAAAGAGAGTATTTGGTTTGACTTTTGAAACGGTATATGTACATATTGATATTGTTATTTTTATTACAAAATGGTTATGGTATTTTGACCATCTTGGAGAAATTTTAGATTGCGGAACGTTTTATCAGAAAAAAATATCAAAGTTTACTTGAAATTAAAGCTACATCCATCCATCCCTCCATCAGCCTAGGTCGTTCAATGCTGGCCTTTCCAGGACTTTGCCACTCCCGGCGGTCATCCTGGAAGAAATGCCCATACTCACACACGCTGAGCAGGCGGGTTGGTGAGCGCGGTGCCGGAACCCGCGCGCCAGTGTCGCCGCTGCTCGTCACTAGTCTGTTCCATATAGGGCCCGGCTATTAGGGAGGATGGATATACCGCCATTAATCGGTCCCAGGCATGGTGGGCCTCCTGGTTTTTTGTGGGCCTCTAACTTGGTCCTACTTCGAGGGGGTCTCGAAGTAAGATGGTGGTACCTCCACAGTCGAGCCCGGCATCAACTCTACCACCTGTAAAGCTACAATTACAAGGCAATAATTATCGCCATTGTTGTCCCATTGACGTTTCAGAATGTTGTATTTCGTTTCAGCTACAAGCAATTTAATGTTTCTCAGTGAGATGTACCTTAAATTGAGTAAGAATCTTTTCTTGCCAACGTGTTTTTCTTTTTCTTCGAAACTGCATAGTTTTTGTAAAAATCTAATAAGAAAATATTTTGTTAAAGAAACGCAGTTTTTTAATTAACATTAAAGTGAACACGCACACGCAATATTTAATTAGAGTGTTTATAAAAAATTGGCCAAGTGCGAGTTGGACTCGCGCATGAAAGGTTCCGTCTGTTGTATGGGAGCCCCCATAATTATTTATTTTATTCTGTTTTTTAGTATCTGTTGTTATAGCGGCAACAGAAATACATCATCTGTGAAAATTTCGACTGTCTAACTATCACAGTTCATGAGATACAGCCTGGTGACAGACGGACAGACAGACGGACAGCGGAGTCCCGTTGGTAACCCTTTGGGTACGGGACCCTAAAAATCGGAGGTGTCGAAGGAGCGCACCACCAGCGTGCGGTGAGGAGCAGACGGACTAACGAAGCTGGAGCTGGCTGAGGCTGGTCGCCGGAAGCGACCAAAAACCAAAGCACTGTATAAGGAAACTTAAGTATACTGTGACCATAGTATATGCTGTGACCGAAGCGACGACGGCGAGTAAGGACGTCTGTTATTAATTGCACGGTGTCAGGCGCCGCGCTCCAAGCGCCGCAGCCGTTGCTTGTAGAAAATAACAATGTAAGTATACCAAATATAACCACGAATTTCACCTTACCTTTTTCTTAAAAATTATACATTATCTTGCAAAAAAAACCTATACGAGGGCGACAGAGAAGCCATTATCCTCCCCCACAGCACCCACTCTCCCAGATTTAGAGCACACGGTTTAAAATAACCGAAAAATTGAGAAAAAAGAAAGATTTTTAGAAATAATAACAAAAGAAGGGCTGTTTTCCGTAAATTTTGATTCTTCATAAATAAAAATGAAATTGACCACAAAAAAATAAACAAAAAATTGTTTTTGACCCGATTTACACAATATACGTGTGGTTGAAATACCAATATCTAAAAAATACGAATTATTACCATAATTTTTCCTTTGTAACACCATGTAGCACACGAGTTTAATTCGTGAATCATAGTACCACAGCTGGTAGTCACCTACGTACTTACCACACACAGCCACAGAATACAAGATTCAGCGCCATATCAGTGAGGTCGCTTGGAACTGTGAATTGTTCATATATTATTATTCACTGTATTGCTGACAGAATCGTACGTTGGCTCTACATTTGGGGATTCCTTATTCCTGGAATGCGCAACGTTGGTATTCAGGTTTCCGGCGTCAGCATAAAATCGTCTCGCTTCTCCTGAGTTCCTACAACTTGAGATATAACGAGATGCGAACAAAGATACAAAAAAAAACTGCCAAAGGCATAAACCAAAAAAAACATCGAATTAGCCGATGACTATCATAGATTTTCTATATACACTTCAAGGTTTTTTCTTTTATCGAGAAAGAAAAGTATTTATCTCTTTAGAATTATTGAGCTTTGTTTTGTTTGTCAGCGATTCTGATTGCATACCAGAGTTTGTGTTGAAGATTAATGTAATAAACTGTTAACAATAAATAGTAACCGACTTCAAATCCAACTGCAGTCAATAACTAAAAAGTTTTAAATAATTATAAATTCGAATTCATAAAATAAATTAATTTTTTCTTATGGATAATTTAACATACATTTTCTGCTAAATCTCAACTAATAATGTAACAACAAAAAGAAACAAAAAGAACCTACAGCCGAGTAGTCTCTTCAAAAACTTATGGCTTCATTTTATTATTATGCATTTTAAATTGAAATTCAATTGATATTTATGACGATTTTATGCATTGCTATTTTTCATAGCAAGCAAAAGAATCAAATATAAAAAATGTAGGCAATTTCCTACCAAATAGTTCATTCAGTCTATGCATACAAGAATGCACTCTATTACAGAAAGAAGTGGATTCAATGCAGCTAATACGGTCGGCATGGATAAGTCTGTCCATACAAAGTACAGATACACAGGATATTGCGTCTGACTCGAGAGTGCCTCCACACACACACACACATACACCTATTTTTATTTATTTCATTACCCATCGGCAGGGAGAGGTGCAAAATTTGATTTCGTGTTCTAATTTGTTAAAGTCTAATATCAGGGATTGAAAGTAGGAGCGGCAGATACTCAACAGTTTGAAAAACGTATCGGCAATAAATCGCGTTTACTGGGTAATCTATTACTTCAAAAGAGGTTGTTACCATGTTACATATGTGTGATTTATCAGAATAAATCTGAAAATTGTTGTGAAAATAAAATGTAATGGGTGTTCAGCAGAAAGAAATGTGTTCTACGTGTGTTCTTGTACGAATAGAGCTCCAAGCGTGCGGCAATCGTTTATTGTACGAATAGAGCTCCAAGCGTGCGGCAATCGTTTATTGTACGAATGGAGCTCCAAGCGTGCGGCAATCGTTTATTGTACGAATGGAGCTCCAAGCGTGCAGTCATTGTTTATTGCGAACTGGTTTCTTTCAGTTTTCAACAAGTGCTCCCAATAATGTACACCGCTTCAGGAACCTCATTTGTTACTGCGTAACTTTTTAAAGACGTAGCTAAAGTTATTTAAAAGTAGAAGAGATTTTAGAAAAGCGCAAATTTTATGTAAAATTTAAAGCCTGATTATTGTATGAAATTCTTTTTGATATAATATATTTCTTTTTTTCTTGGATTGCTTACTGATCTGACGTGTCGTTAGTTGCTAATCTCAAATCAATAAAATCCTGCAATCGAATTTGTGCTAAATGCCAGAGACATAAGGCTCAATTTAGTGTTAACCATTCCGGTGAATTTCCATTTTTCTATCCTTTCGTACACCCAACCGATCTGCACTTGATTTCTTCTACGTAAAAACCGCTACACTCTACGAAATCTACGAAAGCTACGCCACATTACTTTTTCTTCTGTGCCACCACCAGCTATGAGTGCTACGATACATACCATCCGCAGTGCTCTGTTAATATTGAAGTGTTAAATATACATTGAATGCTCTGAAGTGCAATTTCACCCCCTTGAATCGACATCTGGTCAACAGCCCAGCAGTGTATTCTGTCCATTGCGAAAAAAACCCAACCTGCGAGTGAAGTATCCACTATGCTATTACGTATTTAAGAGCTCATGTTACCATCTGCACGTCGGTCGTTCTAACAAACAAGCAAAGCATCACAAGCCTACCGGAGAAATCAAACTCCACTTGATGTAACTATTTTAAAAGACAACTCTCCGATAATGAATAATATAAAATAATAAAAAAATTAATAAATGTTTTATCTGTCTATCATTCTATCTATCTATAAGCCACGTAAGGACTCGTAAACATAATAAAGGAATTGTGTCTTTGGATATTATTTTAAACCATGAACTGAGGGAAACGAAACTGGAAATGAAAGATGTTTTTAATCAATTCGCTCTACGTTATACGTTTCGACGATAATTTCACCAATCATCTCCATTACGTACAAGTGAACCACAAGTATATCAACTTGGTACCAAGTGACTATTATTATTATTAAAACATATCTGTTAAAAGCTACTTTTAGGATTGATCTTTGCTTTTTGCACCTGTAGCGTTTTGTATGTATCTATAAAATAATTGTATCCGTCTTTATACTATACTTATATCTACAAATCTCTAAAGAGATCCTATATTAATTATTATACTATATATAATAATAGTGCAGCAACATGCAATCATTTTTCTACAGTCAGTGCCAAACTATGCCAAAAATTTTGATACGAGTCTACTCACAATACCTACCATCATAATATTACAAAAAAGCATATAGCTACATCATCACATATTATGTGTTAATAAAAAAAACCGGCCCAGTGCCAGTCGGACTCGCGCACGAAGGGTTCCGTATCATTATCTATAAAAACGGCAAAAAAAACATGTCTGTTGTATGGGAGCCCCCTTGAATATTTATTTTATTCTGTATTTTAGTATTTGTTGTTATACCAGCAAGAGAAATACATCATCTGTGAAAAGTTATACTGTATAACTATGATGGTTGATGAGATATAGATTGGTAACGAGCGGACAGACGGACAGACATAAGGACAGCGGAGTCTTAGTAAAAGGGTCCCGTTGGTTACCCTTTGGGTACGGGACCCAAAAAACAACTCCCCCACTTCCACTATAATTAACATTATGTATAAGCCAGACTACCTAGCACGCGAATTAGACAACATAAATAACATCAGTGCTATTAAATATCAAATTGAAAAAATATCAGAAGTGTTCATAATAGTAGTTTATGCTACTAGGGTGAAAAGGAATAAATTATGAGGACGATTTAAAACACAAGCGTAGCAAGTGTTTTAAACGTAACTGAGTAATTTATTGCTCTTACGCCCGTGTATTATACTACGTTTTTCAATGCAAAGTGTGAGGAAATAAAAAAATATGATCTTATGAACTTTAAATTATGATTGGCTCAAAAGGATTGTATCCAGAGCCGTTAAACAGTGGAAAAAAAAGTATAACATTTATAGTACACAGGAAAGGTTGCAGTTTAGCCAACTTAAACTTAAATAAATTAAAAAAATAATAATAAGCCCTAGGGCAAAATTATCGACTTTCTGTTCGGTTTTGATGCATAAAAAGTGGGCCTTTACGAGCACTTGCATTAAAAATGTACAAATTATATCGATGCCCTTGACATAAACCTTAGTTTGCTTAAACAAAACATAGATAATCATTGAAATTCTGAAATTCGCTCAATACTAACCTTAATTCAACAGACGTAAAAAATAAAAATAATATTTTTCTTTACTAAACAAAATTTAACATGTAACAAAACTAACATAAATTAAAAGGGTAAAAATGTAGATCAGTGTAGCTAGCACGCGCTAGAAATACAGAGTTTATTTGTATCCTACTTGCGCACTCATCTGTCACTGTGCGAGGAAGCAACTAGGATAGATAAACGCTGTATCTCTAACGCGTGCTAGCTACGCATGAGATGGATAACGATGGTATTTGGACCCACGGCAGCTTCAAGATTTCGGGAAAACATATTATATTAATGCGTTTTTGCCACAAAAAGTTAATGGGTATTTTTAAACACAATAAAAATTATTTCGTTGTTAATACTTACGTATATCCCCCGACGCCTACGTACGTACACATTAATAGGGGAGACTGTGGGATCGTAGCGCTTGCTACGCCGTAGCAAAAAAGGAGACTAGAACGACCGCTTTAAAGCGACCTATCGTTGTGAAAATGTAAAATTCGATTACGTCGCATACTATAAATATATAAAGCCCTCGTGAGCGTTTAGTATTTGCATTACAAGCTGGTATATCGAGTAGTTACAAAAATTCGGTGTACAGATATGGTGGAAAAATTTGTCATTCCAGATACGAACCTCGGTAGCACAATCGGTAGTCATTTTATGGCTATACGTAGTACGCTTCACGCCTAGCTACATAAGCATGAAAAACAAGGTTTTCACCCTTTTTTCGTTAAATACAGGATAAAATGCAAAAGTAATCACATAAGCAGATGTGGTTTATAAAAATGAAGAGAACCATCTATATATTTTTTCTTCAGTTTGTTATCTAAATATATATATATATTTTTTTACAAGAAAACATGTTCTTTGTTTACATAAAAAAACCTTAATTAAAAATTAATTAAGATCTTAACTGATAATACTAAATAAGAATAATAAATGAACATTTTTTTTAATAAAATTGAGTGTACTAAATTACAAGTTTATTCAAATTAAACTAAACAGAAAGTATTAGCCAGATCACCGTTTTTATGTGGAAGGGTACCTAGAAGGCTGGCTGCGTTTCCTCTTTCTATGGCCAGACTAATTCTCTGGCCAAGATATGCACCATCCCTCGGGTCCCCACAAACGTCGTTAAAAAGGGAAAAAAAAAAGGATTTTTGCTTCTGGACCCCACGGCCCGAGGGTCTCAACGCCAAAAGGCGCAAATATGCAGTCTAAACTGAGGCCGGCATATCCGCGCCTCTTGTTTCCTTATGGCGATGTCGCGGTTGCACCAGCTCTGACAGCGGTCACACCGGTGTGGGACGGCGCTAAAGTTTGCGTCCCACACCAATGCCCTGCCGTTCTGCCATGGGATTAATGTCATCCCATCAGGCTTCTTGCCATTGTCACGCGATGAACCTTTCGGTTCCATTGTAGCCGGTACGTTGACTGTGGCAAGGGCCCTGCGGATGACATCGTTTAAACTGGCATGACATGAGAGGCCGTGGTGTCCAAGCTGATCGACTTCTGTGCCACACCGACAGCGATGTGGCTCGTTCGTCCTTGCAACGAGACGGAGGCTTACGGCAAGGGAGAAAGTGACTCTGTCCAGCTGCGTGCCGATGTTAGTGGATGGTACAGCGTACAGCCAGATACCTGACTCACGTTCGCCAGATGCCAGGAGACGCGCTCGATCTGCTGAGTCAGAAACAGTCTCCAATAGGTAATGTTGCACCTTACAGCAGACCGGCTCATCCCACAGTCTTTGAATTGTCAAATCGGTGGGCAGATCCTCACCAGGACAGGCTTGCACCCATGCATCCCTGGTCTCCGTCAAGCACGACGCCTCAACGACACATAGGGAGGGGAAAATTACAGTACCGAAGAGGACATGCGTGCTATAGACGGATGACAGAAAAGCACGGAGTGCCACAATCGAGATTTTGCGGATCCCTAGGCCACCGAAGCGGACTGGTAGTGAAGCTTGGGTCCAGCACCGGTTGGTGAGTAAGCAGTTCAGTATCCTTACCAATGTTTGTTAAAAATCCATAATTTTTAAAAGTGTATCAAATTTCCAAAGAGGGCAACACCGGAGAACGTAGGTTAATTTAGGGACAAAAAGGCAGAAATGTATTATAAAAAATGCCATACGAGGATAGAGTTAGATCAAACGGTTAGAACTATTTATAAATTTGAAAACCTGATCATTCACGAACCCAGGGATCGATTCATTAAGGACGGGGGCACCAAGAAGGCGTAGAGACTCATCGTTTAAAATTTTAGCGTTGGGGGATACGCTGTAAAATTTTGATATAATATCTTTGCTCTCCGAGTAAGGAATCGATTTAGATATAAAGAGTTCACATTTCGAAAAATTTAATTCTAAACCAATTTCACTGAATTTCTTAATAATATTTTCTAAATCATTAAGTACTGACAAAGAATCGCCTCCAATGGTGCCGTCGTCTAAGTACGAATTAAATGTACAAATTAAACCTACGTTTCTACAACAAAAAGTAAAATTTAATAAAAATCTTTTCCCAAATTGCTGTCACATTGGATTTATTTAAAATGTATTAATAATTGTTACATAATTTATTATTTATTTTATTATATTATTGGATAGCTTGTTGAAATAATTCAGAATTCTAATTTCAACTCCAATAATTTGAAAATAATTCCAAATAGTTGGAATATTAGCACTACTAGAAACTTTGAGTCTCACGAATCACGGTCATGGAAAGTTGTGAATACATAATATTTGCAAAAATCCGTGCATTTTGTGATTAAGTAAATTTTATGATTTTTCCGACAATTTACATTGCTATTAGCCTTAAGTACCAAAGGATGCTTATCATAATTACACGAAATCATAGAGGAAAAACAAAATGCACCAAATTGTAAATGTTTTAAAATTTCAACGGCTTCTTGACAGATTTTTGAAATGACAATTTGGTCACATATTGCTGAACTATTTATTTTTTTATCTCTCTGGATAAAATATGATGTCAGTTTGACTTGTCTTGGCGGTTGCATTACCAAGCCCCCTATTATAAGCGCAAATTAAATGAATCGCTTCAGGTAACAATAATATAAAGACCTCCACTGTAGAAGGGTAATCTAATTTCACAATAAGTTTCTGAAGCTAACGGCTACGCATTGGAATCAACCGTAAGACAATAACTTTAAATTAGGCTTTTAAGTTGATTAATCTGGGAAGTTGGAAGAAAATTGGAATAGATTTTGATCAATCAATGTCACATCGTAGTCTATTTAAGGCGCCGTGAACTTAAGGAATTACTTTATAACCACATCAATAAAAACTAACCAACTTTTATAATGTTACTAAATCTGTATAAGTGTGTATTAATACATTCATTTTTAATTAAATTGACAAATTATATTATATCTACTATAAGTAGTTACAATGTAATAGGTCCGTTTTAGCAAATGTCATCGCAACGTATCTATGGATGTGAACCATGCAAATCGGTAACTAGGTCAACCGATTCTCACGAGAAATCGATTCAAAATATTATAAGTTTGTTATCGTTTGAAATATTTTCAAGTTTATTGGTTATAATTTCTAGGAAGAACATTTAATTAACCATTGGATAGTTTAATATAAATTGTATGTATTGAAAATTATGATATGGTGATAGAAAGATATTTCGGGTGCTAAAACCAGCTTTTAATTTTTTTTTCTCTACGAAAAGAATCTGAAATGGAAATTCTTACGTGCCAGTAATATTTTGTAATGTTGAACTTCACTGACCTCAAATTAGATAGAGGTCAGTGCGTTGATAGATATTAAATACTGGCCAGTAAGAAAAATATGTAGGCTTCAAGATGAAAAAACTGCTGCTTGCCTTATAAAAAAAAATACTGCCATATTTCTAACCAGCCAATCTGTCTATTGATAGGATGTTTTATGGAAAACTTTGCCTGTAATCTAATTCATTAATAAAAAAATGAGACTTCAAGCAAAAAATGCATGTTTTTTATATATATATATTTTGTTTTTGTAAACTATAAGTTTAAAAGCTAAGTGGTATGTTACATATTTAGCAAAATTATTATATAATATTTATCGGTATACGCGACACCGTTACAAATACACCCAAATGTTTAAATCTAAGAAGTTCATATTTGCAAAAAAAAAGGAAATTTAAACTTGGCTTTATGTGTACTTGTCTCACAAAAGCTAATTACAGATCATTACAAAATTATTATATCAATATTAAAACAAGTTAATTATTTTCACGTGGAATCGAATTGAGTCCGTGAAAGTAGGCGATTATCTAGTTACAACACTATTATTAAGAAAAGATTTTTGAGACATTGTGTAGTAATTCAAAATTGCATTTTATTTTGGAATATGCGTGAAAATAATACTTAAAATATGTTCCGTGATAATTAAATAACGTTTATTTATTTTCTTTAAACCCAATAAGTTAATAATTATTTGTTAACGGTTTCATGTATTACATGTTAAGTTATATTCTATGGCCGTTCTTATCTGTCAAAACGGGACTCTTATTTTGTGGCAACTGTAACCCATGGTTCTTTTCCTTGAATTTTTATCGAATAAAATGACCCATCCATGATATGTTATTTACGTTTGTAATTTTAATAAATAAAGCTAAAGATCCCTAACTATGATGTTCACGTCACTATTGAAAATGTCTTGGATAAAAAAAAATGGTCAATTGCGAGTTCGACTCGCGTACTTAGGATTCCGTAGAGGATGAAAATTTTAATTTTTTCATTTTGTTTTCGTGAATTTCTCAACCGCTATATTTTTCCTGTAATCTTTACGTAAGCCCATATTATCATGTATTTTTTTTATTTTTCGTTCCACTAGTTTTAGAAATAAAGAGGAGGATTTAATTAATTAATTTAATTTTAATTTTTTCGAGGATTTCTGAAAATATATGCAAGTAAATATAGCTATTTAATTGTTTTCCTGTAATTAGCCAGTTATGACCTATAATCAATTTTTTTTTTATATATTTGGTCTACCAGTTTCGGAGATAAAGGGGAACATGAATTTTTCGAGGTTTTTCAAGGATTTTTAGAAATCAATGCCAGTTAATATAACTCAGGTATATATTTTTACAATCAACTCTTTTAATATCTACAATTTCATATCCATATTGTATTATTAGAATTTTTTATGTTCTCTTTTGTATTAAAAATATTTTGAACAATTTCAAACGTTTCTTTTTTTTTACACCGTGTTATATGGGCAAGTTAATGCTATTTTTGTGCCAAATTTCAGGTCTTTATCCTTAACGGTGCTACAGTCATGAGGCTGTGATATAACGACGAACGGACGAACAACGGAGTCTTACCATGAAGGTTTCTTTTGTACCTTTTAGGTAGGTACTACGGAACCCTAAAAAAATACAGAAATTAAATAATCCTAGGTTAATTTTTGTTCAAAATTAAAGATTTTTAATTTTGTTATTCCTCTTACACCAAAGATATTCCAAGCCCTTGATTTTGCAACAGTAACTAAACCAAAAGCGGCCCGGCAAAAAGCCACTCAATTCAGTTGAGGTTAGGAGTCGCTTTTTCGTTCAGACCGTGCGTGACCGCCGACACGCAATCTTGGTAAATTGTTATAAGTGCAAAAGTTACCCCCAAAGAAGGCAAAAAAATTATGGTGTGTTTTCAGTGTTTACTTCCTTTTATGATACATTAATATATACATACATTAATACAGATAAAAGCAGCTAATTTATATAACGGTCTGCTCTACGTAAGTAAGGTTAATAACTCTAGTAAGGCGAATTTCATAAACTTTTTTTTACTACCAACAAAAGGAGTAAGAAAATAATGTATCGTGCGAAAATTTGTATTTGTGAGTTTAAAGAAAAATATTCCAATAAAATGTTTTGTTTGTATGTATGTTTGTCCTTTCCATGTCCCAGACCCCAAAAACTCGGTATTACATTTGATTTGGGTGAAATTTGTTACTTGTAGTATATTCCAATACCTCCAGTGATATTCAAATTTAAAAGGTCAAAGGTCATTGCCAATCTAAAAAAAGGAACTGTCCTGGAAGCACATTCTTTCAACCAAATAAAGAATCATTCAAAACGGTTCAGAAATGACGGAATCATGGAGTAACATACAAAAAAAGTGATATTGAGAACCGCCTTCTTTTTTGAAGTCGTTTCAAAATCATGCGCGATAGAAAGAGCTGTTCTTTTTTCTTAAGAGCCCGTGGATTTGTACTTACTATTCAGTAAAAGAATATTTTAAATCAATTTAGTAATTCAGACTAATTCGATAATAATTTTCAAGCTCGATTTGAGTGTATATACTTTTTGGCGCCCTTTTGAATGCATAATACCTACATCTTTTTTCCTTCCCGAATGATGTATTTAACAATATTTCATAACATTTGTTTGAATATTAAGCACCTATCCAGTCCAAAAATTATGGTGGACAGCTAAACCAAACAGCACCACCAAATAATTTCATTTATTTGCTTCTGCAGCGTCCTCTAGTGACAAAAATAAACTACAATCTCTAACCCAAAATTCAAGATGATAAGAAGCAATAAAAGACGTTCGAAAAAGAAACGATGAATTTATTTTATACATAAAAAAGTAACTTGGTTTACAACTAAATAATCCTAAACTAAAAGAAAAAACCCTAAAACCTTATACTAAATAAAAAGGAGTTATATTCTCGAAGAAAACCACCTGATGTTTACCGAGATGAAAGTAGGTATGGCATGAACTTGGCATGAACTATACAATGCACAGAGCAAGCTTAGTTATTTTATTTTTATACTATTAGCGGCAATATTTTGCTCTCAATAAATTACTTAACCTATAACTTAAGTACGTATTCACTGGATACTAAATAAGTTACAAGATGCTTTATTTGCTTAGTAGTAGCACGAGATGTCATCCGGAAATATTTTACTTACTCTCTTAAGGGGCTCTACAATGCTAAACATCAGTTTTACATTGGATTCAGTTCCGTCAATGTAAATGGTAAAAATTTGAAAAAAAATATGACGTGTTTTTTGACTCACGACTATTATTAATTACACTTCGTATATAAACATACTTTCAATCTTCTTTCAATTATAATAGATACTTTGAAAAAAATCATGAATTTCACGAAACAAGCGAATCAGTTTCCGTATTTCAAAACCGATTGAAACGAACAGAATGTAAATATGCAATTAAATATAACTCATACGACGAGTATGAGGAGGATGTTCATTATGACGGCGGTGGTGGCAGCGGTGACATCACCGAGGAGGATACAATACCGAAGCACTATGAAAAATCGAGTGCAAAGCACCAGTGGTTGAAAGTGCCTGTACTAACGGCAGTACTCAATATAGTAGTTTATAAGTAAAATTAAGTTCCTTTTTGTAAGCTGCTTGCCTTTTTTATTCAAAATAAAGTCAGTTTCCCTCCTGAAATTAAGTTCTAAGCATCTACATGGTCTACTAAATCTCATAACATACTGCATAAAAGTATAATTTATGGTTAATTGAACTTACTTTAAGTGAACTTCAACCATAATTGTACGAGCCGCAGCATCCGCAGAGATTTAAGCACACGACCCTCCCTAAAACCCCCAAATAATTACAGAACAACTAATTTACTCTTGCTGTGAAACGAATAATGGCTCCGCTTGTCTTTCCGGGTGTCACCGGAAGTAGGGTAGTAAAAATAAAAAATGATTTTATTGTAAAATAAGATCTAAAACTCGTGTGATTATGCAGTACAACAGGAAACATACAGTATTCCCAAAGTGATAATGCGCATACAAATCTATAGCCGAGCGACCGGTACCACGTGACCGTATTGATTGTATAGAAAGTGTAAGGAAATACGAACTTTGCCGAACAGTGGCGAAGATTTGTATGCGCATAATCACTTTGGGCGCATTGTACTACATGGTCTCTTAAATCTCTACGGATACTGCAACTAGTATAATTTTATAGTTCACTTAAGGTAAGTTCAATTAATAATACGTTCTAAATCGACAACATGATGCAAACAGTTTTCTATCTTAATGCATTAACATAAAGCTGAAAGATATAAAAAATTAAATCACTGAGCTCTTTATTCGCTGGCTGGTTGATATGGTTTTACGACTTTTTATGAGCTATGAAGGCAAAATAGAATTTCTCCTTAAATCGATCGTGGAAAACAAATTTTATGTCGTTGCGGACAACGTCTAATTTTGAAAAATCACAACTTAGCTCTTATTTTATCGTTGTTTTGTTTTGATGTAATGATGTAGTTATTGTATCACAAACTTGGGCCAAACTTGATTTCGAACTATTTGTAAAGAGTACATCTAGGGCTTGGAATATCGATGTCTTACACGCATATCATTTACAAGTAGCGTTGCCATCCGTCCAAATAAAGTCGGACAGTGTTAGGCTTTTTGAGCTCTTGTCCGGCCAAATTTGACTGCGTCCGGCCCGTCCGGATTTTTTTAGGATTTTTATATCTATCGTTCAGTCACTTCAGTCAGAAACGAGCGAGCGAGACGAGACTCGTTGTCTCGCCAAGACACGCTAGTTCACATACCTACTACCTACATATTCAATGTTACTAACCCCGGCCACGCCACCCCCGCACCACACACGCCTTCGAATTTTTTTTCAAACATACCTTTTTTTAGCGTCTGGCCTTGGGACTCAAAAGTATGGCTTTTAAATGTGTTTGATTCGATATTTTTGCGAACAATCCTTTTTTTCTTAGCATCCGGTCTTGGGACCGAAAAGTCCGGCTTTTTAACGGGTACATCCGGCGTTTTTATTTTTAGATATGGCAGCGCTATTTACGAGTATATTAGAAATCAGCTTTTGCACGTGGCTTATTCGCTTGCGTAAAAGTGTCTTCTATAATCTTTAAATAGTATCTGCAGTTTTCAGCTTGGCGGTTATTTTATCGACATCCTTTATAGATTGTTATGTTGAAGAGGATCACTACGATGATAATAAAAACCGCATTATTGTAGAGCTAAAATGGAACATACATACAAACAGACAGTTCAAGTTAGTTACTTTATACTAGACAATTATTATCTTTAAATGTTTGCGAATAATGAGAAAGGTTTTCTTTCAAACCTACACCAGTCACGGTTATTTATTTATTATTAATATTTAATTATTTATTATATTTATATATTTATCCAACTGTTTCAAACCTCATTCTGTTTAATGATTTTGTTTCTGATGCCATGGAGCAAGCGGACGTTATATATACTGATTATACTCGTAGCAAGGCATTCGGCAGAAATGATCATAAATTATTACTGTTAAAATTATAGAAGGCAGGAATTAGAGGTGACCTTTTGAGGTGGTTAACTTTATACAATGATAAATCGATCATAAGCAGTGGTATCGAGTAATTAGTATTTCTATGGTATCAAATATTTCTATTTCAAGATATTTTGTATTTCAAGTTTTAATGTAATACTTAATAATGTACTCTTATTACTAATTTAAGCAGATAAATCCAATTAATCAAGTTGTTACTACTTGTGGAGACTTTTAAATTACTTTTCTATCTATCACATTTCTATCTTTATCTATCACAAATTAATTAGGTTAAGTTTTTTATAAAAGTTTATAGTCTTCCCAAAAATGTAAAATAGAAATAAAAATAAATAATTAAAGTAAAAAACTTGATGATTACTTTCAATTGAATAATTTCAATATGACTAAGAAAGGTCATTATCAAGGCTTACTATGAAGTAGAACTTTTAGTTCAAAATATCTATTTCATACCATTTAAACTTTGACCTTCACTATTCCATTCGTTATATATTCGGTTATAGCCTAGGTCTCAATATTGGTACCAGTTAAAATTAAACAGTATATTTTTCTTCCAGTACAAACAGACACATCACTTTCAAGTTTGTTAGATATAGGTTAAAATTTGTAATTATTCCATCTTTTTAATAATAATTACTTATATAACTTAATATATTCTTGGTCTCATTTAAATAGTATCATTCCGGTTATCCTCTCTTTTATAGACTTTCCAACTAGATTATTCAATTTTACTAGGAACATTCTAAATCAACACAATTTTAGCTCATTGCTCAGATTGTAAAAGGTACTGATCAATAACTGGGGTCTAAATTACATTTCAAATCCTCCACTTTAATATTATTTCATGAATTGACGGTCGTAAACAATTTTTTTCTGGAAAGTAAATATTATAACCCTTACAGATCCGTCCAATACTAAAATGGTACGTGTTTAGCTGTCCTCGTACACGTGTAACAGATACTGGACGAGGAGAGTGACTAAGTCTGAAAGGTATAAAAGTGTTTAGCTGTCCTCGTACACGTGTAACAGCTACTGGACGAGGAGAGTGACAAGGTCTGAAAGGTATAAAAGTGTTTAGCTGTCCTCGTACACGTGTAACAGCTACTGGACGAGGAGAGTGACAAGGTCTGATAGGTATAAAAGTGTTTAGTTGTCCTCGTACACGTGTAACAGCTACTGGACAAGGAGAGTGACTAGGTCTGAAAGGTATAGAAGTGTTTAGCTGTCCTCGTACACGTGTAACAGCTACTGGACGAGGAGAGTGTCTAGGTCTGAAAGGTATAAAAGTGTTTAGCTGTCCTCGTACACGTGTAACAGCTACTGGACGAGGAGAGTGACTAGGTCTGAAAGGTATAAAAGTGTTTAGCTGTCCTTGTGCACGTGTAACAGCTACTGGACGAGGAGAGTGACTAGGTTTGAAAGGTATAAAAGTGTTTAGCTGTCCTCGTACACGTGTAACAGCTACTGGACGAGGAGAGTGACAAGGTCTGAAAGGTATAAAAGTGTTTAGCTGTCCTCGTACACGTGTAACAGCTACTGGACGAGGAGAGTGACAAGGTCTGGAAGGTATGAAAGTGTTTAGCTGTCCTTGTGCACGTGTAACAGCTACTGGACGAGGAGAGTGACTAGGTTTGAAAGGTATAGAAGTGTTTAGCTGTCCTCGTACACGTGTAACAGCTACAGGACGAGGAGAGTGACTAGGTCTGAAAGGTATAAAAGTGTTTAGCTGTCCTCGTACACGTGTAACAGCTACTGGACGAGGAGAGTGACTAGGTCTGAAAGGTATTAAAGTATTTAGCTGTCCTCGTACACGTGTAACAGCTACTGGACGAGGAGAGTGACTAGGTCTGAAAGGTATAAAAGTGTTTAACTGTCCTCGTACACATGTTACAGCTACTGGACGAGGAGAGTGACTAGGTCTGAAAGGTATAACAGCGTCTAGCTGTCCTCGTACACGTGTTACAGCTACTGGACGAGGAGAGTGACTAGGTCTGAAAGGTAAAAAAGTGTTTAGCTGTCCTCGTACATATGTTACAGCTACTGGACGAGGAGAGTGACTAGGTCTGAAAGGTATAAAAGCGTCTAGCTGTCCTCGTACACGTGTTACAGCTACTGGACGAGGAGAGTGACTAGGTCTGAATGGTATAAAAGCGTCTAGCTGTCCTCGTACACGTGTTACAGCTACTGGACGAGGAGAATGACTAGGTTTGAAAGGTATAAAAGTGTTTAGCTGTCCTCGTACACGTGTTACAACTGCTGGACGAGGAGAGTGACTAGGTCTGAAAGGTATAAAAGCGTCTAGCTGTCCTCGTACACGTGTTACAGCTACTGGACGAGGGGAATGACTAGGCCTGAAAGGTATAAAAGTTATCTGAAATTTTTAAAGAAAAGTTCCTGAAAAAGCTTACCCACACACAAAAATCAAGGCTTATAAGATGGTTTCCACAGCCCAAAAAAATCAAGCCTTAAAATAAAATAAAAGCCTTACAGTAGAGGCCTTAAAACTAAAAATTAGAGTTCTGTTGTTTTGGAAGATCCTTCTAACGATCCTGACTCTGCACTTACTACCCAAACCAAAGACTTACTACTAATATTAGTAGATCACAAAATTAACAGAACCCGTATTTTGCCAACATATTTATTAACATTGTGTCATGCATGATCCAACTGTTAATGTGAAATGTAATGATTTTGTAACAAAAATCTGAGGAATTACAATATTAACAATTATAATTTTTTGAAGTAACAAATCTAAGAATAGATGACTTTATACAATGAATTGTATACTAAATCGGAAAAGTTAATTAGGGAGCGCTGTGGGTTTGAAGGACATGACACTGATTACAAATTTTACGCCCTACCTAAACCCTTATATATCGGTGCCCCTATGCTGTTAATGTGTATTGTTCAAGAATAAATATCTCACATTTAATGTAAATGTGCTTGTCTCTCCCCGTGGTGCAATGGGAAGATATCTACCACTAACATACAGATTCGAGGATGAGTGTTTACCTGTAAATGTAAAACTACTCTCTCCTAGGCCTACTTCCTAACAGATTTGGGTGGAATAAATACATATATACATAACAAGGATTCTTGCGACTAGCGAGCCAAAAGTTCACTAGAGGAAGGAAAAGAATAGTTAGGTATCATGCTAGGTGCAATGCAGGGGAATTGGATAATTAACGGTAACTTGTGCAGTCTTACACTAAGCGTTTAAAGAGCTTTTTGCTGATCTGACTCAAAATAAATTGGGTTAGACGCGCGACGACCTCTAATGACGATTTCCCTATGCATCCACAGATAGCCACCTCTATTTACCAGAAGCCATCCAGACTACCCATCAACCCCATGCTGAAGGTACGATTTTGAATCAATCCCATAACTGTGTCCCAACTAAACACACTCTCTACTCAGACAATTCCGATGCTAATTCTTCACTTTGAGTGTATAAAATAAGTTATAAAATTAAAAAATGTAAGTCTGAGTTTCCTAATTATCGAAAAGTCCCAATAAAAATTACACGAATCACAAGGAAAATAACTGAACAAAGTGCAGGTAAAATCGCACCTCTGTCCAGCAGCAAGACGACGGCATCACAAAATTGATGGAAAGAAACTATCGCCCCAATAACTCCTACCGGCTAGTTAAAGATTCAAATTTCGGTGCTGATTAGCTAATCTGAGCGACCTCTCTTTCACTTGGTGTAACTTGGAGCACTCTGGTCATCTTGGAGTTTTTTTGTGAATTTCGCCATATGATGTGCTGAAATAAGGTCGATAATCTTACAATGTAACTACATAGACAGAATGGCGCCAGATTAGTTCTACACCACCTGTACTCATTTTTAACCTTAAATCCGCTACTATTAGGCAAACTATCTTTCACCAAAACATAGTTCCAGATAAATTGATGCGTTCGATTTCTCCCAAGGACCTGATATGGATTCAAACCCACATTTGGTGTAATAATCTAATTTGTTTTGAAGATTTTTTGTTTTTCATGTGTAACCCAAGGATTTTAACAATTTTAACCTCTATTTTAATTTGTTTTGATTGTGAACTAGCGATAAAGGGCCCCAATTGGGTCCAATCCGCTACGAGTACGAGTCCGAAGTTTATAATCTTGTCTGACACTTCCATGAGATATGGTGCTAAAAATTACAGTTTCAATTTTCATCGAAATCATTTTCCAATTAAATTTAACTTCTAAATTAGAATAACTTTTGTTCCAGTGACCCAATTTTCGCCTTTATGTCGGTCATATATAAGTGTAAAGTAAGCTGTCTGTATACAAAACACAACAAGTATAGCTCAGCGCTCGCAGCACCTAAGTAACAAAAGCTCTGCAGCTTCTAGTCACAACACACTTAGCTGCAGAACGAAACACTTAACTTGATTGAAGACTTCAAGCGCTAGAAGTAGATGAAATTAGGCCGGAAATTTAGTTGGCGCTGTCTTTGAGAACTTTCGTTTACGTGTCGTCAATAATGGATACCATATTATCTTCGATCTCAAAAGAGATTGCTACGTGAATAACAAAAGCAATACAATTTACATGCCACAGATAGACAAAGCGATGAATATAGATTCTAATATCTATAGAATATAGTGCAGGGGTAGCTAACAAGTCGATTGGTTTACCTTTATATGTAAAGTTGGCATGTTGCCAGATAAGGAACAATTTAAATATAGTTGCGGAAAAAGTCGATACCGCATTATCGATCTGCAACCGTGTCAGAAAGTTTGTATATTTTTATTAATGTATATAAGATGAATTTTGTTAATATAGCCAAATTCGTACTGGACACTCAGTAATTGGTCAGGAACAAGGTTTTATTATCCTTTTTCTGAAAAACGCCAAAAAAGGTAGGCTTCCTATACTAATTGACTTGTTGTTTGTAAATTAGTATAGGGGCACACACATATTTTTTCGTTTTTCACAAAAAAGGTAATTGAACTTTGTTCCTGACCACTTCAATAACCGAATATCCAGTATGAATTTAGCCATATCAACAAAAGTTACCTTGTTATTAATACTTAAAATACGTCGATTAAGTCACTCACCCACCACTCAATCACTCACTGATGATCATCAAAACCTCTAGGGTACTTCCTGAAGTGATAAAAAGCTAAAATTTGGTACGCAGGCTAGGAATAGCACACAAACAACAGGATAATTTAGAAAATTTCACCCTCAACCCCTCTTAAGGGGTTTGGTTCCATATTAAATAAAAATAAAAATTCCAAACTTCCTGAAGTGCTAGAAAGCAGAAATTTGGTATGTAGGCTAGGATTAGCACAAAAACGACAAAAAAATTGAGAAATTTTCTAACGTTTACCCTTCAACCCCTCTTAAGGGGGGCCGGTTCTGTATTATTAAAAAAATATAAGTATTCCCAACTTCCAAAATCTGAAATTTGGTATAAAGGCTACGATTTACTCAGCCAACAAGAAAAAGAGGCAAAGATAGAGAGTGGTCTATAAAAAATTCATAGCTGAGGCGCAAGAAATGCAGCCTGAAAAAATAAAAAGAAGTAGAGCATCTTACAAAAAGAAATGAAATACCATAAAAAATATTTCATTTAAACTAAGTCGCCAAGACTCATAAGCTCATAACGCTTTCACTATTAAAAAACTATAAGATCTCATGTAGAACCAAGTCCTTAACTCTACAATGCTTAACTCTACAAGCCCTAACTCTACAAAACCTACATCTTGGTCAAAAATTATGGTTTGGCCGTTTTGCGGCCGTCAAACAGACACTTCCATGAACTTATAATATTATGTCATGCAATAGGTCCATGAAACGGCCAAGCCATACTTTTTGACTAAGATGTTGGGTTTGTAGAGTTAGGGCTTGTAAAGTTACGCCTCGTAGAGTTAAGGGTTTGGCTCTACATGAGATCTGATAACTTTTTAACAGTGAAAGCGTTATGAGCTTGTGAGTCTTGGCGACCTAGTTTACATGAAATTTTTTTAATGGGATTACACATTTCCGCTCATTTTATTATATGTTTAGTATAGGTTTGTACAAGTGTTTTTTTTTATTTCATTTTTTTTGTTTTTGCTTTGTTTTGATATAAAAAACTCCGTGATTGATTTTTAATAAGATTGCAAGTATTGAATTTCATTTATAACGTTTTAAGCAAACTTAAAAAGATTAGGATGTCTCTCGTGGAAATCGACTTATAATATAAGGGCTGTGTAAATAAAATTGACAAATATAAATTTCAAGAAGATCCCCATAACAGTGTAGAGTTGCACTTTTGACTAATTTTACGTCGCTTGTTTATGAAACTTGAAACGCATCCCATATCCATTAGATATATTCTATAATAACGAAACGGACAGGACTAGTTGAAAGTGGCAACAGTTGTGCGTTTCGAGCTGTCAAACTTGTTTCGTTATACTGGCGTGGACTTTAGTAGATTACACGACAAGTGAAACCAAGAGAATTTCTTCGAGGCACAAAATTGGATCCCGAGAGCAGTGTAGTATTCTAGAGTAAATCGCAATCATAGATTTTAAAGTAGAATCTTGAGCGGAGCGAGGGATAGAAGAGCCGAGGTGAGTTTTTTCCACGAGCTATGTACCTACTCTACTTTCTAAATCTGGTATTCAGGCTAGGATTAGCACATAAGCAACGAAAAAATTAGGAAATCTGCAACTTTTACCCTCCCCTCAACCCCTCATAAATGGGGGTCCAGAACTGTAATATATAAAAATTTCTGTACAAACATTCAAAAGTCCTAAAAACCTACCCAGGTTATTATGCAAGTCAGGATTAGTAAGCGATAACAAAAAAAAATTAACAAATCTGTAACTTTCAACCTGCAATCCCTAATAAAGTGGGGTCCGGTTTCGTATTAAATAACATTTTCTATTCCAAACTTCCAAAAGTCCAATAAAGCTGAAATTTGGTATGCTGACTAAGATTTGCACAAAAACAAAGAAAAATCTCAGGAAGTCTGTAGCTTTCATCTTCTAACACCCCACCCATAAAAGCTGGTGCGAAGAATTAGACTTTGTAGAGTTAAGGGCTTGGCGCTCTTTGCGTAAGATCTCATAACATTTTTACAGTTAAAAGCTGTATGGGTCTTGGCAACCTACTTTACATGTAATCTTTTTGGTGGTAATACATATGTAACTTTTTTGTTCCTATTTATATTTTAGAAGTTCTATTCTTAGTAATCTAGCTGAAAGGGGGTAAGTTTTATTTTTACCATTAAATTTTATTTATGAAGTTTCATAATGTTTAGTATTGGAAGTCCAAATCAATAAGAATAATTTTGACAACAAAATGTGGTCGCTTCGCTTGATTTTCCAGTCCTAAATCCTATCTTAGTTAGTGTCAATGGTTAAAGCCAGTAATTATGGTCATGTTATGTTTTGTGGCCAATGGCGAGGTAGTCTCTAACACGTAGATTGTGTAGTCGTCACACCACGGTCCACAATAAGACTTTGTTATGAAATGGGTACAATTTTAGTTGTAATTGTTTTTGATGTCACACAAATAAATCTAATAAAATGTTCCTTCACAAAGGGTCTGTCCGGTACGTGACGAGTAAAAAAGTATATATTTTTTGTTAAGAGACACGTGTAGGGCTGGGCGGGACATTCGTTAAAGAATGCTGACCGTGAGGATGTGGGCAGGTTAACTTGTGATACGAGTACCTGTGTTTGTTTTTATTGCTTGCAGGTTCTGTTCTGATGAAAATAAAATTTCATTATCTTGATACACAGACTTACTTTTAGTTGAGTAGTCATCCATAAGTTGACTATAAACGTGTTTTTTGCACGTTACGTTACATTTTTTCATTGCTTTTTATTGTTACAGGCATTTCATTCAAGATCTCAGGTAAATAACATTTTCTTGTTCACTCACCATAATATCTTAGGAGTACAAAACATTTTATTTGTGACTTTTCTAGTTAACATTTTTTGTGATACGGGAGTTTAGAATTTATTACAATTGAAGTTTTCTTAAACAACTGCTAATTTTCTTTCTCATGAATAGGAAATATTTTACAAATTCCAAATAACTTTTCATATTTTCTTTTACAGTTATTCTTAGTATTTTATCAACAAAGGTTTTCATTCTTCTCATTCGTAACAATGGAAAAACCTGTAAAAAATTTGCGATGTCATTTGTGTCTTTGGCAAAGTATTGAGTTAAAAATATATTTAATATTAAAAAATATTAATATCTGTGTCGCAGCTAGCCGCGCTGCGTAGTTCCAGTGACATTATCAGATTTGTAGTTGATATATAAAAATATATGTACCTATACTTTGTAAATGACATGAGTACACTAAATTTAAAATCATAAATTTGCCCACATTATAATTCTACTTTTTCTATTTGCGTGTGTTAAGAAAGTGATGCATATATTTTTTCAAGATTTCTAAGACTCTGTAGTTTCGGATTTGTTTTTGTTTTAATTAAAAATGGAAGAATTACTTTTTATATATTTTTTGTTTACTTAAAATTTTCAGCTACCACCTAACGTATCTGGTACCCACGGGTCAGGCTTCTCCTATATTGGGGCCGCTGAATTTTTTATTATATTAGGCTAAGAGTTTTTGGCGAAATGAATATTTATTGACTTTCTGCTTGATTTTTGATATCTACACCTCAACCTCGTGGAAGACGGTATTGCTTTATCCGCAAACAATTCCTAAAAGATAATAAAGAAGATATTAATAAATATTCACTCAAATAAGTACGAAAAACAATAACATTATTACGATCTAAGTAGGTCGCCGTCAAATTGAGTTTACTTATCCATCCATCCGATGAGCCGCGCAGCAGCTCAGAACGAGATAAAAATATATTTTTATACCAGGTAATGAGACTTTATAATGTAGGTATACTGGATTGAGTTCCGAAAGATATTTATTTTCTTTCTTAAGCTTTATTGGAATTCATTTTATATTTTCAGCGGAGATAATTTACCTTTTTAGGGTCCCGTACCCAAAAGGCAAAACGGAGCCCTATTCGTGTCACTCTGCTGTCCATCTGTCTGTCTGTCTGTAATGTCACGGGTCTCTAGACGGAATGAGATAAAGACCTGAAATTTTGATATGTTGTATAAAATTTTGACCCAAAATCGAATATTAAATTAAAACTTATCAACTTTGAAAATAATACATTCAAACTGTCAAAAGACGGCCAATGTTACATTTATGTTAAAGTTAAAGTAAAGTAATGTTAAAGTAAGTTGTGAAACAATTATACGCATACTTACTACATATAACAGTGACGCGGTTGTCTGATCAAAATCTCCAAAAGGGAATTATTATAGCAGGAATGATTTCAAAACCCAAAAATTGGTTAATTTCAGTAAAAATATTAAATACAACAGATCAAGAAATAACTGTTGATCTCTCAGACTCAAAAATATTTTCGTTAATTTGCTATGACGTATGTAGCTTAAGTAACGAGAAAATATCCGTCGAAAGAATTAAAACATTACTGAACTTATTGTGCTTAAATTATTTAAATACTGAAGAACGAAATAGCATACAATCTATTTGCGCCAGGTATGCAGATGTATTTCAGCTGCCTGGAGCTGGTTGTCGATTATTTATCTATAAAATTTAATGCAACATTTTATATTGTTAAAAGATAACGTCACTCCCGCGTATTAAACCTTATACCTATAGATTTCCACATGCCTTAAAGGTTGACATCGAAAGACAAGTGAATAACGATGTAAATATTAAAATTGAAATAGTAATAGTATTGAAACAGTAATTGAAATAATCTAAAAGAAGTGTCCACATTCAAGTGGTCAAGTCCAGTTTTATTGGTTCCATAAAGCGCTGATTAATTCAGCGATAAAAGTGGAGATTAGTTATACAAGACGGTAAATTTCCCCTTCCGAACATTATAGATATTTTAGAGTCACTGTCAGGTAGTAACTATTTTTTTTTTTATTTGATCTGTCCCAATCGTACTACCGTATAACAGTGGAAGAAGAATCACGAATTTCATTTTCCTAGACGATTGTGTAGTAATTGAAAAAACAATGACTAATCATAATAAAAATCTAATTTCTGTATTATAGAGACTATGACAAGTTAATTTAAAATTAAATCCACTAAAATTTGAGTTTCTTCGAAAATACATTGTTTACTTAAGTCATAAAATTATGTCGGGAGGCATTTTTCCTGACTCTAGCAAAATTGATTCATTGCAAAATTATCCCAAGCCAATATGTGTGGATGACGTCAAGCGTTTCGTGGCCTTCACCAACTATTACAGGAGGTTTATTCATCGGTTCGCTGACATTGCGCATGCATTATATAAACTAAGCAAGAAAAAGGAAACTTAAGATTGTGATAGTGAATGTGATATCGCATTTGTGTGACTTAAGAGAGCTCTAATGTAACCACTTGTTTTGGAATATACAAATTTTTTAGAAGATAACATGCTTCAATTAAAAGATCAGTAATATCTAACCAAAACGGGAAGGCCTGTCATAGTTTATCACCGGCCGAATCTAACTACCCAAATATAGATTAAGAACTTCTTGCTATAGTTTGTGCAGTAAAATATTTTAAGCCTTATTTATATGGCAGAAAGTTATACATTTTTACGGATCATAGTACTCTTGTTTATATTTTCGGCTTTAAAGACCCGTCTAGTACACATAAAAATTCGGATTATGATTTTGAAATAATGCGGCTGCTGATACAGAATATTGACATGTAAAGATTTAAAAAATATGAGAAATCCAAGTATCACATAATTGACGTGTGCACAATAAAAAAAAAGGATGAATACTTTCCAGACTTAATTCAAATTCAAATTCAAATTCAAATTCAAATTCAAATTCAAATTCAAATTCAAATTCAAATAGTTTATTTTGCAAAGCAGGTATAGATATATACACTTTTTACACGTCAAATTTAATCTAATAAAGAAAATATATGTAATAGAATAATAAATGTACATGAACTAAATTAAAGGTTTATTTAATTTATGTAGCAATATATTTACGATTAAAATGATAGGTAAAATATATATTATACAAGGTAAAATCCAATCAGCCGCCCGAACCCATACCGGAGACCCGGCCAGGGACCAGGAACAAGGTTCAGTGATCACCAACCGAGCCCCCAGCACGAATCCAGGCGGCCGACCAAATCCCATCCTATATACTACATACTAATAGGTTACATATATAAATACATGCCTACCTCCGCCCATTCGATTAGTCTTGCTAAGAAGAAGGGCAAGAAACTTAGCAAGATCATGTCTTTTTTTCAATATAAAACTTATACTATACAATATATGACTTATATCTACTTTAACCAAGGGATAAGAAAATACAAGACAGTAGGAATTCAGGTTAATGAAAAAAAGACCTACTCAGATTTCTGATAATAATAATTTAAACAACCTATGGCTGCCAAACTTTTAAAGAAACCTTACGAATTAACCACTGGTATTTTCATTATGACAAAGATTATACATATATAAAATGACTTCAAGTCGTTACTTTAGTTAGATTATTAGAAAAAAAAATTACCATAAGCACATTTTGCAATAACAGATTTTTTAACCAATTACTATTTACCCAAAAAATACCTCACACCGCTTATACATATTGTCAGAACATCGTAGAATTGGGAATATCATGATCTGCCTAGGCGTAAATTATTTATATTAAAACTAGGGCTGCCGCCTCGCTCGGCTTCGCTCGGCTCCCCAAAATTTACATGTACATCTAACACGCTCCTCCTCCGCTCGTTGTCGCACCTATTTTTGACTTTTATGGAAAGATTTTCGATTTCATACTTTACGATCTGCCCACAACGACGACAAATAGACACATTATAGATAGGTAGAAAACTAGAAACAGTAGTCCAATAATGCCAACTTCCCACAAACCAAGTTACGAAATCCTTTCACAGAATCAACACTCATCAACAAATGGCAATAGCCAAAAAAATTAAAACTGATAAAATTTTTACTGATTTTTACAATCATATAGGTATGTATTTTAAAAATAAATAAAGTAATTTGTTTATCTTATTTATCACGTGATGAACCGAAGTTGTATTAATAATATAATGTTCGTTATTTTATTAAATACAAGTCAAAAAATATAATTGTATGTGCTGTAAAACGCTAAATTTAATATTAATGTATGTGTAATTGACCTGTCATAAGTATTTATGATGTACCAACATTGCAAAATAAATTATTTATTCTACTTTTCTTATAGCATGTAAAAATATTACCAGAATAACTAGTCGCCCAAGTTCAATTTGGTTAGACCGGAGCATTCTGATTGCGCCTGTTTTTCTACCAAACGACGGCAATACTAGCGCAATGAGACTGGAGTCACTTGAATTGCGGTCGTTGTTATTGCACAGAACCCCAAAAACATAGCAACGAGCTCTTACAAAATAAGCAGTAAAATAAAATCCGAGTAAGCGCGCTGTATTGCAATTTTAGAAACCTGAGCAGCAGCTTTTAGACAAACTGGTGAAGTGTTTGTTACAAGTACAAAGTGTGAGCGATAGGGCACAGTTTTGAAACAGTTTGGTATGGCAGCTGTAAGTAAGTATTAATATTGAATAATACATACATTTATTGAAACATCTTTTGAGTATTAGGTACATCATCGTAACACTTTAAGCAATGCCGTAATTTTCGTAATTTGTGCTATCAAAATAAATAATATTTTAAGAGGCCAGAGAGAGACTCCACACGTACAAACTTTTTCAAGGATTTTTCTAACTTTAGGTAGGTATATATCGATCCAATTATCCGACCCCTGGTGATGACACCTCATAAAGAGCCAATTGCTAAAATATATAATATGCTATATTAACTCGAAATTCAAATGAACGTATAGATGGCGCTAGCTGTAAATACATCAATATAGTATATCGATGTTATAGTAATATATTTAAAACTGGAATTTGTAACGAGTATGGATCTGACCAGGATAATAAACCCTGAGCTTACTTTTATCTGCTTAGCTTTTTTTTAGAAACAACAAACTTAATAGCATCTAATGTAAATAGCTATACCAGAATACCTCCTCCGCAAACGTTCTATCACAGAAGACAATGTCGCGATCCCTCCACTGTCTATGCAGTCTTTGACTTTTATTGGAGACGTGACTTGACTAGGAATCGAACGATTACTGGTAGATAGGTAAATGGGTGAGTGGGAGGTGCCGTGATTGTTTGACTGTTTGAAAGGGGGGAATATGTCTCAGCTAGCAATTATGTATCGGCCGACAACTTTCTACATATCAGATAAGTCAGACTTTGTACACGACGCAGACTTTCAATAAATGATTTTAAGACAATTATAATAAGTAAATACAGTCCATTGTCAATATGATTATGAATAATATCGGTAAACACGACACTAAAACATAACCTAACCAAAAAGGGACTAAAATAAGTTAAGCATTTTTTGTGTTCAATTCAGATTCGTCAACGAACTAAATTTTGTTGCCCTGTTTATTTGATTTTGCGAAGATTAAATTGAATTCACAGATTATTAAAAATAATTAACGATATTGGTTTTGAAGGTGGTCCACAGACCACAAAATTTTATAAAGGAATTTTGGCTGCGTTTAGTTTGAAGTCAGACGAGGCCCGCCTAACACCGACAGCAGGATAGCATGTTCAATTACAACGCGTGCAAAAGAGATAGCATGTTAGTCCGACGTCGCTTGACGATAAAACTGAACGCAGCCCTTTATAACCTAGAATTTTGGGATTATTAAGTCGAAAAGATTACAACCATTGCAAAACCAAGCGGAATTCAGAATAAATAGGTAGAGAGCAATCAAAGAAATAAGTGATTAAAGCTATGGACTGGAAGAAGAGCTAACAAAAGCGGAGAAAATTGTTTCAGAAGTCCCATAAAAGAAAAAATAATGGTTATGTTCTGATCAAAACAGATGATTAAAAAGTGCTTACAGGCTTACACTGGCTAGTTTCCTATCCACTATGATGTCTTAAATTAACCTAAATATTTATAACTTTAAACTCTCGCGTTTCGTACACATTATAATATATATAATCGGGTCTACCGCGATAAATTATTACCTTTTTTACGAAAAAAAGGTAATAATTTTTACTGCGCCTCGCCATACTTGCCAGTTTCCCGTAGACCACGAGACATGCAACTGTCTCGAAACGTCGGGTGTCCCCTTTTCGTAAAAAAGGTAATAATTTATCGCGGTAGACCCGATTATATATATTATAACCTAAATATTTGTTTTCAAGTGCTAAAATATTACAACAAAGTATTTAAACACCTTTATTTAGTTTCACAAAATAAACCTTTTGCCAAGTTTCTTGGACATAATTACTTCTGTTCCAAGTAGGATATTTTTCATTTACGAAAATAAAGAAAAGGTACCATTGGCCAAGAAACAACAAGCACAGTCGCTTCGAGAACAGTAGTCAAAGAAAACTCTTATCATCCATTGAAACGCCAAGCAGTTCAAAGTTATATTGACAGTGAAGAAAATGAAATGAGGTGATCACGATTGAGGGCATTGTTAATTTCCCTCACGATAAAGCCAATGATTACTTACTACTAATGAGAGAGGTACACAAGTAAACTTAACAAACTTCTAATACCTTTAAAATTTTAGTTGGGGCAATACACCTGTAGCGCCAAGGTCTTTGTCGTCTGACCTTATATATACAAAAAACTATAGCGATAAAAAAAAATTGGGCACATATGAGAAATAAAAAAATTAAAATTTTAAAAACATTTTATAAAATACAATATGGGTAATAAATTGTAGGTATTAAAAATCTGATTGTAAAAATATATAATCTGACTTTATTTAGTTTTATCTATTTCGAGAAATCCTTTAAATACCACAAAAATGTATGTCCCCCCCTTATCTACAAAATTGGAGAACCGAAAAGATAAAAAAAATTGTCGTAATAATTGTGTTTACGTAAAGATTACAGGAAAAATAAAACGGTTGAAAAATTCATGGAAAAAAATGACAAAATTAAATTTATCATCCACAATATACGGAACCCTAGGTACGTGAGTCTGACTCAAACTTGGCCGGTTTTTCTCTATCGCACTTAGAAGAAGCACTCAAAAGCAGCCCTGCTTTGTCTCGCTCATAGTGCAGTATCCGGTGTTTACGTAGGCGTCACCGTTTATTTTAAGACATCTGAAAGTCATCTTCGCTATGTTTCGTGCAAAAGCATGACTTGAATAAAATTATAGTTTTGTGCTTTGGTTTTTTATTTGATAAGGGGTGGTAGCAGCAGGTACCTCTTGTCTCCTGGAATAAGCATTTTGAAAATAAGTATGCAAACGCAGCTTTATTCTATAAAGATCAGTATGAATTTGTATTATGTAGCTGCCACAAACATATACCTATTGGAAACTATTTAATCAGAGTATCTTGATTTATTTGGGAAAAAAGGTTGTGGTGTAAATACAAACAGTACTAAGGCAGTTCATAAAAACAAGACAAGACAGAAAGCCAACACGTCATATTCCTCCACAAAAACGATTAGAAAACTTTCGGAAAGAACTTGTTAAGATTTAATCGTCACGAAATATGTCTCGACTAAAATTAGTCCATTTTTAGTTTAACATTTCTAAAATGTGACAGTTAGATGGTCACTCCGAATTGGAAAATTGTGTTTTAGACTTAAATTAATTCGACCTAACTACAATTAGTTTGTTCCTGTCGAAGGAGGTAATGTTGTGTTTTTCCGAATAGCAAAAGTAATTTGACATAGCATAATGTTTAATCGCGCGCGACGCCACTATTTGAATCTCAAGTGCAAGGAGCGTGACGTAATGTTTAATCGCAAAAACATCGTGTCACGCTCCTCACACTTGTGATTCAATTAAGTTGCGTCGCACGCGATTAAACACTATGCTACGAGTGCTAGTCTCGTAGCATAGTGTTGAATCGCGCGCGACACCACTGGTTGAATCACAAGTGCGAGGAGCGTGACGTAGGTACTGTTTAATAGTAAAAACATCGTGTCGCGCTCCTCGCTCCTGTGATTCAAATAAGTTGCGTCGCACGTGATTAAACACTATGCGACGAGTGCTGAACAGATTTATTATTTTTTTCGCATATGCCTGTATAAAGTTAATTATGATTAAACACACTTCGGTAAACAACTTCAAGAGTAAAGAATCTCAATAAAGATTAACGTGAAAATTTCGTACACTATAAATAATGAAAATAGCAAGTATTTTTTGAAAAAATTATAGTCGAAGGCGCCTCTTCTGAGCGTCACCTGAAAATAAATCTATTGATAAAGTTATTTCTCTTAAACGCTATGTTTAAAAATTATGAAAAATATAATAATATCTATTGTTACTCAAACTATAAGAAACAACTTTATTTTAGAAAATTATTCGCAAATAAGTTTTTTGGATTTTATGTGCATAGTATTCGTTCTTGCTTACCACTTGCTGAACGATGAAGTAAAACTACATGCTCTAAATAGTAAATAGCGTCAATTTGTGCCCAAAATAATGGCGATAAGGCTCATCACCCATCACATTGGGACGTAATAATCGTCGGTAAAACGCGGTGTACCGAGTCTGGACTGTGACTTGCATTTCATTGTTCACACTCGAAATACCTCTGACACTAGGATTCATGTCTTGACGATATATTATTATTATTAATGTTATTTATCATATGATGTTATTAATATCAGGCGCGTGTGGGGCTGAAGCCAACACGTAAACACCCGTTAGAAAATTTAATCTAAATAATATTATTAATTATTATTATTCTCGCGTATAAGAAACAGCATGAAAATATTGTTCAAAGTCAAGCTGTTTTTGACTAAATGTAAGTAAAATTGGTTATTTCTTTGAAACCACTAATGTTATACTCGCCCGCACTCCCGCCATGTCAAGAGGTATGGATAATATGGATATATTTATGTGTTTAATTCACACTTATGTACTCGTCCGCACTACCACCATGTCGAAAACTATACATTTATGTGTTTATTAGTGTGTTTATTGTGTAGTAGTCTACTCATACTCGTACTGATTTTTTTTTATTTTTTATTTTTTTTATGTTGTACATTTCTTAATTTTAAATTTTAAATTGAATTGTTGTTGTTGTTAAGTATATGGACTATAAAAAAACATAGTTTTTATATTGGTCTGAAATAAAAAACATATTATTATTATTATTATTTCGAGAATTTTTGATCTCGTCTCTCCCTCTTGGCCGAAAGAATTTAAAGAGAGAGAGACGGTACATCCCTCGGCAGAAGCACAGTCGACCGAGGTTCAGAGCCCCAGGGAAAGAAACCGGCGAACGATGCGAGCAGTATCGAGCAGAACCGCCTTCTGCATCCGCGCTGGAAGCGAACTGCCGCGGAATCCCAAACATCTCAGGTTGGTTTCAAGACTGGTTGGTATTAACCCGTTCGCGGATAAAACAACTGGGATTATTTCGGTGGATGCCACGCCCCACATGTCGGTAACCTCGTGAGCCAGGTCGAGATACTTCCTCCTCTTCTCGGTTTCGGCTTTCACGAGGTTCTCATCGTGTGGGATTGTGATATCCACCAAAAACACCCGAGACTGCGCCCGGTCCATCAACACGATATCAGGTTTATTCGTGAGAATAGTCCTATCCGTGATGACAGACCGATCCCAGTAGAGTTTTCTAGTACTGGCGCCGGTGAGTACTTGTAATATGGCACCTTCTGATTTACGAGGTCGTACTTGTGGGCGAGTTCTTGATGAAGGATTTTGGCCACTTGGTTGTGTCTGTGCAGATACTCAGTGTTGGCAAGAGCGGAACACCCGGAAATAACATGTCGGAGAGATTCTCCAGGATGGGCACATGCCCGGCAGATGTCCTGGGTCCCATCCTTGATAATGTATTTCCGATAGTTGCGCGTCTTGATCACCTGATCTTGTATTGCACAGACAAAACCCTCGGTTTCCCCGAAGAGGTCACCAAAGCGCAGCCAATGCATGGAGGTTTTTTTGTCAACATGAGGCTCGTGAAGGGCCTTGTGAAACCTCCCGTGCAATTCCTTTCCTCGCCACACAGACTCTCGTTCAGCGGTGCTAAGTACAACCGGGTCGCGCCATTCTTCGCTGGCTAAGGACAAAGGGGTGAGTCCTTTATCACATGCCACGACTTCTTTATGGATTGCATCATCCGTTTTCGACAGGAAATAATCCCTGAGACTGCATATTTCACGGTTGTGCATAGCCTTGGCGTTTAAAAAGCCTCGACCACCACACTTCCGCGGGAGATACAGTCTCATGACCGACGATTTCGGATGATGCATCCTATGAAGGGTCAGGATTGTGCGGACTTTTCTGTCCAGAGCATCTAGTTCGGTCTGAGTCCATCTGAGCACTCCGAATGTGTACATGAGAACAGGCATGACCCAAGCATTATAAGCTCGTACCTTATTTCCGCCCGACAAAAAGCTCTCAAGCACTTTTGTCAAGCGATTATAAAATACCCCACAAACGGCTTGTTTCATGTCTGCTTCATTCACACCGATTGTTTGGGACATGCCCAGATACCGGTATGTTTCAGTCTCAGAAAGGGATTTCAATCGATTCGAGCCGACATCGACTCCATCGGAGCGAACAACGTGACCCCTCTCCACATGCAAGACCGCACACTCTTCGACCCCTAGCTCCATCCTGATGGAGTTGCTGAAATCATCAGTGATCTTCAACAACTCCTCCAGTTTCTGAGCTGTGGGGCCAAAAAGCTTCAGGTCATCCATGTAGAGAAGGTGCGATATCCGCATTCCTCCCCTCCGAAACTGAAAGCCCGCCGCTGATTTCTCCAAAAGTTGACTCAAAGGGTTCAGCGACAAGCAAAACCAAAGCGGGCTCAGACAATCACCCTGGAAAATACCCCTTTTTATCCGTATTTGGTCATCGGCATCCGTCATTTTCTCGCCTGCTAGACTAAGGATAGTACTCCATTGCCCCATACATGCTTCAAGGAAGTGTCGAACTGTATTGTCGACTTTGTACAGCTCAAGGACCCTTAGGAGCCAAGAGTGGGGAACCGAGTCGAAAGCCTTTTTGTAGTCTATCCAGGCGGCGGAGAAGTTCCGACGGTTGCGTCTGACCAGTTTGCCAGCGACCGCGTCAATGAGGAGCAGCTCCTTGCTACCGCGGCTACCACCCCTACATCCGTTCTGAGCATCCGAGATGATGTGATTTTCAACAATGTGTTGAGAAATCTTGGAGTTCAGAACGGAAGTAAGCGTCTTGTATAGAGTACAAAGACACGTGATGGGGCGGTATTTCGATGGATCCGCGGTATCTTCGCTTTTTGGAGCTAAGTGAGTGACTCCGGTAGTTAAGAAGTTCGGGAGCGTACCATCGTCAAGGGCCTGTTGGAACTGCCTTGCGAGGGTAGCATGGGAACGCCAGAATCCTTTCAGCCAGTAATGCTGCAGTCCGTCTGGTCCTGGACTTTTCCAGTTCGGGGCTTTACGGACCGCAGGAGTTACGTCCTCCTTTGAGATTCTGACTGGGTTCATTGGCGTGATAGACGCACATGCTCCCTCGACAGCTTCGAACCACGGGCCTTCCTGATGAGTGACTGTGACCATAGGCTTCGCCAGAAGGCGACTACATCAGCCTGCTCCGGTCGAGCGCCTATCGATCTCATTTCCGGACGCTCCAGAGTTCTGTAAAACTTCTTTTGGTCACTTTCGAAGAGACGATTGTGTTGGTGCCTCTTTACCGTTTCGGAGTATCGCCTTAATCGCTTACCTCAAGCAGCAATCTTCTGCTTCAGGTAGTCGATGCGCTCTGTTAGGTTTTGGTTAAAGTCTGGGTGCGATATATCAATGTCTTGCCCAGCAAATGCCTCCGCAACAAAGCGCATCACTCTAGGCCTCGTGTTGCCTGACCTGAAGCTGGTCAGTTTGCCGATAAGGATCCTTGCTCTGGTGATACGGCGGTTAATTCTGCGTTGCCAGGCTGGTATCTGACCACTTCTGGGAGTGATTGATCCAGTACCTGGCATACGAACGCCAACTATCCGGCAAACTGCCATAGCGGCGCTGAATAGCACCGTATCCGTATCCCAGAGGTCGATGCTGCTTTCCAGAAATGGAGGCAGCACCTGATTAATGACCCCAACGACATCCCGAACCTTGATGCTCAGAGGCACTCGGGGAAGCCGAGGCCTCAGTTCCATAGGCACTTGGCGATACTCTACAATCGTCTCTTCTAATATGCTCCTCATTTGCTCTAAATCCTGGGAGACCGTTTCTGCAATGTTTTCTTCTGCGACATTTTGTGGATTAAGTTCTGACTCTTCATTGCCATTTGGTTGGGTAGAGACATCTTCCACATGTGGTGCATTATCCATTACAGGAACAGTCTCGCGTCTCAGTTGTTCGAGTTCGGCAGCGTTAAATACGTTAGAGCGCTGTATATACCGAACTCTGTCCGCTAGGTTTTGTTCCGTGACAGTTATCGAGGGCTCCAGCAACAGAAATTCGCGGAACATTACTGCTCGATATCCCGTTGCACCGGTATTGCCCCCCGTTGCTCTGAAGTACGCGCGCATGGCATTGGCGTTCATTTCGCTTGACCATCTCATGCGCCGTACTCTCTCACTAGCGGCGAGTGCCGAGTGCTGGGTCTGTGAAGACCCTGCCGACACCAAGCCAACTGGTGGTGATGGTGGATTGGCGGACTGGTCAGGTGGTTGGACCAGTCTGCGGTTTGTGCTGGCGGCTCGCATGCTGCTACGTCCAGCGCCAGCCCCGGACGCGCCCTGGCGATCACCCCCAGGTAGCGGCCCTATACGTTTACCATTATTCCTTTCCATCATTAAGAGTTTGCCATTGCCCTGTTAGCCGTGTAAGTTTTGTACACGTTGTCCGCCTCTTACGTGGCCTGCTGTTCGGCTCGGACGTAGGGTTGGACTTTAATAATATTTATTAGGAAATTTACACGAGATCATTACAAAATACAATAAAATAATAAGGCATACAGACATACATACATACAGGTATAAATACAACAATAACCAGATAATTTTCCCGTACTGTCCTATAGTGCGATTCATAAATTAATTAATTGTGCTTTCAATTTAATTCGTTAGAAATATATAAAGACGTATTTACGCGCAACAGGAGGCACGTCTTTGCACCCCCTCATATGTTTATCAGAGTGCTAGCCTGTGACTAAAACGGGTACACATCCGAGCAAATGCCATAAAAGGTTTTGCCGGCGACAATTTGCTAAATCTACCCTCAAATTCGTTCAAAAGGCTGCGACGAGCAACAAGCCATAATCGGGTTACTTTTTGTCAAGACCACTGAGGGTTGGCTTTTTGTTTCCATATTTCAAGGGAACGAGATGCTGGATGGACATTTGTTTGTTTTGAAACCATCTTCTGACAGCGTTGCCACGAATAAAATATATTCATAGCATAGTAAATATGTCTCAATATGCAAAATATGTATATTTATTATTATAAATATAATAAAGCCTTTATTATACTTTTTAATAAATGTACATATAAAAATACGTTAAAATTAATAATAGTGAAATATATTTCGGGCCATTCGGGCCCGGCATTAGTCACAAATAAACAAAGAAGTAATAAAAAAAGAAAAAAGAAAAGTCGTAAAGTGGCAATGGTGTCGATGTATGGCAGGCGGAAGCGTGTTGTGTGTGCGGACCGACCGCGATCACCACACAGCTATGGTTGTGAGAGCTTACCTAATATTGCTACTATATAATTTAATATAAGTACCGAACTCCGCAATCACTGATAAACCCTATGGGTTTTTATTGATTGTGCATTAATGTAACTAGGTTAAGATTTTTGAAAATAAAAAACTACAAAAAATATATTTTTTTTTTTAATATTCCGTTTTGGGTGATTTGATCAACGATATTGATAAAATACTGTAACCATTGCGGTGCGTTGTTCAATGGAACAAAAGTGCAGGCTGTGCCTTTTCGTGTGTTTTCCCGAACCCAGTTCTATTCGCGTTATAAGGCTATCATTACGGCGCGAAACGACAGGACAGTGACTTATACAGGACAGATCTTTCAGATGAGGGGTACAGAAACAAAGAAGGCAATCTCCTGTTTAGACAGTTTTACAAAAAAATTATAAAGCCTTTAATCTCTAAATTGACATTATCTTGTATTGCGAAAGGTCAGGTGGAATCGAAAAACACAGCGATGACAATAAACTTCACTTTATTACTCAAATCTATCCCCGCGTTCCTTCATTAGCATCGTTTATTTTTACACAAACCTCACTACGTAGCCTTTTCCAGCGCAGGAGATGGTGTGATGAGGTTACGTTTCCAGAAACGCTTTTGAATGGAATTATTAAAATATAATATAATGTTAGTTTTACTTATGTAGTGACACATTATGTAATTTGATTATGCAAGCTATGTGCGGCGTATTGAGCCCGCTGCCCGCGGATTGCAGACATCTCCCAGCTTTCATGTGACATACGCGTCACGCATACCTACCTGTAATTATTGTCTGACTCCATATCAGAAGGTTGCGTGTTCAAATCACGTTGGGGTCACCACTTTGGTAGACTTGGTAAACTTTGGTAGACTAAATTTAGAGCCTTTATGATGTTTACTATAGTACCAATATATATTATGAAGTGAAATAAAAATAATCTTTGAGTAGGTAAAACTTGGTGTCTGTATTCCTTTATCGTAAATAATAACAGGTAGGTATTCACGACACGTATTTCACAAGAAAACTGGGAGATGACTGCAATCCGCGGGCAGAGTGCTCGATTCACCGCACATAGTTTGCATAATCAAATTACATAATGTGTCACTACACTTACATAATCCCTTCCAGCGTACAAAAATAGGAACTGGCATGATTTATTACCTGGCTACCTCAGAAACTATGAGCCTGATTTGTAAATATTTATTTTTCTTATTTTATTACATATTTTATCCTATTTTGGTACCACTTTGAACAACTTTGTGCATTTTATACATCGATACATAGTCGCAGTTGGGCTGAAAACAGAAAATAACCACAGACTAAAACGAAATAAAAAATATTTGTGATGATTATTTAACTTACAGGTAACTGATATAATATAAAAAAAAGCAAAATTTACTAATTTCAAAAATAGTAACGATTGAATGATGTACTTTCATCGGCTTATTGTTGAAAGAGTAAACCTTCAACGTTACTAACGTACTCGACAACACTCATTTCAATATGATATTTCTGACAACTAGCAACTAAAGAGTAGTTGATTCTTGGCTGGGCGTAAAATGATCGTAAGTGTTTCATTTCAATAGAGATAATAATAAGCTCTAGTTTGTTAAGAGGAGGGCCTACCCTAGCAACTTTTACGATTATCCGTTTAGCACAATAAGTCCAATGGCAAAGACCTTATTTGCTTTTGATAGAGGCGATTATATGTTGGCTCATTGGCCTCTTTTTTTTGGACGCGTACATAATACTAATGATTAAGCAGCGAAACAACAAATTGATGTGTTTAAGCTAATACTGAAATATTTTGTATGGAAAAAAATATTGGATTTAAGTAGAATCCCTTATTTCTATTACATATCTAATGAAAAAAAAAATAAAAAAAATTGATCTCTTAACCGCGTTCTTGAAACGAACGTTTGGAAACGAAATAAAAGAGAATAGAATGATTTTTTTTTAACAAAAGTATAAATCTTGATAATTTGTTTATAAGTAGATTCCCTAAATAAAAAATCAATAATGAAATATATTTTTTTCAATGCAGGGAAAATCCGAATTTCTTCAAATAAATCCTCGAAATTCTGGCGTTGTTCGAGCTTTAGGCTCATGTACAATCTTGACTTAAAAAACATGATATTGTGAATAAAGTCAGGCAATCTACAAAGGCTGGATTTATTAATTGCTGTTTTGTAGCTAATTAAAACAATTTGACCCCGGCAACTTTTACCACGTTAAAGGGTTGAATTGTTCATTCATGTTTTATTGTGGGTACTGTGGATATCTATTAATAGTTTTATTTCTTGCTTTATTTGATAAAATTGTATATATTACGTATTGCTGATGATGTCGTTAATAACACAAGCTAAATATACAGATATCATTTATTATGTAATAATTAAAATGTAATATTAAAAATAACCTAAGTTAGTTTCTATTAAGTTATAATCACCCGGTTAACGAGAGGTCCCGGGTTCGAGTCCCTGTTCAGAGCTCCTCACATACAGATTAACTTTTCTTTCTGCGTTTCTATACCGCAATGATATATTGCGAATTAGTTTCTCGTTGTTGTCAATAGAGCATAAATAGGTATAGTATATCGGTTCGTTTGTATTTGATGGTCTTTAAACTAAAATAGTACAAATAGCAAGCACCTGTTTGTAGAAACAACAATAACGTTGGTCATTTGTCTACATCCCGTCGGAAATGATGTGAAAATTAACTGAAACTAGCTGAAAGATTTATTACCGTAACTAGACGTTTACAAATTTCAAATAACGATCATTCTGCTGCACGGAAACATATAATAAACTTAAGCCTGTCTTCCAGAGGGGTGAGGCATCCATCAACGATCCTAACAAATTCTTTCGTTTCTTCTACATTCAAAAATCGATCACACATGTAAAAAAAACCGGCCAAGTGTGAGTTAGACTCGCGTATCTAAGGTTCCGTATCGCGGATGATGAATTTAATTTAGTCATTTTTTTTCGTGGATTTCTCAACCTCTTTATTTTTCCTGTAATCTTTACGTAAACACATATTACCATGATTTTTTTTCATATTTTTCCGTCTACCAGTTTTGGAGATAAGGGGGGATACATATTTTTGTGTTTTTTTAGGATTTCTCGAAACCAGTGCCAGTAAATATGGTAAAAGTAAAGTATATATTTTTACAATCAGTTCTTTAAACAGTTTGATAACCATACTGTATTTTTAGGATAAAAAATTTAATTTTTCTCACTGCTGTGTCTGAAATTTTGAACAATTTCAAAATATTTCATATCTTTTTTACATCGTGATATGTGGGTAAATTAATGCTTTTATTTTTGTGCCAAATTTCAAATCATTACATTTAACGGTGCTTAAGGGTCCGTTTCGCCAAACATGCTCTCGCGTTTGGGCAATTTAGCATATTAAAACAAAATATTTTTAACAAATAAAATTTGTGTAGGTATTTAAGGGGTTGAACTACATTATGATATTTCAGATTTGACACAAGCATCACAATCATTGAGAAAAAAATCGGAAATATCAGTAAAATCACGGAAAACGTAATTTGCCTTTGGAACTAGTATGATCAGTCTACTGATCTAACTACAAACTAAAATATTTTTTTACAGAGCAAAGAAATGAAAAAAGCCTTTACAGATTTTTATTATTTTTTATTTCTTTTCGTTATTTTATAAGAAATACTCAAACATTCTACATTTTCCTGTACAGAAAAATTACGCAAAAAGAATTTGGAAGTTTGTGTATTTCTTTTTAAATAACGAAAGGAAAAAAATATTTATATTTTATATGAATAAGGAACCTTGAACTCTTTACGTAAAAAAAATATATTTCAATTTGGAACAAAAAAAAAATTTTGCAACGCTAAATTACATTTTTCGTGATTTTAGTGATCTTTCCGATTTTTTTCCCGATGCTTGTGATACTTGTGTGAAATCTGAAAAATGATAATGTAGTTCAACTCCTTAACTACCTAGACAAATTTTATTTGTTAAAAATATTTTGTTTTAATATGCTAAATTGTCCAAACGCGAGAGCATGTTTGGCGAAACGGACCCTTAAACTATAATGCTGTGACATACGTACGGACGGACAACGAAACGGAGTCTCACCATAAATGTTCCGTTTGTACCTTTTAGTTACTACGGAAACATAAAAAAATGGGACTAGGGTGCGGTCACAAAAATAAGTAACAAAGCGGAGGTAGATAAAGTAAGGGGTGATAGCTCAGGGCTAGAACGCCGGCCTCTCAATTTTGAAATTCAGTTTCAATAATCGGTAAATTATCGGAATTGATGTGCATAGTGTTTGTTCTTACTTACCACTTACTGAACGGTGAAGGAAACATCGTAAAGAAACCTGCACGCCGTAAAAAAAGCGGGTATTTGTGCCCGAAGTACGGCGATACTGCTCACCACTCATCACGTTGTGAAGTTATAATTGTCGGTGAAACGCGGGTGTACCGAGTGTGGAACTTGCATTTCATAGTTCACACTCGGAACACCTCTGACAACCCTTTGGGGATTCATGACGTATATATTGTAAAACACAGTAGGTACATATAAAACTGCTTTTGATGTTATTATTACCTGATTGCAGTATAGGAGTTGATACATTTTTTTTACTGTCATGAAATACACGCTGCATTGAGTTTTGCTATACGAGGCAGTGAAACATTTAATTTTTATAGTTTTAAAATGGGTTGGTGATATTTTGGACCTTCGCCAGTTGAGTAGAAATCACATTACACAAGGTGTAACAGAAAGGTGTAATCATATTTGAAGAGCTTATTCAGTCCATGGTATGGATCAACCTTTACTATGGATCAAATGCTGTATCCGGAAAAAAAATTAACTGTTTCATAGAAAAATGCAATCCCGCTCGGCCGAAATGTTTGGAAGAGCAGTTTTTTTTTTGCGTTTTCAGGTTTGGTTCCATAATAAAGGTTTTTCTTTACCATTGAATGAATAAGCTCTTCATTTATGGTTACACCTTTCTGTTACACATTGTATATTATAACGAAATAAAGTCACCTACCTTTTCAATGGTAACACAAGACATTCTACCTATATTTATACGTAAAACCTACAGATATCTGTGGTCCAACTAAATCAAATTATAATAAAATTACTCGTTCAGAAAAAAATTGTAGCTTTATGAAAATGCAAATTATGTTGTTTTACTTATATTCATTATAAATTTATAAGTTATTACTTAAAAAGTGACCTTTTGTTACGAGTAATGTGAAAAGCCTGAACTTCAAAGATAAACTTTGAAAAAATAAAGTAGGGCAACGAAAAAGTCTGTATAAGTGGCCTCCCAACTCTTAAATTCACTCTCAACCGAAATTTGCTTCCTTCATTTCGGAGATAAGACAAAAAGAAACGAAACAATGACGGAATCCAATCTGCTAGCCGTGTTATCTTTCACATTAAATGCCTTTTTAACCATTTATAATTAACGCCAGAAGAACAATAAAGAGCAATTTAGTTTGAACAGCTTCAATAAATGTGGAATATTTACAGAAACTAACACACGTAATGGAAATAATACATCAGGAGCTTAATCTAAATAGGCAACTATTTACAACTAGCTGATAGCATCGCAGCCCACAGTCGAGTAAAACCGAACTACACATGGAGTTGTATAAATACAGACATATAAGATTAAATAATACATATTAGTTGGCGAATCTCAAAACATAGATAGTACTCGGTTGTATGAACAACTTTGGCCTTTCGATACATTTTTTTAACTACTTCTCATTTAAATTTACCTGAATCAGACTGATGCACTTTAAGGGTGCATACAATGTCAGATTGAGCACCTCATTTTACGTATTAAGTTTTATCACGACTAATTTCACAGAGGTGTACGATAAATGCAAAATACAATGTAAAATGAAAACAGGTAAGAGCCATGAATGTAAATGTGAGTGGTCACGCAAAAAGGGACCTGAAGGACCTGAAAGAATTTGGCAAATAAGAACTTTTAGGGATAAGTTTTAAAATTCGTTTTTCTCGGGATAAATGTTTCCATTTAGGTCCCGTTCCGCGTGAACACTCACAAATGGATAAATAATAGAATTATACTTATACACGTCAACAAAAAGCAGAAATTACTTGATATCTGTAAAGCAGCGTAGTATTGCTAAAACGACTTTTATTGACAATGCTTAATAAAAGCTAACAGACGTAACAACAATAACTTTTTGAAAGTTTAAATTGCTAATGTTACACTGTCATACAAATAAGACAAATGAATTGCTTAAGGCGCAAAATTAAAAAATATGAAAAAGCAAAAAGTTCTTACGGGTTTCGAAACCTAAAATTGTGATACTTATGGCTATGGGTGAGGCAAAACAAAAATCAGTTCCGGGCGTTGCTAACTCATTTTAGGTTAGCGCGCGGGGGGAATTTCATCCCGCTCTGCTGGCGTCTACCATAGCAAATGTACGGAAATATGAACAGAGTGGACGAGGTAGGGTCAATAGTAATAGGTGTTTTATTTTATCTAATTTATAAGTGTATTTCAATCATCGTTATACGGCATTGGTCCTAGTTGCTATCACGTCAGGACGTAAATATATTATGGTCGGCTGAAAGTGGTTTTTTGAGTGTTTGATTTATCAGTTGACACTCGGAACATTTCAGACACTCCCTAAGAGATACATTGTCACCATTACCCGTGTTTTAATTATTTTTCGCCCGTAGAGCCGGTTTTACACTTGCGGGAAAATAAATTGAACCAACCATTTCTTTACAAAAAATTGTTATTAAAGTTGTTATTCAAAAAGTGAAAACTAATAAATACTTTCAGAAGGAATGCACCATGTCACTATCTATCTCACTGTAGCCTATCTCAATTATGTCGCTATCTATCTCATTTAACTACGTGTAAACTGCGTTGTTATCTCATTCCAACTCATGTTAAATAGCGTCACTATTCATCTTGCTCTAACGCTTGTCAAATGACATTTCTTATGCACGTCAAATAGCTTCACTACCCGCCACTCTTTCATTCTAAATCCTAATTATTGAAAAAAATACGCAGCTCTTTTGGTAGTAAAATAGCAATAACTTTTTTTTTCAAAAGTAATACTTACACGGAAAGTGTCAGATCATTTTAAAAACTAGATTTGATGAGCCATTATTTTAAGCAATTTGCCAAACTACTTACCATAGTAATTTTTTTTTCAGGGTGTAGTGTCGAAGTTACCTAATTACAAAAAATTGCTCATAAATCGGGTAAATCTTTTTTCTTCCAAAATGTATAGCATTTCTCAGTTTTTTTTTTGTCTTTATCAATAGCAGGACTATTCAGAATTGCGCAACAACATTTTTATCCTTAGAATTTAAAATTGTCTCTGAAAAAAACTATTCGAATTTGTCAAATTTCACAAAATTTATAAAAATGCCGTCAACTCGAAGACTTAATACTTCTTACTGAGGTCATATTTTGATATTCTGGTCAGTCATGAGCTGGCATATCAGCCTTATAAAGGATAATGTTAAGTTTTGGGACACCCTTATACACTTGGGATAAACCGCCAAGTGTTTAAAATATAAAAAAATATTTATATCATAGTTTGAAATTTTTACATGTGGGTACATGTTCAGGTCTCTTTACGCAAAATGAAAAAACGAAACTCTTTTGCGATTAATTTGATGTCCCTCTGTTTGTCCGTCTGTCCGTTTGTCTAGGCAATTTTTTCTGGGTAAAATTAATATATGTCAATATTTACATAATTTATTTATTTATTTATTATTTACATATTATTTATTATTTAATATTTATAAAACATACTCCTAACGTTTTATGGCCTTTTACTTAACGTTTTTTATACGTATTCTCTCACTATGAAAATATAAAGATGAACACTTGACATAATATTTTGCATTTGAAAGTCAGCACTGAAAGCTGAATTAAGGCGCTACGGAAAAAAATCGACACTTTTAGAACGTGCATATCTACTTCAGTAAATAATGTATTATTATGATAAAATAGTATATTATTTTTGGATTCTTTTTCTAGGGATCTGTTGGAACAGAAACGTGATTAGAGAAATTCGGCTCCATAGAAATATTAAAGGTCTTTTTCGACACCAATTCTCCTGGTTTGACAATTTGGAATGACATATGGACTGTAATTATATTTTATTAGATGGATTGTAACAGTATCTAGGACTTGGTTAAACGAAATTTTTATAGCAACTTTAGTTTATTTTATATTAATAAAAAACCGACTTTTTGCTACTTTTCCTCGAATACGTCCCTCTCGCACTGAGGATTTTTTCGCATATGGAGTAAAAGGGACGCTAAAACTTTTACATATCGCCTTAATCGTACCTAAGTACACAGAGTTCGTTCTCACGAAATTCAAGAAATAGAGCACGTTTGCCTGAATGGCCGATAGACTATAGGGAGAAATTCACTTGCACTCATCGTCCGTACTCAACTGTTAGTCAGCTGTTGGCTTTCAAATAAAGAGCTCGTAATTTTGTACAAAAAACACAAAAAGTAATATAAAAGAGTCTGTACAGTAGTTTGAAAATCCAAAAAGTAGATAGATAGAAAAAAGTTTTCCATTTTAATTTGCAGTTCGGGCTATGGCGGGCCTGAAGTTAGTCACAGATAGCGTTTGCGTCAGTGACAATTCTTGCAAGCTTCAATTGTGTTGAATTTTTTAACTTACGTTCTGGACTTTTAGTTATTTCTCATAAAAAGATGAGTAGTACTCCAACGAAATCAGCATATAACATGTTGATGTATCTTACATATTATAAGGTGAAATTTAAGCAAACACCCGATTTCTCCTAGTCTCCAGTATGAATTCGGGTGGTTAATTAAATTTCACCTTATATGTATAATAGGATATCTTTTAAAAACTTTTCGTTTTGAAGATCGTTTGCCGAAAATGTTTTGTAGAAAAAAATGGATCTTAGTACCCCGAATTATCCAATTTAATATAATCTAATTGTTCTTTTTCAAAATAAAGGGTTGATAATTCTTATTTCGGTATTATTATTGAGAAAAATTATTTCTCCAAATAATATTATTTATTGCTCCAAATGTATATTTTTAAATTGTAAGCTGCTCAGTTGCAAATTTTGTCGCTAACCACTTTAGTTTTTGATATTACTGAATGCTAAAATAGTGATATACGATAGAACCACTGTGTACGCGTCAATGTGTCCGTTAGCGCGCCACCGGCCGCTCTGTGTGTAGGCTCGCAGAGCATCAAAATCCCAACTTCGACACCGGCCGTTCGGAGATGTAAAAAGTTCTTATATAAGTGATATTTATGGCTTCAGGTGATAAACTAAAGCTTTTTAAACAACATTACCACTCAGCGCGATATAATAGGTTTATAGGAACGTTAAAAAAGGTTATTAAAGTGGAATTGTAGCGATTCCAAAATTGCCATAATGCAAGTAAAGCATCTTGTATTACAGCTTCAACTTAAAAGAAGGAGATAATAAACACCTAATTCCTCCTCAAGATTTAAATTGATGCTAAAAATCACTCCCTAAGCAACCAAGACTACAACAGTGTCTCTTACACTCATTAGTTCTTGACTAGCGCTAATAAAACGCTAGAGATTCAATTATATAATATTTCGCTTGCTCGGGAATCAAACTCCGCACCCTCAGTAAAAATTTGATCTCTCGTTGCACAAATAACTATTATTTTATTTAAAGTGCTGGACTTTGGTAATTCTTGTACCTACTGTGACCGAAGGTAAAAGGATCATGGTTAACTGGATCATTCGAATCGGTTCTTTTTGGTTCTATAATTACGAGTAACTATAATTTGCGTCTAAGAACGGACAATATTACATTAAATCAACATGACTAATAATAAATAAATAACTTTTTTGAAGACAGTTAAAAAGAAACTATCCCTATAACTCAAAAGTAAGGAAACGGCAATTTCATGAATAATAAAACAGAGATTTCCATGTCTATTCATAAAATTATAAGCTACGGGCAGACAGTGATTTGTGACTGGAATTTATAGAGTGTTTGCACGCGACCGGTACGATCGGTCAAAGATGATGTTTAAAATAAGGTAAAATACATTATAATTATGTACTTATTCATTTTCATAATTCTCAGTAAAACAATAAATTGCAGTCCAGATCCTGGCTCGGGTCTGTTTAAATATAGTCTAGCTGTATAGGATGCTACATACAAGGATCTGATGGCACGTGGATGACAGTGACTGGGGGGCGCAACTATGAAACAAGGAGTATGAAATCCAGGCAACATAAGATCCTTGTAGCACTGTATATATACTAGATATTGCATAGTGCGCTTGCTGCTAGGCAGCCTGTGTGTCAGGAACATATTATGTTATTGTTGGTTAAAAATTTCGTTTACATGACAGGAAAGAGTGGTTGGCGAAAATATGTGGAAACAGCATCGAAATTTGGATGGGAATAAAAAAAAACAGTTATCGAATTTAAAGTAATTGAACTCATAAAAGTTGATGACAGCGGACAAATGAATCATAAAATGACATCAGTCGTCATCAAATGTCGAAATTTTCATCGTTTCTATAATAAATGAGTGGAAATACGTGTGGAAACTGAGTTTCAAATGAATTGGACGAATTTTCCCAAATCTCAGACTTTGACAGCTGTCAACAGTCAGAATGTACTTGAACCAGAGTTAATACGATTCCAAATCCGGTGAGCCTACCCTCAGCCGTTTGGGAGATAAACTAGCTAGAGGCCGGGTGTCTAACCGGGGGGCTACCGGATGTAGAACTCAGTTTCTGAACTCGCATACTGGGCCTTTGGCCTCGTACGCTTAATCATCAACCTCGCCTGTAGGGTACTATTTTGCCTCCAGACTCGTGTACTCAACATTTAGCCTCGTACACTCGTCTTCCAGGGTCGGCCAAGATTGTTGAGAGATAAGACACTGGAAGCCAAGGTGTAGTGCCTCGCTAGAAATACAATATTCGGCCTTCGTCCTCGTGAATACTTGGCTCGGGCTTCACCCTCGCTTGTCTTGGCTCGTCATTTGGCTCTGACGTTAGCTCTCCCTTCGGCCTCGCAATTATGTTGATAGATCCGATTCTGCAAGTCAAGATGTAGTGCTCAGCATTGGGCCTCGCAAGTATGTTGGGACATTAGACTTCCGGATAAAGAACTCGGCCTCTGAACTCACATATATTGATAATTAGGGTTGCGTAGTACCTAAAAGGTAAAAAAGGAACCTTTATGGCGAAACTCCGTTGTCCGTCGGTCCGTTCGTATGTTACATTTAGCACCGTTAAAGATAAAAACATGAAATTTGGCACAAAAATAGCATTAATTTGCCCACATATCACGGTTGTAAAAAAAAAGGTATTGTTCAAAATATTTCCAAAACAATAGTGAGAAAAATAAAAAATATTAACCTTGAAAATACAATATGGATATCAAATTGTAGATATTAAATAGCTGATTGGAAAAGTATAAACGTTTTCGATATTTACTGGCACGGGTTTCGAGAAATCTTTAAAAAACCACAAAAATATGTATGCCCACCCCCTTATCTCCGAAACTGGTAGACTGAAAAATATGAAAGAAAATGTAGATTATAACTGACCATTTACAGGAAAACTATAGCGACTTAAAAAAAAGTTGAGCACGATTGAGAAATTTAAAAAATAAGGTATACAAATAAAAATAAATATTTTATAAAAATACAATATCAAACTGTAGGTATCAAGAGCTAATTGTAAAAATATATAGTTTGGCTATATTTAATTGCATGTATTTCGAGAAATCCTTGAACAATCATAAAAAATGCATGTCCCCCCCCTTATCTCCAAAGCTGGTGGACCGAAAAATATGAAAAAAATCATGGTAATATGTGTTAATGTAAAGACAGAAAAAATAAAGCGGTTGAGAAATTCACGAAAAAATCGACATCATTAAATTTATCATCCACAGTACGAAACCCTGGGTACGCGAGTCTGACTCGCACTTGGCCGATTTTTATTATGAAATGAATATCATAAAGTCCACTGACTAAAAACACGTAATAAATACCAAAGAAATTTTGCAGGACCATACTTTATGACTAAGCTAAATTATTTTTGATTTTAATACCCCAGCGTAATTGAGGCAGGGTCAATATGACCCTGCACTCTAAAAATCAAAAAGCCGGACTTACCCGTTAAAAAAGCATGACTAATGGGTCCCAAGGCTGGACGCTCAGAAAAAAAAGGATTTTTGACAAAAATCGAATAAAAAACCTATTTAAAAGCTCGACTTTTGAGTCCTAAGGCCGGACGTTATAAAAAATTTGACAAAAAATTCGAATAAAACACACATTTTTCAAGAAAGTTGTGAATAGTATCATCCATTAAATATTTTTATGTGAACTAGCGTGTCTGGCCGAGTCAGCGAGTCTCGTCTCGCTCGCTCTTTTCTGACTAAAGTGACTGAACGATAGATATAAAAAGCCTAATAAAAGCTGGACGGGCCGGACGCAGTCAAATTTGGCCGGACAAGAGGTCAAAAAGCCTAACCGGTCGGCCACAGCTTCAGGCTTCGAGAGGCGCGCCAAGCGGTTCTTCTTGCGACGGCGCCGGCGGCGGAGAGAACAAATGTATGAAGCTGTATAGAGCCGGCTCTCGCGACGGCGGTGTGCGGGGAGGCGGGGAGCCGCGCCAGTGATCGAGCACACAGGACGAACCTAGTGTCGAGCGCGCTATACATCCGATGCAGGCAGGGCAAAGTCCGTCGCAAAAACAGCCTGGAAGCGCAGCAAGAAGCGCCACCAGAGGCCTGAAGCTGTGCTCCTGGCGTAACACTGTCCGGCTTTATCCGGACGGATGCCAACGCTAGCTGAAGCTAAGGATCACCCCTCCCCATCACTCACCTCATCACCTGATATCAGTTCAGTTGTCTGGCGCCCGCGCTAGGAGCAATACGTGCGTAAACCTGCGACCGGGTAATTATGACCCAGCTCAACGGCGGCGTTGTTAATTTGTGACAAAAATAATATTGAGTTTTTATGTATTCTTGCTTATCCTCGCCAATTAAATTTTTTAGATAAATAACTGAAATGGACCCGGAAGATTGTGAGAAACACCAATGATAAGCTAAACATAAAACGACGTCGTTTTTTGAAGAATTTGGGTCTGGCATTTGTAAACGAACACATTTTTGTGCGCAAAGATAAAACAAATCTTCCGCAGGAAATGCACAAAAGAATGAAAGAATTGACATGGGAAACATCTGGAGAACCTCCTACAAAGCTTACTCGTTCGAAGAAGATGCCAAGATTACCCTTACAAAAAAGATAGAAAGACAAATCATACATGTAATACTTGCCATAAGTTTATATGCCCTGAGCACATGATCTCATATTGCAATAACTGTTGTGAAACCCTAAGCCAAAAAGATTAAGTTAAAGAAAGTTCCTAATGCTTTTGTGATTTTATTTTAAAGATCACATGATAATGATTTAATTTAAGTAGATTTTTTGTTAAGAAAGTATTTTTTGTTTTGCTTAAAGAAAAACTTTCAAGAGAATTATAGTTTTACTGTTTAATTAAGAGTCTTTTTGAAAAATAAAAATAAAAATGATATACTTAACAAGTGTTGTTTTTGTATTGCCATCCTCATGACGATATGATAGGTTTTTTACATAAATAACAATATCTTAAATAAGTTAGCTTAATTTTGAATAATAATGAAAATTGTATCGGGGTCATAATGACACACCTCAATGTCGGTGTATCCATTTTCTGCCACAATGACGCCGGGTTAAGCTTAATAGTTTTAATATTGAATTTTCTCTATAAATCACGCAGAAGTAAAAAACTACGCGAACAAAAGACATTATCACTTACGAGGTAAAGATTACTCCAAATGAGGAAATTTTCCGCCATCTTGCATTTTTCGTGATATAACGCGTTATCTGTTTATGATGGCGTGAGACAGATTCAGTAAAAATGAGCCTGACTCATCACATCAGGATGCTGCTACAGGGCTAGCACGAGCTAGTTCTTTTTCATGCGGCCTTACGTGTTTTATAAGGTGTTTTAAATTTGCGCGAGTAACAGAATTAAGTATATTCATACCTGGCGTTGTAACGGAAGAATAGTACTTGCAGACATCATTGAAGTAAAAGGCATATCGGGAATAGGACTCAACCCGGATGAAACTGTGTTTACTATCTTAAATGTCCCTCTTGTCTTAAATGTCTTTAATCCCTTTAAACAGTTTTCATTTTCATTTTTATTACCTATACAAAAATTAAGTTGACTGCGAGCCATGAGCAAAATGACAGTTTTTACCAAATTTTTATATAACAATATTAACCCTTATTGAGAGTTTGGCGTCCGTTCTACCAACACCTTCTCTATATGTACACTGCCAGTAGGTGTTGGTTCTACCGAGTGAACTACCGCTCATATAAAGTTATAACAAAGCATAATCAAAACCAAAAATAAATGTTGTCTGTTACCAACATTGAAAGAGGACAAAACTACATACATGTCATAATACCTGCTAGGTTGATCAATTCAACTTCAACGATTTTGAAGTAGATAATTCTATATTCGCATGAAAAATTACAAGGGTTCGCTTCTCGTATAGGGGGGCCTATTCAAAACTTTTACGTCACTTCCGTGATCGACTTCACGAAATAATCCCGCAGATCAAGGAATTTTCGTATTTAGTGCTTGACAATAAACGTTCCTTCACAGCGGAGTTCTTTTGTAAAATTAATTTTGAGAGAGCTTATTGACATGATCTGCGCATAATTTAATTTATTTTTAAAGATTTTTACGTTTTTGATCGTTCCTTTTTTGTTATTGGTTATCATTCAAGAAAAGTTTATTTGACCGGTAAAATAAAAATAAAAAAATATCGCAATAGCAATTGCGCTGTCATACATCATGGACATAATTTTATTAGGAATCCTAAGTTTACGATTATTATTATCTATGGTCACGATTATTTCCTTTCTCCTTGATTGAGCAAAGAGGCAACTTAAGACATTTGTTTGATTGAGTATAGAGGCATCTTGATAATTATCTCTGACACAACCCGCTATTTTAATTAGTCTATCTTTTAAGTTTTGTAGATATTTAATTTAGTTTAGATCAACAGTGTTACATACTTGTTTTTTTTTTGTCCTCGTGTCTTTAGTATATTATTTTGAATAAAGTCATATCCAAGCGATGAATACAGTACAAAAACTATTTTTAAAGACTGTAAAAAAGGGTGTAGGTAGCACCAAATAATTTTGGAAAAAGTAGGACACAGGAAACAAATCCCCCAATATAAAAGATTCAAGAAAATATTAAATTCCATGTTCCGCGCTACGCTCCTCCGGGAGTAGAAAGCAATTACAGAAGTATTAGCCACTTACAATTTGGACGACATTCTCTGCAAAAAATATATTCGTTTTTCCTTCAAAAGTGGAAATTCTCTCTTGCTTTGTACCCACCTGCTTACAAGACGTCTCAATATATATGTTTTAGAGTTATCTTATTCTTGGGTTACTTGGGAGACTTTCAGGAGTCCCGTGACGTTACTATGCCCTGGGCGAAATCCAGATTGAAAGTGATTTAGGGCCTGTTTCACCACTTCCAGATAAGTGCCTGATAGTTATATGTGACATATAACGTATACAAAATGTGTTCCATTTTTAAACTTATCTTCTGGATATCACTTATCTGGAAGTGGTGAAACAGGCCCTAAGTAAAATATTTTTGATAGGAAATGCGAAAGTTGGTGGCGGACTAAAGACTCGAGAACTTTAGATAAGATAGGAAGAATAGAAATTTGACGATACTCAGAAAATTGTGAAGGGTTTGTAGTATTTGGGAGTGGGATGACGTGCATTTTTCCAGGCTGTGGGGAATAAACTGGTGATAAATGAGAAGTTGGTAATGTCAGCTAGGACAGGTAAAAGTTCATCTATTTAGTATAAGATGTAGCAATTGAGAATAAATTTTGTCATTACCAACATTTTGTCATTGCCTTTGAAGTAATCAAAGATTTAAAAAAGTAAAGATAAGCCCTTAGTAAAGCCGATACTGAAGGCTTTAATTTTAGTTTTAGTGCTGTCAAAACTTAAAATTTTCCAAAGTAATTTAACTTCTAATCCTAACAGTTAAGGACTATTTTGCAATGAAGAAAATTTAGTTTTGACAGCACTAAAACTAAAATTAAAGCCTTCAGAATCGGCTATACTGTACTATGACAGCACCAAAATGTTTCCAACTTTAAATGGGTGACTCATACCACACTCATACGTTTGGAATCAGTGCTCATCTGAACACAGTGATAGTTGGACGCCTTAAGTGCACTTAAAGTTAATCATTTTAAAAACTTTATTTTTTATTAGGTAACAAATTTATACTTAATCGTATATTTATATATAATATCATAAACTAATCGTACACTTAGATATAATTTACAAAATAAAATAACTGTTTATATTAATTATAGCACTGGGCGTCCTTTGGCGAAAATAACTTCATAGTGCTTCCGTGTTACCGAGAATTCTAGTATCGGAGCACACATATTCAAATTTATTATTATGTGCTAAGTTGTTAGTTTTACAGTCTAAGAATGATACTGTTAATGTGTCGGAAGCCTGCTTTGGATTTTATTATTAGAAGGTGTGGTAGTTTTCTTTTTAAGACGCTACGTAAAAGTTTTAGCGTCCCTGTTACTCCATATGCGAAAAGACCCACCGTGCGAGTGGGACGGATTCGTGGAAAAGTAGCGAAAAGTCGGTTTTTTATTAATATAAAATGTACTGAGCTATTTTGTCAAAAAGATTTTCAAGGAGACTTTACAAATACATAATATCCACATTTTGAATGCAATTTTACAATGAAATCAGTTAGGATTTCAGAATTACAGGAAAAAATAAAACAATTTAGAGGTATTTTCGGAATTAAATTCTATCGAGAAAATTTCAGCCAATCGCGTTTTCTTTCTGTGAGAATCTTAATCAAATACTCAATAGACATTTACGAAAAATTAAATACGTAGATGACGTTATAGTGGAGTAAATTGATTCAAAACAACACCATTTAATTTTTGTATCGCTTTAACTACGTTATATGTATCCAAAAACAACCGTTTATCTGATTTGGTCCACTATTGTCGATCAACTTAAAATGAAAATTTCGTGTAAATTTCATTGAAAATTACTTAGTTGAATAGAAGCCTATGCAAAAGTAGTTTTAGGTTGTTATAAAAAAATAACCACGAAGTTCGAATTACTCGCCATATATTACCTTCTTACCTAACCTATCGGCTGTCTTCTGCGCTGTAGGACATCCGCAAAATAAGTTCGACCCAGGACAAACTAGTTTGTCCTAAAATTGTGCTTGTCCGGTAACAAATACACATGGGCAAAAACTTTCTTTTGTTAGAATATTTTTGTATATATTTAACCTGTCTGATTTCGCCAACTAAGCAGTGGTTCTGCGTCGACTTTACTAAATGCATCTCACTTCCACCTACCGGGGATTATCTATCTCTTTCTCCTTGGAAGGAGTAAGAGAATTCTTGTGTTAATCATGTGAAACTTTCAAAGACTTTCGATTTTTTTTATCAAAACTTACAATAGAAAAACAGTTTATGAAACTCAAAATTTATTTTTGACTTTATAAAGCCTATCATATATTTTTATGAAAGTTTTTGGACCGCCCGTGTGGGAGGAGTAGGCCTTCAAAGACAGGTCTAAATTGCAGTTGGCGTATCCATTCGCCTTAACTCATATACAATACACCCTATCTCAAACATAAATTGCTAAGTTCAGGACATGTCTGTCCTTAACTTTATTAGTTTTTAATTTTATAAGTTCATTCTAAACTAATAATAAAATTAATTGTTTGCTCTAAAGAGCGAGAGCGCCTGGTAAATGCACAAAATAAATCTATTTTTTGGTACAGGTATTCTAATACTTAATAGGTGTTCTCAACCTTGTTCTGTATTAATATTAAGAAAGTTATGAAATAAACGTTATTATAAAACGTTATTACTTAGTTAATCAGAGCACGTGAAAGCAGATTGAAAAGTGGAATTTTTTACGAACTAATGAAGTGTCATTGCACCTGATTCGACTGAAGACGATCCCAAGTGGGTTGAAATACATATCGAAAGTTTTCTTTTTTATTTAATTTCTACTACTTTAATAAATACATAATATGCCTCTATTAGCTTTTTATTTAGAATTACACAATATAACTTTAAATATATACAATAAATAAAAGAAAATTTAAAACTTGAAATATATTTCGGCCCTTAGTCAAGTCATTAGTCAAGCATTAAAAAAATTACAAATATAACATAGTTATAAAAAATAAAAAAGACAATATTTTTCTTAATTAACCTATATGCTCTTATGTATTATGATTTAAAAGGTACTTGTACTCGTCCACAAATTCTTATATCAAATAATAAAAGTTTGTGGACAAGTACAAGCACCCTTCAAGTGCCAATTTCTACTACAATATTCATAAAAGTCTGTATATTTATTTATAATAAAATGGTTAAAAAAATGCACCTCTTAGAGGTAATTTCTTTATACTCGTATCTGTAAGAATGATCCGAGCCACGATCTGGATCACGATGAAGAGAATAAATTCTTTTTTCACAAGACATTCAAAACCATAAACTAGCAACTAATTGCACATCGATTAGTTAGCAATAAAGGCAGAAGTTGGCGTTCAATTTTTATTAAAGGGTTCGGTTCATAAAGTCAATAGAATAATCGGGGTTAAACAAAGAGGTGAAAGACAAAGCCGAAGACAAAGAACGGTTAAATGAAAACCTGACGATTCTCTTTTCAGTAAATAATTGGTACTTTATGTCATTAATAAAATTAAGTAATAGCGTAATTAAGGCTCCTTTTCATTAAAACATGGAAAATAACCATCTGTTTTAAAGGGTCGTGCTGACTCGAACTTTGTGGGCAAAAAATATATTTTGCTTGTTTAAAACCTTCTATGACCACACTCTTTTATTTAAGGATTAACATTTTAAATGCTAACTATTCCAATTTAAAAATTATATTAATATTTATGAGATTTTGAACTCAGCTACTACTCGTAGTAGCAAATAAAACATGTGAAGTTTCTCAGAAAAACTATTTTATAATTAGTGTAACCCTAAATTCACTACCCACAAAATTATTACCTAAATCATAGTATAGTTAAATAAGTATAAATATATAGTTAATTTAATATATTAAAAACATGGCCATAGCATTATTTTAATAATAATATATTTTCTAAAGGCATGACATAATCATACTCCATTGGCTATGCCTTAAAAAAATACAATAAAAAAGAATAGTTGTATAGAAACAATCTTAAGGCACTATTTTTATCCCTTATATAAGGTAAATGCAGCTATTACCGACCCCTTTAAGCAAGTTTTGAAATAGATGATTATTATTAAGTATATTGGTAACTAAAACCATTTATTTCTTGTTTTTATTTGTAAATATGTATTATATATTGTATTTTTATTATCTTATTAATGAATTTATAGAAGTTTATCTTAGTAATAATGTATTTTTTGTTTTAGATGTCAATTGTCGCTATTACCGACCCAACCCAACGGTTGTAAAGCTATTACCGATTTTCATGAATCTATTGCCGAGCGTAAAGAAATGATACCAAGTCATTTAATAAATCTTTTTATTTGGAAAATATTTTTAGGCATTTTTGGTACAGACATCACATTTTTGGTTTAGGCATAGTTAAGAAGGATAACGAATGACTAAATGATTAAATCAAATCATCAGAATTTGACTTAGAATTATAAAAGCATCGGCGTTTTACCAACTCTCTTGCAAACTTATTTTAAAATAAAAAATTGAACAATCATATTCTAAATCTGATTGCTGAAAATTATTTATTATCGAAGCAGGAGTACCTTCGTTGTCAACTTCTTCAATTCCAGAGTATCCAGGTTCTCCTTGAGTTTTTTTTTGTTTATTTGTAGTGAGATGATCCACTAACTGTTTTTCGAACGAGTTTTTGTTCACCTTTTTTTTTCTTCTTGAGAGCGTCTTCTTGATTTTTACGTTTCAGTGCTTCCTTTTGTTCTTTTTTTCTGGTTTCTAGTTTCTTTGTCTGTTTTCTAGTTTCTTTTTCTTCTTTTTCTCACTCTATTCTTCGTTGATACTCCATAAACTCATTAGATATTGCGACTGTAGGTGTTAACTTTTTGTTCACTTTCTTCTTTGTCTTATCTTCATTTGTTTTTGGAAAACGTAAATAATTTTTGAAGCGTGTTGGAATGTCTTTGAAGGGTGTTGACATTTTTTGGAATGGTGTGCTCGTACTTGGTATCTCGTCTATCTCTCTATGTGATGCAAAATTTTCTTTAGTGCTGTGGCAATTTTTTGCAGATATATTTCTGTCAGGCCGTTGGATGAGTCTTTTGTTTCCTTTTTCTCGTTCTGAAATTATTACAGTAGTGATAAACGTAGAAAACTCATTGTCTGATTGTCTGAGTGTCTTGGTTGTCTAGTTCAGGCACACACATCACAGAACTATTGTGGTCTCCGTGAGGAGGTGACATTTGCAATGGTTGGCCTTCATCTTCTCCATCTCACAATAAATGTTGAATAGGTGTATGAAAGAGCGACATGCAATTTTTATCGATAATATTTGTTTCTTTTGGAACAATTTCTTCATTCACAATTACTTGAGGTTTTTCAATGTACTGTAGTAGGTAATTTGGATTCCTCAATCTCAGTTGATCCTTGTTTTGGTTGTATCGGTAGCAAATTATCATGCATTACTTCAAGGTTTAAGATACATACTGATACATAAGATAATACAGGCTGATGGATAGATGGAAAGATAAAATCGGTAATAGGTTCTCATTGATGCCATTGCCGACTCATGTGGATCGGTAATCAGTGGTCTATTCAGAATATGTAAATCTTTAACCGATCCATACAAAAAAGATTTTTTTTCTTTTAATGCAATCCTTATTCATATTAGGTACTATAAATGAAAGATCTAGTTATTTTGTTTTCTAAATACACACATGTATTGTAAGTTATAAGCGAATTTATAAGTGTTTGTTTTCAGACTTTTCATTGAGAAATTAAACAAAACATTGTAGATGTGTCACAGAAAAAACACGTTTAGTAAATAACAAATCTTGGGTCGCTAATAAATTATTATAGGGTCAGATTACTTCAGATTTAAATAATAATCATAAAAAAATTGTTTGATTCGCACTTATTTACAAAAATGAGATAAAACAAAACGTAGCACGTGAGCTATTACCGACCCATTGAATAAGTATGGTTCGGTAATAGATGCTACTGTTTAAATGAATGCAGCTATTACCGTTCTATTTTAATGCGAATAATGAGTCGAAAGTACACCTTAAACAAATAAATAAAGTTTTGAAATGATAAAAACATACTTTAATTGATTTATCTGTCTATTCATAATAAGCTTATATACATTACGTACGCAAAAAATCACCTAAACAAAAAGTATGCGTACTTACTTGTAGGCACAAGGATCAGTATGACACAAACGCCGCACTCGCCGCTGTCACAGAAACTAATAGTTTTTGTCTCTTTCCCGAATTCCTACGCATATTAATGTAGGTTCATACGATAGACAATAGACACGCATGTGTTTTCTCTTTTACTCTTTTTAACAGAATTTTTCCAAACGCGAAAAAATGCGAATAAGCTGAATGGGTCGGTAATACCTGCCAAATTTTGATGGGTCGTTGATAGCTGCATTTACCTTACTATCAACGAAAAAAAACAAAAAACAACACATGTGCTAGTTAAAAAATAAACGTGCAGTGTTATTATATAATGTTTCTTGGTAAAACGTATTTTCTACGTCACTGTTTTCTTTTCTTAGTCATTGTTGCACTGTAATGGAGGCAACATCATCATTTTTATTTCCAACACACTAGGCCAGGTCAAACTTGATCCATATTTAGTTGTCTATTACGAAACCATGGTACAAGTTACTTCTTGGTATAACATACTTTCCACGTTACTATTTTCTTCTCTTAGTCATTAATCTAGCATGTTTGCCCCCAACCACCGAGGCTTCCTCTTTTTATGCGTCCCGCACCTACCACCAAGTGCAAAAGTGCCCTGCGGCCTCATCTCACTAGTTACTAATAAAGAGCCAGCCCCACCATAGCTTCTCAAAGTAATAGCCAGCAAATGTAAGAAGGGATGCCGGGGGGCGTGTATTTACCTGAGAGCTGAGCTCAAATGCTCGGTGCTATGCTTGAACTTCTCAGGGAAATCGCGATAACGTCGCCATGGTTTCGATAGGCGAAGATGAGGACGATCCTGAGGTAGCTGAGGCAGAACACGAGCCTGAAGAACTTGACGAACTTGAGAAAGAACTTGCCGAGCCTGAGGAACGTGACAAACCTGAGCAAGAATCTACTGAACCTGAAAATTATCGTGACGAACCTAATATAAGGAAAAACGTGAAGTGGAACCTCAACCAAAAAAAACGCCGAGTGACTGATCATTAAACACTATTTCCAAATATTCATCTACCTACAACTAATACTATTCTGTACTTTTCTTAGTTAACCTAGCCTGAAAACAAAAACATTAAAACAAAAAAATATCCTTTTTACATGATTTTATGCTTTTTTCTTTATGTTGTTCCCCTCCAGGGCCCTTGGATTTTTTCCACTCTGTATATAAAACAAGTCAAGCTTTTCAAAAGTGAATATATTTTATACCATTAAATATAATTTATAATTATTTAAGCTTTTAAAGTTTCTTGTGAATAATCGTGGGTGGATACTTCGAAACCTTAAACAAATGTACATATTATTATATAGCTACCTCGCTCATAACAGAATCCATCGTCATAAAAGTAAGCCGAAGTACTTCTGACCTCCATCAGATTTATCAAAAATCATTGAGAGAGCACATAAATAACTAGACGATGTTAAATGTGCCGGAAGAATAAGGGCCTGAGTCACTGCCGTCGTGCGAAGGGATTACAGGTTAAGGATTTCTGTAGAAACACATTTTAGGATTGAAAACAGAGCTTGATTGTAAAGTGGAGATCACATCAAGATAAACACTTACAGTACTACATTAGCTCATATAGTGAAGGATAAAAGATAGGAACAAAGTCCAACGTGATCTATTTTTCACAAAAATGGAATTAATGAAGATTTGAAAATACAAAGCTTGATGTGATCTCCAATCTACCTAACGTTTATTTTAAATTTACCTTTGACGCTTTTGAAAAGTTAAATTCTTACAACTTACACATGAGAATGAGAATAAATAATTTAATTTACAAGTCATTAATAATTAATCTAATAAATGTATTATTTAACAACACCAAAAATTATATCTCATAAAATAATAAACGTATATGAACTAAATTGAAGACATATTTAATTTATACAGTAATTTTTATACGATCAAACGATAGGTAACATATTACACACGATGTAAAAATAACACAGTAGCAGTAATGGAGTTTAAAGGGCTGATGATGATTGCTTCTTGGGGGTTGATTCTCCTGTTTTGTATAGAAGTCGTCAGAAATAATAATAACGCCCAAAATACAACTCTTATCCGAATACAATAATTGCAAAGAAGGTACTTTAATATGTAAAAACTTTTGTCATATTGGGTCCTTTAATTAAAGTCGCAAATTAACGTGTGTTTTGTCCAAATCGAAACAAACGATTCCACTTTAAATGCTGTGTTTGGGCTCCCATACTGTCGAAATTAAACTTCTAAGTACCACGAAATGACGAAAAAAATCTCACTTGCTAATTATCAATTAATTAATCAATACATAGGTACTTTATTTACAGCAAAGAGATTACTTCCGACCTTTAAGTAATCTCCGTTATTTTGACTAAATACTGGATGTATTAAAACTGATTCAAAAAATTCAATCACATGCTCCACTCATCGCACAGAAGCAAATTATTATTTTTATAATTACTCGTAAGGTTAATTTTAAAACAATTTTCATAAGATAATTGAAGCATATGGTTTAATTTTCTGATCATCAATGTGTCCTGTATATTTATGGTTGTGATTGTCGGCAATAATTGGTGGAAGTTATTATACATCTTTACTGAAATTAAACTGTGATAAGTACTCGTCTACAAAATTATATTATTTAATTTAATTTCAACAAAGAGGCTTACTGTTACAAAAAAGACCAAGAAAAGCAGTAAAAAGTACCAAGTCTCCAAAACCGAAACAACAAAATCACTAAGTCACATTTCTCAGTCGCTAGTCGGTCGCAACTCTGCGGTTTTCCTAACAGCATCGGAAAAAGATTAAAAGGGTCCACTACCTCGACATACCGAAGTGGACATGATGTCTCTAACATTTGAATACGAAAACCATTCCTCTTCTTTTGACTCTTATTTTGACGGATCACGCATCTATTTTGAACAAGAAAATGGAAAATTTATGTTTGTCGTTTAAGATCATGGATTGAAGTTGTCGAAACGAAAATGGCCCTTGATTTGTGTGCCGGGTAATGGACTACGAATATCTAGAAAAAATGTACATTCCAAAAGTCCATTACTTTTTAGGAGGTTACAACAGGTCATGGACTTTTCAAGAGGTTTTGGGAGGTTAAAATAATTATCAAACATGTTTTTAGGGTCAGTGAACCCGATTAAGGGTGCATATAATGTCAAATTAAACAGTTTGATATATCTTAGAAAAACAGCTTCTTTCGATGTAGAAAAAGAAACAGAAGAATCCACAACGCCTGGAAAAGATTTTGGAGCATTAGTAATATTCTAAAAAACAAAAAAGTAACACTTCGAGTCAAGGCAAAAGTTTTCAATTCCTGTAAACTTCGAATCTTGACGTATTGGATCACGAACGTGGAGTAAGGAGCTAACGGAGTGCTCTCCACGTTATTTAAAGAGAGGCGTGGGCCGACCGACCACGCACAGGCGGGACGAACTAGTGGACTACACTGGAGCCAGCGAGTGCTGGACCAAATGCACCGCCAAAAAACCTACCTGAAGAAGAATGTCCAGTAATGGGGTGACTTATACCCCGTTTAAAGTCCCGAATCAGTGGACTCATAGCAATATATTTAATTAATATATAAGGTCTTTCAATTTAAATTGAAAGTAATTTAGGAGGTGATTCAGTATCGTTAATACATCACATTCCACTGCAAAGCACTTTTTTTTGCGCGAACTTTTTTTTCACTTCTCAGTACAAAGTGGTCCGATCAGCTGACTCAGTTTGTATGGACAAGCGAAGAAAAAGTTCGCGCAAAAAAAAGTACTTTGCAGTGGAATATGATGTATTAACGATACTGAATAACCTCCTAAATTACTTTCCATTTAAATTGAAAGACCTTATATTAAAATATTTTTATATATTTAAATATATAAAAAATATTATTATTTGAACCCATCAAAATATATTTTTTAAATAACAAAGGAATTATAAAAATTATTATAAATAAAAAAATTATCGTTTTTATAGTTCAACAAACATATAAAAAAATTACGTAAATATGAATGCATTCATTCATCATACATCAGAGTAGAACCCAGTGTGTCTGTAAATTGAAGAAAAGTAATAAAAATGGAAAGAGTCTGACCAAAAAAAAAATTATGGAACACAAATGAGTGAATGTCTGTGTGTCTGTCTGTCTGTTTGTTCGCGCACATTGCTGAAACTACTAAACGGATTTTCATTTGGATTAGAATAATTTGGCTGGTTTCATTAAAACCGTGTGTCGGAAAAAAAAGTAATTATTTCTTTTAAATAGCGTCATTTATTTTGGTAAACAAAAAGGTTTTAATGCTAAATTAGTTGCAGCAATTGTATAACAGATGGTCATACCTTCTTTGATGAAACGGGCTAGGAACTACGCGTATAATAACATAACAGATAATTGTAAAACAAAGTATATAAAATACTAATAAAAACTGTAAAAGAAAAGAGCTATGTCTGTATAGGTACATTAATGATATTCCAAAAACAAAAATAGCGGTGTAGGATAGTGATAAAAAAACGGATTTCTTGTCGGTATTTCATGCATCACACAAAAACTACTGAACGGGTTTTAATGCGGTAATGATCTTCAGCAGTAAGACATGGAAAACAAAAAAAGAAGGAAGGGAAGACCTCTGTTCGATAACTTATTGTCCAACTTAATATCTGGGATAATTTTCGCGGGCAACAGCTAATTAATAATAAAAATATAAAATAATAATTAATCAATAATATAAATATATAAATGAAATATTACTAACATTAATTTTTTAAGGAATATATTGTTAACAATATTACTTTAATTTTTAGTAATTTTATGTATAAATGTATTGTTTTGTTTTGAAATAAAAAGTCTTTGTAAACTGTCTACTGAAGGCTTAAATAAATGAATAAATAAATAAAATAAAGCCATTGGGATCCTCTGGTTGGGATCTGCCCACCGTCCTGGGATCTCAAAAATTATGGAACGAGCCTTTGTGCGAACAGTTCCAGAAGCATCTCCTGGACACCACCTTCAGCCTCGCATACCGTGCTCGTCTTGTCGCTACCGGTGAGCGTGAGTCTGGTTTATGGCTGCATTCTATTCCTTCCGTCAATTGTGGTACACTTTTAAACAAAACAACTTTTACTATAGCCTTCTGTCTGTAACTGAGAACAAAGATGAATGAGAGTCATCACTGTCAATGTGGCGTCAGTGTCGATCATTTGGGTCATCACGGCCTCTTATGTCGACGCAGTGCCGCAGTTTCCTTTTAGTTCAAAATCTGAGCCATGGCTGTTACAACCACATTATATTATAAGTGTTTTATATGTATAGGTATAGGTATAGGTATAGGTATAGGTATAGGTATAGGTATAGGTATAGGTATAGGCGTAGAAAATCACATTTTAGTAATTTGGTTTGATCCCGTAATGGAAGATGTATTAAATATTGTTTGTAAAAGAGAAAAATATTTTGTCGTATGTGAATATTTCAACGTAAATTTATTTAAGGAAACATCAATTGAAGCTTAATTCACAAGATTATTTAATTAAATTATCTAATTTAAGTAATATTTTCTTAGAAGCTACACGGACTACCGATAACTTAACAAAAATGCTGGTTTCATTGATTATGTCAAAAATTATTACAAAACTTATTCTGATTATAGTTAAAATTAAAACTGTTAGTGAAACCGGAAAAGTGAAGCCTCTACGTCTACGTACGTAGATAATAATAGTTACTGTCCTAAAAGTTGACGACAAATTAAAACATTCTAACGAGCAAAACATTTCTGACGAGGAAGAAAATATTCTTACTGAAGTTTTTGAGAGTCTCTTTACTAACATCCCAGTAACTACAACAAAGTTACTTGACTCTTCCTCTGACTGGACTCAAGGACTATTGAAAGAAATTGTTAAGTTGTTAAAGAAATTGTTAAGTTTAATTTGAGGCGCTCATTCTATTTCGAACAGTTACATTTCAAGAAAACAAAGGATTTGTGGGGTCTATCCATCGACGTAGTAGGTCAATGGGTCTATCAGTAAGGCTTGCCAGGTCTATTATTGATATTTTGGTCCCATATCTATCTCTTACATTGAATGAGTGTATTGATGGAGGTGTGTTCCCAGATTTATTGAAATATAATAGTCATAGCACTTTTCAAGGCCAGTGGTAAAGAAGACCCCCCCCCCCCTAACTTTAGACCAGTTTTACTGGTTCTTAGTTAATTCTTTGAAAGAATCATTCTCAATGAAATGCTTACACATTTAAAATTTTCCAAATAAAAAAAAATATTACTGGAGGCAAAAGTTGCCAGTGGACTCGAGATATAAAGTACGGGCTACCTACTATTATAACCTATGTTTTGGTAGGATTTACTTTAAGCCCAAATAGTTCACTCCATTCTAATACACGATCATGATCTGAAATAGTAGCGAAAACTACACCAATGTGTTTTATGGCGCTGCCCCCTTGGTCATAGTAGAGCGTGATTATACATACCCTTACGCCAGGGCCACAGCTTCAGGCTTCTGGCGGCACTTCTTGCTTCGCTTCACGGTGGATTTTGTGACGGGCTTTGCCCTGCCACGACACCCGTCTGCCCTTCCACCGCATCGGATGTATAGCGCGCTCGCTCGCTCAAAGCTCTTGACACTAGGTTCGTCCTGTGCACTCGATCACTGTTTCAACCGCCCGCCTCCCCGCACACCGCCGTCCTGAGAGCGCAAGTCCCTCGAAGTCAGAAAACGCGCGAGCGGCGACCCATTGCCGGCTCTATACAACTTCATAACTTCATACATTTGTTCTCTCCAAGAAGAACCGCTTGGCGCGCCTCTCGAAGTCTGAAGCTGTGGCCAACCGGTTACGCATTCCCGAAGAAACACTCTTACTTATCATGAAAACTTCCTCAAAAGCCATCGAGTAGTATGAACTGCGTTGGCGTTTTGCTGTATATGGCGACGATCGCACTTTTAGGGTTCCTTAGTACCTAAAAGGTACAAAAGGAACGGTACAAAGATGAGACTCCATTATCCGCCCGTCCCTCCGTTCGTCCGTCCGTTTGTCACAGCCTCATAATTTTAGCACAATTAAAGACAAAGATATGAAATTTGGCACAAAAATAGCATTAATTTGCTCACATATCAGGGTGTAAAAAAATATGAAAAATTTGAAATTGTTCAAAATATTTCCTAAACAAAAGTGAGAAATCTAAAAAATGTTATCTTAAAAATACAATATGGGTATCAAATTGTAGATATTAAATATGTTACTATTAAATATATATTTTTACTCTATTTAACGGCGCTGGATTCGAAAAATCTTTAAAAAATCACAAAAATGTGTAAGGGGTGGCCCTTATGAAATATGAAAAAGATGTCAATTATAGATCATAGCTGGTCAATTGAATGGGTCACCTGGAGAACGTTGTAACCAACAAATTGGGCCAAGCTATCTTTTCAATGGAATAACGTTCTACTTGAGCTCACGGACAGTTTGGTATATAACACATTGCTCTGTTATTTTAGCTGTGGCAACACGGCTACCGAAAGCTTGATAGTTAGTCGAAAAACGTTGCAAGATGGCGGAGCGTGATGATGTTTTGGCGAGTCCCGGTGTATCAAAACAAGTAAATAAAGGGAAAAAAACGAAAGATACACTTTGAAGAGTGGTGGGATTTGAAGAATAAATCACTCAGAAATGCCAGAAAGCCATATACCAGTAGAGAAGGATATACTGTGCCAGGAAAATCGCCCCCTGTTTTGGTAAGGAAAAACGTTGTAACCAATTTTGTATGAGAGTATTTTTTCGTTGGTAGAATGGATAATGATGGTATTTGAGTTTCGACGTAAGGAGTTCCGACATATTATTTTTTGTGTAACCCGGTAAAGCCTTTGCACAGACATTTTGAAGACAAGACTTTAGTTGAACAGAAAATGTAATTTTGCTCCTTCGTCTGTGCGTTCACCACGGGAGACAATGAAATTTAAAACATAATTTATCAGATTTCATCATATAGGGTCAAAATTCATACTCACTTATTATTATTACATACAGAACTTATTGTTAGAGTAAGATGAAACAACGTTGTAACTAATTACTTTTGGACATGGTAAAATGTTGCAAACAACGTTAGATATAACGTTGTTCCAGAAACTGAATACTAAAAGTGTTTCTTTTTCCAGTGCTGAAATATTTTTTGTTTGTTTGATCTAATTTTATATTATAGTCCCCTGTCAAATGTACAAAAATAGGTTCCCGTGTGCTCCATGATGATGCAAGTGTGAAAGTAGTCTCAATCTCTTCGTTTGACCTTTAACAAACATAATTTCGATGGTGTCACTCTTGAAAATGTTGCGTTTGGGTGCTGCGCGCAAAAAACAAAATGGCCGCCATCGCAAACACGTTTTCCTATTTATATCATTAACGGTTGTGATTACGGAAAAAAGTTTGATGTAAAAAATGTAGCTACGCAGATTTTACACACAAAAGATTATTACAACTTTTTATGTAGGATAACCGTTTTCTCATAAAAAGTACTTTTATATTTAAAAAAAATAATATGAATATGTCTCAGAATGAGGGTATGGCAAGTGATTTTTTACATGCTTGACATTATTTTATAATTGAAATAAATTGTAATAATTATTAAAATATTATAATGAATAATTTAAATGAATAAAATATTATAATAAATAATGTCGAACATGTAAATATGCGCTTGCAATAATAAATTATTAACAGGTCCTAAAATATGTAAAGACTTGTGATTAATTTATACGCCAAATTCACTGTATTATTATCTCTTTGTTGAAAATTTTTGTTTAGAACGTGTAAAACGGCCGCAAAGAAGGTTAAAATTACAATCAAAGACAAAAACTTTGCCATAAAGATTGTTGATAGCTTCCAGAAGCAGACCTGATAAAGATTTGAGGCACAATTTAAGCAACTACGAGTTTTCAGCACTACCGAAGGCGTTGTTTGCAGTTGACGGGAGTATGCACCATTGTCCTAGCTAAATACAAACTTACGGATGCTCTTGAATCAATGCAAGAGATACCTGCCAAAGAAAACGAAGATGATGATGCTTCCACCATACGTGATATTTTAGGAGAAAATGAAGAGCTACAAGGAAAAGCTGTTGTGGAGTCATGAAATTGCTGATTGTAGCAATAAGTAATTGTGCACGACTTGTGGCAAGGCACGTAGCCTCGCCAGTTCTCTTCCCGATGTTGTGTAGTATCAACGTGTTTTCTGGTGTGGTTTTAGCCACTAGAATATATCGGCCTATTAACAGCTAACCTGTGTTTCACTCAGTTAACACCCCAACCTGCCAAAGTGGTGACCCCGAACGTCGATTTCTGGACAGTGCGTTTTATGGCTGTTGGGGTATCATGTTCGTGAACTGAACAGACCGGAAAGCGGGAAGAGAACTCCCCGTCGAGTAGAGTCGTGGCTCGGCGGGAATTACAACGACTTACGTTGTGGTCGGCAAGAATCCAAGAGGCGGAGGCAGAAAAATTTACAAAAACGCCGGCAAGATGACAACCCGGAAGATACAGCCCGGAGGAGAGACATTATTAGACATTATCGAAGGACAACAGCAGGAAGTCAGCATTAGCCCGGAGGAAACCCGGAGGTCAGCAGTAGCCCAGATAACAAACATAGCCTAGAGGACAGCATATCGAAGAAAAAATCGGAACGTGAAGGTGCGGACGTGTTGCAAGTGATGACTTCGACACCGTTTACCAAGAAAAGTAAGAAAATTCAAGAACGTAGCTACAAAAGAAGAAAATCGAGGAATATTTTGAAAAGCTTTCTGAGCCATGGAGGTATTTAGCGAATTTTTATTAGCAACATACGACATGTGTAAAGAAACAAGATCCCGATATACATTACAGAGAAACCAGGATGTGTATATGAACACACACATACGAAAGTGCTGACAACGTGTGACAATTCTTGTGACGACCGGATACAGTGCAATTCCATGGAGTGATATCGTGTTACGAAGCAACTATTTAGATATTTTATGAACTGTATTTTATGTACCTATTTCAGATTTGACGACTATACAGTCGGGTTTTGCAGAAAACGCTACCTAACTCACGTCGTATCAGAATAGTTAGATTTGTAGATTTTCTAGAGCAATGATTAAAGTACATAACGCTTAGAATAATAACGCCTAGAAACCAAGTCCGCGCACAATAAGTGAAGCGAGTAAAACCAGGCCATATAGGCCTGGTTCGCCGGCCGGCCTGGTCAGTTCTCAAGGTCAGCCTTTAGTACTAACAACTCTCGAAAATTAAATTGAAAATGATGGTTTGTGCGGTCAATGGGTGTCACTATACAACGGAAAAACATAATAAACACTGTAACATCACATTCCACCTCTCAGTACTGCAATTCACATTATAACTTAACGTAAAACATGAACTTAAACAGAAATAATCGTACGTAATCTTGGTAGACGCCATTGTATTAAAATGTTGCCAGTAAAAGAAAAAAAAATATTCCCCAAATTAGTACTAATATACAAGGTCACTTTCGGTAAGTGGTCAGGACCAAGGTTCATCATTTCAATAAATCACATTTTTTCGAGTTTTGTATACTAAATATTTTTGTTAAATGTTTGCTTATGTTATCTATTTTACGTTGTTTTAATTTCTAATTAGCGCGGCTTGTTGTTGAACGGTATTTAAAAACTCGATTCTTTTATGAATCTAAAAAAGACAACATTTCGCAAATGGTGTCATCTAAGCGACAATTGTTTAGAAAACAGTTAGAGTTCCAAGGCCATTAGGTTGTTGTGGCGACCACTACGCGGCAAAGCTCGTTTTATTTTTTTTCAAATATAAGAGAAATGTAGTTACTTATCATGGTTTTTTATTCACCCCACCTGCCACATTTCAAGTTTATAGAATTGCTCCATAGTTTCGAAGATTCCCGCTCAGTATTAGACACTTGAAATTTCATACATACATCACTACCGTATCAGACTACTCCTTCTACCCAAACAACCATGTCAGTGAGTCATTGTTTTGTAATTCTATATAATATATGTTAAATAATGTAAATACCGTTATATATTAATTCGTGCTTATAATGGGCATATAATGTATACTGATTTCAACACTATAATAAACTACGCTGTGTAATGTATACCAAGAAATAATAATTCCGAGTCGTTAAGTAACAGTTCCAATTTCCCTACTTTAGGGAAAGTGCGTACTCCACTAACAACATTGTTTATGCGCTTGTGTGCGTGTCAGCAAACGTAGCTACATGATGCTTACGCCCACATGAATCATCTTTTTGCCTCACTTTGGAGAGATCGGTTGAAGGGAACTATCATTCTAGGCGTTATTATTCTAAGACATAACGAGTATTATTTTTAGTTTTGCATGCAGTACATATTGTGACGTTCAGTGTTAAAGATTCAGTTTTTTTTTTGTAAAAGTCGTGTAAATATTTTGTGGTTAAAATTCCAAAAAATGGGTAAACCGCAAAGTAAAAACGAACAAGTTGTCATAGCACAGAATGGTGCAAACGAGTCAAGTAATTCGAAATTAGAAGAAAAAATGGAGATTTATCGAATTGTGATAGTAATAACAGTTATCATATTGTGTTTTTTATCAGTGTACGTACTATATACAAAGTGTAGTAATCATATGCGAAAGTGGTTAAGAAAAGAATTAAGAGCGTCAACTTTGGAGAGTGCCCCACAGGCATTCCAAAATACGATGCAGCAACATGTATAGGACGAATGACGTCAGCAGGCAAATTGAAACAGAAAATCGAAAGTTTACGAAACGGTGACCATTGTGTTATTTTTGTTTAAGGTATAAAGTAGTGATCATACTAGAAAGTAGTTTTAAAGAATAGCTAAAGGTATTAGATTTGGGGAATGCGGATTAAGCAACTCAGATCTCAATGCAATAGCATGTGTAACGTAGAAATTATGAAATGAAATGTTAGGGTTCCGTGAGTTTATAACTCGAATATGAACCCGCGAACTAAATGAAATTATAGATACGGGCAAGCCATATTTTAACCTGAACACTTTTCAAGTTGTTCCGAGCCCTCGGTGAATCGTAAAATGGCCTAGAGAGTATTTTTGCAAACTATCAAGTTATATTTTTTTCTTTCCGCATTAAAGGGATCCTAGAGAGATTTCCGAAACTTAGATATTTTTTCTTTCTGTTCTTGTAAATTGTAATTTTTTAGTGTTTTATTATTGTTTTCAAGTGATTTATAATGTCGATATATAGTCAGGTTAAGCAGGAAACGCTACCTGAGTGACATCGAATTAGAACAAATAAGCAAAGACGAATAAACAGGGTTCCGTAATAGAATGCAAATTAAGACCCTTGATGCAATGCGAAATTTATTTTTTATTTTTTGAATTTTATTGAATTTCTTGTGTATTGTGTATTGAAAATTGTCATTTATGTTTGTAACTTGTGTAACTATGAAGCATGTAAGTAAAAATTTCTAGAATTTTTTCTTACATGATGTAAAGATATACTATTGGTATACTAGATATTTGTCTAGCTTTTGGATTAGCTACCCAAAAAAGTTAGGAAATGTGTAGGATTCGAATAGATGTCAGATAAAATGTATTTTTTGTGTTATGTAACAGTTTTGTGTTTGTATTTTTCCTCTATAAATTGTTTAAAGTTTTTTATAATAGCATTTTTTTCACATTATTATACTGTGTAAAGTCTAGTTATGAATTGTGTAGTTGAACAAATTGAAAATTTTTCCATTATAGCACTGTTTTTGATATTATAACACCGTTATTATGTTGTTTTACTGTTTCGATATTCAAGTGTTATCTGTTAATTTGGTATTCAATTTCAGAGTAATTTCTACAGAAGTTAGTGTTAAAGAGTTTTTCAGTTTTATATTCATTTTTTTGTATTGTTTTCTTAAAGAATCTTGTGTAATGTTATATTATAAAATAGTCTTTACATTATGGTACTATACAATGTTGAAATTTATTTCATTACAGCAAAATAAGAATTGCGTCAGCCAGTAGGCAGTTTCATGTTACGAGCTTGCTTTGTGTTTACAATTGTTTAAATGTCGAGTCAGATTATGTTATTATTGCAACAGTGTATCAGAGTACAATCAGTGTAGTATGTTTTGAAACATTCAGGTACAATCAATGAAAGATGTTTTTAGTTTGTTAAAAATTTTATTTTGAAATTTTTTTTTTTGTAGAAAGGGATGTACTGTGGAGTCATGAAATTGCTGATTGTAGCAATAAGTAATTGTGCACGACTTGTGGCAAGGCACGTAGCCTCGCCAGTTCTCTTCCCGACGTTGTGTAGTATCAACGTGTTTTCTGGTGTGGTTTTAGCCACTAGAATATATCGGACTATTAACAGCTAACCTGTGTTTCACTCAGTTAACACCCCAACCTGCCAAACTGTGATAGTAGATGGCATGGCACACAGTGAAGACATGTAGTGACCTCGGTGTAAGCTTCAGACCATGGATCAAACAACAGGATCATTTGCTGGCAAAGGTAAAATAAAGTGGTGAAAAGCTTTTAATTCCGCAAATAATACGTTGCTAAAAGCTTTTGCTAAATTATGGCCTACACTGTCACTCACTAAAGATGTCAGGACTAACTTGGAAGCGTTCATTTGTCAGCTTTATCCCCAAAACAACACTGACCGACATATGAGCTGTGCGATGGTTGTTGTTAACAAAGAAACAATGTCAAGATGAGAACCTTCCTCCAGCAAGATCTGCACTGGATCCGGCGTTGCTAAGGGCTCACCTTCAGTGTTTTGAGTGTAATCAGGCCCTAATTCAGCATCCCAATAACCCACCACCCTCAGATTTTGAATGGAACAAAGTAGGAGGTGCATACGAGCCTGTTGCTTGTACCAATCCTTGTGCACCAGAGCTTATCTTAGAACTTTGTCGCTGCTCATGCTCCAAAAGGCATTGCTCTCCTTCATGTACATGTCAGTCAAATGGACTCCGGTGTACTGAAATGTGCAAGTACTAACGTAATCCCGGTTGTGACAATATGGGAGAGTGCGAGATAGACGATGATAAATATTTAGGTCTAAGTAAGATTTGCATTGAAAGTGACGATCATTGTAATCAAAAATGTAAAATTGCAGGAGTGTCATGTATTATTGTTTCCACTATGTCTACAAAAATCTGTTAACATTATAATTCTTCCACACTATTTTCATTTAAGTTTAAACCATAGTGTTACTTTTTATCTTTCAATTTCCTACGGCACAGCATAAGGGAAAGGGGATGTTTTTAATGTATTAGTATTTAATTATTATTATTATTATGTTGGTACACTTTTCAGTCACGGGCCCATAGAGACCCGGTCATTTGAAAGGCATTCATGAGGCCGAAGCCAACATTGAAGAGGCCTTTGGTACCATTTAATCTAAATGTGAGATGGCTGCATCCATAGAGGCCTCTCCCTCAATGTATCATTGAGATACATTAACGGACATTCCCCCACAGTTGCCAAACTATTGCCAGGGAGGAAGCGAATTGGAGTGGGCTATGAGGATGGGATGCCAAATGGGCCGGATAACAAGGCTATGGAGTGAGATAACGGACATCTGCCTCGAAAATCTCTCACAAATTTAAGTAAAGCAGATGGTGACTTGCGTCTTGATAACTATCCAGCAGGATAGCCGTTGTGGACCCCTTATATAGCCACCGTGGGGCGGCCAGGGGGCAACACTATGTAAGCAGCTAAGGTTGTCAAGTGCCCCCGGCGTTATAACATTTTACATTTTCAACCTGGAGCATAGGTTCCGCTCTTGCATCTCCACTCTGGCCGGCTGGTTAAAGCAAGCTGTGTGTAGGTGTGTGTGTGTGTAAGCGCATGTGTGATAGTGTCCCTTGAAGGTAGGGTCCGTGGTATCGCCACTCACCATCGGCTCGCCACAAGCCGCCCTGCGGTGACTGATAGCACTGGACGTACTGGACGTAGTACACCAGAGGGCGATGGGGTCGTCACATTATCATTATTATTTTTTTTTTTTATTTAATTATAATAAGGATTATCTACTGGCCCTGTAAATAATGTCATGCATGTAAATTAAAATAAAAGGCTCATACTGTGACATTAATTTTTATTTTAGAAAAAAAATTGAATTACTTTTTATGAGAAAACGGTTGATCCTACATAAAAAGTTGTAATAACCTTTTGTGTGCAAAATCTGCGTAGCTACATTTTTTGTTCATGAATTTTTTTCGTCATCCCAACGGTTACTGAAATAAATAGGAAAACGTGTTTGCGATGGCGGCCATTTTGTTTTTTGCGCGCAGCACCCAAACGCAACATTTTCAAGAGTGACACCATCGAAATTATGATTCTCTAAGTTCAAACGAAGAGATTGAGACTACTTCCACACTTGCATCACCAAGGAGCACACGGATGTACATTTGATAGGGGACTATTAAGACAATAAAAACATTATTTTTCAACAAAGATATAATCAATTTTATTCATAAATGACTGAAATAAGTATAAAAATGTCGTTTTCCTAAAATCTTCATTTTGTTGGTTACAGCGTTTTCCAGGTGACCTATTCAATTACCGAAAACTATAGCAATTTCAAAAAAGTTGAGGATAAATGAGAAATATAAAAAAGAAGAAAAATAATAAAGAATATTTAATAAAAATGCAATATGGGTATCAAATTGTATGTAGGTATCTATTAAAAATCTGATTGTAAAAATAATATAGTTGGCTATATTTAATTGCTTCCATTTCGAGAAATCCTTGAAAAACCATAAAAAATGTATGTCTCCAAAACTGGTGAACTAAAAATATGAAAAAATCATGGTAATATGTGTTTACGTCAAGATTACAGGAAAAATAAAGCGGTTGAGAAATTCACAAAAAAAATACAAAATTAAATTTATCATCCACAATACGGAACCCTAGGTACGCGAGTCTGACTCGCACTTGGCCGGTTTTTTCCTATACATATTGTAGCATTACATTTGAAATTTGTAAGCTACTTGAGAATCACGAGAGTAATTTTATTAATTAGGTTGATCTGGCCTAAATTTGGACTGCCACGAGGCAAGCCTGGTGACAGCCAAAAAAAAAAAGGATAAATCAGGATAAAGATACTATTTAATTTTTTTGGGTATGCTAAAAATAACAATACTGAAGTAAAAAAAAAGAAAGGTACAAAAACACAAGTATATCAGCAGTATTACGTCGGAACGAAAATTAACACAAAAAAAATATACCTAGTCTCTATCTTCTTTTAGGATTTTGGTAATCTATTGTAGCTTTAACGACGCTATTGGTTTACGATATTATGGATTCGAAATTGAATGTTACAACCAGTTTATAGGATCCCAGAAACTAGTATTTCGCGGAAGTATTAGTAACTTCTAGTCGAGAGAAAATATAACTTTAAGGTATTAAAAGCAATCGTTATCTAGCTTTACATTAAGGCAAAAAATGATTGATTCAGGGTCTATGAAATGTCAGGCTACAGATATAAAAACCTGATAGGGGTGTCTTCGTGACGTAGATGTTGGAATTCTTCCCACGGAGTAGTCAGTCAAACCGTGACTGTCATGCGCCAACTTCAGAAATAACTTGGGAAACGGACTTTACCAGCATACGTGATCCGTCCCTTCAACCTCCGCTATTACGTAGCACACTCTTCTGATGCGCAACCAAACTGGATAGCCGGGAAAAGGTGGTGCGCGGAAAATGGAAAAAATGGAAAACCCTTTAAAAAACCTGAAGGGTCGCCTACGAACAAGGTCGCCTACAAGACATGCCTACGAAATCCGGGCAAGGAAATTAACGTATTGGAAACGGGACAAAAGGGATTTTCAGAGAATGAAACCAAAAGTACACCAAACTTACCAGGAAAAGAAGAAAAAAAAGGCTTCCATGGCTCTAGGGCGTATGTGTTCCGTTTTGTGAATCCATGGGATTTCAAATTTTATATATTAATTTTCTATTGCAAATTTTGTATTATTTCAAAACCGTCTAAATTTTAAAATTTGAAAATTCAGTAAAGAAATCAACGACAAAGAAAGACTCAAATAGATGAAAAAGGTTGAATACCTGTAGCGAATGCTACAATATGTTATAAGATTTATTTGTGAACGGAATTTCAAATTTCTAAGAATGCTGGAAGTACTGGACAGCCTTCCATGGCAAGTCAATTTGCAAATTGACTACGTAGAGGACTAATCTTTGTGTACTAAAATTGGATACGTCACATACTTTTAACCAAAGCTTTCTTGTTTTCTTTTAACACTCATTCGTGACGTCTATAGGCCTTTAACGCTAGAAATTATTATTGGCTATGTAACTTCTAACAGAAAAAAGAAAATTCCTAGAATCGATAGATGACGATAACTTTTTTGTTTGTTGTTCGACTTAAATTAAATAAAGTTTATATTCTGCTCCAAATTAGGCCTCGTCCACTTGTGAAAACTACATTAAAATCCGTTCTGTAGTTTTGGAGGTGTGCGCGAACAAACACACAGACAGACATACAGAAAAGAATTCTAAAAATCACTGATTTGTGTTCTACTACTCTTATTTAGTTACCTCTTTTCTATTTTTATTACTTTTGTGCAATGTACAGACACAGCGGGTTCTACACTTTTATTATATGGTATGTTCTGGCTGTAAAAGAAAATTATTAAAATTGCATTTTTATAGCTTACAACTTATGTTGCTTTTAAATCAGAAAAAATATTAGTTTTTGTTGAAATAAATAAAACGACAAGTGAACCTATTTTGTGATAAAATTAAAATAACAATAAAATTTATTCTAAAAAAAACAGGTAAGAAAGATGTTTACAAAAAATATAACGCCAGGGCAGCGATTCTTAGAATTTTTTTTTGTACTTACCAGAATAGCCTTCCAGGGCAGCTATTCTGCCACGTGCAGAAAATTTGCGAAGGCTGATTTCGGGTGATATGAAAATAGTTTTCTATGTATTTGTATCAAGTTTTTCGATTGAAACCTAAGATAATTATTTATTACATTTTGTCATCACCATTTGAAGGGCTATATAGTCATTACCGTACCGGAATATTTGACCAACTTAATTTTGCAGTTCTATTTCATAAATTTTGTAGGTTATGATAAGTTTATAATGTTTGTTAAAAGTATAAAACTCTATTAAATTTATTGTGTTTTAAATGATTAAACTTGATAAAACACATTTAAATACAATTTGAGTGAGATATGTTTCGGGCCATTCAGGCACAATGAAGTAAAAAGAAGTATATAACAGACAGGTAAAATAAAATAAAAACTATTTACATTTAACCTATTTACAAGATATTAAAAAGATAGTAAATGAGTCACATTGCGCCATCTCACCGCATCGACGCAGACTTTTGTGTTCTTTAGTTAATTAAACATTATTTATTTTGGTTAATGCATAAACATAATACTCGTATAATAATATGATACATTATTAAAAAAGTATTAATTTTATTTAGTTTGTTATTCGTGGTCAGAGAGCATTGCTCTTTGTTTTTGGTTATGTTACGATGAGATAGGCATGTATTTAGATAGATAAATAACTTCTTTTTTCCGTTTGCACAGCATTAGACAACAAAAAAAAAGAAAAAATACACGTTTTACAATTAAAAAAGAAAAAAGAAACACAACTAAAAGTAATAAATAATATAAGTGCTGTGGTAGTGGAAAAGGTCCTCAACTCATTAATATATATAACCTCAATTTATACATGTAATCTATTAGTATGTAGTATATAAGATGGGATTTGGTCGGCCAGCTGCCTGGATTTGTGCTGGGGGCTCGGTTGGTGATCATTGAACCTTGTTCCTGGTCCTTGGCCGGGTCTCCGGTATGGGTTCGGGCGGTTGATTAGATTTCACCTTGTGTAATATTTATTTTACCTATCATTTTAATCGTATATAAATATATATTGCTACATAAAATAAATAAACCTTTAATCTAGTTCATGTACATTTACTATTTTATTACATAGGTATATTTTTTATAAGATTAAATTTTGACTTGTAAAACGTGTACTATACAACGTGTAACAGAAAGGTGTAACCAAATTTGAAGAGCTTATTCAGTCAATGGTATAGAACAACTTTTACTATGGCACGAAACCTGTACCTCGAAAAAAAAATTTGACTGTTTCATAGAAAAATGCAATGCCGCTCGGCTGAAATGTATGGAAGGGCAGATTTCTTTTTTGAGATTTCAGGGTTGGCTCCATTCAACATATCAGGGTAAAAGTTGTTCTATACCATTGTCTGAATAAGCTCTTCAAATATGGTTACACCTTTCTGCTACACGTTGTATATACCTACTTTGCCGAATAAACTATTTGAATTTGAGATGGGATGGCGCCACGCGGTGAATGCCGTTCGTGTCCCTCTATTTCGTGGAAGGATGGGAGTGAGGAACTGAAACTGAACGATGACTGTTTTAATATTGCTTGTTTAAGCTTGGACCATATTGTGCACCAAGCGGCCATATTACCGAACTAGTTGTATTATTATAGTCTCTTGAATTGTTGTATTATTTTAGCTCTTGGATCTCATACTGAATTATAACTCAATCGAGATGAAGATATTTACAGCAGTTATAATTTTCACCACTTTGAGTATTCAGTGTACGTATAGTACTCAGCAGACTGCCGTTGAATACCTTAAAATTTTCATTAATGCTGATTCGAATAAATGGAAGGATTTTTTCAAATACAAATGGTCCGTGGTATTGCGATCACTTAGAGAAGAATTTCGAGAATTGAAGACATGGTTCAATTTTGGAAACAACGCAGAAGAGAGCGAAAAAATGTTGTGTGCATTGACGGTCATGACAAACGACGTCTATCACAATGCACACTATTTAGAATGTAAAGCAAATTTGGATCAAAAGAAGCCAAACGATCCGTCCTGTGAAACTATATCATTATATGAGAATGAATATAGCCTTTATGAAAATTGTGTCAAAATGGATAAATATGAATTATATAACAAATCTAATCTTGAATACAAAACATACATTAGACAAGGAGAACCAATCTGGATATCATTTCTGGGTCAGGTGGTAACTGTAGAAAAGCCCGTAAAAAGTATTTATCAGGATATTTGTATGACCATGGTAATGAATAAAGTACAAAGCATGATGCAATATCACGTGGGAAGTATTGAAAGTTGTTATGTTTTTTAAAGTTGATTGTTTCCAAATAAATAATGATTACAATTTGTGTTTGTACTCACTCCGCTCAGCTCAAAATAGTTGAAATATTAAAACCAAGAACTACAAAAGAAAACAAATAGTTACACCAAGATACCCAAAGATTATCCTCAGTAGCACATTAGTGATTTTTGCAGCTTATAGAATTTTAAGTTCGAAAATAGGGGTATATTAGGGTAAGATAGAACTTCCAGTTGCAAAAACATCTCGAATCGAATACTTTCACGTATTTTGCAACTACTATACTACTTATGGAGGCAAACAGATGGAAAACAGGAGGTTATACGAGTATCAACTATAAACAACTTTTACAAAATAAGTTATAACGGACACCAATTTTGCACTTATAGTTCTAAATGGGTTATATATAAGGTGAATTCACACTAGGCACTTGGTTATTGATCAGGAACAATAATCAATAATTCTGTTTTTCTAAATACGAACTGGAATAGTTCAAACACAATCCCTAGTACAAGTAGAAGGGGAGCAAAAATATTTTTTTCGGATTTCGCATGACGGGTGTTTAAACATTGTTCCTGATCATTAACTGAGTCACCAGTATGAGTTCGGGCGGTTAATTAAATTTTACTTTATATTTTCTGTAACCTGTGGTGAAAAACTAGATCATGATGCAGTCACTTTGGAACCTATAACCCTACTCAAGTATGATCCTTGGGTAAGTTCTAGTTTATGCTAATATTCCACTCCAAGGCGTAAATAAGTTTCAATCGGAGGGCAATAAAAACTATTGAAACTTATTTACTTCTATCGAGTCTCCTGTTAACTTTCCAGTTATTCTGTTCTATTTAACTTTCTACTTTCTCTTAAATCCAGTTTGATATTTTCTTACTGATCCCTGATTCGCAGACACTGGGAGATCTAAAAAAGGACAAATAACTATATTGGTTACAAAATTCACTGATATGGCACGCATAAGAAGCAAGTGGGTGATTTTTACACTTCAAGAACGTAAATTAGAACTAAAGGACACTCCTTACGCGGCTATATTTTATAGTGGCGTCCATTTTTGATGTTTGAATAAGATTTTATGAAATTGACACATTATTACATACAGAGTTTTGATAGTAATCGAGGACCATAAAACTTAGGGTTATGATTTATTTGTTTTTACATTATTTTACAGTTAATCATAGCAAAGGCGCATAAAAATCTATCATGGAATCTATCATATTTTTCTCCGATGCAATTTTTCTGCAATTTCCATACGGATTGCATGTGGATTGCCTACACCGATATAGAACCTGAGTTTAGCTTTTTTTCTTACCTTGAGTTACAATTTGAACTGATATTACCTATTGGGAACTTTATTTGATTATTAGAAGAGATAAATAAAATGGAAGTGATTTTTTGTGATTTTGTAATATTTAGGATTTAGTATATCGAAAGAAAATAAACTGCTATACATTAGTGAAAGAATGTATTTACTCTAATGATCATACTGAACCACTTTCCTATAGAAAATTACTTGCGCAATTAAATAAAAAGGCTGGCTAAGTGCGAGTCGGACTCGCGCACAAAGGATTCCGTACCACCACACAAAACCGGTACGGAACCCTGAAAACATTATTGGTAAACAATTACACTTGCTGATATGTTACGAAAAAAATTTAAAAGGTCTTATTAAGTTGGTCATAGATAACTTCCTAAATAATTACACATTTGTAATTTTCAGATTTTTTCCCAAGTGTAAGGTTTGGGTTCTGCCTGTATACAAAATTTCAAGTTTCTAAGTCAAATGGAAGTTCCCTATAGGTTTTCATTGTGAGCAAATTTCTATGAAATTGATTATGTAAAAGACAATTACTTTTTTTCGAGTCAAGTTAGAAGCCTGATTTTTTTAAAGGTACGATAAGGTCGTAGATTTCTGTAGGAGGTATCAGTTTCAACTTGATATCTCATACGGGGCCTGAGTAAAAGGTTCTTGACAGACAGATAGACAGACGGACAACAACGTGTATAAGGGTTCCGATTTTTCAGTTTGCGGTACGGAACCCTAAAAACATCAATTTCCCACATTAAGTGAGCAAATTATTGCTATATCGATGTCAAATTAAAGATCTTTACCTATAATGGTTTACAAGTTATGAGGCTGTGACTTAGAGATGGTGTTGTCCATTGTCTTACCATGATGGTTTCTTTTTTAACCTTTAAGTACGGAACCCTTTAAATTAAATCTACCCTTAGAACAGAATAAAATAAATACATTTTTCTGATTTTGATCTGATTCTAACAATAAAATTGTATACACACAGGGTCCCGTAAATTGTGCTCCCAACGAAAACCATAATAGATAGCTGAGACCTTAGAGGCTGAGACCATGCCCTGTCAGAATAACCTAACGTAGGTTTTATGAATGTCACATGGTTTTGGAGATTTTTTATATCTTATGAAATTTCTAGAATGCAATTTCTATTTGCTTCCCTTGGTTTTTTTACGTCATTTTTAAAACGGAAGCAAGTTTTTCATTTTATTATTATCGTAATTTTTTATGAGTTTTCCTATGAAAGGATTATCACTGTTTTTTAAGAAAGGTAACGGTTTTCCCAGGACAAAATGCTGAAAAGAAAAATCATGGTCATTAAAATTTTAGAGTCCATATAGGTTAAAATGCACAACTTCAAATTTTAGTGACTTTATTAGCTATTATAATTATATACTATAACCGAGACTCCCTAACCGCCTTCCTTGACAGACTGAGCAATCACAGCCCACTTGAATTCACACATACCATCTCCACCAGCAACAATACTATACACAATACAATACAATACAACTTTACTGGTACACCATAAAAAAAGGAACAGAAACATAAATACTTAATTTTTAACTAACTTATTATGTAGCACAAACTGGCGGCCTTATCGCTTAAAGCGATCTCTTCCAGACAACTTTTGGCTGGATGAAACTGTTTAGAATGATTTCTGAAATGACGGTGTACTATTTTTTAATAATAGATATATTTTAATATTAATACATTAATAGCAATTAATAGCAACATTACCTTTTTGGTCGTAGATGTAAGTATTGATAGTCAAAACAAAATTCATACATCTGTACATTTCAAAGAAACCAATAAACTACAGTAACTCGACTTTTACAGCTGCCTTCTTCCACACATTAAAAAAATCATTACCGTATTCGCTATCACTTCGTGGCCGTCGGATTTGCAGCACCGAAACCGCGCTAACCAAGTACCATGGCAAAATTCACAGTGGACTCGTTAAGAAAAATTATCCCGAGCAATTTTTACAAAAACACTGATACAAAAGACCACGATATTCTAGTATTAATCACAATCCCAATCATTCATCCCAAGTAACTCGCCTCATCGCCACCTATTTTCATGGAAGTAATAAATTAAAATCACGTATCAACTATCATCCACCAAAACGATAAAACGAAAAATCTGTTATCAACCAACCCGAGGTTATGATATGTTACCGCCAGAATCCAAATTTAAAATCAGTCGAACTAAAACAAAACCGAAAGGCAGAATTACCACCGCCACAGATCTCCTGGAACTTTTCCTTGCCAACGGCCACGTTGCAAAACCTGCTCCCTCGTAAATACTAACATTCATATCAACACACATCATACATCAGACACATACACAGCACAACCAAACACCAACTGTAAAACAGAAAACTGTATATACATGGTACCGTGCAAGATGAACAAACAGCGTCTGAAAGTCTGAATAACTAACCATGTCAGAATCTAGCCGTCGAAAAGAAACAAAAAAAAATAACTTAGTTCTTGGGTAATTGTCTGATTGACAAATGTTTTTTTGTAAATATGATGATTATTTATCTTTGTTATTGATTGATTATTAATTTTTATACTTATTTATTTATATATATATCTATACTTTTTATTTTTCATGATTATAATTTTTTTTTTCTTTTGTCTCTCATTTGTCTGTCAATCATTCACTTCATTTTATGACATTTTAAAATAATATATAAATTATATCAAATTCCACTGAAGCCGACTATTTGTCGAAATATATCTGGAAACTATTATTTTAATAAGTGTTTTTATATAAATATATAATATAAACTTTGTAAATAAGAATGTCATAAAGAAATCGAAAATACAAAACATGCTTTGCTTTGGAGAAAAAACTTGGTTTTATCGGCTATGACCATCGAAATAATAAGGAATGACCATTCCTCAAATGCAAAGGCATAGCCTTCTGCATGGTCCTTTGAGCTGGTTACTTCTTCACCATCGAGTGGAGAATATAGAGATAGTGAAGTTTTCTAACTTTAAATGAAAACTGCCTTTCTGTTGTTGGAAGCAAAGATTTCAAAAGTAAAGATAAGCCCTTACCGTAGTATGACAGCACCAAAATGTTTCCACCTTTAAATGGGTGACGCTCACATGTTTGGAATCAGTGCTCATCTGGACACAGTGATAGTTGGACGCCTTAAGTGCACTTAAAGTTTTGAATTTTTACGACTTTAGTAGTCTGATCAGTTTGCTGACCGTGGGTAACGCGTCGGCATTATGTTAACGCACACATTCAAAAACAATGCAATAGATTTTAGGTGCCAGGGCTCATCTTAACTTTTGAAATCTTTGGTTGGAAGTGGATATTTAATAGAACAATCTTAAATGGTAGCCAAAATGCAAAAACCTTCAGTCCTTCATAAAATATTTAATGAATTCGCCACACGTAAACACAACAATACCGTATTTGTCAGACAATGGGCCACTGGCTCGATTTGTGCAGCAAAATGATGAACTGCAAACGTTTATAGTAAAACATGCATGCCTATAATGACTTGAGGCACGGCAGAAGTAATCGTAGGTATAACTGCTGCTACATAATATGTATGCATATCTGAAATTCAATTATTTTTACCTTACAGGGGGATAAAGCGGGATATTTTGTAAAGGCTCCATTTTATCCCGGAAAATTATAATATTCCATAAAATAAATAACAAAAAATGCCGCAGCAAAGCTAAAGGAAATAGTTGCGCAACACAAAAATAAGGTTTCAAGAACTAACCTTATAAAATATTGTAGAGTTTCTCTACAATAATAATAATATAAATAATAATAATAATAATAATCCTGTTAGTGAAGAGTTAAGGTACCTATATTTTAATGTGTCGTGTTTTTGTAACTTTCCTGGGATACCCAGCTTATTATAGCTAGAAGCTACAAGACTTCAAGGACACTAACGTCGTTATACCTCTTAGCCCTGACATTTCCACAAAGTCATACAAGTAATAAATGAGGTGCAGGTGCGGGTAGATGCAAAACTATCTAATTTAGATGCGGAAGGTTGCGTGGAGCTTACTCGTGCCGGTCAGATTACCTTCAAGTGATTCTTATCGATTGCAGTCATATATGTAGAGCTCACCCCGATGGCAGCTTAAAACTCAACTTGCAGCTTTTATTATTGTCAAAAAAAAGGGATTTCCCGAAATGGTGTCAGAAGTATTACCGAGTATAGGCTGTGAAATACAAGTGTGATGGGTGAGCCCTATCGTACTTCGGGCAGCGTATTTATACTCGCATATATAGCAAAATAGGTTCAATCGCCTATCACTCCCTTACAAAGTTTATGTAGCCCTATTGAGATCGCTTGATCTGTCACTTTAGATATCGTCGTTGGTGTAGTGGTAAAGTCCTTGCCTCAGAAAACCAGGCGTCTGGGTTCGAATTCACCACGTAATATCTATTTTTTTCTTTTTGTTTTCATTGGAGTTAAAAAAACGGAAAATAGAAAATCGGTGCGACGACGAGCGAAGCAACTAGGGTCTGTTAGGTTGACATTTGTATTAATATAAGAGGGCCGAGCGAAGCGAGGCAACCCATTCTCCCTAGTTTTAACAGAATTATATAAGCAAAATAGTTTTAACAGAGTTATATTGTAGATTACACTCTGACTCACTCTGCCCACATTAACAAAGTCTGCAAAGAACTAGCAAACTACGATTCACTAAAATTAAAATCTCTTATTAACAGAAAAACCCTCATTACTCTTTATTATGCCTACATACAATCAATTATAAGTTACGCTATCACAGTATGGGGAAATGGAATTGATATAAAACGAGTCTTAATTTCTCAAAAAGCGTCGATAATAATAATATTAAAATTCTTTATTGCACGGAATAAAATTATCGTACAAAAGCGAGCTTAATACTAATTAGTATTTTCTACCAACTAACCTTTGGCAATGAGGAAATTGTTGAGGGTATTTAAATAGGTAATTCTGAAAATAGTACTTAAATAATAAATAACTAGACTACATCCTAATAAACATAAGAATCATAAACAGGCAGACATAAACACAAAAAAACTCGACTAAAAAGATGCAAAAAACAGAAAAATATATTAAATTACCTATGTTTAACAAAATATCTACAGCTGTATCAAAGCTACCGCTCTTAGAATTGAAAACTAAGGTAAAAATTTTGTTGCAGAATAATCCACTCTACTCTATAAATTTAAATATGAAGGCATGTTCATTTCCTAATAAGAAGTTTAAAATTATTTTTAATTATGATATTTTAAAGTTTAGCCATTTAAGTTTCAAGTTCTTTATTGCATATTGTCACATACATAGTTATTGTTTCTACAATGACACCCTGTAAGGGTATAGCAATATAAAGGTAGCTTAATTTTAAACTTATAAAATTTAAAAATATAAAAGTAAATTAAAAACCTATAACTAAGTATAATTATAGTATCATAATGTGTATCACTATAATCTATAATAATATCATATTTTAGACTTATTTTATTTATTTATACACTTATCAAAAAATGGACTTCATATCATCAGTGGAAGGGAAAAAATGCTAAAGCGCCATTTGGGCCAAACTGAGATACACTTATATCGTTGAATTTGTTTTTTTTTCTGCGTCGTTCTGTATAGGTTTCGAGGCAATCTGAGCACATTTTTGATGCTTTAGCATTTCGAAAATTTCACGAACATCCCAGCCTTCAATATTTATAGCAAAATCATTTTGTTGGTTTTGAATCAGCCGTCGCTAAAGGGGAACTAAGACGCCAACAGAAATAAAATGTCAGACTTGGGATGATTTTGCCGCAATAATCAGGACACGTATAGCCTTAAAAAATATGTATGTTCTTGGTTGAACTTTAAAGAAGTTGATTTTTACAAACCACTATAATTGGTTCATATTTGCACGGTCAAAATTTTTTTTTGTAAGCCTCTATTTTACACTTCTTATCGATTTTGTCTCAGTTACCGCTTTTGCGATTTTGTTGTTTTTTTAATAAAATTTGTGTGAATGATATCTACTCATATTAAAAAAAACTAAGTTATTCTTTTCAAGAAAAGCAACCCCTTTTTCCAAAAATACGTAAATTCACTGATGCAGTCGCGCGGCAGAGAGTTATTGTCAGTCTACGCCTCGCGTTGGCGTCCGTAAGACGAGTAAGCTATAAGAGGGCCGGCAATTGATTCGACTGATGCCCCAAAGTGAGCCGAAATATATATCAAAAATAAGTCAATTGTGATTTTCCTTGTGTTTACGAGTATAAAATTAAATGAAAAGCATATATGTATTATTTATATTATTATTTATTCCGTATTCCTATATTTTTATTTTATTCAAGCGTTTTTTTTTATAAATTTAAGTAAGCCCAACCTTTATTATTTCTTGTATATTTTCCCCATATTATTATTTATTACATAAAACTATTACCTATACACATATTATTTCATTACTTATATAAAATTTAAACCGACATGTTATAAGTGTCATTTCACACGATAATTATTTCTAAATTTTATAGAAATTATTATATTTGATGTTATTGCTACTTTAACAAATATTTACATGTGAATTTTTAGCTTCTTCTATTTCTGCCATCAAGCGGCACGCAGCATATGCTCTAAAAAACGTGCTCCCGCTCCGGTACTAGAAAGCCATCGGAATGCAACACTAACAGACACCTAGAACGGAGGCATCTTCTAGGCCAGTGAACTAGCCCAACAAATAGGGCGCCAATCACAACGGCCATGTTGTAGTCCTCGCACGTCCGCTTCTGTAAAGACTTGTAAAGTTCGTTGCGAGACGCCTCCGGCACGGAACAAAACCGGGAATTAGGTCGAATCAATCTCGGTAACTGCTTCTTTGTAGAAAGGGGTGATTTAGTTGCTTTTAGGGCTGCGACAAAAACTGGAAGCCCTTTCGTTAAAACGACGCAACGCCCAGTTTGGTACCAGTACACGCAATAGCTCTGCAACATTTATCACAAATTTTAATTGAGACAACGTTAAACTAATAATATTGCAATTGCATACTTTTGAAAATGAATTATGTCTAATTTTCTTTGATTTCATGCGTTATTTTTATAAGTGTTGTATAAAAATTTGTTCGTCTCTCACAAAAATTTAAGAATGTGATCAGCAGATTGTATTTTTTTGTATTCAGTAATTAATATTTATACTGTTTTTACTTTGAAGTTTAAAACTTCCGGGAACATTTAGTTTGATCTGAAACTACAGAGTAATGTTTAAAGCAACATTACTTCTCTTTTAGGGGTCGAGCACGGAACGTGAAGTTACTAAAGAAAACCTTCACATCTATTAACACTTTTATTCCAATCGCGTACTAGGAAAATAACTTTGGGTTTTTCGGTGGGAAAACTTAATCCAGAGGAGGTAGTGTTCCAAAAATATCGATATATAATTATGTAAATAAACATTAAGTATTGACTTTACTGTTTTTAATATAGTTTTAAATGAATATAAATAAAAATATATTTGTGACTGATGCCGGGCCCGAATGGCCCGAAATATATCTAACTAATATTTTAATGTGCTTTCATAATTTTATTACTTTAAAGATATATAATTATATTATAAAAGGTATGTTCGCCTTATGAAGATGTGTTTTTTAACTATCTATCTTGCATAAATCTCATACTTTAAAGACTTCCTCAAGTAATCTCACAAATGCCTCTGTAAGTGTATTTAATATCTCTTTTATTAAACTTTGTAATGTCATAACAAGAGAATTTTCAGAAACTTCAGAGAACGCAAGTGAAAAATTAAAAACATTAAATCCCGATAAGTAAATACGAAAATATTACTTCATATTAAGTTCTGTTTACAATATTACTTACTATGTCAAGTAATTTTTTCTATTATATACGATAATTGTAGTGCAAAGTTGTTTTCCTCGATAGATTTCAAATATTAGGTACAATATTTTTATGGGCCTTTTTATGGTCTTGGGGTTTAATAATATTATTTACCTACTAGCTGTTGCCTGCGACTTCGTCCACGTGGAAGAAGATGATGCGGCATCCGTTTGGAATCCCGCAGTAAAAAGTATCCCAGTTTTTAAGTTGGATAACAATGTTAGGCAGTGTTACGTAGAACGCAAGGACAAGAAACGCTGCGCTGCCTGTAGCGCGGACATGTTACTTTATTTGGGTTCTCGAATTTACAACGGATCTACGAGAACGGCAACGAACCGTCGGCGGGGTTTTTCCTCGATCATTGTCGGTTGGAACGGCGCGCGGCTGGAGTGATGCGAGTTCAGCCAATAAGAGGCCACAAATAGGACACGACGCTTGCATTTTGAATTTCGGCGCCCGCAAGCTACAAAGAGTAAGAGAGAAAAAAGACTAGTCCGAAAGAGAGGCCGGAGATGGCGCGAACAATGACGTTGGGAGTAGTGTGACCATTTGTGGCAGATTTCTGCCGTTTTGGCAGATTTCGCTCTTAAATTTTGTCTGTGGCAGATCATGCTGACGATTTACAAAGGAGGCAGATTTTGGCAGATTTAAAAGATTCCAAGAAAATTCACATTAAGTACCTTATTTTAATTTTCAATGAATACATCTTTTTTATAAGTGATTACATAAGAGTGTAAGAGACTTATTAAAATCAGGTGGAAGTAGCACCACCAGCACAATTTTGAATGTTGACAAATTTTGGGGAGCGATAGGAAAAATCAAGGACGCGAATGGGGCTACAAAATTCCTGAATATTACAAATTTCGCCAAAGCTTTATTATGTTTGCCCATGTCCAAAGCTTCGTGCGAGAGAATATTCTCTCAGGTGAATTTAAATAAAACAAATATAATTGCCAGTTAATAAATATATATAATGTTATGCCAGTTTTACTGGAGGAGGACACGGATGATATCCGTACCAGGAGTCAACGACAGGACAAAATTGATCAGCGGCGGTTTTAAAATTCTACAGAACAGACCCCGGGTGGTAACCAGCCAACGACGGAACCAGTTTCCAATTCATCTGGAGTTCTTGTAGCATCAGTAGTCATAATGAATCTTGCTGCTCTGATGGATATGCTGCAGGAGCTGACCCGCCGACAGAAAGAGCAGGCCCGCTGACAGGAGAAACAAGCCCCGTCAGCTGAAGAAAAAGCTACAACATGACACAGAGGAGCAAGTGCACCAACAGAAGGAGCAGGCTCACCAACAAAAAGAACAGATCCGCTGGCTAAAGGAAAAGCTTCCACGTAACGAACAGAAACAGGCCCGATGACAAGAGGAACAAACCCGCCGGCTAGAGAAACATCTACAGCGTGACAAAGAGCAGCAGACCCATCGACATGAAGAACAGATCCTGCTCATAAAATATCTACACGCAACGTTTAGCAAGGACCTCAAAGCCATGAAGGAGAAGGTTCAGCTGCATGAGAACCGTATAATTCTGAGGTTGGATGACATATCACTGATATGAGGAAGGCTTTGAGAGATCTGGAAGATGGAGCCTGGACAGTGGCTGCTGTAGTTGTTGCACCTTTCAAGCGTGGGTTTAAATTGCCACCCTTCAATAGAACATCTTCATGGACGGCTTATAAAATCCAGTTTGGGGCTGCCATGAGGACGAAAGGCTGGGCTGAAGCACAGCCGGTGACGTTACTAAGGGGGGTAATAGCGAATACAAGTTGTTTTGTAGTTAAAACCATAAAATTTGGTATTTCGCCTTCTGGTTAAAAGTAAAGAATGAAGAGTTTCAGTTTTTTTGAAAAATCATCCCCTAAAGGGGAAAATAGGGGATGGAAATCTTTAAAACAATTTCCTTAGTTTTGACGTGAATATCAAAAAAATTAGTATTTGGCCTTCTGGCTAGAAATTGAGAATAACGAGTTTCCGATTTTTGAGAAAATCATCCCCTAGAGAGCGAAATAGGGGGTGAAAATTTGTATGAGAATGTCGTTAGTTTTGTAGGAAAATCATAAATATTGGCATTCAGCCATATCAATAAAAATAAGTGGTATACCTCAACGTTTTAAAAAAAATCTAACCCTAAGAAAATAAAATAAGGTTTGAAATTTTGTATGGGAATTTCGTAGTTTTGTAAGTAAAAGCCATGAAAATTAGCATTTTGGTAAGAAATTAAAAGTAACATGTTTCAGAATTTTTGCAAAATCTACTCCTAAGACGGTAACATAGGGGTGAAAGTTTGTACCGAACGTTTGTTAGTTTTGTAAGTAAAACTATGAAAATAAGTATGAAGCATTTTGGTAAAAAATTAAGAAGTAACTAGATCGCTGTAGATTATTTACTACGAAATGGAACCAGCAATAAAAAAACGGCCAGAAACGTGGCTAGGCCTTCGGCCTCTCCAAAATGCACCTTACCTGGGGATCAAATAAGAGATCAAGGTATTGTTTCATTTGGAAACGCGGCTCGGCCTTCGGACTCCTCAAACACATTTAAGTAGAGGATAAATTCAGAGAACAAGAAATAATTTCATTCGAAAATGTGAATCGGCCTTCGGTATTGTCAAAAACACTTTAGAGAGTTACGTTCATTAACGCGGCTCGGCGTCGCCGAAGACACTTTACTTGGAGAAAAAATAAGAGAACAAAATAATATTTAAACCGAATTGGCTTAGCAGACGGTTAATTCATAGAACAAGAAAAAGTTTCGTTTGGAAAACTCTTTACCTGGGGATCAAATAAGAAGTCAACAAATAAACTTCAATTTAGAGTCAGGTCAAATACGTACTATAAAATTTAATGGTCTAAAAAAAATTGGCAGATTCGATAGATAGGTCTAAACGAAATCAACACGGGCGAGGCCCCAGAAAAAGCTAGTACTAATATATTACAAGATTTATTATTTGTTAACGGTATATTATATCCAACATTGCTCTTGTTGAACACTAGCCTAAGAACATTGCCTGCAGCCAATTCCAATCAGACTTTTAAAATGCGGTTATAAGATTTTATAAGGTTTTCTCACAGATGTTTATGAGAGTAAATTATAAGTTTCATTATTCTTACAGCCCAAATTACTTTGTACCATACCTTTATAAGAGTTGTTATCTTAGTCAGACACCAATAAGCGTTATTTAATATTTTAGACCTCGATCATTCATCATCACTTATAAGGGTTTTTTGCAAGTTGGATACTTAGTAGTAGATACCGCAAATACACTATAAAACATTTTGATCTTATTTCTAAATAAAAATAGCTTGTTATAAATCTGGAAAATATATACGGGTAGTATTTTATCTACTCACATAAGGAAATGACAACATCAAAAACGGTTTTCTAAGTACCTACATTGTTTGTCCGATATTAAAATATTACATTATAACAACGCGATGTTACGCTGTGATATAATGTGGCTATAAATTGATGTAGTGTTATATATTTATATAATGAGGAAATGTAATGTAATATAATATTATGTATATATAATGACATATAATGTTGGTACTTATAAAATCTCTTTTGATTTTTTTTTTATTATCCTATTATATATAATATACAAGTGGATAAATTATTTATTTTACTCATCGACAACATCGCACATCACTATAAATGTTTTCAAGAACAGCGAGTTTGGTATTTTTTGGGTCGACAGAAGCACGTTCCCACGTGCCGATGATTGGCCGGTACCTCCGGAACACGGAATATTGGCACGTGAAGACCTTCAGCATCTTCGACAAAGACGCGATTTGCGCCCGATCGGGAACTCTCGAGATTGAAATAAAAAGTTATAGGCCTGCTCAGAGGGATGCTGATGGCCATTTTATTGCCATAAAGGTTTTTGTAGGACCGTTGTATGGAGGGTTTCGATGATAAAATGGGTTCATGAGGTTTGTGTTCTGTAAGGTCAGCCGTGAGATATTATTCATAAATTAGATTTACCAGGTATTAAATTTTTATTTCTTTACTTTTGCTTGCGGTTTCGTCTTTAGAGAGCTGTAAATAGTTTTTTAGTTACGAAAAAACTGTCTGAGACCTGTCTGCCAGTCCATCCGTATAGTGCGGGTGGCAAAAACTCCGGGAAAATGAAAAATTATTTTCGAGAACATTGTTGGTAAATTTGTTGCACATTGTAACACATTGTAATCTGTGCCGGTCATATACGTATAAAAATACATCGTTACTGCACAAATCCCCGGGATTTTCTTAGAGGTGTTTCTGAGAAGGAGTATGAAGTCACAGTCCAAACTCGTAGACAAACGTTTTACCGACAATTGTTATGTCCCAGCGTCATAAACGGTGAGCTCTATCGCAATATTTCGAGCACAAATATGGATTTCCTTCAAAGCACACAGTCCGAACACAAATATGGATTTCTTTCAAAGCACGCAGTCAAAACACGAAAATGGATTACTTTCAAAAAATGCAGTCTGTGCACAAATATGGATTTCTTTAAAAGCACACAGTCCGAACACAAATATAGATTTCTTTCAAAGCACGTAGTCAGAACACGAATATGGATTACTTTCAAAAAATGCAGTCTTTGCACAAATATGGATTTCTTTAAAAGCACACAGTCCGAACACAAACATAGATTTCGTTCAAAGCACACAGTCCGTACAAAAATATGGATTTCTTTCAAAGCACGCAGTCCGAACACAAATATAGATTTAGTTCAAAGCACACAGTCCGTACAAAAATATGGATTTTTATCAAACCACACAGTACGAACACAAACATGAATTTATTTCAAAAAATGCAATCTGTGTACAAATATGGATTTTTTTAAAAGCACACAGTCCGAACACACATATGGGTTTTGTTCAAAGCACGCAGTCCGAACACGAATATTGATTACTTTCAAAAAACGCAGTCTGAGCACAAACATAGATTTCTTTCAAAACACGCAGTCCAAACACAAATATAAATTTCTTTCAAAGCTCGCAGTCCGAACACGAATGATTTCTTTCAAAGCACGCAGTCCGAACACAAATGATTTCTTTCAAAGCACGCAGTCCGAACACAAATGATTTCTTTCAAAGCACGCAGGCCGAACACAAATCATTTCTTTCAAAGCACGCAGTCCAAACACAATTATTTCTTTCAAAGCACGCAGTCCGAACACATATATTTCCTTACGGAATTTAAACCCCAGCTTAGTGGTCGAGTACTCACAATATCACGGGCTTATCACGCTGGGATGTAGTAATCGTCGGTGACACGAGAGTGCACGAGAGTACTGGGACTTGTATTTCTCAGTGCGTACAGTGAATCACTTCTGACACTCCCTCAGAGATTAATGCCGTGACGATATACGTATATTGCTCGCAATATCACCTAAAAATGTAAAGAGCGAAATCAGTTCGCATTTACCGTACACGTAAGTTCAGCACATTGATAAATCGCGCCTCTTTAAATTATGATTATGAATATTTGGAACATCACTTTACTTGTTTTTCCTATTTTACATTATGTACATAGTACTTATTTTAGAATACTAAAATCAAAACGATCCAAAAATACACAAGATATCTGATTGATATGAAAAGTGTATTGAAATAATTTAATTACCTGGACAGAAGTTTTTACGACTCGGTGGATTGATATAGAAGAAGCGAAAGATGACGCACGGATGCAGGGACGCAAGTGATGGGTGTATTAATTATAATATCTAATTACTCATATTCCTATTATTTGAACCCTTTCGTTAGGAAATCTTTTAAAAATAATTATTTTATTATTTACCTCTCCATTTTATAAAAATCAAACGTAGAAAATGTCGAAATGAAATATTCATATAAAAATAACATATTCTGAAATATTCCCTAAGAATTTCATAAGTCACATCTAACCAAATAAAGTGTGACATATTTAGGCCAAAGTGCCTTAAAAATTTACCTTTTTGCCGCACTACGAAGGAAACTTTTTATCCTATTCATATTCATTTTATTCATATTTGCCGGGTAAATACGAGTATTATATTTTAACCTTTGACTCAGAAAAGGTTTACTTACTTAGGATTTGTTCGGTAAATTCAAACTCAAATATAACCAGGCGGTAAATTAGTTAAATAATTCTACATTTATATTTTTTTTATAACATGTAAACTTCAAATAGTATTGTCCAAAGACAAAGTCAAAGTCAAAGCGTTTATAAAGTATTAAGTATAGGAGCAGTTAAAGCACACTTATTCACGTCAAAGTGACAATATTGACAAGGCTGCTTTTCAAAACGTATACACGCAACATGCACAGTTAAAAAACGAAAATTACAATTAATACAATCACTTTACTACTAAACAGGATGTCCCAAAAGTGAACGTTATCCCTTGAAGGGCTGGTAGGCCAGCTCATGACTGACCAAAATATCAAAATATGACCTCTGTAAAAGTCGATAGTTCGAGAGTTATTGGTAATTCTATGAATTTTCTAAAATTTGACAATTACGACTGGTTTTTAGAGAGCCAAAGCTACCCATTTTAACACGTTCACTGCGTTACGGGGGTTTTTACTCCCCGTACGTTGCCGTCATTCCGTGCGGAGCTAAAAAGGAGTGTCTACTCGCTAGTGCGGAAGCTGTATCTGTGCTGTTTTTGTATGTATGATAAAGATATACTTGTGTTTCTGACTATAAATCCAATCAGTACCGGCCAGGGAGCAAAAATTGCTCTTAAGTGCGTTATGGGGTCCATGAAACCCCGTATAAATTTTTGCCTGCCCGTACGGGAACCGAAGCTCATTAGCATTAGAGCTGTCAACAGTGCAAGATGTGACATCGATTATCTACGATGAAGCGTTCGCGATGTATGTTAGAATTATCCTACCATAAAATCAAAAGTTTAATTCCCACTATTCATTTATATATTATATAATTATTGTCTATCCATCCATCTATCTATCCATATATTAATCCATCTATTTAGGTATCTATTCATCTATCCATCCATCCATTTATCTATCAGCCTGCATTCATCCACTGCCTACCCAGAACGCGTCACCTTGTACGATCCTCGTGAGATCTTGCACCGTTTCATTCAATCCCATCACTATCAGTTTATTGATAAAAATAATTCCTATGCGTTACGGGGCTCTTGAAACCTCGTGCTATATGCTTTCTTATGCGTTACGGGGATAAAAGCACCCCGTTCTTTAATTTTTTTATAATTTCATCAGGTTCTAGGATAAATACGTGCGGAAAAAGCATATTCTGGCATGTTTAGTACCCTTTTTGATGGTAAAATTAAAATTAAGAAAAATAATAATTTGACACTTTAAAAGGCGTGTAAATAGGGCGAGGTGTACGGGGCACTTTTAAGGGACTCCACAATGGCTATGTTTATGCATAGATGTTCGTCTATGGTTTATGGTAAAAATTCTAAGAGGTTTGACTCATGTCCCATCGTTGCTGGCACTGATATATCTATGGGTGCTGGATCAGTACACGCGCGCGCGCAGTCATAGACTGTTCGAGTGTCCGGGGGTGCGCACTAACCTCGTGAACAAGGACCCCCTCAGCCGCGTGCTTCGTTTACTCAACGTTATGTCTAGAGATCAACCAGAGGTGGATGTTTTCTCTGCATCACTTACCCAAATCCACACATGTGTGGTGAAATACTTGAAGCAGTAACCATTTTTATTCTAAGTGTATGTATATGTTGATTTTTAGTGTATTAAAATTTCTTTCTGTTTTCCATGTATACGCATTGAACTTGTGTCTGTACTGTATTCATGTGTATTTATAAATAAATAAACAAATACCCGTAACGCATAGAAAATAAGTTGATTGTGGGGCGTCTTAGGCCCCGTAACGCATTATAATACAAGTTGGGATTTGGAGCTGCCGCAGTGAACTTGTTAAATTCGTTAGAATTTTTGTTGCGCAACCCTAAAAATAGACTTGCCATTGATAAAGTCAAAAAAAATATACAACCCCAGCAGGCACTTATCCAATAAAACAATAGCATGCAATATCTTTTACAAAAATATAAAGATATGCTAATTATATCCTAAAACAATCTAGACAAAGACAGTCCCTATCACCTACACTGACCTAAATGGCCGTCTCGAGAGTGACAGTTACCAAAAGCGGCTCACAGTATTTGGGATACTTTGATTTTATTATATCTATTAGTTTCATGAAGTTTAATTTTAAGATACATTAAACAACACAACAACTGTATAATTAAAGATAACTAAGAAACAGATATTAAATTTATGTTACACGAAAAATAAATTCAAATCTATCTTAATAAAGTGAGCACACTGTTCTTTTATATAAATCGAAGTTTTTTGAAAATATATCAAACTTGTCGCTGTGACCCTTTAAACCTGTAGAATTACAAAAGACAAGATCGTGGCAAATGCAAAATATGAGTAGTAATTATTATATTATATACAATATGGGCGTCATTGGAAAGCTAGAAGGACAAGCTACAATATTAAATAAATTTAAAATAATGACAGTAATAAAAAATATATATCTAGTATTTCTTGACCCTATAAAAGCCTACAATAAAAAAAAAAACATGTTTTATTGTTACAGTTATATTTATTTTTAATTTTTATTATTATTGATTATTTATTTTTAAATACATTTTATGTTTGTAAAGACATTTTGTTTTCTTTAAACGTATAGTAAATTTAATCTTGTTTAAAGAAAACCGTATTTGATTCTAATTACTATTTGCAGAGATATAGTGAAAATACTAAAATCGTACCAAAATTGGCGGGAAAACAAAAAAGGCAAATAATTGTACGTGTTAATTAAAAATAAATAAATAAATTCAGGATTTGAGTACAATTTTCCCAAGATATGGCCGAAAGAAGGTTTCGGCTGAAAGAAGGTTTCGGCCGAAAGAAGGTTTCGGCCGAAAGAAAAATTGACCTTTACAGTCTTCGACTGAGCAAGTGTGCCATATAGCCGTTGTTTTCAGCCTTCTGTTTTACCTCCATACTCGCTAGTAGCCTTTTCTTTGGCCTTCTGCTCTGTTCGACTTAAATCAGCTTGGCATTTTATAAATTTTCTAGGAATTGTGTATACAATCCAGAATAATATACATTGACGGTAACATCTATTAAGTATTAGATACATCGTCGTAACGTTTGAAGCTATTCCGTAATTTCCATAATTTGTACTATCAACATAAAAAATATTTTAAGAAGCCAACTCTTCACGTATAAACTTTTCAAGTTTTTTTCATATATATATCGATCCGATTATCTGATCCCTGATTATAAGTAACGTTGCTATTACAAGCATAAAGCTCAAAAATATGCCACACGATTTTTAATTTTTGAGTTTTAATTTTCTATAAATATAAATAATTTATAAGTATAAGATTCGGGCCTTAATCGCATAAACATACAACATACCTTAACGTCAAGCACATAACCGTTAAGGTATGTTGTATGTTTACGTGATTAAGATCCAAATCTTATACTCATAATGAGTGAAAAGTTTAAAGTTTACTAAATAAATATATATCTCTCTATATTCGACGCAACTTCTTAGATACCTGCTTTTTATATAAAATCATTAATGGCCAAACAGACTCCTGTTACTTATTAGAAAACTTGAACTTTAAAATACCTCGTTACTATAGCCGCTCAAACGATACTTTTTGCGTAAACCGCTGCCATTCGAATTATGCGCAAAATACATTTTTAAGGCGTAGTCCTACATTTTATAACAAAAACTTGAGCGAAATTGATATTTTTTGTCTTTCTTACACCATATTTAAAAAACACATTTGCCTGCTCCTTTGGAGTAGATAATCAAAACAATTAATATATTATCTGTAAAAATAAGTGTTTACATATTTTTAAGTAGTTAGTAATAAAAATTTATTATACACAATTTAGTAATTTAGTTTCTCACAGTATAGGTATGTATCTTTAGATCTATATAGGGAGCTCCAAGTCCCATTGTATGTAACTTTATTTAATTTAATTTTGTAAAATGACTGTTTGTTTCCTGAATAAAGAAAAATGAAAAATGAAATAAAGAAAAATGAAAATGGTCCTTCGAGGCTTTCGCGAGTGCATGAAACAAGACTGTCGCGTGAAGTGAACCAAGGCCAACAACGCTCTCCCACTATCATTCCATCAATTCATAAATTCTAACAAATGAATAAGTAACAATAATTAACCATAAACTCGAGTATTCATTATCATTTATCAAAACAAAAAAAATTTATTGAAAAAGGCGTTACTTTGCGGAAGTCCATCATAAATTTGTAAATATATTAATAATTTGCAATATTCCGCTAAACACTTAGCGGAATATTGCAAATTATTAATATATCTACAAATTTATCAAAACATCGGTCCAAACCGGACGGTTTTTTTTTTCAGTTACCGAATCTCTCGTAGGATTTTTTCTGTGCCGAACTAAGGCACCTTTCCTTTCAGATACATAATATATCGTGGAGCACATTCCCATTGTGGTAAAACTGGGAAATAAATGTCCGGTCCATTTGATGAAGGATACATATTTGAGTCGAGCTATCTTTCACACAATAAACTGAAGGCAATATTGATGTGCCCTTTTGTTGGGATTCTCAGAAGTCATACAACCTTGAAACACATTCAATAACAGATCTGACGACGTGGTTGAACACCCGACTAATGCATGCCAACAGAAAACACACGAAACGAAAAAAAAAGCAAGTTGTATCCACGCACTAGGAGCGCCATGTACACTATTGTACATAGCTGCTTATTTTTAAGGTTCCGTTCCTTAAGGCTGCATATAAAGTCAGATTGACAACCTCATTTTGCATCAATCAGAACTGAACTCTATGACGTATCCTTTTAGTTTAAAGTAGCGCGCCCTCACCCGTGGCTGTTACAACCACCAAGAAACGTCACGCTTATGAAAAAGTGCGTTTTTAGGGTTCCAAAGGGTAACCAACGGGACCCTATTACTAAGACTCCGCTGTCCGTCTGTCTGTCCGTCTGTCTGTCCATCTATCTGTCCGTCTGTCACCAGGCTGTATCTCATGAACCGTGATGGTTAGACAGTTGAAGTTTTCACAGATGATGTATTTCTGTTGCCGCTATAACAACAAATACTAAAAAACAGAATTAAATAAATATTTAAGGGAGCTACCATACAAAAAACGTGATTTTTTTGCCGTTTTTATAGATAACGTTACGGACTCGCACTTGGCCGGAAATTATTTAACAACTCGGTTACTTGATGAAATTATTAAAATGTTCTAATTTCAAGGCTGTATAGTTTATGAAAGGCACTATAACACTCGAAAAACATGAATTTAGAGGTAAATTCGTAGTTTTTCTATCGAGCGAACTTGAAGCTTTTCGTTATTACCAAAATGTTTAGATTAGCCCTACATATATATAGCCCTACATATGTATAGTCTACTATGTTTATTATTTTTATCAAAACGATTGACCAAGTAACACAATGTGAAACGTTCATTTGAAGTCGTGCATCTGACCTTATAAGGGCCCTTAATGGATAAACAACAACGTAGCAACTGCTCAACAGGATCCACAATCACACAGACCTATTTTTCTGCTCTCTGAGTGAATTCACAAGATCAGCGTTGTATATTACTTGTTTTGTATACATTTTTATTGTTGATTGTATTATGTAACTTTAAACTCTCGCGTTTTGTACACATTATAATATATATAATCGGGTCTAGATGGTTTCAAATTGTCTCCCACATGGAGTCCAGTCATCGGGAAATTTAAATCGCGGGTTTCTTCTCTTAGTGCATCTCCGGATACTGTGAGTGTTGTGTGCCGTGCGTGAATAAGATAACAATTAATTTTAAAGACTAAAGTGTTTTTGCGGGTACAAGGAAAATACTTCGGTCGTCACCTGCATCTCATCACTGCGCCTCGCCATACTTGCCAGTTTCCCGTAGACCACGAGACATGCAACTGTCTCGAAACGTCGGGCGTCCCCTTTTCGTAAAAAGGTAAAAATTGATCGCGGTAGACCCGATTATATATATTATAAGATTGTATTATGTGTTTGTAGTTTAGTGTGAAAATTGTTAATTTGTACTACGTCTATTGTTCTTACGCTATAGTAATTTTGTTTTCTTTTTTTTTATGTTATATTGTATATGTTAGGTGCATTATCGCATTGGCCTAGCTGTTAAGATAGTTTAATGTAGGTAGTTAATAAATAAATAAAAAAAAAAAAAGGGATACTTACAAGATCTCTGTCGTGTCAATCCGTATGTCACTGAAGGATATTTTTAAACTTAGCTCAGTTTTTGATGTCGATTGCACAAAATAATATATCGTTTAAAATTCAGAGCCATTTTTTCTATAGTACAAAGGATACCGTATACATACGTGATGAGATTATATAATTTATAATGTTGTATAAACGATTTGACTTTCTAATATGATATAAGTTACATTGCTTTTTCATTTGAGTTAAGTAGTCAAGTAGTACCTTGAGTCTACGTCTTCATCTTTTCTCCTTAACCTTTCTTTCTATGATATTATTCAAAAAACTCTCAGGTCGAATCAAAAGTCCTATAATTTTTCCTCTTCATTTATCAAACACCTTTCATCCTCTACAATTCTCATTACTTCCTCATTAGTATTCTCCTTCTACCAGCTAATTCTCTCCATCCTCCTCCAGCACCACATTTCAAACGCTTCTAATCTCTCTCTCTGTCTCTTTGCGTAATGTCCATTTTCACTACCATACAATGCAATGCTCCAGACGTTTTTGGCTATTGCGCCCCCGGAAATGACAGCATCTAGGCTACATCTGGAGTCGTTGGTGAATATACTTCTTCTCACCAAAAGATTGTAATATGAGTATGATTGGGCTATTTACTAATATTTTTTTGGAAGTGGTTTAATGACAGCTCAAAATTAGCTAAAAATTACCTTTGCCCCCTGATATTCTGGGTTTCTAAGGCTAACCTTTTGATTTAAGTTAATCAGTGTTTTTGGATACACTTGACTATATGCTTCTCACTCCCGCTTACAGGGGATTTCTATCATCGTGTGGTATTGGCTTAGCCACAGATAATATAATAGCTTAGCTAATCAGTGCATGTTAAGGGGGGCTTATCCCAATTCTCTTTTCTGATTAATTTTAAACCATGAAATCGTGATATTTTATGTTTAAAAAATTATATATCTTAGATACGTTCTTTTTGCAGACTTTTTCGCGGTTAAAAACGTGATACGTTGTACTTTGCTTGATCGAAAAAAAAAAAAGGAAATTTGTTTGATTTTTGTTTTTTTTTTGTTTTATATAAAATGTACATTACCAAATCGTAGAAAAATTACAGGAAATTAAGGAAAATGTAATTAGTAAGTACTTTTGCGGATAGTTTTCTGAAATTTTATCCGTAAAAACGTTTTTTGAGCGAAAAGCGCCTGATGTTTCGGTTTTTATAACAGCCACATCCTAGAGCGCGCTATTTTAAACTATAATAAAAGATCATAGAGTTCAGTTCTACTTGATGCAAAATGAGGTGCTCAATGTCAGGGATAACGGGCCCTTAAGGCATCTCGTCCAGTGTAATCCGAAAATTACTCTTAATGATAACTATATATTTTTTAATTGAGATGTTTAAATATTAGGACTAAAATATATATTGTTATATAAAATATCAGGAAATAAATAAAATCAGTCAGGCTATTTTTAGAATAAAATTAAGTAAAATTTGATATTTCTTTGAAATCACTAATAGTATTTGTATTACCTATACAAGTAAATTTTGCTTATAAAAATTGTCTATAAGATTTTTTTTCCGTCCATCGTGTACATGTTAAAAGTTTTATTTTCCCCTATTGTGCGCTATCCGGAGACCTAGACACGTCGTAATGCAATGCGCGCTGATATGAACGTTATTTCAATATAATTTCTGTCGATATTTGTACCGACCGAAGTCGATGGCCACTACCTGCCCTTAAAGCGTGACAAAAGTTAGAAAGAAATTTTTGGAAATGAAATGAAATATATTATTTATTTATGTAATGTGGGTATACATCATATACACTTATTACAGGTCGGTTTTAATGTAATATAATAAAATAATCTATGTCTTACAGTTTTATATAATAAATAACAATATGGGGAAATACAAAAAAAAAGGTTAGGTTTACTTAAATTTTATAAAAAATACACTTGAATAAAATAAAAAATATACGAATAAATAATACTGCAAATATAGGAAAATATAAAGCAATACGTATAATAAAAATATGCCTAACTCCGCCCATTGGATTAGTCTTGCTAAGAAGAAGGGCTAGAAACTTAGCAAGATCATGTAAATTTAAACATAAATTTTGTTACGCACATCTGTACTAAGTTAAAAAGCAAGCCCATACTTGGACAAACCAAGTAGGTATCAGTATAATTTTGCCTCTTTGAGGGTAAGTTCCTCTGTGGCCTATAGTTACATTAATGACGTAACTTCTTCTCTGGAGCACACACCCTAATGAAGTGATTGTGGGGATGATACAATTTAGTGATGATCTTTCATTCGAAAATTAAACTAAAACTTCAAAAATAAACTTCAGTAGGAAGACAGACAGACAGACAGACAGACAGACAGACAGACAGACATACAGACAGACAGACAGACAGACAGACAGACAGACAGACAAACAGACAAACAGACAGACAGACGGACAGACAACATGAAAAATTAAAATATAAACTAAGTAAGCTACAAAAGAAAAAATTCTACAAGCTAAACCTATCTAAAACAGAAATATTTAAGTAAGTAAAAACCTTTTTCCAAAGCGCTGCCAAATGGGAAGGCGCCCTGGCAGGCTTCGAGGCGTCGACCAGGCGCAACGATATTTCGTGAAAAACTCAACGCGCCTCTGGCCTCCATGGCCCTTTTTTGACCCCAAACGGCGTAAATATATAGTTAGGTCCCAGGGCCGTATATTTGCTCCGCTTAGCTGATACGGCCGTTACTGCCGCCGGGTCTGCCTTTGTTGTGGTCGCTGGGAGGTAGGACGGTGCGAGCGTATCTACGCATGTAGCGTCCCACACTAGCGACCGCCCGTTTTTCCATGGCACGAGTGTCATTCCGTCGGCTTACTTGCCACACGTATACGAGTAATACCTTTTGGCTCTGATATTGCCGGCACGTTGACGGTGACAAGGGCCCTTCGGATGACATCGTTTCTACTCGCATGGCGAGCCATGGTCGACGTTTGTGCCACATTGGCAGCGATGTGGTTTATTTACTGGAATGCCGAGTTACCGACAGATGGCCATTGAAAAAGTGGTTATCGAGACGGACGCGCTCTACAGGGCTCACTGCAGTTTCCAGAAGGTAAAAATTATTAAAAATTATGCTGAAAATTTTTCGATATAATGTGATCCTTTTTAGGGTTCCGTACCTCAAAATGAAAAAAAAAACGGGACCCTTATAGGATCACTTTGTGGTCCGTCTGTCCCTCTGTCTGTCAAGACCCTTTTGTTTGAGCCCCGTATGACATATCAAGTTGAAACAAACTGGTACTTCCTACAAAAGCCTAAAGTTAAATGGTGCTATAAAAAAATGCTTGATTCCGCAAATCACGGCATTTTTGTATTTAGTGCTTGACAATAAACGTATTTTGACAGGGGAGTTCTTTTGTAAAAGCTTATTTTCTTGATCTGCGCATAATTTGATTTCTTTTATTATAAATTTTTTTAATCGTCAGTATTTTTTTATCAGTTATTATTCAAGAGAAGTTCAGGTTGATTTGACCAGAACACGAGGATAGCGTGACACAAATTTTATACCAGCACCGTTGTCGCCACTTTTTGGAATAACGTAGTATTACCTAGTTAGTAAACATACGCGGCGCACACATAGGTTCACCCATCTTCATACAGCCAAAATAACACCGTATTTCTATGAAGCTTAGGTGTAAAATACAAAACACGGCATGGCACTGTGCCAAGCTATTATACATATGTGTAAAGAGCCATGACCAGCGGCCGTACTATGACACAGTTAGGTCCGTGTTGATAATGTTTGAAAAAATATACATTGATGCGTTGATATTCTAACTCAATGTGTGACACTCTTTATAATCTGCAATGGACAAAATATTTTCTAATTTCAACGCTACGCTATAAATATTTCATGGTAAGGTTGAAATTTTATTTACCGTAAGGTTTTTTTCTGTAACTTTCATAGTAAATACATGTTTAAATTACTTACGAATGAAATGAAATTCCTTTGGATGTCTTATTTGCGTTATTTGAAGAGTTAGAACAATTTGCCACGCTGCAATACACCATTTTTACAATATGTTTGTTCTAACGTGTCGTGACGTGTTGATCTAATCGGTGCGTCGCAGTCACGGCTTTCATGGCATTTCTATTCCTTATTAATATGTTCCGAAGATTCCGAAGACCAGAATAATAATTAAAAAAATATTACTTCGTAAGGTTTCGTGCGTTGTAACCTCAGGCTGTAATGCATGAAATGCATCATCATTGATCATCATCATTGGCCTAGTTTTATTAGAAATCCTAATTTAGTTTATGATTATTATGATTATTCCTTATTCTGAGATGATATATGAAGGAGGAAGGAAGTAGTCGCAACCATAGATTCTATGGTTGGGATTACTTCCTTCCTCCTTCATTGAGCAAAGAGGTGGCTTGAGAAATATCTACATATACATATATATAATTTATGGTTGTATCTCTGACGCAAACCGATGTTATTTTTTAATCTTGTGGTATTACATAACTGGTGAAGGGGAGGTTCCTAGTCCCCCTGCTATACTCATTATTTTAAGAACTAAAAGGACGGATCGTTACGCATTAAAAAAAAATTACCTAAATAAAACTAGACCCATCATTGTAATAAGAGCATGCATTGCAACAATATACGCAAGGTAATGGTTCTTACCGTTTGATCTATAGTTATTAAATAACAACGTTTTCTGAAAGAAAAATGGTAAGAAGAAGGGACCTGCGGCCTGTTCCAGCGCTTATCGCAATCAAATGTAACCAACCATTTTATCCATATAATCTCTAAGCAGCCATTACAGCCATTGTATCCACCCACAGATGTAATCAACCGTTTTGTCTATCTAACCTCCAAGTAGCTATTGTATCTACCCACAAATGTAACCAACCGTTTTATCTATCTTAAGGCGCTCTTATTACAAAATCAGTAATTTCAAAGTCAAATAGAACTTTCAAATATCGTCTTAAACTTCCAAAAAAAAATACGCAATATAGTTCGAACCTTTATCTAGGTCTTCCATGCATGTGTTACACGATCAGATAAACTTTGCTCGATAGAAATAATTCACGAACACAGCATGTAATAAGACCTTTCAAATCATGCCATTTCCATAATTCCACTCTTTTATTAACGAAACATATCTGATAATATTGCTCTTTAAATTTTCTAGGTCGACCACGTAAGTGGGTTTTAATAAACATATCCCTTATTTTTAAACAATTTAAAAACCGATAAAAACAACGAAAAAGTACAAAAGTGTGGTTATTTTCTTTACTCCTTACACGTAAAGAAAAATACAGAGAGTCACTCTTTTGGGATAAGAGCGCCTTAACTCCTAGCAGCCATTATATCCACATACATATGTAACCAACCGTTTTATCTAACTAACCACCAAGCAGCCAATATATCCACCCACAGATGTGACCAACCGTTTAATCTAACTAACCTCCAAGCAGCCATTATAAACACTCATAAATAATATAACCAACCGGTTTATTTATCTTACCTCCAAGCAGCCATTCTATCCACCCACAGATGGCCCAGGCATTATTTGGGGTGATCAATATAATTTATAGTGCTGCACTAACAGAAAAATAGTACACGTACATACATACATATTCTCACGCCTGTTTCCCAGAAGGATGGGCAGAGACTACAGATTTCCATCTGCTAAGATCCTGACACAACTCTTTGACTCGCCTCTACGACATCCATCAATTTAGTCATGCAAGCTCTTCTATTCCGGGTACTTTTGACATTGCCCTTCTTCAAATGATACAATATTATAAATATTTCATACAACAAATATTTTTAATATATAATATATTTTTAAATACATCTTGCCACTTCTATGCAACTTTAGCAACGATGCGATGTTTAATGTATAGTTAACATTTTTCGCTGACATTTAGCTCGTTCAGCTACAATGCACAACAATTATTTACAAAATAAAGTAGACTGAATCGTCGTGTTCGATGCAACAAAATGCAATACTGCCATTCATGCACCACTTCCCTCCTGAACTAAACTGAAAGAAAAAAAAAACTCGTTTACTGGAGTGCACAGACTACCTACGGCATATACAACCTCTTTCAATCTCGGGCTAGTAGAAATTCATTGCATCCATTGAAAGGTGATACAAGTTTGCATTGCGCATGTCCGTAGGCAGTCCTTCTTGACGATTCAGTGGCTGAATAAACGCGAACCGTTGCGCGTGTGACTGCAACAATAAACCTACCGTTGTCGAAGAAACTTTCGAACGAAATTTAAATAATTTGCAAGTTTGAGTTCCGAACTTCGATCCGTTCAGTGAATGTAAATTAATTTATTTATTTGAAATCGTGACATTTAATTATGTTGAGTTGGTGATAGTTTTTTTTTTTTCGGTTCTAAGGTTCAAGTAATAATAGTTTTTAATAAAACTGCTTTCCATCATCTGCAGAGACCTGCAGAGTAGTATTTGGAGGCCCTGTGTATTCTTCAACAAAAAGGTACATTTATTTCAGGCTTCTTTTTTCATGAAAAATTCAATTGACGTCTCAGAGGGAAGAAAATGAGTCATTTGCATAATGAGGTCTAATTAGCCCGAGGGAACCTAAATAAATTTTCATTATGTTGCTCGCGTTTTTACAGATTTACTGTTGAATGTTTACGTGACTGGGTGTTAAACAATTTTCATAGTAGGTACTAGCTTTTTATACATAATATGTGCTATAGAAAGAAGTTGCACTGGCATACGTTTCACCTTTTCTAATAAGAATATGGATAAAAATGGGTCACTGGCATTTTTATATAGTACATAAGGTACCGTATGTAAAAGCGATGACATTAAATTATTTATGTTTTATATCGTCATGATTAATTTTATTATTGCATTGTATTTATACTGAAGCACGCTCGTTTAGTAAAAAATCTACTCTTAGGTATCTAACCGCATTTAAAAACTTGGTTCTTAATTCGTTATTTAAACATGTACTTACAAACATAAGACTAAAAAGATTTAAATATTGCTGGTGCAGAGTGAAACGGAAGTATTTTTTTCTTTTTTTTTTTTTAATCCAGTTTTTAATTTTTCACCGACCTTTTTTTTTAATTTAATTAAACGGAAGTATTAGATCATCTGCTGTCTTATTATTTTAGTAGTTAATGCAACTGTCACATACAAAGAGTATTTATAGAGAGTGCAATTTTAGTAGTAATGCTTTTCTGAATGATGAAATAGAATTAATTATGTGCCGTTCCATACAAGATTTTATTTATCAATATTTTCATTTATTTTTATATATACGATTCGTGAAGTATCCGCAATGCATTGCATGACATTTCAAAAAATAAGTTATTGGTCGCTTCAAATGTCTGAAGAGATAAATATGTTACTTTCTTCGTTTAAGTGACTCATTCGAATAAATCGATGTTAAGGGAGCATGCAAGAACTGTCCCCGGGTGACGTCACGTTAACTGAGATTCAACCTCTGATTTCTCCAAATACGCACCCCGGACTATAGGACTAAACCATGCTGCCAGCGGCATGTTCCGGCATGACGTCAATAGAATCGTACCGAAAGAGTGGGCTGCGAGAGATGCGTAATATCAGGCGTTTGCTTGTTATTGACCGTTCATTGTGCAACACCCCCTGGGGAAGTGCACTTCTTCCTAGGTCTTACCGATGCTCTCCATCAGGCGCAGCAGTAGGCGAGCGTAACACACTGAACTTTTATATTATTGTGATATCTATGATCTTACCATGGTACTAATTTACTGACGCTCTTCTTCAGGCGCAGCAGTAAGCGAGCGTAGCACACTCTGATCTCTGATGATATCTATGGACTTACCACGGTAGTAACTTACTGACGCTCTCCATCAGGCGCAGCAGTAGGCGAGCGTAACACACACTGACCTCTTATATTATTGTGATATCTATGGTCTTATACCACGATAGTAACATACCGACGCTCTCCATCAGGCGCAGCAGTAGGCGAGCGTAACACACACTGACCTCTTATATTTTTGTGATATATATGGTCTTATACCACGATAGTAACATACCGACGCTCTCCATCAGGCGCAGCAGTAGGCGAGCGTAACACACACTGACCTCTTATATCATTGTGATATCTATGGTCTTATACCACGATAGTAACATACCGACGCTCTCCATCAGGCGCAGCAGTAGGCGAGCGTAACACACACTGACCTCTTATATTTTTGTGATATCTATGGTCTTATACCACGATAGTAACATACCGACGCTCTCCATCAGGCGCAGCAGTAGGCGAGCGTAACACACTGACCTCTTATATTATTGCGATATCTATGGTTTATACCACGATAGTATCTTACCGACGCTCTCCATTAGGCGCAGCAGTAGGCGAGCGTAACGTGAGCGTAACACACACTGACCTCTTATATTATTGTGATATATATGGTCTTACCACGGTAGTAACTGACAATCATAACTCATATTTTTTTGTTGTAGCATGTGGGTTTTTAAAGTAAATAAATTAATGCGGTCAATCAGAGTCGTCATTTTTTGACTATTTTTGTTACGGGGTCTATCTAAAAGACCAAAGTAGTAAGGAATTTGTTATATCTGTATATTATGGAGCATAAGCCGTCTATATAATAAATACTGAAAATTTCAATTTATAATGTAGTTTTAGGGTTACGTTCCCAAAAACTCAACCAACTTAATTTTGCAGTGTCGTTTTTATGTCATGTAATTTGTATATTCTGTTTAAATTAACACTCGACCGGGTTTTTTTAAATTAATTATGAAATAAAACGACATGCTCTACTACCCGTTGTTTCAGGTAAATGATGTCAAGAACTGATGTGTTGTTCCAGGCAAATATCAAGTACGTACATTTATATCTATTACACTGATGCGTTGTTCCAGGTAAATGTCAAGTACGCACATTTACACCCGTTACACTGACGCGTTGTTCCAGGTAAATGTCAAGTACGTACATTTACACTCGTTACACTGACGCGTTGTTCCAGGTAAATGTCAAGTACGTACATTTACACCCGTTACACTGACGCATTGTTCCAGGTAAATATCAAGTACGTATGTATATTTACACCCGTTACACTGACACATTGTTCCAGGTAAATGTCAAGTACGTACATTTACACCCGTTACACTGACGCGTTGTTCCAGGTAAATGTCAAGTACGTACATTTACACCTGTTACACGGAGACGTTGTTCCAGGTAGATGTCAAGTACTCCTTGTGTAGATCTCCTACCTTTCGGGTCAAAAGTCGTCAACAAGTCAGCTGGTATAGCCAGTACCAATAAAAAAAAGTCTTATAAATGGCGGTCGAAGTATAAACTTCTGTCAGAAAGAACTGTATAGTAGTCTGAGCTATAGTACTTCGGCCGCCATTTATAAAACTGTTATAAATATAACACTTTTATATACCATAAAAGTGTCGATTCGGTGTAACACGACTTAACTTATTTGACAGGACTAACCTTATTTTAAGCGTCCTGTCTTTGTCTTTTCGATACAGTAATAAAAAGACAAAACACGCAAATTTCGTTAGTCCGGTCAAATAAGTAAAAACGTGTTACGCCGAATCGACACAATTAGCGACCCACTTCGGCTTCACACGGGGTCGTTTTTTTTTTTATAATTTCTTATTAAACATTGCGAAGTATTATTGTTAGGTATTTGGCTTAAGTTAACGAGTAGCTGAATTGAAAATCTTTGTTTACTTAGTTTTATTTGTAATTTCAGGTTAACTATATCTTCGAGTATTTTTTTTTATATTATGTAGCTTTTAAACATGTGAGTTAAACTTAACCCACTGTTTACGTTAAATGGTTAATTATAAACCCCTTGGTTATTAAATTATTATTACTTACGGCTTGAACACTTACGTGTGATTGTTGTCGAATATGCCAACCGTTTCGCTGATACAATTTCGGCATTATCAAGGCGAGTGTCGTTCCTTGGTTATTATAATCGAAGAATTTCGTTGACTGACACTTTTGCAATACTAGTGTATTGTTATTTGCACATTGCCAAAAGAACTCTACTCTAATAAACATAATAAGAGTTGGCCCAGCCTTTGCGCAGCATTAGTGTTTTAATTTACATTTATGTGTACTAACATTAGGTATCGCTAACATCACATCCGGAGATTTTTTGACAACATTAGGCACGTACCTACATGTAAAAAACTTAATGTGGTAATATAAATGCATTACTTCTTCTTAGAAATAAGAAAAAGAAAACATATTTCCCCAAAATTGGTTTCGGGGGGCCCTAAATAACTATAAAAATTGACATTGTTTAAAAAAACCCTTGTACTTATCCACATATACAGTAAACTTTATTATGCCCGACCGGTTTCGCTGTAACGCATTTTCTAGGGCCTTTTACAAATCCTAACTAAAAAGAAAAAATATATATATACTAGGTACAACCATGCCTAAAAATGACGTGCAATAAATGAAACAACAAACAGAAGGGGCCATTTATTGTTTCACGAATACCATGGGGTATTCAATAAATTAAATAGGTACATTCTGCAATGAGTGAAGTTGCAAAATGTGTTGTAATGGCATTATTCATGTTCATACATTTCAAAGTAATCTCATTCAGATTTTAGCTTATAAATGAATATTTTTCAAATAATTTTGTAATCTATTCGAATCTACGTAAATTTTCAAACAGTAGTTTTTTTTTTCACGTCGTAGCTTCTAAAGGCCTCGGCACAAGACAAAGGTGGCGGTGCGTGATATTGCCGAGGCGTGTTGATGGCGGGATATGATAGTGTACGAGAGACACCACACCGTCACGCCAAGTCTAGTTCGGCGTGGCGCAGGACGCTAGCAGGCGGAGGAGGGAATAACGACAAGTGCGTTAGCTTATTTACTTCCTGTAAATTTATTTATTTATTTACTTTAATTAAAACGGACAAACCATTATATAGCATGGCGGAGCGGGATACATTTCACGCGTAACTCGTGCTTTTAAATGAGTTGTACTTTACAAAGAAAGCAGGGCGCAATCACGTTGTCGCGCGTAGCAAAGCGAGATGCGATGCGAGTGTTGTATTTTTTTTTTACAGATAATTTTGTTTTGGAAAATAGACATCGAGCTTTTGAAAGAGTCAATAGAATATTACACGTATGACTAATGTACATTAATAATATACACGTATGACTTAGGTTTTAAAGAGTACAAACATTTAGGATTAAAATGAGCAAAAAGGTGCTTCCATTAAATTCAAGTGAACCGTTCGTTTTTTGAGAATTTGTAACATTTTTACGTCCCAGTTTCTAAAGGCATACGGCAAGGGTGATAGGGCGCGACGTTGTGGGGTACGATGAAAGCGTGTTTTGACGACCGATTTACTATGACAGTGTACGAAAGAAGCCACAAATACGCCTTGCCAAGCTCGGCGTAATGCTGGACGCTAGCAGACAGGGGCGACGTAACTAGCAAAAATTGGTGTTAAAAATATCCCAAGAGCATCTTTACAGTTCTCTTTCATACGTTTGTAAGGACGGAAATGGGCGCACTTTGTAAGCCTATTTTGCCCTTACAGCTGTTTTATTATGTTCTAAAGAAGTGTTTTTTATCTTACTTAATGCTTTTAAAGAAACTACTGTAAGGACTTAGGTCTTTAAGTAATCTCACAAGTGCATAATGTCCCCGGTATCCCTCATTGTAATGTCAAAATAAAAGTATTTTCACAATTCTTCAAAAACGTCAGAGAGCGCAAGAAAAAAAAAGTATTAAATCTCGATGAGTAAATATCACAATATTACTTCATATTCAGTTTTATTTATAATTTTACTATGTCAAGTCATTTCTACTATCATATACGATGATTATTAGTGGAAAGTTGTTTTCCATCGGTAGTTTTCAAACCAAGCTTTCAATATTTTTACAGGCCATTCTGAAATTTGTCATTGGGGTTTTAAAATATTAGTTTTTTTTTTTGTGATCGTTACAAAATGGTGCCATTAACTACCACGACTTATAGTTACTTGTTAAGACAACTGAAAGCCCATTCTTTCTTGTTTAAGATTATCATAAAGTTGATATATCTTACATTGCATTCGTGAAGACAATTTAGGGCCTCTTATACTTTTGTTGAACACTGAGAAGATGGCCGATAACTCTTACAAAAGATGCTGAAGCCAGTTATAAAACCTTATGTTCTTGTAAAAATCTTCAACGTTCTTATATTCATTCAATTTTACAAAATATATATAAATATTCCGAAGTGTATTTCGTCTTGATTAAATCATTTGAAAGATTATATAGATAAGAATTTTGAAAGTTTTTACAAGAACATTAGGTTAAAAGTACTCGCTAAGAGTAAAAGCTTGATAAATTATGTAAGTGACTGTTAAAATCGAATAGACTTATGAAGTGCATTGACAGTAATTTATAAGTAATGACTGTTATCAAGGACAGTTAGACTTTTAAAATGCGGTAGTTAGTCTTTTTTTATTACAGATGTTTATGAGAGTACGTAATAAAGTAAAATTATTATTTCAGTCCAAATTGCCTATTACCATGCCTTTATAAAAGTATTATCTTAATCAAACACCTATACGCGTTATTTAATACTCTAGATCTTATACTCGTATGTCATCTTATAAGAGTTTTTGCTAGTTGGTAAGTGCTTTGGCCTAAAATTGTGGAGCGGTATAGCCTCTAAATGAGTTGTAACAAAGAAAGCATGGCCTGATTTGGTCGCGCGTAGCAAAGCGAGATGCATTGCGAGAGTTGATATATCTTTTGCAGGATATTATGTTATTTTTAATTAAAACGGCTACTCACGATATATTTGTCATTTTAAACAATATCGTATTCAACGGTTCCACGTTGTGTAAAACGGGGAACCGTCGCGTAATCCTTTTTACTTTCGAAAAAATTGTACGATTATATGATAGTACTGTACGATAGTAGCAGTTATAATATTTTTGAATCTAAACAAGAAATATTTTAGTAATAAGATGTTGTGTTTATTTTGTTGTACGGATATCGAGTTTGGTAATTTAAGATGTTGTGTTTTGTTGTATGGATATCGAGTTTGGTAATTATTATTTAAGATGTTGTGTTTTGTTGTATGGATATTGAGTTTGGTAATTTAAGATGTTGTGTTTTATTGTATGGATATCGAGTTTGGTAATTATTATTTAAGATGTTGTGTTTTGTTGTATGGATATCGAGTTTGGTAATAAGATGTTGTGGTTTGTTGTGTGGATATCGAGTTTGGTAATTTAAGATGTTGTGTTTTGTTGTATGGATATCGAGTTTGGTAATTATTATTTAAGATGTTGTGTTTTGTTGTATGGATATTGAGTTTGGTAATAAGATGTTGTGTTTTGTTGTGTGGATATCGAGTTTGGTAATTTAAGATGTTGTGTTTTGTTGTATGGATATCGAGTTTGGTAATTATTATTTAAGATGTTGTGTTTTGTTGTATGGATATTGAGTTTGGTAATAAGATGTTGTGTTTTGTTGTATGGATATTGAGTTTGGTAATAAGATGTTGTGTTTTGTTGTGTGGATATCGAGTTTGGTAATAAGATGTTGTGTTTTGTTGTATGGATATTGAGTTTGGTAATAAGATGTTGTGTTTTGTTGTGTGGATATCGAGTTTGGTAATAAGATGTTGTTATCTATTATCAGGTTTTTCATATGGTGATACTCCTTGGGGTAACATTTTGTAATTTTATTATTTACCGTGTTAGAGGCCAAAGTGCAAGGTTTTCTGAGAAAATTTCAACTGGCTAACTATAACGGCTGAATCTGTATACCCCTGTGACAGACGGGCAGACAAACGGACGGACAGACAGACAAGCTTAGTAGTAGGGTCCTGTTGGGCGCAAAAAAAGGCGGAAAAACAACGAGGAAATTAAATTGTTTTATTTTTGAGCAATAAATTCTATTATTCTTTTTGTTGCGTTCAGAAACATCACATGTTAATATGGGACAAATGTATGTTTTGAAACTATCAAAGTTGACTTATACCAACACCAAGCTTGTGTGCCGTTGAATCCTTCTTTGCCAAAAAAAAGTATTATTTTTAAATATCCATTTGAACGTAGGTATAAATAAAGTGATAATAATATGGTGATTACATACTCGTCCAAATTCATTCATTAACTTTACTCATAATATTAATTTATAATTAATATATAATCACTACCGAATTTTATTTATTTTAATAATTTTAAGATTAAATTTACTGTATTTATATTTATAGGTTTAGTCTAATTTTTAAAGTTTGATTATTGCATGCAAGATTGTATTACTATTTATAAAAAAAATTATAATAAGAGTATATAACTCTATAAACATACCGAAAAATGAACTTAAAGCTACATGCACAAAAATAACAAATTGTATGTATCTATCTATTCTGTCTTCATTTAGGAGCTAGAAACTTTTAACTGACTAATAGTGTAGTGTTTTTATAACATTATGAGTATATAACTCTACAAACATACACAAAATAGTAGTTTATGCTACTAGGGCGAAAAGGAATAAATTACGAGGACGATTTATAACACGAGCGTAGCTCGTGTTTTAAACGTAACCGAGTAATTTATTGCTCTTACGCCCGTGTATCATACTACGTTTTTCAATTCATAGTGTGAGAAAATAAAACAAATATAATTTTGTGAACTTTAAATTGTAATTGGCTCAAAAGGACTGTATCCAGAGCCGAACAGTGGAAAAAAAAGTATAACATCTATTGTACACAGGAAAGGCTGCAGGTTAGCCAACCATTACAAACAAATTAAAAAAAAAATAATAATAAAGCCCTAGGGCAAAATAATCGACTTTCTGTTCGGTTTTGATGCATAAAAAGTGGGCCTTTACGAGCACATGCATTGAAAATGAACTTAAAGCCACATGCACGAAAATAACAAACAAAAGCGTAAAATACAGAATATTGTCTTGCTAAATAATGAAAACATCTCCATAACAAAGAGAGCGCAGGACCCGCGACTTCGTTTAGTTAATCAGCTCCAGCTCAGGCACCATAAGCCTTAGAGCAATAATTATTACTTTTTATCAGCTAATTTGTTTTTTTAACTTAAATTTTGAGATTATATTCACGAAAACCTCAAATATTTTAAATTATCCTTTATAATGTAATCAAAACTTAATAATTTTTTCATGTTTTAGTTATTAAAGCTGATTTTGAGGGCTTTAATTTTAGTTTTAGTACTGTCAAAACTATAATTTTTCCAAAGTAATTTAGCTTCTGTGCCTAACTATTAAGGACTATTTTGCAATGAAGAAAATTTCGTTTTGACAGCACTAAAACTAAAATTAAAGCCTCCAGAATCGGCTTTATTGTACGTGTACGTGAACCGTTGCATTGACGTGTTTGATGTCTATAGACGTCTATAATACAATATTTTACCCGTTCAAACAAGATCAATTACAAAGAAATTGGTCCAGCATTTCTCGTATTAACTACAGCATAAAAATTAAAGTACCATCTTTAAATGCTATCCCCTCCCTCCTTTTTCGTAAAAACGAAAGTACTATCTTTGAATGCCAATGAAATAATTATAAAGGGAAGTATAATCTCAGTAAGAAATGCCATTAAAACCACGCCACATTATGAAGGTTGTGTGCTTTATACCCTGATCGAAAAACTGTTGATATTTGTTTGCCAGGTTGAGCCAGAATATACGTAGCAATAAGGATTTTAAATAAAATACTAGTATTAAAGTAATAAAATAATTACAATAACTACAGATTTATATTTTACTTATGTACCACACTTAATTAAAAATATTTTTTCGTTAGATGCCGGAATCAAAATACAGAAATATAATTTTAGTGGGTTATGCTGCTAGAAATTCAAGCTCATACCAACCACCAAGAAATAAGTATTTCTACTCCAAAAGTATGTCGCTTGTAGTTGCATAAAAAAAAATTACCATACAAGCGGGGATCGCTGTCTTTTTCACCCTTATGCGTTGGTTTTTACACACATATCATCGTCTTGGAAGTGAATGCTGCATGTTTTGTGGGCACCTTTTGGCTGGTAATGGGGTTCCTGTCTTTCCAAACGAACTGCTTTTGCCCAAAGCTCTCGACGAATAGGATCCACGGGAAAGCTGAAAGTTATAACAGCATAGTAATAAAATAATAAAAGAAACGTTTAATAAAACCTCAAAATATACTCAGTAATGTTTTGATATATCTACGACTTAGTACCTACTGCATGCATACACTTTCGTGCATAACACCATCCAATTCTAAAGTACCACGGCTACGGAGGCAGCGGTCCCACACAATTAAGACAATAACACAATTAGACACGAATCTTGGACCATGCAGGTTTAATTTTAATTCAAAGAGGCCTTTTCGCCTTAGATAAAAATGTGCCAGTGATCTCATTGCGCACGCTTCACTTTATGTTAAAATACCTATATAATGAAAAAGTATAAAAAAAAGATCTATAAAATAACCGACCAAGTGCAGTGTAGGGTCCCGTAGTTGGCCGTCATTAAAGATGTTATGATTTTATTTTTCCATAATTTTTACTACCTCTTTAACACAACTAACAAATTCATTGAAGCAATTTTCAATGGAACTTGTATGAAGTTTTCCTTTTTACTTCTCCAAGTTCATTTTATACTTAGCTGTGATAGTTTTCCTTTTGACTTCGTTATATATGTACAATTTATATGTAAATTTTTTCACATAGGTATCCAAAAACAACCGTTAAGACAGCATGGGGACACACAACTCAAAAAAAAATTTGCACTTTAAAGCTTAATATTTTGCAAACGGATCTCTGCATCGAAAAATGGTTTTACATACCCGCAATATTTTTGGACGACCTAATCAACGACACCCCACACGAATAGACGAGAAAATAAATCATCCTCACCTTACCCTGGAGTGCAAAAGTATTTTTTTTCTACATTTTATTTTACCACTTTGTCGGCGTGAACATAATATGTGTAGCAGTGTAAAATTACAGATTTCTATTGGTAAGAGTCTCTGATCAAAGCCGCGGACAGACAGACGGACGGACATGGCAAAACTATAAGGGTTCTTTGTTGACTACGGAACCCTAAAAAACTGCGCTGTATTCGTGGTAAATGATACCATAAATAGGTATAGTTATTTTATCCGTCTGTACGCAGCACACTGGTGTTTGGGATGAAGGTTAAAATAATAATAAATTATTAACAGTAAACATCACGCAAAGGCATAGGTTTTAGTGTTCAATCTAAAGTAATCTTTTATCCATTTGAAGTTGCTATCGTCTTTTAATCGTCGTAATTAAAACCATCTTCTCATCTATGGAACCTCCATTGTAGCGCTTGAAACCCGGTGTTTTATCGCAAACCAATATATTTAACGTTTAATAACAAGAATATAGGATGCCATCTACCTGCTGAAGACAGAAACTTTTCGGTACTAATACCGTTTATTCTACATACGAAACATAGAGTTCAAGAAATTTAGAGTAAGTGGTTTAAAAAAAATTTGGGTTCCGTACCCAAAGGACAAAGCAGAGCCCTACTAACGTCACTCTACTCTCCGTCTGTCCGGATGTCACTGGTCTCTAGCTGAATTAGAAAATTATTGAATTTGTTTAGAGGCGGTCTCATACATGAAAAAGGAGCCATTAGCTCAAGCATGGAGCAAGGAGCCATGCATGATAATACAAATATTGTGTAGCATGTGGGGTGTCATTGTCTAGAGCTCAATAAGTATATATATATATATATAATATATTATTCCTTTTTATCAAAGACTCTAAAGTTGTGAGTTAAAAAACCATTCTAGTTTACGGGATCTATCTCAAAACCCAAACTACTTTGGAATTTAAAATGTCTGTATATTATGTATCATTATGCAATTTGTAGGGAATGTTTTAATAAGTTTTTTATTGGCAGTTAAAGCCCTGTTCTTTATTATGTTCTGTAGATGTAGTTTTAGTAACAGTTTTAAAGTTAGAAGGTATATACAATAAGAATTACATGATAAACTCGTATAAAAAGCTAAAATCATGTAAGTATAGTGCTCCCAAAGCTATAATACGCATATAAATCTTCGGCAACGTTCGGCAAAGTTCGTATTTCCTTACACTTTCTGTTACTGTCAATAAGGTCACGTGGTATGTCCGGTCGCTCGGCTATAGATTTCTATACGCATTATAACTTTGGGAGCACTGTATAGCTATTATTATATTTCTTGATATTTTATGGAAGTGTTATTTAAAATACTTATACAAGAAAGCCTTTGATTTCCTTACATCCGATATATTCAAAGTTTTTTATGCCTATTTGTTAGAATTTGGACCACAGCTCACCTAAAATAAGCTGCACTGCCCGTTTTACCCCAAATTTTTCCCCGTTCACTGCAACGTTCAACGACTACAAGCTATCTTTATCTAAAAAGCAGACAAAAAAATAAAATCATAGTTTTCCTTTAGCTTATACCACCCACTGAACGGCTCGGATGACTCAGCAAATTTGGCATAAGTAGCTGCAGAGTTATGATATGAGGCCTTGAGAAAAATGCGAATTCTTCGATAACGTCAAATTTTTTTGATATCCTTTAAGGACCCAACGTAGCGCGGCAAATGAAGCGTATTTTAAGCTGATCAGATTTCTATTGACGGAACCCCGGTATTATGTACGCTGTACGCTCGACATGCTCTTCTGTAAAGGTACTCCCGTCATGGCGGTCGGTTACTGCGATATTTCTTGTCATTTGGGAATGAGTCACGATGGTTAAGTCACCGAACGACAATTCCCCATTATCCTTCCCATGAATGGCAACACGTAGCGCAAAATGGCGGCAACGACACCATTAACACTTAAATGCGCAATTTTTCTTTTTGAATGATATGAAAATAATGATACAAAAATATGCATAAAACAAAAAAATATTTTGCTCTTGTATAAAAAAATGTTAAAATTGCGTTTCTTTTTCATAAATTTATAAAGCTGAACTTTTTTTCAGTTTTATATCGGAAAAATACAAAAAAAACATGCAAGCAGAACTAAGCATTAATAATGCAAGCATTAATAAGGTTTTTTTTCCAAAAGCAATTTTCCCGCCAAAATGCGAAGAAACACAAAAAATCATAGAAAAAGAGCCAAACAAACCACACATCTTTTTAGCTCACATAACTAAATTTAAATATTTTACAAAATAAAATACATATTTTATGGAACGTCAACACGATGCATTTAATGGGTTAAGACATTTTTGTTTACAAAGAAGCTACGAAACTCAGCCACTCCTCTGTTTGTTTTGTTTACTGTAACCATTGACGTAATGACTGTGACGCGTTAGTGTGAAAACAAATCGATACACTTATTACTTCACGCACGCTTGGTTGTTGGTTGCTGTTTATGTATGACACTTTGGAAAAATATAATCAATCTTTGTCCCTAGAAAATAAAATTGTAATCTTTGCACATAAATTAGCTACAAACTGCTATCCACAACAAGTTGTTATTGTATCTTTGTCCTAATGTTTTGTTAGTTTGCTTTTATGATGATAAATGTTTGTGTATAAGTCAAAAACCGCTTCATTTATAAGATTTAGTTTTCGCAGTGCTGGTGATTGTACTTTCTCAGTGGTGCTTGTACTCTCGCATACAGATGCCGCAGGTTTGCAGTTTAAAATTTACCCACGTGCATGTGTGTGGGTGTCTTGATATCCACATACACAAACACAAAGCTATACAAATAACATAGATTCTACACACGATGTATAACTAACTATACCGTTATCTTCTCGCATTTATATAAAAAGGATGATCGCCTCGTGGCCAGCCTCTCTCATATTTGTACTAAAAGCCGACGTCCAGTTGCTAAAGTAAATAAATATTGATTATTTGATTATTATTTATAAGTACCTATATGTAATAATTAATATTTTTGATTCAGAATAGTCACCAACAAATTACTACAAAAATAATGTATTTGCGGAAAACGTAGAGTAAGTACATTTAATTAACATAATAATGTTTAGGTTGATATGTGTCTATATGTAATTTACTTATGTGCCTTTTCCATGAAATAAATAAATGTAAGTTTGGAATATAGAGCCTCGCTCGCAGACAGCTTAATTCGTACGATTAAATATTCTACAGAGGCAACGTGGAGGAACTTTGTTTCATTAGAGATGTTTCGTCAGTTTTAGAATGAATTCGCTATTTTTAGTGTGTTGTCGCTTTAAACACGGAAAACTTTAATTTCGCGATGTGTCTGCCGCACGTTTATTTGTAGATTCCATAACCGGATTTACAAAGCTGAAAGTGCTCTGATATTAATATGTTATGTATAACTTCTTCATTTTATGTATGATAGTGAACATTAGGTACGCAAGATGAGCATTGAGTGAATGCAGTAGAAATGCGTTCCTTACAGAGTATGTGCGGTTTAACATTGAATGATAGAGTGAAAAATATCGACATACGGGATTGTTGCGGTCTGAAAGAAGATGTAGCTAATAGAATAGAGAAATATATGGTGCTCAAGTAAAAGAATAAACTACCGGGCCACCCTAGAAGGACTACTGAAGAAGGGAAAAGTCAAAAATACAGGGAATAGAAGAAATTGTATGACCGGATTGATAGAAGAAATGAAAGGTGTGTCAGAATCGTAAGATGGTTCTGTAGTTGTTTTGTTTTGTTCGAGTTGCTCGTCGTATGTAAATAACCTACAGCAATAAAAATCATGTTCAGAACTAAATAAAGAACCTTTCGGTAACCAAATATATTTTATGTGTAACACATTCTTAGGTACATGACATGTAAAAAATAATAACTAAGTACCTATTATAGCTATTACACTCTCAATATTTTATGTACGGACACCAGCATGACAAGTTATACATATACAGTATATACATGAAAAGTTATATAACAAGTATATACATGACAAGTAATATATAATAAACAATAATGTTTTCAATGCAAGTGCTCGTAAAGGCCCACTTTTTATGCATCAAAACCGAACACAAAGTCGATTATTTTGCCCTAGGGCCTTATTTTTTTTTTTTATTTATTTACAAAGGTTGACTAACCTACAACCTTTCCTGTGTACCATAAATGAAATATTTTTTTCCACTATTTAACGGCTCTGGATACCGTCCTTTTGAGCCAATCATAATTTAAAGTTTGGCATTATACTCAAGTATTCTATACTCGCTACGCTCGTGTTTTAAATCGTCCTCGAGATTTATTCCCTTTTGCCCTTGTAGCATAAACTACTATTACGTCTAGGTTTCACAAAATTTTGAAATGCGATAGTTTCGCGGATGTTGGCACTTGCTAGGTGCGTATTAGGTAAAAGAATTTCACCTGACTCCCTCAGGTAATATTTATCGTCATGTAAGCAGGATATCGCACAGGTTCGAATCTTGGCCCAATGAATTTTTTCAAATATTCGTTAACTTGAAATTTGTTTCTAGCTGCTCTTTTCTAGTTTATAATGCACTCTTAAATCTTTAGAATATTTTTCAGGAATTTGTTGCAATTAAGACTTTCTCAAGGTTAAGATTGGCTTGAATACTTTTCATGGCAAGCTTATCAAAACATTTGGGCCTGAATTTATCCAGAGTATTTTTCTGATCGCTTTCTCAGAAACTTCTCCATTATGTCCTCTTATCTTTATTTTGCCAACAAATTGGAATGAAGCCGCTTCATTCATTCCATTCGCATTTGACGACCTAATGGCTGTTTTTACTGTAGCATCATAGCTGTTAGAATCGTTGACGAAAAGGAAACTTGAACTGCTAGCTGGAACGTATCCACTCAAATGATTAAAAGATTCTTTTCTATTTTATGTTTGCTGAAATTGATCTCGGTCAAAGTCGGTCAGTAAACAGATCATTATTTTAAAATTCAATTTTTTGTCTAAATTTTCAACTTGACCGGTAATAAAACCGGTTTTTATTATTATGTTATTGAATTGAAGTCTAACGAATAAACTTGGATATCCCATAAATCAAAGTCGACGTGATAACATACGTAAAAATAGTTCCTTACCATTCTAGACCCCAGCATGCATGGAATCCCTATACGTTGCCAACTGATCGCCTTTCAAATAGATCAGTAAGTCGTACCGTATAGAATGCCGAACCGTATGAATTAAGTCTTCTTGCAAATGCAAATGGGTGCACAAATAGATTCGAAATAATATTCCACATGAGATAGAGTTCAATGAAAAACCATTAGCAACAATTTACGACAAAGTTTGATAGGTATTGTTCGTATAATTGGCCAACGTACATAAAGAAAATGCAAAGTGTTAGTTATATTAAATCAGTTTCAGTGATAAACATAATACCTAAGTAAGTTAGTTTATTTTTATTATTTTATGAAAATGCGAAGATTATTTACATTGGAACTAAAAGGGATATGATTGTCTTCCAGCAAACTAGTTTTGTGGTGAACTATATTTGTGGTAAAGTCTGCCAGTTCACTCTATTTTATTCTTTTAAGAACATGGCTTGAAAAAGGTCGTTTTTAAAAAGGTTTTTTTATTCATTATTTACTAAATTAAAAAAAGGTGGTAGAGCAAAAAGGTGGTAGAGCTGATGCCGGGCTCGACTGAGGAGGTACCACCATCTTACTTGGAGACCCCCTCGAAGTAATTCGGGGGATAGTAAGAGGACAGCTCACAGGCAAAAAACCAGAAAGCCCACCATGCCTGGATGGTGGTATATCCATCCCTAATAGCCGGGCCTTATATGAAACAGACTGGTGACGGGCAGTGGCGTCACTGGTGCGAGGGTTCCGGTACCGCGCTCACCAACCCGCCTGCCCAGCGTGTGTGAGTATGGGCAATTCTTCCAGGATGACCGCTGGGAGTGGCAAAGTCCTGGAAAGGCTTATGTCCAGCAGTGGACGAACTAGGCTGATGGATGGATGGACTAAATTGTATATTTTTAGAATTAACATAAGTATCAAAATCATCGAGAGAAAAAATCGGAAAAATCACTAATCACGGAAAACGTCATTTGGCGTTGGAACTAGTATGATCAATCTACTGATCTAACTACGAAATAAAATATTTTTTAAAGAGTTAAGAAATGAAAGTAGGCTTTCCATATTTTTCTTATTTTGATTTCCTTTCGTTATTTTAAAATCTGATGCTTTGCATCCTGAACATGATGCCAGTTTTTTCGTTCCGTATTTAGTCTGGCTTTTTAGAATACCAGTTTAAAAAGCATACGCGATTTATGTACATACGCTCACAAATCAATTTGGACAATGCAAATATTTTTGTATGGTTTGTGTTTGCTTATAACTAGTTTTAAGTAATGTCTAATAAAAGTATCCATGATTGCACCAACTACCAGCGTCAATCTTAAATTCTCTTATCTCTTCAGCATTTTTTCGTCTACGGTTGTCTAGAAGAAATTACTGTAAGCAAATAGCACCCTGACACAGTGATTGCCGCAATATCAACAGCCGTTGAAAATTTCTATAATAATAAGGCTTTGAATTGAAGGTCAGGTGGATGAATGACAATTTCCAAGTAATAACCTACAATCAACATCCTAGTACAAAGCGATTGCTTCAATTTCGAGTAGTATGTTGTCATTTTCTGAGGAGTTATATGACCTATCTCTGAAGACCTTCATTAAAAAAATCATGGCCAATCTCAAAACAGAACTTAGCTTAAAGCACACTCTTCCAAACAAAAAATAAATCATTCCGATCGGTTCATTGATGATGGAGTTATTGAAGTAAAAAAAGAGACGGTTAAAAAAATTTAATACCTAAGAAACAACAATAATATTTTATGACAAAATTCAGAAAATATGTTAAAGCAAATTAGCCACCGGTTTAAATGACGTCTTACCGTTACGTACTTCCGTTCCGTTACAAGATAATTTTCGTAAAATCAACATGTGAAGTTCCTTTAAAATATTTAGACAAAAAATAATGTAAAATAAACATTTCAAATTTGTGTCTAAATCAACTTCAAATGATCTCTTTTTTAAAGGTAAAAAAAAGGACCCATAAAAAATACTTGCACTCTTTGTATTTAGGTAGACTTTATTTTTAAGGTTAAAGAAGGGCATTACAACATTTCTTCTCGAATAGAAGTGCATGGGAAAATCTGTTTCCTTCAGGGCTTCGCGTGCTTTTTACTGAATTAGTGACTTAAAGTGATGTCTGCAACTGCCCCAGCGCTTCGGGAAGTGCAGCCTCTTCACGTTTGCGTAATAAAACACATGCACCCGTGCGAGCTTTAGTGGCTGAGGCTGGTCGCTGAAGGCAAGAAGTGAGTGCTTTGTTACAGTGGGTGAGGGCTACCCTCCCTCCGCGCCTCCGGCTTTTTATATACACTCTAGTTGTAGTAACCACAAGACTGTATGGAGTCGGGGTGCACTGATTCGGTTTTGGAACAGATTTGACCTAAGATTTAACCTATTTTAACTAAGAGAAAAACGGAAAAACAACGTTCGCTTTGTCAGCCGTTTTCAATAGCAAACTATGTCAAATAAAAATATAATGATAAAAATATAAAAAAATATATCTATCCCATCCTTATACTTTAAAAAGGACTGGATACATATATTTTTTATTTGACATAGTTTGTTATTGAAAACAGCTGACAAAGCAAAAGTTGTTTTTCCCCGTTTACTATAACTTAAAGTTATCTGCTTTCATAATTAGTGCTACAATTACAATACCCAAAATGGTTTTCTTAGATGGAAATAAATAGTCAATAAAAAGCATTTAAAGTCAACTGGCTTACAATATAAATGCCAAGTCATTATTTTTAGTAGCCTACCTATAATAAGCCGTTTTTTACCACTATCTCTTGAGTTTTTCTAAACCCAAAAATGCGCAAATCACTTCCCAGATTGCCTTTATGTACCGTTCAAAGGTTTGTCTGGAGAAGAACGCGTTTTATCGCAAGCAACCTCCGCATCAATTGCCTGGGTGACTTCGTTCAGCGGCTAATGGCTGGTATATTTTATCGTACGGAGTACAACCCGTTCCCGCTCACCCGAGATTTAGCACTACACCACGCGCGCCCGCCCGCCCGCCGCCACCTGCTACGTGACCTTGTCGCATATCCTGCGGCGCAGCACCAGTGAAACCGAGAACTTTACTCAGGCTACCGAGTGACTCATGAGCAGCGGTAGAAATCTCAATCAAGGGGCTACAGCCTCGATACCGAGAGCCCACACCCCACCAGAGGAGTGTGAGAAGATCTACCTTCCTCCCGTTAGAGCACTCATCATCAACTTCTTAAGCCGAGGTCTCCCTGCTGAGGGCCCTTAGGTGAGTGTTGATTAAAATTGTTAATCGTTCATAAACGCACACCGGGTTGAGTTTCGTAAACGGTTTGCAACACTAACCCGTTCCAAGATCAACTCGCGTCTGAACACCGACCGTTCAAAACAGTGTCGCTACACTGGTGTCGACTTTTTCAACATAAACTCTGGATGCAAAAATGACAATTGATATTTGGAGTGTCGCTACACGACGAAACCCCCTCAAAAGCTCAACGATACAACCCGAGTGTTCCAACGCAATTCTGAGCAATCGTCAAGCAACATTTCCTGAGGATGCATCGTTGAGAGCCAAAACACGTGTCGATAAATTTTCTTGCTTGTTATTTAAGATTGCTATATATTTAGTATACTCGTAGGTACTGCTTGCATGTACATATTTTATGCGGGAGGGCGGGTGCTGCTTGAGTCTGCATTTTTAATAGCATGGCAAGAGTGTTAAGCGGAATATTAGGCATAAGATAAATATGGTTACTAAAAATAACTTTTCTGAATTTATTGAAAAGGGAACTTTAACATAAATTTCATGATTGTGTTGGTTAGTTTGTATTACGGCCTACTGAGTATAATATGCTATAAATATTGTATAATAATTATTCACTTCAAAAGACCTGTTCGCAATTTCCCACAATATGTTTCTACTAAGAGTTAATGGCGTCTATTTACAGGTACATATATTACTGCAACAAATCAATTCAGCTGCATAATTACTTCACCCACGCAGATGTACAGACGAGGATGTATGCAAACAATCGTATATCATACAATCAAAGTGAAAGCACGTGGGCTGATGTACTTGCTGATAATTGCATATTGTAGCATTCGCTACAGGTATTCAACCTTTTTCATATATTTTTAGTCTTTCTTTATCGTTGATTGCTTTACTGAATTTTCAAATTCGAAAATTTGGAATATTCTGTCACATTTTTTTTGTTATTTTTCTCATATCAAAGAGTATCGTGGTACAAGGAAGGCGAAATTTGCCACAATTATTTTCTTCCTTAATGTAAAGCTAGATAACGATTGCTCTTAACACTTTAAAGTTACGTTTTCTCTCGACTAGAAGTTATTAAAACTTCCGCGAAATTGTAGTTTCTGGGATCCTATAAACTAGTTTCAATATCCAAATTTAAATCCATAATATTGTGAACAAATGCGTCGTTAAAGCTGAAGGAAAACAAAATCCTAAAATAAGATGGACTAGGTATAATTTTTGTGTTGATTTTATAAGTTCCTACGTACCCAATACTCTGTAAATATTATTATGTTTTATACCATATTTTTAATTCAGTTTTGTTATTTTTAGTTCATTCAAAAGACAAATTATACAGTTTCTTTATCCTGATTTACCTCTTTTTTTGGCTGTCACCAGGCTTGCCTGGTGGCAGTCCAAATTTAGGCCGAATCGACCAAATTACACTCGTGATTATAAAATAGCTAAACTAATTTTAAAAAGCAATGCTACAAAATGGCGCCCGAACAGGGACATCTCATTGTTCGATGATACCAAAAGTTCAAAACGTACTTGAAACTGGCACGTTTTCAGAAGATGGATATGTGTCCCTCCCTTTGAAATATTATTCTGCTTATAGAATAAATAAATAGCTACACTAAGGAAATTTAAAAAATAAATTTGTTGTTGAAAATATCGCAACGATCAGCGATTAATTATTTATTTTTATATACCGAATCAGAATGATATATCAATAGATCAGATGATTTATCCGGTATATCAATAGATCATATAGTTTATCCGGTATAAGAATTCCTTAGCGATGATAGTTTCATCTTTAATTTTATTTTTAAAATTGCGTAAGCATAGCAGTAATATTATCACTGATGACCACTGATGTCGAAAGGGAACGTAGAGCACTAGCAGCGAGGGCAAACATGTTGGCCCGCAGGTTTGCTCGTTATACAGTTCAAGTAAAAATAACTCTATTTAAAGCTTACTGCACATCAATATATACGAGCAGCTTGTGGACTAACTATACCCAAAACGCTCCATGAACGCTCTACGAGTTCAATATAATAATGCTTTTAGGATGCTGTTGGGGCTACCTCGTTCATACAGTGCAGCTGGCATATTTGGAGAAGCACGCACAGATGATTTTTGTGTGGGGTCCGTCCCAAAAACTGCGCTTCTCTGATCTCTAGGGTTCGTGGTAGTAGCAACAGCATTCTAAGAGTGATAGGAGATAGATGGGATGCACCAATTGTAAAATACTGGAGTAAGTTATTATTTTATTCTTAATATAAGTTTTTGATTTGATTTTTAATGTAAAATGTTCAATGTATTTTTGAAAATGTATGTGTTGTGTAACTATGGTCTATAAATGAATGAATTAAACGATTTTATTATTATTATTATACAGCTATAAGTAGAATAATAGTTCAAAGGGAGAGACACATACCCGTCTTCTGAAAACTTGCCAGTTTCAAGAACGTTTCAAAGATATTCGTACATTTACACTCGGTATGACACCTAAAATGAATGAGCTATTATATTTTGTGTCAATTTCCATGAATAGCTTACGTACAGCAATTTATTGATAGCGATAATTTGAGAAATCGATCACGCATTAATTATAGCAATGTGAACGTAACAGAAGGTAACCTTGAGGCTCGGATGCGTTTAATTTTTCCAATAAACGAACAACGAATGACGATGTCGTATATTTCTGTAACAGTGTATTATGTGATAGATAACACTGTCTCCTTCAATTCTCTGCTTCAAATTAAAATGTAATAGTACATTGTTCACCAAGGGAAGAAAGGGGAAGATTACCAACGAGGGTGTAGTTCGAGGCCCGAGGCGAAGCCAAGGGCCTCAATACACATGGGTTGGGAATCGCACTGTCTCCCGAGTGATACATAGTGCTTTATACTACACCTGGGAGGAAATAGTATAATTTTACTTTTAATCAAGATACAAAAAAGAAACCGACTGACTCGCGTGCGATTGTCACTTTTTATTTCCTTCTTATTTTTTATTAAGTACAGGAAAAGCAAGTGGCCAGTATGATTTATCGAGTTTTATGTACGAGTTCGCAAAATAATACTGGCCACTTGGCCACTTGCTCATTCTTTATGTTATTAAAAAAAAAACAGCACGTTAACAATGGATTTGCATATACTTTTTCTGCCCGCTCAAGCACGTTAACAATGAATTTTCATACACTTTTTCCACCCGCATATTTGTAGGTGTAGCATTACTTTTTAAAATTAGTTTAGCTATTTTATAATCACGAGTGTAATTTGGTCGATTCGGCCTAAATTTGGACTGCCACACCAGGCAAGCCTGGTGACAGCCAAAAAAGAGGTAAATCAGGATAAAGAAACTGTAAAATTTGTCTTTTGAATGAACTAAAAATAACAAAACTGAAGTAAAAAAAAATGGTATAAAACACAACAATATCAGCAGAGTATTGGGTACGTAGGAACTTATAAAATCAACACAAAAATTATGCCTAGTTCATCTTATTTTAGGATTTTGTTTTCCATCAGCTTTAACGACGCAATTTGTCCACAATATTATGGATTTAAATTTGGATATTGAAACTAGTTTATAGGATCCCAGAAACTAAGATTTCGCGGAAGTTTTAATAACTTCTAGTCGAGAGAAAACGTAACTTTAAGGTGTTAAGAGCAATCGTTATCTAGCTTTACACTAAGGAAGAAAATAATTGATGCTGGATATCCAGACTACTGGATGCTAGGCTACAGATACAAAAACCTGATAAGGGTGTCTTCGTGACTTAGGTGTTTGCAGTCTTCCTGGGAGTAGTCAATCAAGCCAAGATTGTCTGGCGCCAACTTCAGGAAGCTTACCCCACTAGTATGTGCAGGAAGCTTACCCCATCAATATGTGCAACCAAATAAGATGGTGGGAGAAATTGAAGAAAAATTTGGAAGACCCTTAAATAACCTGAAGGGTCGCTGTAAAGAAATAAAACAAAGCGTCAAGACATGCCTATGAAATCTGGGAAAGGAAATTAACGTATTGGAAACAGGACAAAAGGGATTTTCAGAGAATGAAACCAAAATTACACAAAAATTACCAGGAAATGAAGAAAAAACTGGCTTTCACAATCACTAGAGCAAATGTGCTCTGTTTCGTGTACAATATCGTGTATATTTGATATTTTAAATTTACTGTGGCAAATTTTCTTTTCCTTGTACCACGATACTCTTTGATATGAGAAAAATAACAAAAAATGTGACAAGATATTCCAAATTTTCGAATTTGAAAATTCAGTAAAGCAATCAACGATAAAGAAAGACTAAAAATATATGAAAAAGGTTGAATACCTGTAGCGAATGCTACATAGGACAGTAATGACGTATTTTCTGCATCGTTTTCAAAAAAGTAAGAAGGTACTTTCCGAGCAGGTGTAGTACGAGTATAAACTATATTATCTACTGTTTTATTGGAGTAAACTAAAAAACTAAATAAATAAGAAAAAAATATAAAAATTAAATAAAATTGAAATAAACTAGAGTAAATATGAAACCTTGGCGAGGTTGTCACTGCCACATGGCAGGATGACCAAGACACCAGCCACGTTGCCTCCACTGTATGGCCGAGCTAATTCGTTGGCCAAAATAAGCTCCAGTTCTTGGCTCACCTGACACGTTAACCAAGCGCGACAAAATTTGTTGGAATAATCGTGGGGCTCCTGGACCCCATGGCCCAAAAGTTTCCACGCCAAACGGCACAAACATACAGCCTTCACTGAGCGCTGTAAACTTGCCCCAGTTTTTGTGCTCAGCCGTTACCACCGCTGCACCAACCATGACGGTGGCGGTCAACTGTACATAGGACACAGCCAGGGTGTCAACACAGGTCGCATCCCACACCAGGGAACGATTGTTCTGCCACGGATATAATGTCATCTCGTTGGGCCTCTGGCCATCATCACGCGCAAGTCCTTTCGGTTCTGAAATAGCTGGCACTTTGTCGGTAGAAAAAGCCCTCCGTATGACGTCATTTATACTAGCGTAGCAGAAGATAGGGCTGGCACTGCGCTGACACGACAGCCCATAGTGTGCGAGTTGGTCATTGGTCATGCCACACTGGCAGCGATGGGCTTTGTGTGGAATCACCTAACCTAATCTAACCTCAACGCAACAGAGAGTCAAAAAGTTGTTCTGTCAAGAAGCGTGCCCAAGAATGCTGAGGATGTAGCGTGCAGCCAGTAGCCAGACTTCCGCTCGCCGGAGGCAAGGAGACTAGCACGGTCTGCAAGATTGGAAGTAGAATCCAATAAGTGTTTTTGCATTTTTTCGCAGAGCGGCTCGTCCCATAATTTAGTTTACATACTTATTGTTTATATACCTAATATATATTTAAAACTAACTAATCCTAAAATAAAATAAAAGAAAAAGCCCTAAACCTTATACTAAATAAAACATTATACCAAATAAAACATTATACTAAATAAAAAATATTCTCTAAACCGTTGCCGTCGGGTGCGGTGCCCAAGGGGCTGGCAGCATTATCCCGCTGGATTGCCAGACTGATCCTGTGGCCGAGGTATGCCCCATCCCTTGGGTCACCAGAGGCGCCGATCAAACGAGTCGAATGTTTTATATAAAGGAGAATGCTCACGAAGTATGGAGAGAAACCCAAGCCCGGCACAAAAAAAATGTATCTCAGATTTTTAACAATAATGGATAATGAAATACTGTAAAGGGGGCATCATCAAAATCGATGGCTTAATGTATGAAATTGCTATTTGTTTAGTGGCAGGGGTAATATTGAGGTATCTCATAAAATAATAAAAAAAACTTACAACTAGCGCATAAGATAACAAAAGGAAACGCTTTACATTGAAACGGATCGATGTCTGAATGTAAAAAGTTGCTATTTGTTTTTCAGTAGGGGTAACTTAAAGGTACCTAAAAATAGTTACAACTGGCATACTTACTGCATACTAGTTCACAGTAGGTACTCTTTCACTTTAAAAAGTGAGGGAGATAGCAGATGTTTGCATTGCGACGCAATCCCAGCCATAGTGACTAGTTCTAATCTTCATCTAATAGTAATATCTCTCTCGCTCTTACTTAATTTTAAGGAACTTAACGCTTTACGTTGAAACTGATGGCTCAATGTGAAAAGTTGCTGTTTGTTTTACGGTTGGGGTAACTTTAAGGTACCTAAAATAGTTACAACTGGCATACTTACTGGATACTAGTTTTCGTGAGGTACTCTACCACTCTAAAGAATAATGGAGATACCAGATGTTTGCATTGTTTTTGTACAAAGTAGTGCCGTGCCGAACATTTCAGAACCGATTACCGTTGCGCCAACGCAATTCCAGCCATAGTGACTAATTCTAATATATCTGTAGTAGTAAATCTCTTTCGCTGTTACTTATCTTTAAGGTACGTAAGTACCTAAAAATAGTAACAACTGGCATACTTCTAGTTTTTTGGTAGGTACTCTTCAACTTTAAGGACACCAGAAAAAATAATGTAAGGTTTGAGTAATAAAAAGTTAAGGCCCTTAATACCGCCAAATGGGTACTTTCTAAAGCCTTCTCCTCTTTTATGGCCAAACCAAAAATATTGAAAAAATGTATTATGGATTATCAACTCTAGGACAACATATGCAACATTAATATTATTAAAACTCGCGTGAGCTGACATACTAAATTATTATTACATACGGCTTGAACACTCACGTGTGATTGTTGTTGACTATATGCCAACCGTTTCACCGATACAATTTCGGCATTATCAAGGCGAGTGTCGTTCTTAGGACGACGACGCGGCGTTCACCGTCGTTGTCAAACGGGCACTGGCAGCCGCCGATCGGCGAGCTGCACGCATTGCTCGTGCGCTGAGCGTTGGCTGCGTCGTCGATAGGGGTGGGATGGTGGATGCACTTGATTCCTTTGATTGTTCCAATTGTTTGTTATTAGGGGCGGTAAACAAACCATTTTGTTCAGCTTGTGGAAGAGGTAACCTTGCAAGAAGATGAAATAATGGTGAGTTTTGATGTAACATCTCTGTTCACCAATGTACCAGTCGACGAGTCGATCACCGTTATTGCAAATCTGTTAAACGGCAATGACATACCCACTGAGTACATGAGTTGCATAGAGTTTTGTTTACGTAGTGGTTATTTTGTCTGGCGCGGAGACTTTTACTTACAAGTAGACGGAGTGGCTATGGGTTCACCTATTGCACCTGTAGTAGCGAACATCTTTATGGAGTGGTTTGAGGAGAAAGCGCTGCAGAGTGCGCGTGGTAAACCAAGATATTGGTGGCGGTACGTGGATGATGTTTTCACGGTAGTCAATAAAAACAAGTTAGCTGGATTGACAGAACATTTGAATAACATCCATCCAAAAATTTCCTTTACGGTTGAGTGTGAGAGGGATGGCAGGTTAGCATTTCTGGACCGTTCTGGTTATTCGTGGACCCAACGGTCGTTTGGCGCATACCGTTTACAGGAAGCCCACACACACGGATCATTACTTGAAAGCAGATTCTCATCACCACCCTTCTCACCTTGCGTCAGTGCCTCGTACTTTAATAAATCGAGCGTTGCGGTTATGTGACCCACAGTATGTGGATGCTGAATTGACCCACGTAAGACACGTACTGGAGGCCAATGGGTATAATTGGAGACAGAGTAACCGGCTTGCGACTCCATCAACCCACCATCGTCCATCCGTTGTTGAGAGGGCTCCGATCTACTTGCCCTTTGTGAGAGGCGTAACTGATAGGATTGGACACCTGCTTCGCCGGAAGTACAGTGTGAAGACTATCTTCCGAGCCCCCACCAAACTACGGAACTGGCTGAGATCCCCAAAGGACCGAGACCCTCTCAACACACCTGGAGTTTATAAAGTCCCGTGCGATTGTGGAAAAAGCTACATAGGAGAAACCAAGCGCAACGTGTCCACAAGACTGACTGAACATATTCGATCCATGAAGAAACTGGACATTAATGGGTCAGCAGTAGCAGAACATGCACTAAGTTCGGATACGACCCACTTCATCTGTTTCGACAAGGCTACAGTATTAGTGAAGGAGAAATATACCATTCCTCGCAAAATACACGAAGCCATCGAGATAAGTCGTAACCCCAACTTCAACAGGGATCATGGTTGGCAGCTGGCTCCGTCTTGGAAACCGGTTCTCGATGGATCGAGCAACTTTAGGACAGTGCCCAGTGACAGTGACGATGTTGTGAGTTCGTTTTGTTTAATAACCGCCCCTAATAACAAACAATTGGAACAATCAAAGGAATCAAGTGCATCCACCATCCCACCCCTATCGACGACGCAGCCAACGCTCAGCGCACGAGCAATGCGTGCAGCTCGCCGATCGGCGGCTGCCAGTGCCCGTTTGACATCGACGGTGAACGCCGCGTCGTCGTCCTAAGAACGACACTCGCCTTGATAATGCCGAAATTGTATCGGTGAAACGGTTGACATATAGTCAACAACAATCACACGTGAGTGTTCAAGCCGTATGTAATAATAATTTAATATGCAACATTTTTCTTTTTCGTACCACCAAAACTTCTATATGAAAAATTGTTTCAACTGAATGGTGTTTTTTGGCTTGAATTTCCTACTGCTCCTAAGCGGCTTAGGTGTTTTAATTCATGTATGCTTTGATAAATAGATAAACTTGATAGCTATAAATATAACATAGAATTATTCAATCGAACAATGACGCCCATGTGAAAAGTATTATTTTCTTCTATTTTGCCCTTTCAAGGACGCAGCGAGCGTCGTAACAGCCACCACGCATTGTGCACTGATTTGAACGTTATTTCAATGTCGTTTCCGTCGATATTCATACACACAAACATTGAGCTGCTAATTTGGCGACGGTAATCGCCTTAAAGAGCTATAAACACGAGGTGAGTACCCCTTATACAGCGTAGCTATTTTACATTTGCAACATTATTGGTAAAACTAATGTTAGATGAGAGAAACAACAACTTAAGGAAAGTAATGTTTATTCAGTTAATTAAGCATTCATTTACAAGTTATTACTAGTTTTATAGATCTGTAACTACATGTTCAAAAATGATGCGGGATGCTAAAACTGTTGAATGCTGTACATTGTGTGACAAGACAGGAAGATGCAGCAGTTAAGGAAGAGCGAAAGAGATATTACCGTGAGAGATAGATTAGAATTAGGTCACTATGGCTGGGATTGGGTCGGCGCAACGGCAACTGGTTCAAACAATAATGCAAACATCTGCTATCTCTCTCACTCTTAAAAGTGGAAGAGCACCTACCGAAAACTAGTAAGTATGCCAGTTGTTAGTATTTTTAGGCACTAAAATACCTTAAAGTTAAGTAAGAGCGAGAGAGTCACTATGGCTGCGACTGCATCAGCGCAACGGCAAGGTTCGGCACGCCACTATACAACAACTATGCAAACATCTGCTATCTCCCTCACACTTTAAAATGGAAGAGTACCTACCAAAATCTAGTATCCAGGAAGTATGCCAGTTGTAACTACTTTTAGGTACTTTTAAGTTACCCCTACTGTAAAACATATAGAAATTTTTTACATTCAGCCACCAGTTTCAATGTAAAGCGTTATGAATTTGTAAATATATTAATAATTTGCAATATTCCGCTTAACACTCTTACCATGCTATTCAAAATGCAGACTCAGGCACCGCCCGCCCTCCCGCATAAAACATGCACAAGCAAAGCAAAGTACGAGCACAAAATAAAGCAATCTTAAATAGCAAGCAAAAAAACTTATCGACACGTGTCTCGCCTCTAAAGGAGGCATCCTTGGGATGTGTTGTCCGCCCGACCGCTCGACAGCAAATGTAAAGCGTTATATTTCGTTATCTAATATGCTAGTTGAAAATATTTTTCATTAATATTTGAAATAGTTCAATATTACTCCTGCCACTAAACAAATAGCAATTTCTTACATTTAGCCATCGATATCGATGATGTCAAATATGTGGCATTTTATTAAAGGTTTACATTTACATTGACAACCTAAAATCTGAGATACATTTCGTCAGCGCCGGGCCTGGGTTTTTTTTAGCATTGTCTTTTAAACTTTTTTATGTAACTTTTATATACAGTTAAGAATAACATAAAACAACGTAAAATAAAATTTTAGTGAGATATATTTCGGGCCATTCGGGCCCGGCATCAGTCACAATGAAGTAAGAGAAAAATATATTGCATAGGTAAAAAAAATAAAAACTATTTACATCTAACCTATTTGCAAGATATTAAAAGAATTTTAGGTTAATATATATAATAGGTTAGATGTAAATAGTTTTTATTTTTATTTTTTTATTTTTTTTACCTATGCATTATATTTTTCTCTTACTTCATTGTGACTGATGCCGGGCCCAAATGGCCCAAAATATATCTCACTAAAATTTTATTTTACGTTGTTTTATGTTATTCTTATCATTTATAAAGAGAAAAAAGTCAGTATTTAATATTTATTTATATAAAGTTATATATACCTAATTATATTTAGTATAAGTACTAAGCATCCACTGAAAATTAGCGCCATGGCCCTGTAATGGTATTTAGTTGAGCGGAGGCCTTTTTGGTACATTCTGTTTATGTACCAAATAAACTTGATTCCTATTCGATTATTTTCTATATGTGCAAGTTTTTCTTTAACCGCAGATTGTGGTGTACTCCACTTAGTCTTCTAAATACGAACAAAGCACTATAATTAAATTGTAAACTGCCACTTCCAGAATGTAAAACCGCAGCTTCAAAAAATATACCCTTATTTCTCTCAGCGTATAAAGTTTATATCCCATCCCACTAATAATTTATAAATGGGAAAGTTTGTGTGTGTATGTGTGATTTAGTATGTTTGTTACTTCTTCACGCTGAAACAGCTGGACGGACTTGGATGGAATTTTGTGTGGAGATAGCTTAAAACCTGAATTAAAACATAAGCTGCATATGATTGCAAAAACAAAAAACACTGTTCCCGTGGGAGTAATGATGACGTTAAATCGAAAATCACGCGGGCGGAGCCGCGGGCAGAAGTTAGTTATTAAATAATATTAAAGTTCTGATGGGTAAAAAAGGATGTGGCCATAAACGGTTTGGAAGTGTATTCTTCATTGTTCTCATCTCGTAGAGGGCATGTTCAAAACTTTTATACCTCACTTCTAGCAAGACTTTTTCTACTAACATTTTTTAATCGTTCATTATTTTCATTATTTGTTATTAGTCACTATCTATGATATAAGTTAATGCTTATTGGATCGGAATAATACAAATGTAGAAATGACCTCGTAAGTGAATGCGCCGCCACCATTAACACAAGTGATTGTATAGGTATATTCATGGGCCATTGATTGGATCTAAAGTTGGTTGTAACTAATTCTTATCGTCGAAATTAGAATTTGACCTGAAATTCGTTTTATTTACGAAACTAGAACAGCGTTTCTTACAACATCTAGCTTTAAAATAGTATATTATGCAATTATGGAATAAAGGTTGGATTTTAAGCGAGGGCCTTAGATGAATCACGAGCATGTGAAGGATTCTAACGACTGAATCACAAGCGTAGGTGTTAGAATCCTGAGCGACACGAGTGATTCATGACCCTCGATATAAATCAGTCCTTTATTCAAGAGTTGCATACTATAATTTATACCATGACTAGGAGAAAAAGAAAGATTTAAGCGAAAATAGACATTTATTCTAATGCTAAATTCCTTGTCGAAAATGTCGAGCAATCAAATCGGGAGGAGTTATTTGCACAAGGAGTGTATCGAGTATTTTTTGCTCAAAGAGGTTGTATAGCTTTGAGGTGGAGGTCGAATATATTGGTGTGTTCTAAATTCAACTGTTTTCAGTGTATAAAATAAGCATTTTAAAGGAGGAATTTATAAATAAACAATCGCTACCGTTTTTGGAAGGAGACATCTCAAATATTCATTTTCATTTGATTTTTATCATAAATCTATTGCATAAAATATTTACTTATTATGTTTTTGACTGTTGCTCTTACTAGTTCTTGTTTGCTTGTACCATATTCTATCTATAGGTCTATCAGTAGGAGCAGGGAACTTGAATATTTGAGATTTAAAAACCAGCAATTATTTACTGAAACTACTTATTCTACTAACTTGTTAATGGGACTTCACGAGCTAAACTTCGTTTGAAGATGGTTTTGAATCACTTTAATTTTTCCATATTACAATAACAGGTGGTAGAGCTGATGCCAGGCTCGACTGTGGAGGTACCACCATCTTACTTGGAGAGCCCCTCGAAGTAATTCGGGGGAGAGTAAGAGGACAGCTCACAAGCAAAAAACCAGGAGGCTCACCATGCCTGGGACCGATGGATGGCAGTATATCCATCCCTAATAGCCGGGCCTTATATGGAACAGACTGGTGATGGGCAGCGGCGACACTGGTGCGAGAGTTCCGGCACCGCGCTCACCAACCCGCCTGCCCAGCGTGTGTGAGTATGGGCCTCAGAACATTTAAAATGTTCTGTGGTATGGGCAATTCTTCCAGGATGATCGCCGGGAGTGGCAAAGTCCTGGAAAGGCTTATGTCCAGCAGTGGACGAACTAGGCTGATGGATGGATGACAAAAATAAATATTACAAAATATTGTAATAAAAGTGTAACAAATATTGACGTTATTTAAGTCATGTAATTGTAAAAATTTAAAAATAAGTTAATTAATATCTTTAAATAAAAAACCACCCCAGTGCGAGTCGGACTCGCGCACGAAGGGTTCCGTACCATTATCTATAAAAACAGCAAATAAAAACATGTCAATTGTATGAGAGCCCCCTTAAATATTAATTTTATTCTGTTTTTTTTGTATTTGTTGTTATAGCGGCAACATAAATACATAGTCTGCGAAAATTTCAATTGTCTAACTATCACGGTTCATGAGATACAGCCTGGTGACAGACGGACAGACGGACAGCGGATTCTTAGTAATAGGGTCCCATTGGTTACCGTTTGGGCACGGAACCTTAAAAACTGCATTCTTTAAAAAATGGTTAATTTTCTGAATCCAAAACAGACAACGTTAAAACTTACACACATACGAGCAATAAAGAAATCAAACATGTTGAAAGCTGATTTAATAAATACCTACCTATCTGATTTACAATTTGAGAAAAGTTTTATTTTCCCTATCCACCGACGCCGACGTACCGATCATCGTAACACTGCAGCTTGCAATGCACGCTGATATGAACCTAATTTGAAATCCGTCTTTGTCGATATTTGTGTCGTAACACATCCAGTTGCTAATTTAGCTTAATGAATCCCTTTAAAAGAAACATGTGCACTAAACATTAAAATGGTTTTGTTTACAGGAGCTCGGGGTGTATGAAATGATTAAACTCCCGCGATGCGGCAGGACAACGGACAGCACCTTTATTAGATACGCCAACTGCAATTTTTGAAGGCCTAATCCTCCCACACGGAATAAACTTTCATAAAAATATATGATAGGCATTATAGAGACCAAAATAAATTTTAAGTTTCATAAACTGTTTTTCTATTGTAAGTTTTGACAAAAAAAATTGAAAGTCATCGAAAGTTTCAAATGATTAACACAAGAATTCTCTTACTCCTTCCAAACGCCTAAAGCGATTTTAATCATTAATTCACCAAATTATAGGAAGTTTTTAGATCTAAAAAATTCAAGTTTAAAATTTGTTTTTCGTTCGTGGGTCCATGTGAAAAGTATTATTTACTCCTATTTTGCGCTAGCCGGAGACGCAGTGGTTGTAGTAACAGCCACTTTTCAAGGCACGCTGAAATGAAAATTATTTCAATGTTGTTTCCGTTGATATTTGTACCGACACACATCGAGTTGCTTATTTAGCATGGTCATACGCCTTAACAAACCTTGAATTGGGCTTCTGATGTTCGGACAGATTTCTATGGTAGACAGACAAATGGGAAATTAATTCCGCTAATCTCCTGGAGCCGTATTTTTGAATCGTTCGTTTTCAATTTACGTGCGAAACTATATACCCATCTCACGTAGCACATCAGAACTTGTCATTTGCAAGATGATACAGGTATATATTTTCGCACGTGAATTGAAAAAGAACGATTCAAAAATACGGCTCCTAGCCTTCGACATGTTAGGAATAAGACAATGCACAAAACGTATTTTATAGCGCCAAAGTAACTAATTTAAATAATAAGTGAATTTTTTACCCAGTTTATACTATATATTTATATAAAAATACTTTATTAAAATAATAATTTCCAGATATTTTTAGACTTGCAAAGTCGGCGTCAGTGGAATTAAGTACAATGAATATAATATGTTCATGATTTTTTTACCAGAATCTTTATTTACTGTTTGATAGTTTTAGCCCATTATATGTAATATGTATTTATAAGTCCTAATTAAAAGAAAAACAAACAAGCAGGTTAAAGACCCAGTTAGGCATAAGACAGGGCACAAAAATTATTTTTAGCGCTAAAGTAACAAATTTTACTAATAAGTGAATTTTTTACTCGAATGTTCATTTACTTTTTGCTTAGTTTTAGCCCATAATATTTATAAGTCCTATTTAATAGCAAAACAAACAAGCACATAAATATCCCAGTATCAAGCTAACTTCCGTCCTGTACCAACGCTTTTGTTTTTGAATTGTCTATCGACTGCCGTGCACGCAAAACTTCAGTTATTTTGAATTGTCTATCGACTGCCGTGCACGCAAAACTTCAGTTATTTTGAATTGTCTATCGACTGCCGTGCACGCAAAACTTCAGTTATTTTGAATTGTCTATCGACTGCCGTGCACGCAAAACTTCAGTTATTTTGAATTGTCTATCGACTGCCGTGCACGCAAAACTTCAGTTATTTTGAATTGTCTATCGACTGCCGTGCACGCAAAACTTCAGTTATTTTGAATTGTCTATCGACTGCCGTGCACGCAAAACTTCAGTTATTTTGAATTGTCTATCGACTGCCGTGCACGCAAAACTTCAGTTATTTTGAATTGTCTATCGACTGCCGTGCACGCAAAACTTCAGTTATTTTGAATTGTCTATCGACTGCCGTGCACGCAAAACTTCAGTTATTTTGAATTTGCAGCTACATTCTTTCAGCTAATGCGTATTAAGTCTTGTGTAGAAAATTCTTGCGAATTTTGAGATTTTAAAAACTTTAAAGCTTCAATTTTAGCTTCAATTATGATTAACATATACTTTTTGTATCTTATTTAAAGGGTGTTAAGATGAAGTTGCGGAAGCCGGAAACTTACGATACTACACGCCCATTCAAATAACATTCCGTGAAAAAAAATTGAAAAATCGAAAAAAAAGAGCTTGTGTTTCATACATTTTGGTCGGGTAGCTATGTAACTTTTCTATGAAACAGCAATTTTTATTTCGCGATTCGAATATTTGCTCAATAGTAAAAGTTGTTCGCATGGACGAGTACTATCACCAATCTGTCATTTCATTTCTATTTGCCTCATATTTCCCCTTAAGTTAGCTGTGTCTATCGGTTAGTCATACATGCTGCATTATTCTAAATTAAACAAAACTAAAATAACACAGGGCTGTTTACCGTTGGTATAATTATCACCTTTATACAGTTGTAGCAAGAACGACCGTGTTGAACCACATCACGCGGGTAACTTTACAGAACATCAGCATCACATGCTACGAGTATCTACTACCTATGTGGGCAGTTCTTATTGCGTATAGTTAAGACTGTACCTGAGCCTAGAGCATGATCAACCACAGGCTATATAAGACTCGTTTGAAGAAATTCGGACTCTCCTTGTATTGAAAAAAATATATTGGATTATTATTCTTTTCTCTAGGGATCTTACGTATAAACAATGTACTCAGATTTATACTTTTGTCAAAAAAAAACATTTTGCACCCTCTATTTTTTTGGTTTTCAAACGTTCGCTTCAAGAACACGGTTAAAAGATCAACTTTATTTTTCTTTCATAAAATAGGTAATAGAAATATGAAGGTATACCACCTAAGTTCAATATTTTTTTCCCTACAAAATATTTCAGTATTAGCTAAAAATTCACCAATTTGTTGTTTCGCTCCGTGGTCACTAGTATTACGCGTCCAAGAAAAAGAGGCCAAAGAGCCAACATATAATCGCCTCTATGAAAAGAAAATAAAGTCTTTGCCATTAGATTTGTTGTGCTGGACGGTTAATAAAAAAAGTTGTTGCAGGTGACTTTGTCTGCCTTGATTCAATCTGTGAAGCTCTAAAAACAGTTTCATGACACAGCAAGTACCAACTCGTTCAACATAACTTGACCTATCCACAGGTTCCTCGGGTCTTAGATGTGGGTTATGTATGAAATGTCACAGCAAGTACTAACTCGTACAACATAACTTGACCTATCCCAAGAGTCTTAGATATAGATTATGTATGTATGATATGTCACTGCAGTAGTGTGAGCTCTGGTAGGGCAAGCCTTCTGGGAACTTAACAGATCAGTTTAAATTAACAAGTAAATATAACAAGTGTACCTACAAATATAGCACTTTCATTAGCAATTAAAATAAGTTTGTGCATGGTGCGTATTCTGATAGAAGAAACAAAAATAAGAATGAATATGATGGCTATTAGGTTGCGCTATCATGGAACATTCCGATGATACACATAATGATTCCCTAAAACATGTAATCCAGCCGCAGGCATTAAGAAATCTGTGGTTGAGGGGGCTACTCTCTGGTAAAGGTCCCCCCTCCAGGACAAACATAGTTTTTATAACGATCAACATAGTAAAGGTACATAATTAGAGAGCATATAAAAAAAGAGTAGAATCCGGTGTGTCTCTACATTGAAGAAAAGTAACAAAAAGAGGGTGACTAAAAAAAAGAGTAATAGAACACAAATCAGCGATTTTTAGAATTCTTTTCTGTCTGTCTCTCTGTCTGTTTGTTTGTTCGTTCACATCTCCGAAATAAGTGCCGCTTTTGAACATAAGTTTTGTTCCGTATGTTAAAATGTGTTGTTGAATATGTGTGTGTATGTACAAAAAGTGTAATAAATAAATAAAAATAGTCTCTATGGACATACGAGAAGGCTGTATTCACTAGCCTAGTCACCGCAGCTTCAGTAGCGTGTCGGACATCCACACTCTCCCGGAATTCGTGAAAGCACTCTTCAGGAAGCTGTGTTCCGATTCGGTTTTGAATTGAAATTGGAATCACGTAAATGCGACGACGATATCAACGACGACGATAAATAAATGTATCTAGCTAGCTAGAGATAAATAATGTTTATCAAATACGACCAATGAATGACGTCAGTCGATGAATAACAAAATGTATGGTACATCCTCGGATAGCTCTTTTTGAATTGAACATAAGTTACTCTATGGCACCCAGTTCCAAATCCCAGGCCTTTCAGAGTTATACGGTACTGAACATGACATGTAAGTTATAGTAATATCCATATAACACTTTTTAAATATTTTATGACTTTCTAGGCCTTTTTGTGCATCAATAGGCTTCACATGGTACAAAGTAACTGGTTTAGGGTGATTCACTCCTACTTCCCCTCCCCTCCCTCCGCTGTCAGTTAGCGGATGTCTGGACGCGCTGCACGTGTACCATTTGTTTGTTAGTATTGTATGTGACTAACCGGTTGGCCACAGCTTCAAGCTTCGAGAGGCGCGCCAAACAGTTCTTCTTGCGACGGCGCCGGCGAAGAGAAAAAATGTATGAAGTTGTATAGAGCCGGCCATGGGTCGCCACTCGTGCGTCTTGTCCTGCTTCGAGTGACTTGCGCTCTCGGGACGGCGGTGTGCGGGGAGGTGGGTGGTTGAAACAGTGATCGAGCGCACAGGACGAACCTAGTGTCGAGTGCTTTGAGCGAGCGAGCGCGCTATACATCCGATGCGGTGGAAAGCGCCAACGGGTGTCGTGGCAGGGCAAAGCCCGTCGCAAAAACTGCCTTGAAGCGCAGCAAAAAGTGCCGCCAGAAGCCTGAAGCTGTGGCCCTGGCGTTAATGTCATCAATGGTCTTTCATTTTTTGTTTTTTTGTTTTGTTTACCAATTATTACAAAAAATCAATCACCGGCCTCTTAAAACCGGTCACACATCTAATTACCGACCGAAGCAAGCATTGCTCAGCTTTTGATTAGTAAATGGTGCATTCACTGCATTCATGTGCCAGGTTAATATAAAAAGAACTGTTAAACTCTGTGGTTTCAACTTAGATCTTGGTAGCAATCCATACTACTTAAGGCCATTAAAACAAAAATCAATCGCCACTAGACACTCAAAACCAGTCACTTATCCAATTACTGGTCGAGGCAAGTATTGTTTTGCTTTTGATCAGTAATGATGCGTTCACCAAGTGCTAAGAGTATTCTATGGTTTCTAGTAACAATCCATACTACTCAAGGCTATATTACTCCGATCAGACAACAATCAGGACAAGCGCTATCGTAATTCTTGTTTTACATGTAAATACATTTCTCACTACATATCGCTTATTTCTATTGGAGTGGGTACCAGAGTCCATACAATTCCTGGCATCATCCTTTCATACATAAAACTCAAGCTGCTCAGACAAAAAGCGTATTTATAACTTTAAAGGCGTAATTTTCAATAATAAAATCTATTGATTGAAATGTGTCCAATTAGGTATCTGTCTTGATAACGGAAAAATAAAGGTCTGAAAAAACATGTATCCGACTTAACATTGATAATATAGCTACGTATAGTCAGTAGTTGACTCAAAATATTTGAGCAAAAACCCTTGGAATACCAAAGGCATGGCCATGTATGCCTTGAATTGATGTTTTTGGCTGCGATAAACGACACGTTATACCATTTTGAGATTACAACAAAGTTTTGAAAAAAATAATGTAAACCTAACACGCTCCATCTTACCCCGCTTCGATTCGCTTGTCTTCGCACCAATTTTTTACTTTAAGGTGGGGTTAGGTTTGGTTCCCTAATATTCCTTAAGAATCTCCGTGGGGGGGGGAACTAGGTGGTAGCCCTCTTTCCCCTAGCCTACCCTACAAACTGCAAGTTGTAACGATGAAAAACATAACTTCTATGGAAATTACATCCATTACTGGGGTTAGTACCAGGGGCTAGGCCCCCTATCCTCTTCTCATTCTCTCTCTTCCATCCCTCGAAGCCTGCGGCTGGATTCTTAATAAGCCAACGCCAAAAGGCTTCTATAAAATTAATCAGTTGGATCAATAAAACATCAGGATAATTTTTTGCGGCACATAACTGATACTCAAATTGCGAAAGATTAGAATGATGGATGGACAGCTCTTCAATCAAAACACGCGCGTCAGTCTCGTCAAAATCGAATTAGTGCTCAAAATCAATGACGACAAGTAATTGTTGAAACAGGCAAACTTGATTCTCACATCCAAACTGTTTAAATTAAATATACTTACCTTTAATTTGGTTCATGTACGTTTATTATTTTATTAAATATATTTTTAGAATATTAAATTTGACTTGTAAAAAGTATATTATGTGTACCTCTTTAAGGAGGTCTTGTTGCACCTGATCGACACCTCTAGTAACCCATGGGCTGGACCATACTTTGGTCAACGAATTAACTTTACAATCCAGCAAGGCAACGCCGCCGGCCTCTTTTGGGTACTTTTCTTAATGACGGCAGCGATCTGGCCAGCATATTTTTTTCACCTGAAATTTTAATAGGTGCCGAAAATTGCATTTTTTATTTTTATTCGTGAATATAATTTTTCTTTTAGTTATATAGTTAATTTTAATTTTGAATTATTCAAGCAAACCTACTTCACAAAATGAACTATTAGAATTTGAATTTGTTGGCCAGCTTAGGTTCATCTAGGTGTGTTCTTTTAAGCCAAACACGACGTCAGAAGTAGAGCTCAAATTTCGAAGGAATACTCGGTAGAAAAGCGCGACATAAAAACACAAAGGCTTGCCTCTTTCCTTATCGGCATCCCCGTATATCACAGCTGGACACATTAACTGATCCCGTGATTTGGTCATCCGGGGTAAGATTTGTGGATTGATTTCCCGTTCGTCCCCGCATGCACTGGGGCCAGTAACATTATCTCCACTACAACACTTTATCCAAATCTCGAGATTGACCTGCATTCTATGAATGGAATGGTATAATCCAACTCTCACGAAAATCTAAATGCGACTGCCCGACACAATATCGAAACCAATACTTTACTCATATCACTATTTTTGATTCGATACTAGTACTTAAAAGATCGATACGTTCATTCGATACTCTAAACTAATATGAGTATTTTGTTTGATGCAAACGAAAATGCATTTGCATGATTGAAAAATAAAAATAAGGAAAAGGATACATTTTGACTGTGTTTGACAAATCAAGAAAAATCCCCATGACACAATAGGGAGATATGAAAACTGCCTCAGCAATATCTGCGCAAGTAGAGCAAGCAACAGACATAAAGGTAAAAATAAAATCATCTTCCTCGGTGACCTCACTAAAGAAGAATGGAAAATTTTCCTCAATTCTTGAACTGCCAGTCTATAAGCAGTCTTTTAAAGTTGTGCCCACTAGCAAGAGAGAGGTAAAAAAATAGAGTCATTTAGGTGATCCACTGATCACTTACTTATAAGTAATTTATTTTTCTATAATGCTATTATTATATTTTAGAGCCAGAGCCAGTCCTCGCCCGGGTAAATGCAGCAGCAAGCTCGCGGCAAATAAGAACTATTATGAAATACTTGATGGTATAGTATTTCTTGCTATAATTTCTTAGGAATCCAAGCTATTGAAGAAATAGTAGTACGAGTAATTCTACTATTTCTTCAAAGGCTCAGAATAGTAATAAAAAAAAAATCAAGTATTTCGTTATAGTTCTTATTGAATGAAAAAGAGGTTTTATTGAGGCTGTCCAGGAGAAACAGTTTTCCATTATATTTCGTGGATTTCACTGATCTTTGAGCACCCTTAGTGCTCGCTTATCCAGCAATCGTTTTACTCTCTGCAGGACTTTTTAGATAATACTAAAAGTAATTACCTAGCAGGAGTAGGATGACTAACCTACCTGTTGACCACTCAACGTTAATTTTTGTATTGAAAATGTCTGACACTCAATCAATGTACAATTTAATTAGTTTATGACGGTACCGAATTGCGGTACTTCGGTACATATTTTTGCAATTATATTTTAATAATGTTATTTGTGTTGACATGTATTGAAAATGATACATTAATTGATAACAATTATTTAGTAAGGTTAATTGATTTGTTTGATTTCAAATGTTTGTTGCTCAGTTTTTTACTTTGTGGGTTCAACTTGAATGGTAATAATTTTCAATTACAAAAAAGTAAAGTTTACAAACATGGAACCGTCTCGTTATCCTGTTTGCCTCAAAAGAAACAATGTGAAACTATTCAGGTGGAATCTGACTATTGAATATCGAGTATCGAATATTGGCTACCGTTTAAAATAATCAATTATAATTTTTAGTTCGTTAGTTTTATATAAAAGCCACCACCCAAGGGATAATAGAGGGAAAAAAGGAACATGCAGACCGAGGATCAAGTTCAGTCAGCACCGTAAGGCAAAGGCAGGAGTTGCACGTTTGGCTATAATTTGGCTCTAGACATAAAAAGATGGAAGATGATTCACCAACAAGAGCTAGGCTCTTAAATAATTGATGATGATGATGATGATAAGATCATTTATAGTCTCTTGTTATCTTGATAGTTTAATTTTTAATTACAAAAAAAACGATGGAAATCTTTAGTGTCTGCCTACTTACTCTTCTGGGAGACAGGCGTCCGAATATGTATGTATAAAAACGATAAACGAAGCTTAATCATGTGCGCTTTATTTAAAATATTAATAATCACCGGTGAAAGTGATTAATCTACCTGAATCACACCTTTATCTTTTAATTATCAACACAACCTAATTGGACACATTTCACTCAACAGATTTTATTCTAAATCAAAATAATAACTAACATTCTAAAATTAAAAAAACAGGAAGGTACTTAAAATAATAACAAACACAACAAATAATAATAATATTTCCTAAAGATAAAAAATGTACCTAAAATCACTGTCGTCTCAGGGAAGGGTACCCAGGACACCAGCGGCATTACCTCTTTGAATTGCTAGGCCAATTTTTTGGCCGAAGTATGCGACAGCCTTGGGGTCTCCGGAGACGTCGACCAGTTGTGACGACAGTTCCTTGTAAAGCTGTCATGCTTCCGTGCGTGTGACCAAGCATTCCTGGCCTCGGTCAAGTTCCATGACCTCGACATCACCAAGTGATGGGTTTTATTTATTTATTTTACTTTAGAACCTTAGCCTACTAACAGTGATTTTCACCAACTCGTAATCTAAGTCATTAACACATTAACAAATTTGACAACAGGTTGGTACTTATGAAACTAAATGCTTAAAAACATTCTAACAAGAAGAACAAATTTTGATAAAGTAATATTAAAAATGTAAATTTCTGGGTATTTATTCAGGAGCAGATTTAGCAGGGTACACGCGTGGAAGGTGGGCGCAAAACGAGCATGCTGTGTGCGTACCACACCCGTCGCAAAGAGCAGGCGTGACCGCAACATCGCCTGTTCATCAACCTGTTCGGTGCCACCAGCGCGCGGTTAACTAATTTACCAAAGTGGTCACGTGAGCTGTTGGCCGAAGATAGGAAGGCTGTTAGCGCAACACTAACACAAGCCGCCCATTCGGACTGGGAGGGTTGCCTGAGTCCAACTGCGTTCATCTAAGGGGCAATTTATTATATCGGTCATGATTGTTGGATAAGATCGTCCAAGATATTCAAATGATTTTCATGTCGCCAGAGGGAGGTACAGGGGTTAATTCTGTATCTTATGATAAATAAGGCCATGTGGGGTGAAATTTCGGTTCGGCGACTAGACGACTCTTTAAATTTGGATATTTGGTCTTTTAGATAATCTGGGATAGCGTTGTCTAAAATTGGTGCACCAAGGAGGCGAAGCGACATTTTGGTCGGAAAAATTTAGAAATTGTGTTAGTTTAAAATTTTTCGTCTAGTGAATCTGGGATGTATAATTCGCATTTGGAACTATTAAGTTTTAGGCCTATAACAACACAGAGGGTTGTTCGCGCCGTTCTCGTCTCACAGTCGGACGTCAACCACCCCGGTCGCGTGCGGTGCTTTCGATGATCCCACGTATAAGTAGGTGGCTGGTCCCTCTCCGTCGTCGTGGAAGTACCCCAGGTATACATGCCGGGAATCCAACACGTAGACTTCACTCCATGTTGTAGACTTGTAGCTTGTAGACTTGTAGCTTTACTGAAACAGAGACTTGTAATTTGGGCAAAGCTGGTCCAGAAAATATACCAAGGAAAATATTACTAATTATTTTTCAGGAAAAAATATTGTGTTTACAGTCTCATCAATTATCATATTTTCCAAATTATGTGCTAATTATTGATACTTACTGATAATTATTAATAATATCCTTCAGGGCGAAAGCGAAAAATGTAAGTTTTATAATTTTATAACTAAAATAGCTAGCAAAATTTCAAATATCAAATCTCTAGATATAGTTGAAACACACCTAAATATGTTTGAGTTCTGTATTTGGTTCCTATTCGTCAAACGAGGAGAAAAAGTGTGTTTGAAGACCTCACTTCAATAATTATTTCTATCGAGGAAAATTTATCTAAACATGTTTTCCAATTTCAAAACCCTAGATTATATAGTCAAAATACATATACCAGACATTTATTAAAATTTTCCATGTATTTCATGAACTACACAAAAAAGAAGCACCTCTATTTTTTTACATATCGCCTTAACGATATTAGTTAACTCTAGAAGGTACATTTTTGTGTCGTAAAGAGTGATTTTTATAGTAGCTTAAACGGGTATTTCGTTTGCCGTAGGACAAAATATAGTTAGGGGGCGAGCGATGCTCATTTCGCACTTGACTGGTTTTAAAACGAATCGCTCGCCTGGCCTTCGACGTGGAAGCCTCGAGTTAGTTTTTCGGCGTGAAGCCGGATGTACCGCACGGCTATTCCTCTCATCTTTATGTTACTTGCGATTGTTAAAGTTAATACTTGCGATTGTCGGCTCTTGGTGAAACATCATCATGGATGAAAACAAACACTTGTACTGTTTCACAATTTACTTGATAACACAATTAACCCAACTAGTTTTGCCTTATCGGCATTCTCAAGGGATTTTACATAATAATTAAGTTCTTAACACTAGTTATCTATCACACAAGCATTGTCTAAGAATGACAACAAAACCCAAACAATATGAAGGTAGGTAATTAAATACAGTTACTTGGTGTTCTCAATCAGATCGTTTAAAGTGGGGAAATTTTACATTATATTTAAGGCGAAACTAGGTGGGTTAATTGTGTTATCAAGTAAATTTGTAACACTTGTTTGTTTTCATCCTTTACTTTTTATTTTTAAGTTATTCAAAACCGTAGCCTATAACTCCTTATCATTCTGTTTATGTTTCGTCTATCTGTATATATGTGAATATATATATGTTGCAGTCAAAACTCTTAACCAGTCAAAAGTACTATTGACTAGCAAAATCAGTCAAAACTACTTTTGACTGAACAGGTTGGTCAAAAGTGGTTTTGACTTAAAATTATTGGTTATTAGTACTTTTGACTGCAAATTTGCGATTTAAAGTACTTTTGACTGGTTAAGAGTTTTGACTGCAACATATACATAGTTTATACACAGTTGCCAAGAATCTAAAGATAGAGAATTGAGGTAATGACATGAACTTTTGGAGTGACTCATTTTCATGGTGAATCAAACACTACCCTTAACCTTCTAATTGCTGCTAACTTGCCGCTCTGCTTACCTATGGATATAATTACATATATAGCAGAACGGAACCCTTAGCGCAAGAGTTACTTGCACTTAACCGATGAGTAAAAAAAAAATAGTTCTACTTGATTTTTTATAAATTACAAACTCTAGTTTAAGCAATATTTTTTTATCCATGGCAGAACCGGGTAGGTTTATGCATTCGGTGTTACTATGGTTATGAAATCCGTCGTTACCGGGTTTATGTTTTTGGCTTGGAGTTTTTGTTTCTGGCCACTGTGAGAGCGCTGCAGTAACGAAATGTTTGAATTATTTTTGCTTTTATCCGTAATGGGAAGGAATTGGTTCCCAAACCAATTTATAAAAGGCAACAATAATTTCTGTCACCCAAGTTTAGATTTGTCTTTAATCTGCAATACCCTAATTGTAATATCTGTTCCCAAGAAAATATTAGTTATCATATTATTAAAAAAGGTCTCTCTCAATAGCTTGAATATAAGGTCTGTCCTCAAAAAATTCGTTTAACTTGTTCCATCATCAAAATGATAGAACTTTCACCTAATAAATAGATCAGTTCAGGTGCGACGACGACCGGAGTAAGAAGAGCGAGGAGGAGCATTTAGGGAACCGAGCGAAGCGGAACGGAGCGAGGCGATTCTCCTAGATTTTACAGAAATATGATATTCCTGGGTATAAATGAATTTTTTAGATAAAACATTTTTACATTGTTTGGTGATTCTACATGGTGACACTTTTATTATTTTGAAACCCAATACAATTATTTGATGATTGATATTATTTCCAAGTAACACTTAAATAACATTTAGGTAAGCGTTTCGCTATTATTTATCGATTCAATTTAGGTGATAGATCTACAATTTTATTAACAAATATTATTTATTAGGTCAATGAAAATGCATTTGTTAGGAAATTAATAATAAAAATCGTATGACCTTGTGATTTTGTAGTTTTCTGCGGGAAATCTTTATATTAAGGATGATGCTAGGAATTGTATGCATTCTGGTACACGCTCCAATAGAAATAAGCAATATGTGATCAGAAAGATATTTACATGTAAAACAAGAATTACGGTAGCGCTTGTTTAGATTGTTAGTTCGATCGGAGAAATATAGCCTTGAGTAGTTGTAGTGGATCTCTTTTGTGGACTCTATGATATTTAAAGTTATGAATGTCATTGTCATATGTCTGTTTAGTTTAGCCATTGTAATGTGGAGTTTTTAGTTTAATAAACCCAATATAATTCTGGGATGTTTAGATTATTTACTACAGTAGTATGGATTGTTACTAAGAACTAAGTTGAAACCGTAGAGTGCTTCCGGTACTTGGTGAACGCACTATTACTAATCAAAAGATAAACAATGCTTGCCTCAGCCATTAATTGCATGGGTGACCGGTTTGAGTGGCTGTTGGCTATTGAGTTGGTATTTGGTATAGATTGTAACTAAGACCTAAGTTGAAACCTTAGAGTTTATTAGTTCTATTTGTTATATCTATCTTTAGAGAATGGCACGATGCTTGATTACCATATTGGATGGGTGACTGTTTTTAAGTGGCTGCCGATTAATTTTCAAATATAATTGGTAAGTATAGTTATAAAACATAAATAAAACACAATGATGACATATAATCAGACACAATACTAACAAAGAAATGATACGCGCGTCCTGCGCGAACACGCCTGCCCCTACACCCGGTAACTGACAGCAGTGGGAGGGGGGGAGGGGAGGAAAGGGTGAATTCACTCAAAACCGGTTACTGTGTACCATGTTAAGCCTATTGAAGCACAAAAAGGCCTAGTAAGTCATGAAATATTAATAAACTGTTCAATACCGTGTAACTCTGAACGGACTGGTATTTGGAACAAGGCATTATAGTAACTTATATTCAAATCAAAAAGAGCTATCCAATGATGTATCACACTTAGCTATTGGAGTGGGTACCAAAATTTGCATCATCTTTCAATTTTAAGTTCTAGAGCCAGCTATTTGCCTCCGGTGTAAGTTGGTCTTCGACGATGTGGGGCACGGTTTGCACTGGAGCTCCACAGTCACGTTCTGGCGAGTCTTTCATGCCTCATATTGCGTAAGTGGTAGTTGGAGCTGAGTCCGGATTCGGTTCAAGGTATCCCAGATCTTTTGACTCTCTCCGAGCCCAGCCCAGCTGTATAGTTGGGTCCGGGTCGATATCATTGCAGTATCCACCAGCTTTCCATTTTTAGGGCTCCGTATCCAAAGGGTAACCAACGGGACCCTATTACTAAGACTCCGCTGTCTGTCTGTCCGTCTGTTAGTTTATCACTAGGCTGTACTTCATGAACCGTGATAATTAGACAGTTGAAATTTTCAAAAAATGCCGCTATAACAACAAGTACTAAAAAACAGAATAAAATAAATATTTAAGGGGGCTCCCATACAACAGACATGTTTTTTTTGCCGTTTTTATACATACGGAACCCTTCGTGCGCGAGTCCGACCCGCACTTGGACGGTTTTCTTTCCACTGAGCCTTTTGTCACGGAACTGTTTAATATACATAAGAAAATTATTATTTGAAATTTTGATATTATTTTTATAGGTACTTATAACATTCTTCGATACATGGAAAAGTTTCCTCATAAACTTACTTAATTCACACTTGTTGAGAAAATATTTGATAAAACACCCACAAAAAAGACCTGGACTAAATTTAGCGTATAGTTGGTAACCTTACGGTTGAAGTTATCAATAGAATTATGAATGTAGCGTCTCTTTGCGTCCCTACACATCGCACTACAGCGATTGCATAGCTATTTAAAACATTCAAAATTTTTATCATTTTCACATTTTTTTAAATTTGATCCTTGCTTTGTCACGTTTCCTCATTTAATCCCGGATATCTTGTGTTAGCCATGTTGCAGGGAGATGCCTAACTTTTATCCTTTTTACGGGAGCATGCTTGTCGAACAGCCTCTGGAAGGTCCTGTTAAAATTAGCAACCTTTTCATCTATAGGTATAGTGTGACAGAAATTACAGGAGTCCAGTCAATCTCGTTAATCGATACATAGGGCTACTCGCGGTGCACCCATAGTCTAATCAACATTAGTCTGATATTTCTAATGACAGTAAAGAGAAGACTTCTATATTTGGAAAAAGAAATCCTAAATCAATAAGCGGAAACAAAAAGACAAAAGTCGTCCGTGAGAAGATAACTTAATATATATTGAGTTTATTTGCACGCCGATGAGTCTGCTTCTTTATTTCGGTTGCTGAAATGTGTGTCTTTTTTCAAAGATACAATATTTTCTATGCCAAACGATTATTGCCTTTACGCCAACGTATTACCTACCTTAATAACCTGTGATTGAGACTACACTTCTTGGTTTCATCAGTAGCTTCCTTAACTTTTATCTGATGGTTGGGTACGATATTTCAACGTAATGAGAAGACGGCTAGGGGAGCTTTTTGAAAGTTTTAATCCTATTATTTGTTACTCGTAGTAGTTATACCAATGTTCTTTATTCTTTATTGTACACAGAGGCCAGCTTATTTCTGAAAAGAGATTTCTTCGAGCAATCCTTAGTGGAAGAGGACACTATAATAATTAAAATAAAAATTATGCTAGCACAGTCTTTTCTTCTCCCCATTTTAGATTACGCAGACTCTTGTTTTTTGGACCTCACTGAGGAGCTTCTCAATAAACTCGAACGACTTCAAAATGTATTCGATTAATTTTTTCTCTTCGTAAATACGATCATGTCTCACAGTTCCGTTCCCAGTTAAATTGGCTCCCCAATCGTCTTCGCAGAAATGCTCACATTCTTTCTCTCCTCCATAGTGTATTAACCCTAGCTCACTAACCATTCGTCAAAATGACGACGCGTACCTTGAACATTTAGTGTTTTGGTAGGATCCCCACCCCCGCCACCCCCCCCGTTCCTTATACCTTCCTAATTCGCATCGCTAGTGACCCGCAATCACTCATTGCGGATGCACGCTCATTAGATCGGGATATATTTTGTTATCGTCGTTATTGTCCCTGCAAAAAAACGTTGTATGACCACTAACTTCTGCAAGGGCTGCAAAAAAGCGATTTGCAGGGAGCATATTGTCTCTATGTGCAATCATTGTTCAATGTAAATTAATTCTCAAACCGATTATGTTATTTGATTAAGAGAAAACTAAGACTGCTAATTAAAGTTGATTTAATAAATATTGATGTTTTAATCCGTCGTAAAATTTACGAATGGTTAGTGATAACGTTACTGGAAATTAAGGTTAGTGAGCTAGGGTTAAACAATCCTTCTGCTCCTAGTTACTTCAGTGAATGGTTCACATTCATTAAAGAACGCGGGCGTGAAATGCGCTCCTGCTACAGTCGAAGGATAGCTATTCCAGAAAACAGAACAAGATTTTACAGTGATTCATTTTCGGTACACGCTGCAAGACTCTGGAATCGCTTACCAGTGTTAATTCAGGCATTGAAAAATACAAATCACTTTAAAATAATAGTGAAGCGAATTTTCTCAACAGTATACCCATCTTAGAACTCAAATATCCAATATTATTATAATTTTTGTATGTTTATTTATTATTTATATATATTTTATAGGTATGTATTCATTTATTTTAAGTATGTTCATGTATTTTTATATTTAAGATTATGTCTTAGATATTTAGGTTTATATTTTAATCTTGATCTCCCTATTATTTTCTGTTAAGTATTTACACCTCCACATGTTATTTCGTTCATCTTTCTTTTACCTACCAAGGATTGCCTGGAAGATATTGCTGTTAGAAATAAGTGCCGCCCTTGTACACCAAGTTTTATTGTTTCTTTTGTCTTTTACAATTATATACGCTAAAACAGCTTTAAAAGTTTTTTTTTAAATATAAATATACTGATAAATAGGATATACAAATACAAATATATGTATAAGGAAATCTCAAGATATATTTCGGCTCCGACCCGGCATCAGTTGAGTATCTTAATTAAAATAAATAGACATTCACATATATAATATAAATGTAGATGACATGACAGGTCATGACATAAAAAACCTAGACTGCCTATTTAAAAGCTATCTTATTATTAATTAATTATACTTGTCATTACATTAATAATAATGATGATGATGATGATGATGATGATGATGATGATGATGATGATGATGGTGGTGATGATGAAGATGATGATGATGATGATAATGATGATGATGGTGATGGTGATGATGATGATGATGACGATGATGATGATAATGATGATGATGACGATGATGATGATTTTAATGTTGTTTGTATAGGCCGTCGCCATAATGTATTTTATGTTATATATGTCAATGTCTATTTTGTCTTTTAAATTATTTGTGTAAATGTGCAAAAAGTGTTATAAATAAAATATAAATAAATAAATAAAAGTAGCATTTTTGACTGCTTTTTGGAATAAATAGATCAATTTATGTATGTTATTTCAATAATACATATTTTTGTGGTTTTTAACCGATTTTATAAGTATTCTAGTATTTACAGAAAGTGACGTAATCATAATAGGTTGAAAGGTCGAATCCTTGTCAAGACTTAAAGATGCGTTCAAGAAATATATTTTTTCGTATTTAAATGTGTGATGATGACCTTACTGAGGGTCGAATGAAATACATCACTTTTTTTCATTCAATAAAGGATATGCATCCTTATTTCAAAATATATATACCAGATTTTAAAAATAGCTATTCATAGAAACGGTTTTTGAATCGTAAATATTGACGAAAAAAAGAAGTGGCCCACTAGCCTTGAAATTATGCGCAATCATAATAATAACAACATTTATGAGTTGATGTATTATATATATTCTGAGGTACAAAATAGTAGTTTATGCTACAAGGGCGCAAAGGAATAAATTACGAGGACGATTTAAAACACGAGCGTAGCTAGTGTTTTAAACGTAACCGAGTAATTTATTGCTTTTACGCCCGTGTATCATACTACATTTTTCAATGCATAGTGTGAGGAAATGAAAACTAATATAATCTTGTGAACTTTAAATTATAATTGGCCCAAAAGGACTGTATCCAGAGCCTTTAAACAGTGGAAAAAAAAGTATAACGTCTATGGTACACAGGAAAGGCTGCAGGTTAGCCAACCATTGTAAACAAATAAAAAAAATAATAATAATAAAGCCCTAGGGCAAAATAATCGACTTTCTGTTCGGTTTTGATGCATAAAAAGTGGGCCTTTACGAGCACATGCATTGAAAAATAATTTAACTTACTAAGTTCTACATATTCAGAAGCAACGACACTCACAAACGTTCTTTTAAAACAAGGGGAGAACGTTGTACCTTATTGCTGTTATGACTGAAAGGATCTCCATAAACGTGGGCCCTCAATTTGTCCTAAATTATTTTGTCGAGGAAGCCGATAATTCTGCACTGCCTTTGTACTGAACTCGGCCCCTTTTTCACATTTATGTTTCTGTTTCACATAAAAAACTGTGAAAACAACCTGAAACATGCAAAAACCACATTATCAACGTACATTAAATTCAAACTGAAGAATCTGCCGTTTGTATCCCTCTTTGCCCTCTACGTGCTGTCTCTATGCAAACATCTATCACCGGTCGGCTATAGCTTCAGGCTTCTGGCGGCGCTTCTTGCTGCGCTTCCAGGCGGTTTTTGCGACGGGCTTTTCCCTGCCACGACACCTGTCGGCGCCTTCCACCGCATCGGATGTATAGCGCGCTCGCTCGCTCAAACCGCTCGACACTAGGTTCGTCGAGAGAGCGCAAGTCACTCGAAGCCAGACAAGACGCGCGAGATGCGACCCATGGCCGGCCCTATACAACTTCAAACATTTGTTCTCTCCGCCGGCGCCGTCGCAAGAAGAACCGCTTGGCGCGCCTCTCAAAGCCTGAAGCTATGGCCGAGGGGTCAGGAAGGTAGACAACGTGAGGAGTTGATTCGTATGCTGAAAGTACAGCTCAGGCGGCGACCGTTCCTTCCGAGTCGGTACCAGTATTTGTTCTACCGGTTTGTGTGTTTGTTTCCCGAGTTAAGTAAGTGAGAAAGGAGCTCGTTACGAAACTTCCGACCACCTGATTGTGAGGAACGATATGTGACCTTGATCTTTAACGTAGCAAAAAGCTTTTATTGGGAATATGCTGAATGTTAGTATTGGGGATTTTTTCCTAGCGATGTGTGTAACTCGTTAGAAATAGGTGTAACTAAAAGAAAAAGATACATTTTAGTAGATGCATCAAAAAAGGTTGCTGGTTCAGCAGGTTATTTCCATGATGTGACATCGATTCTACAGCGCTGTCAAGAAATTATTAAAAAAAATTTGCACCTAAAAAAAGCACGCAGCTCATATAAAATAATATAGTTACTATCGTATAGTTTCTATGTACTTCTCTAAAATAATGTGAAAATAGGCTTGACTCAAACACGCTCGCCAATTGTCGCTGTTCTTTTAAAAAATAAAAACTGGCCAAGTGCGAGTCAAGACTCGATAAATTTAATGAAGTAATTTTCTTTCGTGAATTTCACAACCGCTTTTTTTTATATTTTTCGGTCCACCAGTTTGGAGACAAGGGGGGGACATACATTTTTTATGGTTTTTCCAAGGATTTCTCGAAATAGGTGCAATTAAATATAGCCAAACTATATATTTTTATAATCAGCTTTTAAATACCTATAATTTAAAACCCAATTTTTTATTTATTTTACTTTTTTATATTTCTCATTTGCGCTGAACTTTTTTAAATTGCTATAGTTTTTCTGTAATTGGCCAGTCTATAATTCATATTTTTCGGTTCATCAGTTTCGGCGATAAGGCAGGGGGACATGCATATTTTTGTTTTTTTTTAAAGATTTCTCGGAACCCGTTGTAGCATTACTATTTAAAATTAGTTTTGGCTATTTTATAATAACGAGTGTAATTTGGTAGAATCGGCCTAAATTTGGACTGCCACCAAATTTAGGCAGAATCTACCAAATTACACTCGTTATTAACAATAATATATATGTTTACTATCAAGTTTTAAATATCTACAATTTGATACCCATATTGTATTTTTATGATAATATTTTTTATTTTTCTCACTTTTGATTTGGAAATATTTTGAAAAATTTCAAATTTTTCATATTTTTTTTACACCGTGATATGTAAAATATAAATTAATGCTATTTTTCTGCCAAATTTCATGTCTTTGTCTTTAACGGTGCTAAAGTTATGAGGCTGTAACATACGGACGGACAACGGAGTCTCACCATAAAGGTTCCTTGTGTACCTTTTAGGTACTACTGAACCCTAAAAAGAGGGGAAAATGTTTCTTGTTGCCCTAGCGAATTTATACATGAAAATCCATTTTTACCCGCTTCGACAAACGATTCCATCTTGAAAAAGGGAAAAACAATAAATTTGTAGTGTTGGCACCCGATTTTGGTGGTAGCCTCGTCAGGCAATACCCTTTTTAAGGGTATAAATAAATAAAATAGGTTTAAAATGATTGAATTTTCAATAGCCGTGAATTTAGGTACAGCCAAAATTCACGACAGTGGAAAATCCAATTTTTGTATTTTATTATCCCATCCCACTAATATTATAAATGCAAAAGTTTGGATGGATGTTTGGGTGTTTGTTACTCCTTCACGCCAAAATTACTGAAACGATTATACTGAAACTTTGCACAAATGTAGTTCTAGACCTGGAATAGGACATAGGCTACTTTTTATTCCATAAATCAGTTTCCATTGGAAGGCAATGAAGGGTGTCGAGTTCCTATAGAAAAGTGATGTACTGTTAATCCTTCACGCCGTTGAATATCAGTGGGATGGGATAGTGAGGATGGGATGGGATGGGATAGTGGCATTAGTGGGATGGGATGGAATAGGATGGGATTCGTTACGACTATACAAAAACTTAAACAAAGTGGGTGAAGCCGCGGGCAAAAGCTAGGTTACAATATATTTTCACGATATTTGTATGCCAGCGTAACATTATAAAATCCAATAGTTTATAATTTCACTAGGTTAGGCTAGTTTATGAGCAACCGTGCCGAAACTACCGTAAAATTATAATATCACTTGTTTATTCTAATAGTTTTGTATCCTAAATTACAAAAAAAAAACAATTTAATGAAAATTTTTTTTAATGAAGATTTTTGCTTAGTTTTTGCATAGCTACGATACGTGGAACATCAAGTTTGAGATTGATTTACATTTTCGAACAATTCTCAAACAAATACTATCGGTGAAAAACTAAAACTAAAATTCTCTTATTTAACTACATTAACAAAAACAAAATAAATTAAAGCTTTCTTTCCTCTTCATTTTATAGTTTATTTTCGTTAATTAAATAAATACCAAAACAAGGTCCAAATTAAGACTTTTTAAGACCAAGATTTAATCGAATATGTATGCAAAGAAACAAATTGAAACTTAGTCAAATTGAAGATATTATAACTACAAAAATAAAATTGAAGAATTCAATTTACAATAATTTTTAGTACGTTCGCAGTTGATTCTCCCTCGAACGAGAGAGATATCATTTTGGGACGAGTCGTGTGAGAAAGTAAGACGCTCGCACCAAGGTTGCCGGCAGCTATAAGCCCCTTAAGGTGCCAAGTTGCTTTGAAAGAAACCAACATCCATCGGAACTCGATGAGTTGATGTTGTAGCTTCAAAGTGTAAGGGTTAAACAATTTTTTTTATTCAATATCTGTGCAAACAATGAAAAACATTTACATAAAGCACTTTTCTTATACTTCAGAAATTTCCAGCTTGTTTTTGAAGTGTATTTCTTTGTTCGCATCTTATGGATATATAGGTAGATGGCATGTTCAGAACTTGTTGATAATTTGATTTTTATTTATAAGATAACGTTACTTAATCGTTTATTATTTGTTATTAGTACTTATTTGATCAGAATAATAAAAATTTTTAAACGATCACGTAAGCGAATGCGCTGCCATCACTGACATATCGTAATGGTAATTTGTATTATTGTATTCATTCCAGCCTCTGCGATTAAGTAAAGAGGCCATATAATAATTACCCACTTGTATAATTTACGGTTGTATCTCTGACACAACCCGCCGCTTTTTTATTGATTTCGTAGATAGGAAATATGATAAAAAATAACACTAAGCTATGACGTATACTCATAACATTGTTATGACCGTTAAAAGTAGAGTTTTTTCTTGTTTATATATTTATTAACAAACATACCTGTACGTACCTGATAACATTATGAAGCTAAACTTAATCTAAATTACAATATTGGAGATATAAAATTAAACTAAATCTAAATTAAATTACCAACAAATATAAGGCCTACCTATATACACTGGCCTGCAAAACTAAGTACTACACTTTTTAAATTTGATTTTTTTCTAAACTATAGAAGTTAGAGATTTAAAATAAAAAACGTTTTATAGCAAATTTTATCGGCTTTCTTTGAAACTATAGGGAATTATAAGGACAACTTCACTATGTGATAATTTTAAATATCTAACTTCTATAGTTTAGAATAAAATCAATGTAAAAAAGTGAAGTACTTAGTTTTGCAGGCCAGTGTATTAAATAAAAAATGTTTTTTAAGTCGTTGCCGTTGGGAGGGTACCCAAGACGCTGGTAGCGTTACCTCGTTGGATCGCTAAGCTGATCCTCTGACCGTGGTAAGCTCCGGCCCTTGGGTCACCAGAGGCGCCGACCAGGCGTGCCGACAATTCTTTAAAAAGTTGCCGCCCGGCCGGGCATGAGGGTCACATGTCTGCGCCGCTTCAGATTTTCAGCTGACCCCGCGGCCGCGCCAGCCTTGGCTGAGGTCGCTCGTAGGTGGGACGGGGCGAGAGTGTCCGTGCAAGTCGCATCCCATACAAGCGACCTAGGTACCATTTTTCCATGCCAAGAGCGTCATCCCATCGGGCCGCTTGCCATCGGTGCGAATTACTGCGAATTATATAATTATAATATAGTAGAATTGTTTTAATTAAAAAGTAATATTATAATATTATGTATTGTTTCTTGTTTCAGGTACTTGTCTCCAACATAGTCAACGTGGCGCACTGGTTTACATCTGCTCACTTTAAATTTAGATATTAATTTACAACACTGGTGTGTTTTTCAGTAGCGAATGTGTAAATTATAAACAAAAAAATTCGCAAAACCTTTAAATAACGCTGTCTTAGTCTGCCAGCAATCAGCAACCAAACATGACGTCATCACGTTCCGCTTCAGTGAAGGCTACGTTTTACTTTAATGAGCCTCAGAACGCTCATTTTGAAACAATCAGAGACAGACCGAGAGCATTACAAGAGAATATAAAGTATTACTAATTACTGTACAACCACGAGATATCGTGAAAACTGTGAGTTGTGATGACCGGTGAACGAAATAAACATAGAAATCGAATTAGGTCTAAAAAATTACCCATTGAAAATTGTGTCTGTGAACGCGAGTTGAGTTGGGCATGCGTTAATATGAAATGAATTGAAATATATTTATTAATGTTAAATAAATATATAAGATACACTTATTAAAGAACAGTTTTTATGTAACATAATTAAATAATCTATGTGTATAGGTAATAGTTTTATGTAATAAATAATAATACAGGGAAATACACAAAGAAATAATAAAGGTTAGGTATATTTAAAGAAAATACACTTGAATAAAATAATAAATATAGGAAAAAGGAATAAATAATATTATAAATTTATGCAATATGTATAATAAATATATGCCTAACTCCGCTGATTCGAAAAGTCTTGCCAAGAAGAAGGGCAAGAAACTTAGCAAGATCACGTATTCTTTTTTTATAATATTAGTTACAATTAAATAAATGTAAAAAGTAAGCTTATACTTTAATTGAATAAAGAGATGAAAAATACAACACAGGAGCAAATAATGTCAAGAAGGCAAAAAAATATAATACCTTTGTCTACCTGTCCCATATAGTCTATCTGATTTTACAGTCATTTCATCTATTATTGTTAATTACGTTAATTCTAGAGGAGTCATGATATAATCATACTATTATGACAAAGACCATTATCATATCATTTTATAATGTGCTTTCTTCAATGGGCCCTGCTTAATAAACAGTTTAAACTTATTCTCTGACAAAGTATTAAGTTTATTGTAAAATCTTAAAATCGTAAAATCTTATACCATGTCCCACGAAAGATGGATATACCATGGCCTAACTTGGCGAAACTGATTTTTGGAAAAGCCAGTTTATGCTTATTTCTGGTTTCTTTACAGTGTTGCTCACCAAGCCTTGGGAAAGACTACATTTTTTTAATAACATATTTAAGAACTTTAACTGCGTTTTCTGCGTTGTCATGAAAAAATTAACCACGAAGTTTATGTATGGCGACAGCTCCACTACGTTCAGTGACTCGCCTTACATAACCTCGCCCAACCTAACCTCGCCTAATCTAACCTCGCCTAACCTAATCTACTGGCTCTCTTCTGCCCTGGTTTTCTACAAAAAGTTTAAAGTGGAAACCATTGTTTTGAAAGTTCACTTTGATAGATAGTATAATATTGGGTCCTTACCTATGAAATTGGCGAAATTTTCTTACAGGTTCATGAGATCATAATTCCTGTATTTCAATAGCTATTAACATTATTTGTTTTTTGTTTGTAAGTTGATTTCAACGTTTTACATCTACGTATAAAATTTCGTTTTTCAGTTTGATAACTAAAATAAAATTTTCAAAAACAGTTCATCCTAAATGACATCCATTTCCATGATAAGGTTCGTAATATATTTTTATAGCTGACACTTCTCAAAAATTTTATTAATGTTCCTTTCATACACAAAGTAAATTATAAAATATGGATTTTTCAAAACAAAAAAATATATATAAATGTATATAATAAATATATATAATCCATACAAAACGCCAATTTCACAATATATGTAAGAATCTAATATTAATATTGTAGTGTGAAATATTGATTTTAAAGCTAAACCTTTTAAAGTAGGAAACATTATTTGTATAGTTCATTTACATTATAACCCTTATAAAATTTATAATAGAAAATTTGTAGAATAGTATAAATTTACTATAATATATATATCTGCCCCACCTGTTTCGCTATAAAAGCACTATCATGGCCCGGTAGCATAGTGTTTAATCGCGCGTGACGTGGCTTAGTTGAATCACAGGTGCGAGGAGTGTGACATACTGTTTAATCGCAAAAACATTGTGATTCAACCAAGTGGCGTCGCGCGCAATTAAAGACAATGCTACGCCGTGCCAGGAAGGTCCTTGTCTTTCACTAGTAACTTGCAAAATACATGCTAGAGCTCATAACCTCCACCGGATTTTTTGTTAATTTTATCCAAAAGGTACAGTAACAAATTATGGACAAAGGATTCTGATAAACCGTCATAATCTAATTATGAACATTAATTGTTATGTGCTTAACGATTAATTTTCACAATTAGATAATAACCGTACACAACATTCAAAATACCAGATATAACTTGGCAATATTAAGCTCAAAGGGCATAAATAGAGTAACTATAAAAATTTACTTGGGAATTATGTTTTATAAATGTTTTTACATGTCACGTAAATAAAATGTTATGAATTGTTAACACTAGCAAAATCGAGACGATGACAATTTCATTACTAAGGCGGTGGCGGCGCAGTAAGTGCTATAAATAACTCACTTTGTCGCTATAGAATGCATCATGCATGTTTCCCGGAACGCTAACGTGTTAAGGCGATACCAAAAAAAGAATGGGGTTTTTTCGAATCCATTTACTCCACTACAACGTCATCTACGTATTTCATTTTTGGATTAATGTTTATTGAGTATTTGATTAAGATTCTCACTGAAGGAAAACGCGATTGGATGAAATTTTCTTGACAGAATTTAATTCCGAAAAGACGTCTAAATTGTTTTATTTTTTCCTGTTATTCTGAAATCCTAACTAATTTCATTGTGAAATTGCATTCAAAATGTGGATATTATGTATTTGTAAAGTCTCCTTGAAAATCTTTTTGATAAAATAGCTTAGTACATTTTATGTTAATAAAAAACCGACTTCTTGCTACTTTTCCATGAATCCGTCCCACACGCACTGAGGGTTTTTTCGCATATAGAGAAACAGGGACGATGAAACTTTTACGTATCGCCTTAACATAAATTCTATCGGTTCATCTACCTGCTGTACAAAATTTGTAAGTTAGAGTAGAATAGGAAAGAAGCTTTTCTAAATGGCCAAATAGCAGGTTTGTATTAGCCGTCTATTATTACTGCACTGCGATGGAACACAACACAAATTACTCTAAAAGCTTTTTAGTGTCCACCCATTGTACCTTTACCTACCAACCTGGCTCCTGGCTGTTTGTTGAAATTTATACACATCGACTTGTTCACATGACGTGTGATGGCTACTCACATTGGTAGTAAGATAAATCTATTCACATAAATTTGTTCACATGACGTGTGATGGCTCCTCACATTGGTAGTTAGATAAATCTATAGACATAGACTTGTTCACATGAGGTATGACAGTGACTCATATCAGTAGTTAGATAAATCGACGGACGGACAGCTCAATCAAAGTACACGGAGTCAATCTCAGCCTCTGGCCTCGTAGCACAGTGTTAAATCGCGCGCGATGCCACTTAGTTGAATCACAGGTGCGAGGAGCGCGACACGATGTTTTAGCGATTAAACAGTACGTCACGCTCTTCGCACTTGTGATTCAACCAGTGGTGTCGCGCGTGATTAAACACTATGCTACGGCCACTGGACTTGCATAATGACTTTGATATAAATTTATAATGCTTACATTATTTGTAATAGCTATAAAAGCCTAAAGTGGAGCGGAGTTTGAGAGAAAAACTTCTCATGTATTTATTATCTTTCCTAAAACATACTCCGAAAGAATCGCTTTTCTTTTGAAAAAAGAAGCCGGAAAGAACCTCTTTTGTGCCCTAGGGAAAAAATGTATGTAATAAGTTCCATTGACATCCTAGGAAAAAAATAGTTGATGAAAATTTATGAAAATGTAAAATAAACTTTCAAAATAGAGACCAAGGTGGAAAATTCCATATAGCCAAGCTGACCACTCGTTTTGCAACACGTTTTTTTTATATTATTTTATCCCACTCTGGGACAGGCAAGGACCATGATAGTCTTTTCTTAACTGTTTTTTTTTTATTTTTCTTTTAATCTTGGGAAAGGCAAAAAGTGTTAGCCTCCTAAAGTATCCTATATAGTTAAAATAAATAATATTATGTTTATTTTGCAAAATCCATCGCTATGAATACTCTAAATATTATTAGAGTGCATCTGTTTCTTAAGAACAAGGCTTGAAATCACAAAACGCCCTCGTGAGCGTTCTGTATGTGCAGTACAAGCTAGTATATAAAGCAGATGAAAAAATGAACAGTGGACAAGTTTGATGGAAGAATTCGCCGGTAGGAACCTCGGTGGCGCAATTGGTAGCGCGCTTGTCTTGATAACAAGAGGTCGCAGGTTCGAATCCTGGCCCGGGGAATTTTTTCAAATTCTTGTCTTTGGATTTGTTTCTGATTTATATTTGCTAGTTTGTAATGCACTGTAATAATATTTATAAATAATATTAGTAAGAGAAACACAAAACAAAGTGAATTCTCTTCCATATAAAGAAATATATTTTTTTCTTAGAGTAAGAAATGTAATGTAAAATTCGCAATTAATTTTTCTGCCTTTTCAAAGTGGACAACCCGGGGTAATCGGGTGCAGATCGGGGTAATTTTTTGTGAAAAGTAGCGCATTTCGCGTAGCCCCATAGCATATTTAAGTTGTTTCTCAAGACGCGTAGTATCTATGTTTAGAGTTTTGCTTATTAAGTAATATTATTTGACCTTATACAAAGTGCAAACAGAAAAATGTGATCATATTTGAAGAGCTTATTCAGTCAATGGTATAGAACAACTTTTACACCGGAGCAAACCTTGAAACCACAAAAAAAAATTAACAATTTCATCTAAATATCGGCCGAAATATAAAGAAGGGCAGATATTTTTTTGAGATTTCAGGGTAGTTTCCATTTTGAAAGTTGTTTTATACCTTTCTGTTACACGTTGTATATTTTATTGGGATTAGTATAAATGAACTTTAATAATAATGGCCCCCATTTCAAAAAGCTTAGATTTTAAATTGGTACTTTGCATTATAATATTAATACGAGTAGCATTAAAATTTAATTTCTTCAAAAATAATCGTTTGCGTTATCATTTTAATACTTTCAGCTTTAAAATTTCTTTTCCTTAAAAATAATAGTTAGTAATAGCAAAGATAATTTCGCCCGTACACATACAGTTTAGTCTGGGGTTTTTAATATGTGTACAAAGTCACTTTATCTTCTATTTTTGTGGATAATTTCTAGAGTCTGCCCAAGAAGCTGTGATTTATAAACCTCTTTGTCTGTCCTGTCTTTGTCGCTGTACTGTAAGTTTGCCCTACCAACTCCACGCAGAAAATAGGTTGAATCTATTCTAAAACCGAATAAGAGCACCCCGACTTCACGCAGTCTTGTAGTTACTACCCCTAGAGTGCATACAAAAAGCTGGAAGCGCCAAAACAGGGAAGCCCCGCCCACAGTAAAAAAGTATAGGCACCCGAGCAACCAGCAACCCCAAGCTGCGGAGGTGAGCATGCGTGCCTGTATTTTGTTATGCAAGGGCAAAGGGGTTGCACTTCCCGCACCACCGCAGCAGTTGCAGAAGTATCTTTGGTACATTATATATACCTGGGTTACCAGTATGATTAGGATGTTAATCATTGATGTTGATTTTTGTTTAGAGGCTATGCAAATTTTATTTTTGTCACTGTCACTTCAAGCGAAAAATCGCGCAGTGCGAGAGGGGCGGATTCAGGGCAAAAGGGAAAAAAGTTTGTTTTATATTTTTATTAAAATAAATTAAAATACAGTAGGGCCTCGCTAATCCGGACCCCCGCTTATCCGGTGGTTCCTGTAATCCGGACGGGCGAGTGGGGCGTTGAAGTTGTCATTCCAAAAAAAGCTGCAAATTCAGAAGCATTGGGAGCTTTAAGCACTGCTTTGAGGTGAGGATAATGACTGTGATAGCACCGAACATAATGTTTCTCCATCGACTTAGAGACCGTGCTTTTGAAATTAAAGAAAATTATAATCAGAAGAGTATCACACACACTTTGTGTTAAATGTGAAGATTTCTTACATGTTTGTATGTAATTCTCTACACACGTACTTTTGTATATATGTATTTTCTGTTTTGTTTGTCTCACTTATTGTTTTTCGATAATTAATTAAATAAACTTAAGATTAACTATGTATTTTAATACCATTAACATATTGCAGACCACAATCCGGATGCCTCGGTAATCTGCCAATGGCCTGTTTTTAGCCTATCCGGATTAGCGAGGCCCTAATATAGCTAGCAAAATTTCAAATATCAAATCTCTAGATATTGTTAAAATACACCAAATAAAATATGTTTAAGTTCTGTATATGGCTAACAGAGAATGATCATAATTTTATGAAATACACAGAAAAGAAACACCCGCATTTTTTTGCATATCGCCTTAATTAAAATCTCAGACATGGTTGTAGGGGCTATAAGTTGCCTTTGCCTTCCCACACAGTGGGGAAAAAATTTTTGGTCGATTATAGTGCGAAATATTTTAAATATTATTTTTATTGTAGATAGCAATATGTTTGATTTGTTTCAAATATTTTATAGTTGTTAACATTACTTTGTAATGCAAACGTAATATACGTTTAAAGCTTTTTAAAGTAGTAATATTTATTTATAGTTTATTATTTTTTGTAGTCTTAAACACTTTTTATATTTTTTTTCAGTTCATTTTACCCTATTTTGTCTGTGTATTGGTTTGATGATATCGGTCTCCTTAACCTTACAAAGTATCGGGGTAGAAAATCAATGTTGACTAAAACATTTATTGTAATTTGTAATTTAAATTTTCGCCAAAGTTGCCGGTCCTAATGGAATTGAGACACTTAGAAGATTAAATTAAATCAACAATTTTCTAAATAGGGTAACGGCTTCAAAATGCTGGTCGACAAAACTCGAAAAGCTTTTTTACTCCTTAATTTTGCCCATCTACTAAATAAGGGTTACCTACGTTGTTAATTTCGAATCGGAACCGTGAAATGTAAAGTTATAAAAGTTCTGTCATGACTAAATTTGTACTCATTCATGTAGTGTCAAGATGATGTCAGCTCTTGACGAAACATAGACAGCATCCTGATTTTAAACAAAAAGACTTGTAGATTTCAATTATTATTAGAGTGCATTACAAACTTGAAATCAATCAGAAACAAATTTGAAAGCAGAATTATTTTGAAAAAAAAATGTCGGGCCAGGATTTAAATTCCTCCTTACATGACAGGTGCCCAACTGACTGCGCTGCCGAGGTTTATATCTGGAACGACAAATTTTTCCATCATACCTGTTTATCTAATAAAACCTAATAATTAGAGTATTCAAAGCGATGGGATTTCGCAATAAATACGTATAATTTCAGTAAATGAGAACTGTAAACTTCTTAACTGTCTGATGCGACAGGTATTGTAGCGACGACAGCGCCTTCTATTCAGAATGAGCAAAGCGTGAAATCACATAACGCCCTCGTGAGCGTTCAGTATGTGCATTACAAGCTGGTATATCAAGTAGCTACAAAAAATTCGGTGTACAGGTATGTTGTAAAAATTCAACGTTTCAGATACGAACCTCAGTAGCGCAGTCGGTAGTGCGCCTGTCATGTGCCTAAGGAGGAGGTCGCAGATTCAAATCTTGGCGCGAGATATTTTTTCAAAATATTTGAGTTTTTAAATTTGTTTCTGATTGATTTCAAGTTTCTAATGCACTCTAATAATAATTAGAGTATCCAAAGCCATGGATTTCGCAATAAAAACATATAAACTTGTAGGCTTGTTTCATTTATAGGTATTTTTGATATAATTTTTTATCTATGTTTACATAAACATCATTTATCGACTCCCATTCTACAATAACTTAATAATAACATCAAAAACGATTTTACAAGTACCCACGTTGTTTGTCAGTATGTACCACAAAATTCAGCGGCCCCAGCTGAAACTTAGTGACCAACATAGTTGGGTCCAAAGTGAGTATACCCAACTACAGGCATCAGTACGGTTCTTGATGTCAGAGCAACAGTAGTGGGGGATAGCTGTGCACGTACGCTCGCGCACGTAATTGCTTAGCCGGATTTTATGTATATACCTACTGATATTTTATTATGTAAATGGAATTAGCAAGTTGTTTATGTATAGTTAAAACATAATCCTAATGGATAGTGAATATGTAAAATATGAGATATTGTTGTAAGACCCAATTGATTAATATGAGTAATAGTTACACGAATCAAAAAGGGCTATAGTTTAACTGCTACGATTTTTTTTCAATTCTGGTTTCTAGTCAAAATTAGGATTTGATAATTAAAACTGCTATTAAAAGTTATTTCACTTTGCATCATTTTAAGTTTCACTTTCAACGAAACTTGGCATATTATTTCAAGTAGAACGTTCAGTTTGGTCAGAAGCGTATTCCATTACGGTTTTACGAAGAGCAGTAACAAGTAATGGATCACAATTACTAATACCTCATTTTGAAGGAAATGTTTTCTTTCCATCTACCTCTCAGTTTCTGTATGTTTTCACTTCTCCTTCATTGATATTAATTTTCAGAAGACTCAAACAGTTAGTTCTACGTATTACTACTTATTTTGCTATTTTATAATTAATGCTCTTGTATGTGTCCAGATATATACTATCCATTCGTTTAGGATATAATAATCGTTTAATAAACGTGCGTGTACGAGAGTGAACTGTCGCTTGCACTTCACAGTCCGTACACGGAAACACCAGTGATACCGTCGGGGATTTATGTCGTACACGGAAACCCTAGTGATACATATCTTCGGGGATTCATTTTGTACATGGAAGTGATACTCTCGGGGATTCATGTCGTACACGGAAACTCTAGTGATACATATCTTCGGAGATTCATGTTGTACATGGGAACAACAGTGATACTTTCGGGGATTCATGTCGTACACGGAAACCCCAGTGATACATATTCTTGGGGATTCATGTTGTACATGGAAACACCAGTGATACCCTAAGGGATTCATGTCGTACACGGAAACCCCAGTAATACATATCTTCGGGGATTCATCTTGTACATGGAAACAACAGTGATACTCTCGGGGGTTCATGTCGTACACGGAAACCCCAGTGATAGGTACATATTCTTGGGGATTCATGTTGTACATGGAAACACCAATGATACCCTCGGGGATTCATGTCGTACACGGAAACCCCAGTGATACATATTCTTGGGGATTCATGTCGTACATGGAAACACCAGTGATACCCTAGGGGATTCATGTCGTACACGGAAACCCCAGTGATACATATTTTTGGGGATTCATGTCGTACATGGAAACACCAGTGATACCCTCGGGGATTCATGTCGTACACGGAAACCCCAGTAATACATATCTTCGGGGATTCATCTTGTACATGTAAACAACAGTGATACTCTCGGGGGTTCATGTCGTACACGGAAATCCTAGTGATACATATTCTTGGGGATTCATGTTGTACATAGAAACACCAATGATACCCTCGGGGATTCATGTCGTACACGGAAACCCCAGTGATACATATTCTTGGGGATTCATGTCGTACATGGAAACACCAGTGATACCCTCGGGGATTCATGTCGTACACAGAAACCCCAGTGATACATATTCTTGGGGATTCATGTAGTACATGGAAACACCAGTGATACTTTTTGGGATTCATGTCGTACACGGAAACCCTAGTGATAATCTTCGGGGATTCATGTCGTACATGAAAACACCAGTGATACTCTCGGAGATTCAAGTCGTACACGGAAACAGCAGTGATGCCCTCGGGGATTCATGTCGAAACGATGCAAAAGTTCCTGGCCAGATTTTAGGACAAACTAGTTTTGCCCAGGCCAGTCTGGTCAATATCGATACAATTATATGTTTTTTTTTTTAATTATATTTCTAAGATAATTTTGACTTATTTTAATTGAATGTATCAATTTATTTTTGTATTACAGCTACATTTATGTATTTACGTATAATATTAATAACGTAAACATTTTTTTTCATTTTTTTTGTTTCATTGCTATATTTATTTACGTATAATATTATAGTAGAACGCGGCTATGAAGTCAATCCTGAGACATGCCGCTAGGGTTGTTCCACGTTCGATCATTGTATCGATAAAATTCGTCAAGTGTGAGTCAAGTCGAATGCAGTTATCAGATGTATATGAAGGAAAGTGAAAAAAAAAAACATCTAGGTAGAGATAATATTTATATTCTTTACTTTATAATGTATCAGTTTCCGAAGCACCATCACCATTATCACTACTGGAATCGTTTGTATTAATAACTAACTCAAATGTTTACTATACTCCCAGAGGTTAGTAAGAAAGAAACAAACTCATTTATTTATTAATATTTATAATTAACTGAAGGAGAATATTACTAATATAACTAATTTTACAATTAAGTAATGCGTTTTATTTACATTAATGCATATCATCATAAAACATAAACAATATTTTTGGCTATACGAACTTCTTAACGTGTATCGATATATTGTCTGTGATATTATTGCCACTCACTATTCTGTCACACGCAATAAGTAAATATGTAATTTTTTCCTATGGTTGAAATTGTCATTATTCAGAAACTTCATAGTTGCGCAATGTGTCAGGATAGGTCAGGATTGACTTCATAGCCGCGTTCTACTTATAATTATGAATAAAAATGTCTTTATATCTTTATGTCAAACCTGTGATTTCCTGCGCACATGATAGGCGCGCTGCAAACAGCGGTATTGACGTTTTCATCGATGAACTTTTCCACCATACCCGTAACACCAAATGTTTTTTGTAAACACTAGATATACCAGCCTGCAATGCACATACTGAACGCTTACGAGGGCATTATGTGATTTCACACCTTGTTAATTGTAAACAGAGGGACAGTATTAACCCATTAACATATTTTCATACAATGCCTATCCCTATAGGCATACTATCACAACACATATCAAAATGTATAAGTTATATGACAGTAAAATGTATGACATACTATAAACTTGTACTATAAGAACTTTTCTTGTGACAGTAAATCCATTAAAATCACTTTTGCGGTGACAGTCCTTCTACTGACACTTACACCACTAAAAAAAAAAAACGAAAAATATGAAAAAGAAAATCATGGTACAGGAAAAATATAGCGGTTGAGAAATTCACGAAACCGAAATGACAAAATTTAATTTTCTGTTCCCATAACGGAACTACGAAACCCGAGTGCGCGAGTCTCAATCGCACTTGACCGTTTTTTTTTTGTAAATTATGTTATATCTATTTTAAAGCAAGCTTAAGAAAAATGTTGAACAGTAAGTTGGAGCTGTCCGTCTGTCTCTAGCAGATGTAGTGAACTGTCTACGTCTAAACCCTCTTCATGTCTCAAACTGTTGGGGCAGTAAATCTCGAAAGAATGCAAAAGTGACGGTTTCGTTACATTGTTACTTTGGACTCGACTCGTTCACAACGGTAACACAATGGTAACTAGTGACACAATATAATGAATAGAAAATCACTTGTGCTATCCCACAAATTTATTTTTGTATTTTCATTTATTTTTATTATAATGAACTATTACCCTCACTACAAAAATGTGTTTTCACACCACCTGCTCGACAATGTCCAATTACATATCATGCAACCTCAACGTAAAGTAACGCATTATATCTCAAGGGATATAAAGTTATATGAAAATCCCTTGGGATTAAAAGTGATTTAAATTTGGAACGTCAAATTCGTGTGGAAAATCGTGGAAAACAAATGCCCATATGGGATTGTAAAGAGGTTTGTTCGAAAATCGAACTGGCCACCATAGGCAGAATTCAACAAAAAGAAAAAAAGCGTTTACAAAGAATGTGAAACAAAAGACGGGTTTTTGGTGCTGTGATTGTCAGTAAATTTTATTGAATTATTAATGTTGATAAAAAATGTCGAGCTTTTTGTTATCTCGCCGAAGGTGTGAAAAGTAGAGTATGCTCCTCTGGAATAAAGCCTGTCTTTGTCTTGGGCAGCTTGAACCCCTCGCTTTACTCAGGACTCTATATAACTAGTCCCTCGTTACGCTCAGGGTTCAATATGCCGCCCGTGACGTAAGACACTGCTTTATTCCCTTAGTGCATAATTTACTATAGTGTCATTGATCGCACTGGCTGATGCAAACTATTTATTGTGTAATTAAGATCTTATATTAATTCCTTTGATAATGCCATAAAGGCAAAACCGGTCAAGAAGTATTAAATAAATTTGTGGGATAGTACAAGTGATTTTCTGTTCATTATGTATTGCAAGTTCCACCAAGTGCCAACAATCAACAGTGTAAACATTCTAGTGACACAACGACCGGTTTTGTTTATTAAAGTTAGATAAGTTTTATTTTGTTCGTCTCGAAATTCACAATAAAATAATACCTAGTATTAGTAGGTGTTTAAATAGTGAAGGTAATACATTTTTTTTTATCGAATCTATCGATTTGCCAGGACTTAAAAGAATAATGCTCTGAGCCACTTTTCTCCGTCTTGTATTTCAAAAATTGTTACTGCCCAGCTCTATTTAAACAAAGCGCAGTAAAATAAAACTAAAAATCATCGGTCACATCTATTATATTTATTAAATATAATAAAAAAGTAGAAACCTGTGTCTATAGATTGAATTAAAGTAATAAAATAGAAAGAGCGTTATTTAAAAGATTTTTAGATTTTTTTTCTGTCTGTCTGTTCGCGCACATCTCCAAAATCACTAAACGGATTTTGTGTAGTTTTTACAGGACGTAATTTGGGTTAGAACAAAGGATTTGGTCATTTAGAAATAAAGGTTATTAAAAATTAGAAACTTTGGGAATTTACTTCTCTACTGTTAGAAGTTATATATATAACAAATGTGTATAATAATAATTCTTGGTGATGAAAGCCTATAGACGTCGCGAAGAAATGTATAACAAAAAAATAACAAAATAACTTTAGTTAGAATTATGTAGCATATACAATTTTATAACATAAAGCATCAACAGGTGGCTCTGTTCAATATTAGAACGCGCATAAATAAATATTTAATTATTTTAAATAGCGTCATCTATTTTGGTAAACAAAAAGTTTTTACTCAAAAATTCTTATAATGTGGTCATTATTTTGACAACCTTCTTTGACCAAAGTCCACCTTTCCGCGCTATTTGGATAGGCAATAGCAAAGTTGTACAGAATTTCATTGCTTGTGAGTTTTAGCCACCAGCAATTTCCTTTGGAAATCTATTATTGTGGAGTTTTTTTTCAGCATCCAGGTCATCGTATGTTCTCTGGTGGAACTAACTCGGGTGCAGAATAGTTTTTGAGAAAGATAAAACGATAATGTAACATACACGTAGTGCCATCTAGTGCTGCATAGCAAAAGAACAAATAGGGCTTTTTATATGGTTTACCTTCATCGTTCAGCAATTGGTTAGTATAGAAATATATATTATACATTCTAAAACCACCGCCCTTGCCAAAATAATGACTTGTACATACAATCATTTTTGAGTAAGCATTTACTTCAGTTTTGGCCTTTGTTTCAGCTTGTCCAAGGCTGCAATGTAGACCGCGCTGTGTATAAGCGCAGCCAGCAACGCAGTCATTACAGACCGCGGCAGTAATGTACTCAGTATAATGCGAATTTAGTTGCAGCAATTATTGTATAACAGATAGTGATACCATCTTTGATGTAACGGGTTAAGTACTATAATAACTGAAAATTGTAAAACTGTGTATATTCAATTATATTAAAGAAAATAGCTGCGTCTGTCTGTCCCATGATGATATTCCAAAAAAATAGCGGTGTAGGATAATAATAAAAAAAAAGGTTTTTTTTCCGGATCGGGTTTTGATGCGGTTACCGCTGTACGATCCTCAGCAATGAGACTGGATTATAAAGAAAGAAGAAAAGAAAAGAAAGGCTGCTGGACATAAGCCTTTCCAGGACTTTGCCACTCCCGGCGGTCATCCTGGAAGAATTGCCCATACTCACACACGCTGGGCAGGCGAGTTGGTGAGCGCGGTGCTGGAACCCTCGCACCAGTGACGCCGCTGTCCGTCACCAGTCTGTTCCATATAAGGCCCGGCTATTAGGGATGGATATACCGCCATCCATCGGCCCCAGGCATGGTGGGCCTCCTGGTTTTTTGCCTGTAAACTGTCCTCTTACTCTACCACCTGTTATCCGTAATATATATTATACTTATTTTTCTCTTTGTGTAGGATTACTTTGATAAATGTGATTTTCCTATCGAGATGGTTTTCCTGGAAGAAATTTCTTATTAGAGATAAGTTTGCCAATGTGCATTTCTTTTCTCTGTTATCAATTTTGTAGTAAGTTTTGTTGTGTGTACTAAATAATAAAGAATATCAGCGCCCAGACCAAACGGCTGGACCTAGAACTTGAAATTTAGGTTGAAATTCAAAATTTTATATTTCTCAAGTTACACAAACAGACAAACATTTTACTTTATATTTATGTATAAAGATTTAAACTCAAGCTCATTTTCAACTCATAACTCACTTCCGAAACGTAATTTCCTAAAGCTTTATTAGTTCTTACTAATATAACAATGTCTTACTTCAAATATCCGCTGTTTAATGTCTCTGCACCCAAACTTTGTGTCCTTGTAATGAGCCACTTGGCCTGACGCCCGCACTATTCTTGGCAGACACGGCGACTCGTCTATTGCTGGCAAGCTGGAAAAGTAGCTTCGATTTGAGTATGGACTTTTAAAATTAACCACGCCATTAACATCACCTATCTTGGCTGCCTTATCTTCTTCAGGACATGAAACGTGAAAAAATGAAAAAACGTTTATTTGTCTCATAAAAGAAAAACTATAAGTAATTAATTACATAGTATCACTACACTCCATACTAGAATACTCTGTGTATTAGAGTGTAGTTTCTTCCAAATGTTCTTTAAAAAACAATCAATATAATAACAAACGCATGCATTAGATATTAAAGATAATAATAATTTAAACTTAATAAAGAATTGATTAACATTTAAAATTCAATTTAAGTTATAAGTATGATTAAGTTATAGCAAAAACAAAAATTAAAATAATTTTAACAATTATAATAGAAAACGCATGCATAAAAAATTCAAGATAATAATTACTTGAACTCAATTTTAAGAATGGATTATCATTTCAAATTCAATTTTAGTTATAAATGTGATTAAATTAGAGCAAAGAAAAACACAAATAAAAATAAAAAATCTTATTACACAGTATAATAAGTATATGTATGTATTAATGCATAATTTTAATTTTAATAATTTTAATTATAATTTAATTTTAATAAACATAAGTTCACCGTCAAAACTGATTTATAGAAATCACCTTCTCAAATCAGCCGTTGGCTGCCAACAAAGTGACCCTATCGGCCCGGCAATCTTCAGTTTAGCCATGCATCCCATTGTCACCAGTCTGAATTTAAAATATAACGTTTGGTATCTAGACGACGGCATCATCGGAGGTCATGCGACCTCGGTATTAGAAGATTTGGAGAATTTAATACGGAAATTCGAACTTATAGGCCTAAATCTTAATAGTTGCGCCAGACATAAAAGTTCTAACCAAAGCGTCGCTGCGCCTCCTTGGTGCACCAATTTTAGACGACGCTACCCTATATTATGTAAAATTTAAAATTATATATGACTTGACCGAGGCCAGGAATGCTTGGTCATACCTTAAGTACCTTACACTCACAAAAGCTATGGGACGAGCCCCTCTGCCGCCAAGTCCAGGAAATTCTTTTAAAAACTGTGACAAACTCTGTAGATCGGGCGTTTCCTGGCCAGATTTGGAAAGTATAGTGGCTACACGCAATACTATCGCCTTATATTGGTTCCTTGCTAGACCGCACCACTTTCTCACTGGCCATCGGACTGCGACTAGGCTATAATCTTAATGAGCTACATCTCTGTCGTTGCGGGGAAATAGTCAATCGCCTCCGTCACCTTGGCCTGTCGTGTCAGCGTAGAACTGACCACCTGCCCCGCCACGCCAGTATCAACGACATCATCCGTCGGTCTCTTGCCAGCGTCAACGTTCCTACCATTCAAGAACCGAAAGCCCTACTTCGCGACGATGGTAACAGACCCAACGGGATGTTACTGATACCCTGGAAGAACGGGAGGTCTCTAGTGTGGGACGCGACTTGTGTCAACACAGTTGCTCCTTCCCACCTAAAGGCGACCGCCTCATAGGCTAGGGCGGGGGCAGTGTCTGCCGAGAAAATGAAACGGCGCACGTATGCAGCCCTTGGTGCAGGCTACATATTTTTGCCTTTCGGTGTTGAAGCCATGGGGGCCGGGAGCACGACATTTTTACAAAGAACAGTCGTCGCTACTAGTTGACGACTTCGGAAACCACAGGGCTAGCGCATACTTCGGCCAAAGAATTGACTTAGCACTTAAAAGAGGTAATGCCGCTAGCGTCCTGAGTACTCTTCCCCGAGGCGACGACGAGCTAAATTTTTATCTGTAGGAATTATTATTATTTAAATTAACATTATTATTATTTGCTTTTTATTATTATTTTAAGTACCTATCTGTTATTCAAGTTTGTTATTTATTAAAATGTTAGTTATTTGTGAATAAATAAATAAAATAAGTTATATCAAATAATAAGTATACATGAAAACATACAGGTTGCTAAGATGAAGTTACGGAAGCCGGAAACTGGGGGTAATACTCTTGTTTTGACACGATGTTTTTGCGATTAAACAGTACGTCAAGCTCCTTGCACTTTAATTCAACTAGTGGCCCCGCGCGCGGTTAAACACTATGCTACGGGCCCTGAACTCCTAATATTTAGACCCATTACCCCGGTACAGTACTTACAAAACGCATTAGCCTTCTCTTTTTAATCTCGAATTAAAATTAAACTGTACAAGATTACTGGTCAGATGACCCAGATACAGAAGAAATCAAATATTCAATTATAAAAATAAAATTGCAATATTAATGGATCAGGTGGAATATCAAACTCAATTGGGTCCTTAAATATTCATTACCAATTAATTTCACGCTGGGTATTTTTTATCTTTCTTTCGATTCGCTACTTCGATGGCTATAAATCTATGGTATTATTAATATCTACTCGCACACACGCCTTCACACTGATAAATCTAGAATATAGAGGTAACGTTTACGGGTAATAGATAAACATAGAAATATATTGTCAATTGTAGTTAGTTCCTCTATCCCATACTTTTGTGCAGAAACCAAAATACCTAAAGTCATTGTCATTTACAATGGTGAAATAAATGTATATGTTGATACTTGCTATTTTTTCCATTGCAACACAAGGAGATAAAAACTAATTAAAATTGCATTCAGAAACGTTTGACAATCACCAGGGGTTTTATAAGTTAACTCTACCAACTTAACTTGACACTTACGGTCTATTAGACTCTTTGTATCCGAAGGGTCTAATTAAGTTGGTCGTTGTAATTTCCTAAATTATTAAATATTTGTAATTTTCAGATGTTTTTCTATGTGTATTTTTATTATACAAGACCTACCTGATAACGAAATTTCAAGTTTTTAAGTCAAATGCCATATAGGTTTTTATGGCAAGCAAATTTGTATGAAAGTGATTATGTAAAGTGCAATAACTTTTTTCGCGTTGAGATAGAAGGCTAATTTTTGCACAGCACCATGGGGCCGTAGACTCGTTCGACTCGTCCTTCTGTTTCAACTTGATAACATCTCATACGGGGCCCGAGCACAAGGGTCTTGACAGACGGACAGACAGACAGACTAACAACATATAGACAGACGGGCAACTAAGTGATCCTAAAAGGGTTCCGTTTTTTTCATTTTGAGGTACGGAACCCTAGAAATGACTTGACTTGATGACCTTCTTGAAGATCCAATCAGTAAATGATTGTAATCCGAGTTCCAAGCACGCACACACACCCTGACACACTTAGATTGTAGCGGTATCCGGAAGTTAGACCAGAAGGTTGAGGGTCGGCCTTTCAGTATCAAGTACTAATTAGTATTCCGAGCTCCAGTGGAAGTATCCATGTATTATGTAACACTGGCCTTGGGGCGCCAGTTCCTCAAGGTATTAACACCCGAGACTACACATTACGATCTGACGCGGAAAGGAGACAAAATTTATTGCCTTCCTTATCTCAGTCGCTCAGTGCTGGCCGCTCATTTATGGGATGACGTCATAAAACATAATAATATGTGGTGTTCTACTAGCCAATGAGCGCTCGCTGAATGAACGGTCATTGTATTTCGTTTAGTTGATTAAAAAAGCCTAAAAAGCCGCTTTGTACTACATCAACAACGATATTAAATAAACCTCGTTGTAGACCAAGGAACTGTGCTAATCCTTTAAAATGCTCAGTGAACCATACTACATGGCCACCAATTGCATATATGCAAGAAAAACATATCTTTCAATTGGAACTAATTAAACTTCATGAAGTTGGGAGAAAATATCTTCTTTCCTTGGTAATTGTGCCTTTGTATCTCGAATTTTATATCTTGAAGATTTTTGTGACGTCAGTCCAAAAGAAAATATCTCTTCGGCTCGGGATTTATGATTTAAGGTAGAAACATACATCATTCACCCCGAAAGGTATGATATAATCAGAAAAATACAACATACATCAATCACCTAACAGCTACGCCATTTGGGGCTCTCTAAGTGACAAGCATTTTCCACATAAATCTCAATTAAATAGAGTATAGTGGTTATCCTGTCCGATATCTATCACTCACTTTAACTACAACGTATGCCTGTGGTAAACAACCTTTTGTTTGAAATACTTTATTTTATATTTATAATGAACCTAAAGATATTGAACTTTTTTTTTATAACAGTCGATTTATTAACAGAAACATAAAAACTTAAATAACATGAAATAAAACTAAAATTAAACCTTACAAATTTACCTATAAAACTAAAATGTCTCCTAAAGTAAAATTAAACTAAGTAAAAAATGTTGGCCAGATCGCCGCCGTCTTGTGGCAGGGTTCCCAGAATGCTGGCAGCATTTCCTTTTATAACTATAACATTTTTTTTAACTATTAATGCTATAACATTTATATTCAAATTTACTCTAGTATTATACCTGTAAATAAAACTATTGACAATTAAATTTTTAATTAAATTAAGTGCAGGAAATAAAAAAAAATATGTAAAAATAAATAAAAACAAAGCACAGGTAATTAGAGCGAGAAGTAAGGCCAAGGCAACAGGCTAAATTTTAGGTTCAAGCAAAAAAAAATTAAAATATGGCCAAAGTAAGGACAATTCATTTAAAAAAAAAGATTAATCTCGAAGCATTTACAGGATTCAAAGGAGAGCAAAGCTCCGAAAGAAAAATGACCCCGAGACTCTCCTTAAGGGGTAACAGAGGATCTTGGGGCGAAACGCGCATAATTATATTGTTATAAGATAATGTAATGTTATGCATTACATTACTTTTTAGTTGTACTACATTCACAAACTTTGAAACTAGTTTACAGTCGATATGTTATGCATAAAATTACATATAATTATTTTTGAATTTATTTGAATTTATTGTCAACTGTCAAACTGTCAACACGAAAATTTTTCTGCAAAATTAATATTTATTATTTTCTAAGTAATCAGCGTACGTTTTCCGGATCAACCATCTCAAAATTACTAAGGACCCAAAAATCATCTGCAGAGCGCCGCTGCACAATACACCAGAGGAGACCTAACATTAAAACGTGGTCGCACCAATACAAAGTGCTACACCTGCATACTCCAGGAACCTTCCGCCCGGGCACGAGCAGAAGATCGTTTCCAGCTGGCCCACAGAACCAGCGCCTACGGCCAAGCTTGCCAAGGTGTTCCGCCACAATCAACATAAACTCCTATGACCATCATGTGACTAATCCTACGCTCCAAGCGGCGGAAATAACGTGCGGAGACACGTCAAAAGAAGCCAGATAAAACGGCTTTGATCTGATTTGGTTCCAAATTTGTCTGTTTCACACTTACCATATTAAGTATTTTCTTTGTACATAAATCATTCTAAGATAGGTATGTAATACATATTATAATTTTTTATTGAAATCACCGTCCGACGTAAGTACCGAAAAAAATATTATTTTAGGATATTTGTACATAATTTATATAAAATACGATTACTTAGGTATTTTCAAATATGCATATTTTTTTTTTTTTTAGAATTTAGCTGATAGGTAGTCATTATTATTCATTTACATTTATATTCAATGAATTTTTCTTAAGTTTTTAATGTCAGGCTATTTAACCATGTTATTTTAAGTTTTTTTTTTCTTTTATACGAATCTTTGTAGCTTTTTATTATTATTTAGGTGAATTTTTCTCAAATTTATACTTTTGTGTCCTATGTCGCAGGCTGACAACCAGCCACAATGTTCAGTAGCCCGCAGCTGGACAAATACATCACTGGATGATCTTTTACCGTGTGCAGAGTGTTCCCAAGGACGCGTATTTAAAGGAAAAAGAGGTTTAAAAATTCATATAGCGAAAAGCCATAAACCAGTAAACAATTTATCTCAACCACCAACCGTACCACCAAACCTGCCACCACCTCCTAACCCCACCACTCTCAGCAATACAGACGAATTTTGTAAAAATCTTTCAAACTTGAGAAAAATATATCCTTTCGTTAAAAGAATTCCACGAGGCGCACGCACAAGTGTAGCCCAAAAATTGAATGAAATTATAAAAACAGTAGTAAAAGAAAACTCGACGCGTTCTTGGGAAGCTCTTTTCACCTTCCCCTACAATTTTCTACACGCCAAGAACTCCGATCGCAAAAGCAGCTCCCTTACCCAAATTATTAAAAACAACTGTACACTCTGTGAAGAGAATGTACCGACTGACTCTCATACAAAATATCATTCTAACAATACCTATAGAAAAGTTGAAATTAAAGTCAGTGATGGAGATCTCAAGGGAGCTGCGCAACTTCTCTTCTCCAGTGATGTAATAGCACCCGTTTCACAAGAGACTCTGTTGGCACTTGAGGCTAAACACCCGGCCCCTTCAGCGACATTACAGCTCCCACCAGCTCCACAACCCGGCGATGCCAGCATTCAGGCCACCAGCAAGGACGTTATGTGTGCCGTGATGTCTTTCAGATGTGGTTCAGCCGGCGGCGTCGACGGCCTGAGCCCTCAACATTACAAAGACCTCCTTTGTGGGTCTGCCGGCGTCGCTGGTGAAGCACTTCTGAGCAGCATCACGGACCTAGCTAACCTGATGCTATCCGGAAAAGTAAATAAGGATTTTACGTCAATACTTTATGGAGCCAATCTTTGCGCCCTCATCAAGAAAGACGGTGGCATACGGCCCATAGCGGTGGGAGCCACACTACGCCGCATGGTGTCTAAAATCTGCTGCCGATATATCCTCCCTAAATTAACCGATCACTTTCAACCTATACAGCTTGGTTTCGGCTCTAAAGGAGGATGTGAGGCAGCGGTTCACGCCATGCGGACCTACCTGAAAGAAAATAAAGGAGAGGTCGTCCTGAAGGTGGACGTTCAAAATGCTTTTAACTCCGTCGACAGAGGCGCCCTGCTGACTGAAGTGAAAGAAATTACTCCAGAAATTTTCAGTTACCTTTGGCAATGTTATAATTACCCTTCCAAATTATTTTATCAAGATTACCTTCTCCATTCGGCTGTTGGTTGCCAGCAGGGCGACCCACTCGGGCCAGCCATATTCAGCCTCGCCATTCACAAAATAATCAGTTCTTTAGAATCAAAATTAAACATCTGGTATTTGGACGACGGTTCACTTGGAGGTGAGGTAGATACTGTTCTCAATGACCTGGAAAGTCTTATACAAAAATTTAAAAAAATTGGCCTCCATCTAAATTTCAGTAAGTGTGAACTATTTTTTTCAGATAAAATAAATGAGTCAAACAAACACATAATACAAAATAAATTTAATTCATTGGCACCAAATATTAAAATTATAAACAAACAATCGCTTCACCTCCTAGGAGCCCCAGTTTTAGAAGACGCAATACCCACTTTTCTGTCAGAAAAATCCGAAAAATTTTCCGAAACACTTCCACATCTTTTAAAAATAAATAGCCACATGGCTTTCCAAATCCTCCGTTTCTGTCTTTTCGTACCAAAATTCATTTATTTTTTAAGATGCAGCCCAATTTTTAAATTCCAGTCGCTCCTTTCTATTATTGACAAAAGTATCTTGGAAACTCTAGTAAAAATTTTAAATTTACCAATTTCGGACCGTGCATGGAATCATGCATCTCTTCCCATACGATTTGGAGGTCTTGGCATCCGAAAAGTGGCGAGCGTTGCCCTGCCCGCGTTCTTGTCTTCTATTCACGGCATAGAGACCTTGTATAATAAAATTATGCACCCCTCATCCGGTGTTCTTGAGGTCTCGTGCCGTGGGGAAGCCAAGCAGGCGTGGGCATTGGCTTGCCCGGGTGAGGATCTCCCTGAGAACCCTTGTGTTCAGAGGCAATGGGACGAGCCGTGTTGTAAAATTCAACAAAGACATCTTTTAGAGACCAGCAATAGTGCTGAGGATCAGGCTCGTCTCCGTGCCTCTTTTGAACACGAGTCGGGTTTCTGGCTGCGGGCTCTACCTTCCAGCAGTATAGGAACGCTGCTGGATGATATTTCATTCCGCGTTGCTGTTGGGCTGCGACTTGGACTGCAGCTTAACGAGCCACATCGTTGCTCTTGCGGTGCTGACGTTGGCCGTTTGGGGCTCCACGGGCTCTCATGCCGACGAAGCGCTGGCCGCCATTCCCGGCATGCGGCTCTCAACGATGTTATCCGTCGGGCCCTTACGTCAGCGAGCGTGCCATCGGCCTTAGAACCACCAGGATTGGCACGCGATGACGGAAAGCGGCCCGACGGAATGACATTAGTACCTTGGAAGCATGGGAGGCCGCTGGTGTGGGACGCAACATGTGTCGATACACTAGCGCCCTCCCATGTCAAACAAAGCAGTAGAGCCGCTGGCTCGGTGGCGGCTGCCGCTGAAGACCTCAAGCGGCGCAGGTATGCTGTTCTCGGAAACAATTACCTATTTGCGCCGTTTGGGGTCGAAACGTTGGGTTCGTGGGGTCCCGAGGCGCGTAGTCTTTTCAAAGAAATTTCTGCGCGCCTGGTCAGCATCACGGGTGACCCACGGGCTGGCACATTCCTCGGGCAGCGATTAAGCTTAGCGATCCAGCGTGGGAATGTCGCCAGCATACTGGGCACCTTGCCGCAGAGCAGCGATTTGGACGAAGTTTTTTATTTATAATATAGTTTATTTTTTAAGGTGTTTTAGTTTATTTTTAAGGATATTTTTAGTTTAGTTTAGATGTATTTATTTTATCTTTAATGTTATTTAAGTTAATTGTTGTAAAAATTTTAACAAAAGACAAATATATAAAACCTTTTTGTAAAAACCTAATTTTAACTCTGCTATTCGTGCGAATTGTCTACTTATTTATTAAAAAATAAGGATAGATGATGTGAAAATATGATGTGGATTTTGCACCGAGATCCTTTGTATACAACAAGTCAGATTGAGCATATCATTTTGCATCAATCAGAACTGAACTTCACGACGTTTTCCTTCCGTTTAAAATAGCACGCTTTGAGCTGTGGCTGTTACTACCACCAAGAAAAACGTGCTCACGAAGAACTGAGTTTTATTTGATAACTCAATATCTGGATGAAATTATTCAAACTTTAATATTCTTAGACTCACCTACAGGGTTATTTGTTTTCTTATTCGTAATACAAATTTCAAGGTTGTATTTCTCTTTTCATCAGGCTATATTGTCCATTGTAGGCCTTTAAACGAAGAACTCCAAGCCTGGAGGGGTCAGGAAAGTAGGGGGCTGCTTTACTGTCTATGGCTAAAACCTAATGACATTATGTCAGGAAGATATCGCTTTTTAGTGATAAGACTGCCAATTTATTGTACTCTACTTCAATTTTTTTAAATTATCTATTTCTTTTATTTTTTTGTGTGCAATATAGAATATTTATATTTTTATACCATAATGCTTATAACGTGGTGCTTTCTCAGTTCAGATTAATTCAAGCTTTTAACAGCGTATGTAAAAATACCAAAAGAAGCTTAAAATTGGTTAATCCAATATACAACGTGTAACAGAAAGCTGTAACCATATTTGAAGAGCTTATTCAGTCAATGGTATATAACAACTTTTACTATGGAACAAAACATGTATCTTGAAAAAAATATTTTACTGTTTCATAGAAAAATGCAATGCCGCTCGGCCGAAATGTATGGAAAGGCAGATTTTTTTTTTGAGATTTCAGGGTTTGCTCCATAGCAAAAGTTATTCTATACCATTGACTGAATAAGCTCTTCAAATATGGTTACACCTTTCTGTTACACGTTGTATAAATTTATTATAAAAATGTTTTAAATTTGATAATAAATTTCTTAATTACACACTTACAACGTTATCTGAAAAAATAATCAGAGGATAAACCGGTAAAAAAGACAGGTAAATGAAACCACTTAATTTACTGTTTATACTGAACAATATTCCCGAAGAGTAAAACTGTGCAAATGAAAAAGAAACGAGACCTGCCCTTAGAACATTCACAACAGGTTTTCAAGATTAATAAAATAATAGTTTATGCTACAAGGGCGAAAAGGAATAAATTACGAGGAGGAGTGTTTTAAACGTAACCGAGTAATTTATTGCTGTTACGCCCGTGTATCATACTACGTTTTTCAATGCATGGTGTGGGGAAATAAAACAAATATAATCTTATGAAATTTAAATTATGATTGGGTCAAAAGGACTGTATCCAGAGCCATTAAACAGTGGAAAAAAAGTATAACACTTATGGTACTCAGGAAAGGTTGCAGGTTAGCCAACTTCTCATAAATGAATTAAAAATAATAATAATAAAGCCCTCGGGCAAAATAATCGACTTTCTGTTCGGTTTTGATGCATAAAAAGTGGGCCTTTACGAGCACTTGCATTGAAAAAAATATTAAAAACTTGGTCTTAATGATCAGTAGAATAATTGGTTTCATTTTAAGGTTCCGTGTACACTAGGTCTAGTAACGACAATGCAGAAACTCAGGATTACAATGGGACATGGATGGAACACCTAATTTTGTTCAAAACTTTACATAATCCAATGACGCATATCGTCGCCTTAGTGAAAACCTCGGATGGAAAATTATACGAAAATAGAGAAAATATCGTATGAGATTCATTATAACGTCCTTATGAGGTTTTCACTCTAAGACGACGATCGTCGCCTTAGAGTATGAACCTCAGATGGTAAAATTATAAATATTTTCATTCATTATTTCTCGTATAAAATTTATCACACATAACGCCCTTACGAGGTTTTCACTCTAAAACGACGATATGGAGTCCGCACTCGCAGCTGTTACGTAACAGCTCAAGCTAGTGTGAAACTGTCAAAGGTTCCGTCATCGCTTCGTAGATCTGTGCTACGACGTAGCACTGACGTATACATAAAATGAAATAAGATTAATTACGAGAAGCCAACTCCATAACGTAAGAAAGAAACGCTCAGTTTCCGGGCTATTCCCGACAAACGTTTTCCTTTTGCTCTTGATTTACGACATATACCTTCGTTTCTACGATCGTAACAAAGTTCTCAACTAGATTGAATCACCGGCGATCCACCTGTTACTTCCTTTCGAGACACTGGACTCGGCCCACAGTTTAATAGGATTCTCACGATGATCTCGACCGAGCGAGATGGATGCGTTAAATCAAGGTTCATGGATGGATCGGGCTTATCTGAAAGAGAAAGTGACATAAACGTTTTTGTCTTTTTGACACTTCATTTAACTTTGTGAAGAATGATTTGTTTGAAAGAATGCTTTGGTTCTAAAAGTCAAAGGAAAATGGCCATTTTTCGTATTATTGAAGGTACAGTTGCATTAAAGTCTGACCCTCGAAAGATATGACAGAAAAATCGCGGCAATTCCAAAATATAATATCATAAATTTCGGTTAATCCGCTTTTAAGCAAAAATCTATTTTTACTTGTTGAAATAATTATTGAAAATCTGCTTAAGTAAATGTCTGTAAATAGCAATGAACTTTTCTTTCAAAACAAATTTTCCAGACACAACGTCGTTTTATAGCTAGAATCTTAAGTCATGCCAAAAGTGGCCGTTTTTAGCAAATGTTTCAATTTTAGCTCATCTAAAACTATGATATGTAAAAATGTGTCATTGCTATTTCTGGACATTTATCTGAGCAGATTTTTAATAATTATTCTAGCAAGTAAAAAATGTTTTTTTTTTAAGTGGTAGCACTTTCGCATGTTGTAACGCTTTAACTCTAGACTAAGTTTCTTGGCTAAGAGCAGTTCTCTATTTTCGTAGCCTACTGAGACCAAGCTGTCTCTTTGGGAACAAGCGCCTTAGCCATATCTGGGCCCTGACTGGGGAAAACCCGAAGAACAGCTCCCACCGGAACACGATCAAGATTGGCCACTGTGGAGATTCTTGAATCGGCTTAAATCTCCTGTTAGCCGTTTCAAGGATAACCTTGACGCTGGGGAATTTCCGCTGAAAATGCTAGCATGAACTGTCTATGTAGTGTTCCACAAACGACAGACCATCTCATGTCGTACCCGCTGTGTTTGGCTTCCTGCACTCATTCATACCTGATGTAGGCTAATGACAAAGCCATTACAGTGGCCACTTCTAGAAAGGCACAATTTAGTTTTCTCTAACATGCTCGTAAATGTCTCTTTTCTTAAAAAAAAGTCGGTAAGAGCCTCTTTTCTGTCTTAGGTAAAATATAAAAGTATGCAAATACATAATTTTCATTTAGTATAAGGTTTTAGGGCTTTTTCTTTTATTTTAGGTTTATTTAGTCTTAAATTAAGTCACTTTTTTTTAATTTAAGTTTTAATAAATGAAAAAATTTATGCAAATCCATTTACGCCCTAGGGGGTAAATTATTTTCATACATTAACTTTTACCCGCTTTGTTTTTCAAACACATTTTTTTACATTATAAACCATTCTGTGACAGGCAATGGTACCTATACATTACTGGTGAAATTGCTGGTGGCTAAAACGCACCAATGATATTCCATTCAACTTTGCTGGTGCCTACTTAAGTAGCTCGGAAAGGTAGACTTTGCGCAAAGAAGGTTGTCAAAATATTGATTACATTAAAAGCACTTATTCGAAAAACAATTTTATCCCCATGGGAGTTTGCGCTTTCTCTCTTCTGGTTGGTCCGCGTTCGTGCTTCTGATAACTCAGCGTTATTTAACCAAAGAGGTATTACGCATAATTATATTATGCGGTTATTGACTGTCTCGAAGTATAGCAGGCCGAGGCCTCGACAGACAATTTTTCCACCATTCGGATATAATGTGGAAATAATGCCATACGAAGAAAAAAATTGTATTTAATAGATAATTTCAACTGTTTCCTACGGCTATGTAGGGGTCGATTACGAACTATTTATTAGGTTTCTATTTATTTCATTATTTTCCCCCTTATGTTGTCAATATTCAAGTCGTTTTCAAGCAACGTCTAATCAATGCGTGGTAACGCATTCTTAGGGAGTTAACATACTGGCGATTTGCAAGCAAGGCGTTCACGTTGCGTTATACGAGTAGATAAGTTGCGCTGCGTACTCGCTGCAAGCTCGCTACGCATTGCGTTGATCGATTGCCTCGCTACCGCCCGCCAGCTCGCAAATCGCCAGTGTGATAAAACTCTTGTGTTCTTTACAACCGCTCGAAGCGGCGCGGCGTCGGCGTACTCGTTTACTTTTAGAAATGTTCTGTTGTACCTGTAACACTTGAAATGCTCATTGTTAGAGAGAAGGAAGTCATTATGAAAGGTCTACCGGATTTGGTCACTGGACATTTTACGGTCTGAAAAATTGCTGTGGAGGCGTGATAGAATGTTTTTATTTAATAAATGGTAAAAGTGTGTTCTATTTCAAATATAAGGTACTGTTATACTATTTCAAATATAAGGTACTGTTATTTAACAATATTTTCAGCGTAACAAACAACTGGAATTCATTAATAATATTTCATTAATAATAATTTCATTATTTGATTATAAGTTAACAAAAAAATATATGCCTAAAATACATAAAAACTAAATAATCGTGATAATTCTAAATACATCCTAAATATATATAAAAACGAAAAATTTTACAAATAAAAAACTTCGTCCCTGTCACTGCTCCGCGGCAAGGTGCCCAGTATGTTGGCGACATTCCCATGCCGGATTACTATTTCATTAAAATAACGTAGAGTAGAATTAATAACGTAAGATAAATTTGATTACAGTAATGGACCATTGTTGTCTACTTGAATAAAATTATTTTACATATCTCTTGCTCTGTAAGTACACCCTTACACCCCTGAATGCCGGGGTGTATGACTATCATTACAGCATAGGTTTTGGAATTTGAAAAAAGAACTGTCATACTCATACTGCACGAAGAATATTTTTAAAAAGTTAATATTTTTTTTCTCGGTATCGATTAATTACTCGAATCGGAATCTAGACAATTGATTTTATAAAGATTTTATTTTAAATATGGAACTATTTGTTTCCACATCGTATGTTAGATGGAATCGATTTAAAAATCAAACTGGCCAGCAAGATTTGACGCGCTTGCGTGCGTGAAAAAAAAAAAGGCAGTCTACTAGTAGGCGCGAAAGCATCGCGAAAATAATTAATTTTCTTGTTTGAGTTCTTTTTCAAAAGTTTTAAACATGTCTAGTGACGAAGACATAGATCTAACGCCCGATTTTATTAAAGAAAGGGCAAAAACAGTTGTCGAAAATATATTACCGCCGAACTCGAAAGAAAGATATGTAAAGGCATACGACGAATTTATGAAATGGCGGTCAGAAAAAAAAGTGAAATCTCTTTCTGAAAGTGTTTTTATATCATATTTTGATGAATTATCTAAGAGGCTACAACCTTCCAGTTTATGGTGCTTTTATTCCATGCTAAAATCTACAATGATGACAAAACATGACGTGAATGTGAAAGATTTTTCTAAACTTACTGCTTTCTTGAAAAGGCAGTCTGACGGCTTTAAAAGCAAGAAATCGAAGGTATTTAGTGCAGAAGAAGTACAGAAATTCTTAAATGAAGCTCCGGATGAAATTTATTTAGCAATAAAGGTACCTACGTATTTACTTGCCCTTTTTAATAAGTTACCAAAATATTTCACAAAAATACTATGCGAATTTGGTGCCTTTAATACAACATATGTCTTTTTTACAGGTTGTTCTAATTTTTGGGATATCGGGAGCCTGCAGAACCGTGGAATTGACAAACTTGACAATAGAAAATGTAGAAAAACATAACAAATTACTACTCATAAAACTGCCTAACACGAAAACTAAAATTGACCGGTCATTTGTTGTGCATGAAGAATTTGCAAATTATGTTGAAAAATATCAAGCTCTTCGGCCTGAAAACGTGGATACAAATCGTTTTTTTCTTAATTACAGTAAAGGAAAATGCCACAGACAAGTAATAGGAAAAAACAAATTTACAGGCATGCCAAAGCAAATAGCCACATATTTAAAACTGAGTAACGTAGAGTTATACACCGGGGATTGCTTTCGCAGAACATCAGCGACTCTATTGGCTGATTCGGGAGCCAACCTCACTCTGTTAAAAAGGCACGGCGGCTGGAAGTCCAGCAAAGTGGCCGAAGGTTATATCGAAGATTCGGTGGCAAACAAAAGCAAAATTACTTCTAAAATAACAGAAAATATAAACTTGAAATCACCACGTCAAAGCACATCATCTGAGCCATTTTTTAATGAAGAAAATAGTACCAGTCAACTGCCGCCATTTACGATGCAAGAACCTCAAGTCACTCAAACTCAAGTCTTATCATCACAAACTCATACTCAAACTATAAATATTCCTAAAAAGAACGTGACCATATCTCTTACAAATTGTAATAATTTTACTATTAATTTTAATTAAATACACGTTTTTTTCTTCTTAATAAATGTTCATTGAAACCTGCTGTCTTGTTGTTTACTTACCTCACAATCGATATGTAAAGCAGAGTATTTATCTCGGGCGTAAGCATCAATTGCATACTCGGGTTAATTAGCGCCTTCGCTTCGCTCAGGCGCCAAAAACCTCGTATGCAATTGATGTCATACAGCCCTTGGTTAATAATCTACTATTACATATCTCTTGCTCTGTAAGTACACCCTTACACCCTGAATGCCGGGGTGTATGACTATCATTACAGCATAGGTTTTGGAATTTGAAAAAAGAACTGTCATACTCATACTGCACGAAGAATATTTTTAAAAAGTTAATATTTTTTTTCTCGGTATCGATTAATTACTCGAATCGGAATCTAGACAATTGATTTTATAAAGATTTTATTTTAAATATGGAACTATTTGTTTCCACATCGTATGTTAGATGGAATCGATTTAAAAATCAAACTGGCCAGCAAGATTTGACGCGCTTGCGTGCGTGAAAAAAAAAAAAGGCAGTCTACTAGTAGGCGCGAAAGCATCGCGAAAATAATTAATTTTCTTGTTTGAGTTCTTTTTCAAAAGTTTTAAACATGTCTAGTGACGAAGACATAGATCTAACGCCCGATTTTATTAAAGAAAGGGCAAAAACAGTTGTCGAAAATATATTACCGCCGAACTCGAAAGAAAGATATGTAAAGGCATACGACGAATTTATGAAATGGCGGTCAGAAAAAAAAGTGAAATCTCTTTCTGAAAGTGTTTTTATATCATATTTTGATGAATTATCTAAGAGGCTACAACCTTCCAGTTTATGGTGCTTTTATTCCATGCTAAAATCTACAATGATGACAAAACATGACGTGAATGTGAAAGATTTTTCTAAACTTACTGCTTTCTTGAAAAGGCAGTCTGACGGCTTTAAAAGCAAGAAATCGAAGGTATTTAGTGCAGAAGAAGTACAGAAATTCTTAAATGAAGCTCCGGATGAAATTTATTTAGCAATAAAGGTACCTACGTATTTACTTGCCCTTTTTAATAAGTTACCAAAATATTTCACAAAAATACTATGCGAATTTGGTGCCTTTAATACAACATATGTCTTTTTTACAGGTTGTTCTAATTTTTGGGATATCGGGAGCCTGCAGAACCGTGGAATTGACAAACTTGACAATAGAAAATGTAGAAAAACATAACAAATTACTACTCATAAAACTGCCTAACACGAAAACTAAAATTGACCGGTCATTTGTTGTGCATGAAGAATTTGCAAATTATGTTGAAAAATATCAAGCTCTTCGGCCTGAAAACGTGGATACAAATCGTTTTTTTCTTAATTACAGTAAAGGAAAATGCCACAGACAAGTAATAGGAAAAAACAAATTTACAGGCATGCCAAAGCAAATAGCCACATATTTAAAACTGAGTAACGTAGAGTTATACACCGGGGATTGCTTTCGCAGAACATCAGCGACTCTATTGGCTGATTCGGGAGCCAACCTCACTCTGTTAAAAAGGCACGGCGGCTGGAAGTCCAGCAAAGTGGCCGAAGGTTATATCGAAGATTCGGTGGCAAACAAAAGCAAAATTACTTCTAAAATAACAGAAAATATAAACTTGAAATCACCACGTCAAAGCACATCATCTGAGCCATTTTTTAATGAAGAAAATAGTACCAGTCAACTGCCGCCATTTACGATGCAAGAACCTCAAGTCACTCAAACTCAAGTCTTATCATCACAAACTCATACTCAAACTATAAATATTCCTAAAAAGAACGTGACCATATCTCTTACAAATTGTAATAATTTTACTATTAATTTTAATTAAATACACGTTTTTTTCTTCTTAATAAATGTTCATTGAAACCTGCTGTCTTGTTGTTTACTTACCTCACAATCGATATGTAAAGCAGAGTATTTATCTCGGGCGTAAGCATCAATTGCATACTCGGGTTAATTAGCGCCTTCGCTTCGCTCAGGCGCCAAAAACCTCGTATGCAATTGATGTCATACAGCCCTTGGTTAATAATCTACTATTACATATCTCTTGCTCTGTAAGTACACCCTTACACCCTGAATGCCGGGGTGTATGACTATCATTACAGCATAGGTTTTGGAATTTGAAAAAAGAACTGTCATACTCATACTGCACGAAGAATATTTTTAAAAAGTTAATATTTTTTTTCTCGGTATCGATTAATTACTCGAATCGGAATCTAGACAATTGATTTTATAAAGATTTTATTTTAAATATGGAACTATTTGTTTCCACATCGTATGTTAGATGGAATCGATTTAAAAATCAAACTGGCCAGCAAGATTTGACGCGCTTGCGTGCGTGAAAAAAAAAAAAGGCAGTCTACTAGTAGGCGCGAAAGCATCGCGAAAATAATTAATTTTCTTGTTTGAGTTCTTTTTCAAAAGTTTTAAACATGTCTAGTGACGAAGACATAGATCTAACGCCCGATTTTATTAAAGAAAGGGCAAAAACAGTTGTCGAAAATATATTACCGCCGAACTCGAAAGAAAGATATGTAAAGGCATACGACGAATTTATGAAATGGCGGTCAGAAAAAAAAGTGAAATCTCTTTCTGAAAGTGTTTTTATATCATATTTTGATGAATTATCTAAGAGGCTACAACCTTCCAGTTTATGGTGCTTTTATTCCATGCTAAAATCTACAATGATGACAAAACATGACGTGAATGTGAAAGATTTTTCTAAACTTACTGCTTTCTTGAAAAGGCAGTCTGACGGCTTTAAAAGCAAGAAATCGAAGGTATTTAGTGCAGAAGAAGTACAGAAATTCTTAAATGAAGCTCCGGATGAAATTTATTTAGCAATAAAGGTACCTACGTATTTACTTGCCCTTTTTAATAAGTTACCAAAATATTTCACAAAAATACTATGCGAATTTGGTGCCTTTAATACAACATATGTCTTTTTTACAGGTTGTTCTAATTTTTGGGATATCGGGAGCCTGCAGAACCGTGGAATTGACAAACTTGACAATAGAAAATGTAGAAAAACATAACAAATTACTACTCATAAAACTGCCTAACACGAAAACTAAAATTGACCGGTCATTTGTTGTGCATGAAGAATTTGCAAATTATGTTGAAAAATATCAAGCTCTTCGGCCTGAAAACGTGGATACAAATCGTTTTTTTCTTAATTACAGTAAAGGAAAATGCCACAGACAAGTAATAGGAAAAAACAAATTTACAGGCATGCCAAAGCAAATAGCCACATATGTTCGCGCCACTTCTTGTGGCTCTCATACTGCGAGGTAGTTGTGAATTAATATTTGCAACTGTCATTTTCGCTGCATCTCCACCCGCTTAGTTTTGGACGCAAATCAATCAGTCGTCAATCAGAAGCCTTTCACGCCGGAGGTATACGCTGATTGTCATTCGACTAGGTCCTACCTCGACCCTACCGCCCGCCATTTTGAGATCGCACCCGCTGTGCGCCTCATTTTCATCTATTACTATTACGAAGAAGATTAGCCGAGAAGAGCGCAACCAGGCACGAAGAGGAAGAAGAAAACCATCTTGGAGAACACCAGAGACTTGGTGGCTCAGGCGAAGCGTGGTTTGTGGTGCATGCAGCTCCTTCCCAAGGTCAGATCTTTCATCTTCGTAATTATTTCTCTTCACTTCCCGCTATTTTTAAAACCTATGGTGATACAAAGCACTGCCGTCATATCGCGTGTTCATTTTTTTGGCCATTCGAGCCGGATCTAGATCCATTTTAGGCCCTTTGATCTGCGATCTATAACCATTTTTTGGTATTTCCAACCGCTATCTTCATGTTCTTTGTCTAAAGAACACGTGAATTCCGCTCTAATTTTCACTCTGCCCGCAGTATTACCCCGCATTCCCGCTCTTATTTGCATTATCTATGCATTAAAACCCCGCATTCGTCAAAATATTAGTGATTCCATTTCCTATATACTGGAAATTGTAAATAATCTACAGTGAAATACGCCATTCTGTTAATTTATCCGCTGCGATTATACCATTTGATCATTTCACAGAAAATATTATCTGCCTACCTGCTAATTCTTAATATTATCGAGAGGTACTCGTACACAGGTTCGTCCGCCGCCCGTGTTATCTCTAACTCATTAGCACTATTCTATGTTGTAGTCAGTATAAAACTTTCGATAGTTCTGGTACTTGCCTAACTTTGTACTATATAACATGCCAAATTCCGCAGAAGCTGCAAAATTAAAGATGTCGTATAGTTTAAAGAAGCTTAAAAATAAAAGGCAAGAATTGTTTAATCGCCTTCAGAGAGTTTATGACTTTTCTAAAACCGCTTTAGAGGATGTTTCTTCGGCAGAATTGTTTATGGCCAATGTCGAAACATTGGATACTGTACGCTCAGAAATTCATGTAATCATAGATGAAATTAATGACACAGAGGTATTGATAAATCCTAATTTTGAACCAAATTATCAAAGTTGGTCAGCTTTTGAGGATCTTTACTCCCATTGCAAATACATCAACCGGAAGTTATCACATTCTTCGAAATCGGCTGACTCTAAAGTTAAAGCTCCACGTGACATGGAATGTCCCAAAAAACCTACTATCAAGCTTCCAAAACTGGAACTCGTTGGTTTTTCTGGTGAAGCTACTATGTGGCCAACATTCTATGAAACATTTAAAACCACGATTCACGATAATCCGGACTTGACCGACAACGAACGAGTACAATACCTGATGGGTAAACTTTCTGGCCGGGCACTTTCGATTTGTTCTGGAATCACACCGAACGCAACTAACTACGACATAATCTGGAAAACACTCGTTTCTACTTTTCAAGACTCGCGTAGTTTAGCCACTACTTATTTGGATCAAATGTTTGAATTTCGCCCTTTAACTACCGCTAGTTCAAAAAACTTGGACTTGTTTTTAGACAAGTTCTGTTCCGCTGTTTCGTGTTTAAAATCGCTGAATATTAAAGATCTTTCGGATTTTATCCTTATGTATTTGGCCCTTAAAAAACTTGATGTTGAAACCGCTCGTTCATTTGAAATGTTTAAACGTGGTTCCGATTTACCCCATTATGATGAATTAATATCATTTTTACGTGAACAAACTAAGATACTGAACCGCACTGCACCCGCAATTACCGCTCCCGCTCCGAACCGCTCCGCTAATAATAATAACAACAAAACCGGGTACAGTACCAAGTCAACCCATGCTTTTGTCTCCGCTTCGACCAATAATAATTGTTGTCCGCTATGTAAACAATTAAAACACTATAATTTATATAAGTGTCCCGAATTTGTGAAACTAGATATCGAGAAAAGATTTCAGTTCATCAAATCTAATAACGGTTGCACCAATTGTTTAAGTATTACGCATAACAATTCCGCTTGTAAATCGTCTTATAATTGCCGCCATTGTAATTGTAAACACCATTCGATGTTGTGCCGCAAACAAAATGTGATGAATACTCACACCGCGCTTGGTCAAAATATTACCGTGTCTCCACGCACACATACGCAATCTTCGAGGTTGGTGGATCCTGCCGTATCGGCGACTAACACAGAACATATGACTAATGATTCTCAATCCGTACCAACTGCGAGTAATAATATTTCTTTATGTAACTTACAGCCTAACTCGCAGCGTAATGAAACATGCCTTTTAGGTACAATTCAAGTGATCGTGAAAGATTCTAACGGTATGTCTGTCCGTCTACGTGCGCTCTGCGACCCTGCGTCACAATCCAGTTTTTCGACGGTTTCCTGTTGTGAGAAGCTTAACTTAAAATATGAGAAAATTCCCCGCGCTTTTGTTAAGGGCATCGGCTCTTCATCAAACCCAATTAAGGGTGCGACAAACCTTAAATTGTTTTCACGATTTGATGATTCGGTTTCAATTTCGCTTGACACTTATGTAATCGACCGTATTACCGACAACTTACCATCGGTGCAGGTGGATTTGTCTACGCTTTCGTATTTAAAATATATCACACTTGCTGATGAAACATTTTACTTACCGGGTGAGATTGATATTCTTATCGGTGCATCTTTATTCGCGGATATCTTGTTATCAGGCCGCGTCTCTGGTCCCCCGGGTACGCCGACGGGATTTCAGACCATCTTCGGTTTTACGCTAATTGGTAATACGCCTGTTTACCAAAATACCGCATGTTCAATTTCGTTATGCTCTTATATGGAGATTGAACCGCCAATAGATTTTATTTTACAAAAATTTTGGCAATTAGAAGAGGTGCATTGTGAACCTGCTTCTAGTCCCGCAAATGATGAATGTGAAAAATTATTTATCAACAATGTGTCACGTGACCCCGCTGGTCGCTATTCGGTTTCTTTACCGTTCGCACGGAATCCTAACATACTAGGAAACTCGTACCATCACGCAAAAAAGTGTTTTATGTCTCTTGAGCGTAGGTTTGTTTCTAACGCAGATTTACGTTCCGAGTATAACAATATAATAAATGAATACCTAACTAAAGGTTACATATCCCCGCTTCATAATGATGACCAATTATCTCTTGGTTATTATATTCCGCATCATCCCGTAGTGCGTGTTGATAAATCAACGACAAAGGTGCGTATTTGTATGAATGCCAGTACTAAGACTGACTCCGCTGATGGTACTCGTGTCTCATTAAATGACACGCTGCACACAGGTGCTAATTTGCAAAACGATTTGTTTTTAATTTTACTTGACTTCCGCTTGTATGAAATCGCTTTTACCTCGGATATCAAACAAATGTTCTTACAAGTTTTGGTTAACGCCGATGATCGCAAATTTCAAAAGTTTTTATACCGCTTTGACACGTGTTCACCGCTTATCGCTTATCAGTTCAATCGCGTCTGCTTTGGACTACGTAGTAGCCCTTTCCTTGCGATGAGAGTAGTCAGGAAACTCTGTGAGGATGGGAGTTCAGCGTACCCGCTCGCCGCTACTGTAGCCGCACGAAACTGTTACATGGACGACATCTGCTATAGCACGCCCACCGTGCAGGGCTCCTTACAGCTCAGAGATGAGCTGGTAGGATTGCTTAAGGCCGGTGGCTTTGAGCTCGTCAAGTGGTCTAGTAACTGTCAACAGTTACTTGATACACTGCCTGATACTCACCGCTTAAATTCTAGTAAGAATTTTGAAGAACAAACTCAAACTCTTAAAGTTCTTGGCTTACAGTGGTCGCCTGATTCTGACGAGTTCTCTTTTACTGTATCGCTAGATAGTCGCCCATGTACTAAACGCAATGTTTTGTCCGTGATAGCACGTCAGTACGACGTCCTCGGCTTTACCGCTCCTGTGATCTTGTACGCAAAATTACTCTTGCAGAAAATCTGTATTTTAAAATTAGACTGGGATGAAACACTACCCTCTGATATTGCGCAGATTTGGCAAAACTATTTGAAGGAGCTACCTGTTTTGCGGGATTTACGTATTAAACGCCACTTAGACGTGTTCCAAAATTCGAAAATTTCGATAATATCATTTGCAGACGCAAGTGAACGTGGATACGGATGTGTCGTATATATTAGAGTACAAGATGACTCAGACACTTGCACTAGCATTCGGCTGGTATGCGCAAAGTCAAAAGTCTGTCCGCTCAAGACCGTCAGTGTCGCCCGCCTTGAGCTTTGTGCCTCGTTACTCATGTCGAAATTAACTCGTCGTGTAGTTGACGCTTATAAAATACGTCACAATATTGAACGTATTTACTGTTTTACCGATTCTATGGTAACTTTACACTGGATACATTCCTCACCGCACAGGTTTAAAACCTTTGTCGCGACGCGTATAACAAAAATAATATCCGCTATTCCCGCTGAATGTTTTTACCATACAGCTGGTTCTCAAAACCCGAGCGACTGTCTTTCCCGTGGTCTCACTCCAACGCAGTTGATGAGTCACCCGCTCTGGTTCACTGGACCTGCTTGGCTTTATCTGGACGCTAAAGAGTGGCCAATCAAAACAATAGAATCAGCTTCTATTGAAGAAAACTTGCCGGAATCAAAAACAATTTCTCTTCCCGCTTTTAGTAATGAAGAACCGCATCCACTTCTTTCTCTTTCGGAAAGAATTTCGTCATGGCTTGTGCTTTTACACACAATCATTTACATCTACCGATTTTTACGTATTTTACCGCGCTCTAATATTTTTACCGCTACCGATATGGATTTCGCTGAAGTTGCATTGATTAAAGCTCTTCAAGCATTTTATTTTCTTGATGAAATAAAAAGATTAAAGTCAAATAAACTTTGTTCTCCCGCTTTAAATCGACTATCGCCATTTTTAGATAAAAATGGATTGTTACGCGTTGGTGGTCGACTTCGCAACACAGACATGACGTTCGATCAACAACACCCTGTGTTGTTACCTCGTAAAAATCATATTGTCGAATTGATTATCATTCATTATCATCGCAAAAATTGTCACACTGGACCAGTGGCTTTAATGTCAATAATCCGCCAAAAATTTTGGATACTTTCCTGTCGAAATATTGTTCGTCGCGTAATACATAGCTGCAATTATTGTTTTAAGGCGAAGCCGAGACAAACCTTCCCTTTCATGGCAGATTTACCATCATGCCGCGTTAATGAGGCTAAAGCTTTTGTCCACTGCGCTGTGGATTATTGTGGTCCTATCAGTATCACTCCGTATCGAAAACGTGGAGTCCGTCCCGTCAAATGTTACCTCTGCATATTTGTATGCCTGGTGACTCGTGCAGTTCACGTTGAATTGGCAACTGATCTTAGCACGAACACTTTTCTTTCCGCGTTCAAACGTTTTTTATCTAGACGTGGAGCAGTGTCTTTCGTATATTCAGATAATGCTACGAACTTTGTAGGCGCTAGAAATGCCCTCTCAGAAATTTACAATTTGACAAACTCCGAAGAATTTAAAACGTCTTTCGCGAATGAACTTGCCGATCATAGAATACAATGGAAATTTAATATTCCACGTAGCCCACATTTTGGGGGACATTATGAGATATATGTCAAAGGATTTAAGACGCATTTGCATAGAGTAGTAGGTACTCAACTGTTGACCTACGAAGAATTATTAACTGTAGTTACGCAAATAGAATGTGTCATAAATTCTCGTCCGCTTACGCTGCTGAGTGAAGATCCATCTGAACTTAGCGCGTTAACTCCTGCACATTTTCTGATGTCAACTCCTTTAAAAGAATTACCCGCTTGCAAGGTGGCTGATGAGCCAGTTAATTTATTACGTCGCTACGCGTTGCTTGATCAAATGTTAGAATCGTTCGCGAGGCGATGGAAGAATGATTATCTCCATCTTCTCCAGTCTAGAGGAAAATGGAATACACCTACCAACCCAATCAAAATTGGATCTGTTGTCGTTGTAGTTACCGACAATACTCCACCGCTTCAATGGCCGCTCGGTGTCATTGTAGCTGTATACCCTGGCAAAGATAATGTCATTAGGGTAGCTTCTGTCAAAACGACGACAGGTGTTTACAAACGACCTGTCGTGCGTCTTTGCCCTCTCCCATCTCAATAACTCCTTTCTTTGCCCCCGCTTCAAAATTTCGTTATTCTCTGTCTTATTTTTACTTTTCTATTCTTATTTTAAAACCAATGGTTTTAACGCCGGGGGCAAATGTTCGCGCCACTTCTTGTGGCTCTCATACTGCGAGGTAGTTGTGAATTAATATTTGCAACTGTCATTTTCGCTGCATCTCCACCCGCTTAGTTTTGGACGCAAATCAATCAGTCGTCAATCAGAAGCCTTTCACGCCGGAGGTATACGCTGATTGTCATTCGACTAGGTCCTACCTCGACCCTACCGCCCGCCATTTTGAGATCGCACCCGCTGTGCGCCTCATTTTCATCTATTACTATTACGAAGAAGATTAGCCGAGAAGAGCGCAACCAGGCACGAAGAGGAAGAAGAAAACCATCTTGGAGAACACCAGAGACTTGGTGGCTCAGGCGAAGCGTGGTTTGTGGTGCATGCAGCTCCTTCCCAAGGTCAGATCTTTCATCTTCGTAATTATTTCTCTTCACTTCCCGCTATTTTTAAAACCTATGGTGATACAAAGCACTGCCGTCATATCGCGTGCTCAACATATTTAAAACTGAGTAACGTAGAGTTATACACCGGGGATTGCTTTCGCAGAACATTAGCGACTCTATTGGCTGATTCGGGAGCCAACCTCACTCTGTTAAAAAGGCACGGCGGCTGGAAGTCCAGCAAAGTGGCCGAAGGTTATATCGAAGATTCGGTGGCAAACAAAAGCAAAATTACTTCTAAAATAACAGAAAATATAAACTTGAAATCACCACGTCAAAGCACATCATCTGAGCCATTTTTTAATGAAGAAAATAGTACCAGTCAACTGCCGCCATTTACGATGCAAGAACCTCAAGTCACTCAAACTCAAGTCTTATCATCACAAACTCATACTCAAACTATAAATATTCCTAAAAAGAACGTGACCATATCTCTTACAAATTGTAATAATTTTACTATTAATTTTAATTTAATACACATTTTTTTCTTCTTAATAAATGTTCATTGAAACCTGCTGTCTTGTTGTTTACTTACCTCACAATCGATATGTAAAGCAGAGTATTTATCTCGGGCGTAAGCATCAATTGCATACTCGGGTTAATTAGCGCCTTCGCTTCGCTCAGGCGCCAAAAACCTCGTATGCAATTGATGTCATACAGCCCTTGGTTAATAATCTACTATGATCTGATTGGATTTGATTTGATTAACTTAGTCAACCATTAAAAAACTAAAGTCTACATTTTACCTTAGAAAATAAATTTGCACACCATTTGTTACAAGTAGTAAGATATTTCAACAAAAATACAGAATATTATTATTATATTCTAGACTAGACAAATATTCCTCACTGTTTTGAACTTGATTTTTAGAAAATAATATTTTTATTTTACTTTATTTCATTTTATTTTACATTTTTAGGAAGAATCTCGAATATTCTCTGCAAGTAGTAACATTTTGATTCATAAATAATTAATTTAATTACGAAAGAAGAGTATTTATATAAGAGAAAATAAGAGTACTAACACCCGCACAGTATCCCACAAGCACCTTCACTATCACCCACAAAGTATCTACCCACGCACCTTTACCAACAGCCACAAAGTATCTTCCCATGCACCTTAACCAACAACCACAAAGTATCTTGCCACGCACCTTTACCAACACCCACAAAGTATTTTCCCGCGCACCTTAACCAATAACCACAAATATGTTCCCACGCACCATAACCAACATCTACAAAGTATCTTCCCACGCACCTTAACCAACACCTACAAAGTATCTTCCCACGCACCTTTACCAACACCCACAAAGTATTTTCCCACGCATCTTAATCAACAACCACAAAGTATATTCCCACGCACCATAACCAACACCAACAAAGTATCCTCCCAAGCACCTTAACCAACACCCACAAAGTATTTTCCCACGCATCTTAATCAAGAACCACAAAGTATATTCCCACGCACCATAACCAACTCCAACAAAGTATCCTCCCAAGCACCTTCACCAACACCCACAAAGTATATTCCCACGCAGCTTAATCAACACCTACAAAGTATCTTCCCACGCACCTTAACCAACACCTACAAAGTATCTTCCCACGCACCTTTACCAACACCCACAAAGTATTTTCCCACGCATCTTAATCAACAACCACAAAGTATATTCCCACGCACCATAACCAACACCAACAAAGTATCCTCCCAAGCACCTTCACCAACACCCACAAAGTATATTCCCACGCAGCTTAATCAACACCTACAAAGTATCTTCCCACGTACCTTTTGCCAACACCCACGAAGTATCTTCCCACGCACCTTAACCAACAACCACAAAGTATTCTTTCAACACCCACAAATTATCCTTCCACGCACCTTAATCCCACAAAGTCTCATTCTGAGAAAAATATATTATCAAAATAAATAATAGTATTAATAAAATCTAAAAAAGAAGTAAGAATAATAAATAAGGCTCCGCAAAACTTGCTCTCGCGTTTAGACAATTTAGCATAATAAAATCAGAATATTTTTAACAAATAAAATTTGTGTAATTAGTTAAGAAGTTAAATTATATTATGTATCTTTCAGATTTGACAGCACAATTGTCAAAAAAACAAATCTAAAACATCACTTAAATCTCGTTGCAACAAGAAAAAATAATGTTTTGGTTCCTAATATTTTTTTTTAGCTTAAAGAGATCAAACCTTTGTAATATTTTTATACATTTTTCCTTTCGTTTTTTTTAAAAGAAATACCCAAATATTCAAATTCTTTATCCGTGATTTGTCTGTACGAGAAAAATGTTGAATGTTTGAGTATTTCTTTTAAAATAACGAAAGATAATAAAAATAATAAAAGTCTATAAAGGCTACTTTCATTTCTTTACCTAACTACGCTGATGTCTGTTTCCTAGATGCCAGTCAGGAGCTGCTTGGCAAACTAGAACGTTTACAAAATCTGGGGATCAGGTTTATCTATGGACTAAGAAAATATGATAACGTAACTCAGTACCGAGAACAGGTCCTCTAAAAAGGCCGCTTTGGATGAATCATATTATGAATCTGTTATAATGCCGTCTTTTTTGCACGCATGAAGATACTCTGACTCTGTCCTACTTTCAAATCATTTCATGATTCACCCAAGTTGGCCTTTTTAGGTCCCCTGTTATAATTGCTTCCCGTTAAACAGCGTCAGTATATCCATATCCTCTGTTGCCTTTTTAACATTTTTAAAAGTCCGACTTCTCCTCCTTCCGCGATCGTTATGAGTATATCTTCCTTGGAGACAAGCTAGTCAGGTCTCACAGTCTCATTTTTTAAAACACCTTCTTATTACACCGCGGCATATGAAAACTCTTTTACCGTTAAGTCCATTAAACTGTGGAACTCTTTCCTCACGTCACACTATCAGGGATAGCCCCTCCATTGGTGTATTCAAAAGGAAAATAAAAGAGCACTATCTTCGACAACCTGTCCTGTAGGTATATTAGGTTTAGGTTTAGGTTCGTGTGATTGTTTTTGACTATATGCCAACCGTTTCACCAATATAGTTTCACGGTTGGCATATAGTCAACAACAATCACAAGTGAGTGTTCAAGCCGTATGTAATAATAATTTAGGTGTGTATTTTTGTAAATATATGTTATTTTGTATAAATTATTCATTATGTACTTATTTACTGAATATGTATTTTTTACATTTATTTATACTATTTAGGCATTTGCATGTAAATTTTATGACGTTTATTATTAATTTTTAACTTGTACTCTGTTACGAGTAGGTACCTATACTATTAATTTAATCTTAATAAAACTAACTAATCTACCTACCCATCTAAATTGTTTCAAATTGTTTCAAATAATGTTAATATTAATGTTATAGTATCTAACTACATAGTTAATCAAATTTTACAGTGTGTGAAGTGAAGATATCAAGGAGCGCAGTCACTTGGCACAGGCAATATTTTGATTAAAAAGTGATTCCAAGCACTAGTTTTAAGATAAACCACTGTGAAGATGAAATAAAGTTTTTGATTTTTTTCTTTTTTTTTTAATCTTGTTTCTGTGTAAGTATTAGCGTGCACAATATGAATATCTTATTTATATCAAATATCCCTATCACCCTTGTTTGCTGGAAGGAATTTCATTATTGAGAAAAGTACGCTTTTGTACATAACTTTTACCATGTAATTTTTAGAATAAAGTTTACTGTGTGCTTTAAGAATAAATAATAAAATACAAATATATAATAATATACTCATAAAAAAAAATTGTAGTTAGATCAGTAAACTGACCATGGCCATACTAGTTCCAAAGTCAAATGACATTTATTAACCGACTTCAAAAAGGAGGAGGTTCACAATTCGACTGTATTTTTTTTCGGCATTGTCAATCACTCCGTTAATTGGAAATATTATTTTTTGTTTAGAAGAGTGTGCTTTCAGGTAGGTTTCATTTAAGATTTGGTCATGATCCGATGAAGGTCTTCAGAGATAGGCAGTGGAACTCCTCAGGAAATGACAGTATACCTCTCGAGATTAAGGTAACATCTAATCCTAAATGTTGATTATAAAACTTGAAAATGGATATTCTTCCACCTGACCTTCGATTCTGGCCTCATTACCGTATGCTGCAATCATTTTTTGTTATGATGCTCATAGTAGTTTATACTCACTTAAAATTCGTTTCAAATCAATAGCACCTTTGCAAGAAGTACCCATATTCCACAATTTAACCCTTTAACACAAAAAATGTGAAATAAAATAAACTTTAACAAAAAATTAGTAACCAACTTCAAATTTAACAGCAGTCGTTCCCTAAAAAATTAAAAATAAAAGTTTATTTTATGTTCTCGATGATTGTGATACTTGTTTCAAATCTGAAAAATGCATAATGTAGTTTAACTGCTTAACTAATTATTTACACAAATTTTATTTCTTAAAAATATAGTTATTTAATATGATAAATTATCCAAACGCGAAAGCATGTTTGGCGGAACCGATCCTTAGCCAACGGTTAGTTATTGATACAAGTATACGTACGAGTAAAACGTACATTCATACATATACTCATGACTGTCTCCCGGAGGGGTAGGCAGAAACAGATTTCCATCACATCTCTTTCGCCTCTTCCACATCCATCAATCTAGTGATACAAGCTCTTACAAGCTCTATATACGAGTAGTGTGTACAAGTTGAAACATTTCTTTTGGAGCACCGTTTTTATTCAATTGATGAATATTTAAAATGGCAATTAAACAGTTATTTTAATTTCAATATCGACATGCTGTATTATCTGATATTTTAATTTATGATTTTTGTTTTGTTTTCTGATAGTGTATATAATTTTGATAGCTGTAAGGTGTTTTTACTTGTTAATAAGACACAATTTGCATGCCATATTATGGAAGGACAAATTGATACTAATATAACTAAATATTTACATCTAAGATCTATGTTTTTGTAACATGTGTTTTAGCAAATACATTTTCTGATTTCTGATAAACGTACAACTGTACAAGTTGTGTGTACAGAAAAGTGGAGAAATCAATATAATGATTTCAAAACACCGATGGAATGATTGAGTATGAAGAACCCAAATTTGCGACTTGAAGTAAGACACCACAGACGTATATGTTGAAATTCTTTAATGTACCAATTTCCTCATTTGCATCTTACATGGCTTCGCTAATTGAGACGTTCCCACAGTAGAAAATCTTATAAGGACTTTATGTACTATAGGTTGATCTTTCGTAATTTAGACGTTCGGAAGGCTGAAGTTTAAGTTACTTTTTAGTAAACGGTTTTAATGCTTATGATCCGCCGCAATACGAATTGACAATAGGTAGGTAGCGTCAACCAGCAAAGTGACCTTATAATAAAATATAACAAATCTGTATTTATAAGATTCTTATATGTGCATGGATGTAGACTATTTTACTTACAGTAGCATTTCACAAGCCTTTATTTTCTCAGGAGCATTTGCTTCTATAACTTATTCTTATAGAAATTACAAATTATAAGATAATGGATAATAAAACAGTTTTATAAGACTCGCATACTTGTAAATGCAATTCACAAGACTTAATATACTCAGGAGCATTGGTTTCTATAGCTTAGTCCTGTAAAAACTACAAAATGAGTTGTCATTTATTGCTTTAATTTACTTTATACATACTTAGCAGAGATCCTTATAAGTATTTGGCAGTATCATCTTGTTCAAGATTATTAGCCGAAAATTGTTAACATTTTACAAATACGCTATAAAAGCAAACAACCAGACCAAGCACTTTAGAAGTAAACGTTAGCCATTTTGTCAACTCACAGTCCTCAGCGGCAGTTTATCTTGCGAAAATAAACAAAAAATGAATTTAAAAGGATAGAAACGTTTTAATAATGTGGTGGTTACAGGAAAAAAGTGGCAAATAGATACGAAGAAATTGTGAAACCAGGTTCTTTAAGACCAGAAAACAGATAATGTAATGGAAGGTTCCGCCATCGAAAATAATGTTGTATCTGTTAAGTGCTATTCTGATCATGAAGAATAGGAAGTAAAAGGCCGTGAGAAAGAATATGATTTAGAAATAGAAGAAAGCACAGAGTATGAAAACAATCCTGAATTACTTCAGGGTATACAAAGCTGGGCCATAAAATTTTATATACTACTGCATCTGGCACTAAATGAACTTTCAATAATACTAAACATAATAATAAAAATATTCTACCCAAAGATGCAACAACTTTGTTAAAAACAAATAAAAAATATGTGCATGTTACAGTCTAAGTTCCATGACAATATTGGCATCACGGTTTAAATAAATGCTTGAAAAATACGCTGGATATACGAGACATAAGTTTATTTCTGTGGTTTTTCAAAGATTTGTCGAAATCAGTGCAGTAAATATAGTTAAAGTATATATTTTTACAGTCACCTTTTTAATATCTACAATTTGTACATACTGCATTTTAAGGATATTTTTTTCCTTATTCTCTCTTATTTATTTTGAAAATTTTCAAATATTTTAATTTTTTTTTACATTGTGTTATGTTGGCAAATTGTGTCAAATTTCAAGTATTTATGATTAACAGTACTAAAGTTATGATGCTCTAACATACGGACGGACGGGCTACGGAGTCTTACCATAAAGGCTCCTTTTGTACCTTTTAGGTACTATGGAACCCCAAAAATAACTTAATCATCAAAAAAGCTTATTTTGAAAATCATACCGTCAATCACCGTCTCACCCGAAGGTAGCCGTGCAGGCACATTAAATATCCGGAAATAAGGGTCAGCTGCGCCCCCCCGCTTCACACCCTGGTAGCACTACTCCCATTAAGGCGATACTCCCTCGCCCGTCGTACTTTGAGGCGATATTCCCTCGCCCGTCGTACCTTAAGGTTACAGTCTAGTGATACAGCGACGGTCGTGGGTGCTATTTCAGCCTTCCCTGACTGCTTGACCTAATTCAGACAGGCTCGACTTCGTTAGGCTGACTTGGACCTTTCACAGAGAGACTATTCAGAGTTTTAGCTAGACTCAGGTTTTTCTTATCGTATAATCAATCTTTATCTGTAAGATTGTGAAACGTGCCGGAGATGAGCTGCGGCCTGCGAGGTAAATTAAAAGTATTTTTATAGGCAACTTGATGTTAGATTTACTTGATAGTTAACTACGATTTATTGCCAAACAAACATCAAAGAACTAATGGCGTGATTCAGGATTTGTAAAGAACAATTTTCTAGCGTTATTTCGTGTATTTATTTTATCTGTAGTTAGAAATCCAATTGTAGCAAATCAATGAACACTATTCTTAATTTTTTTATTAAGAGTAAGCCTTCCTTTGGTGCACAGCACCGGAGACTGACTTTAAAGTTGACAATCACAAGCGAAATGATTTAGAAGTCTAATTTCAAATAAAATGTATTAAAATTACAATAAATTATTAAGGTTAATTTTTTACTGCTGTGGATAATTATTTTAGACAAATAACTAAAGCCGCTTTAGAGAAAAAAATTACGAATCATTACAAAACTCATGATTATCAAAAAATTTATCTGATTAGTGAAAATCATCAAATCAGGTAACTGGCTCTGAACGCAAATATATATTTCTGGAACAACATATTTAAATTTAACATCATCATTCATCATTGACAGTTGACAGCTCGTTTCCACCCACTACTGGGTAACATTGACATCATTGACAGTTGAGAACTTGTTTCCGTCCACTGCTGCTGGGTATCATCATTGACAGTTGATAGTTCGTTTCCGCCCAATGGTGGGTATAAGCCTCCTCTTTTTTACGCCATCAATTCCTGTCCAGGGCCGATCTCATCCATATTCTACCAGTTATCTAGATTATCTACAGCTAAGTTTGATAATTACAGATGATACAAAATAAGTATTATGTTGAAACTCCGGTGTCCGTTTGTATGTAGTACGAATAACTACGCTGTTGTATGAAGTACGAGTAACTACATATGTCAAGCCGTCAATGTCGTATGTAGTACGAGTAACTACGTATGTCAAGCCTCCACTATTGTATGCAGTACGAGTAACTACGTATGTCAAGCCTCCTCTGTTGTATGTAGTACGAGTAACTACGTATGTCAAGCCTCCACTATTGTATGCAGTACGAGTAACTACGTATGTCAAGCCTCCTCTGTTGTATGTAGTACGAGTAACTACGTATGTCAAGCCTCCACTATTGTATGCAGTACGAGTAACTACGTATGTCAAGCCTCCTCTGTTGTATGTAGTACGAGTAACTACGTATGTCAAGCCTCCACTGTTGTATGTAGTACGAGTAACTACGTATGTCAAGCCTCCACTGTTGTATGTAGTACGAGTAACTACGTATGTCAAGCCTCCACTGTTGTATGTAGTACGAGTAACTACGTATGTCAAGCCTCCACTGTTGTATGCAGTACGAGTAACTACGTATGTCAAGCCTCCACTGTTGTATGTAGTACGAGTAACTACGTATGTCAAGCCTCCACTGTTGTATGTAGTACAAGTAACTACGTATGTCAAGCCTCCACTGTTCTATGTAGTACGAGTAACTACGTATGTCAAGCCTCCACTGTTGAACCGTATTGTGCTAGCAAAACAAGGTAGGTCAATTAGGGTACGGAACCCTTAAACTACATTAAGAATCGGCGTCTTCATACATAATTTTATAAACCCTCTAAAAGAAGTATTTTTTAAAGTTATTTGTTCTTTATTTCAAAGACGGTAATACATACAAGGTTCATATTGCGTCAGATAGAAGAACGTCAACATACTCTGATGTAAAATAAAAAATAACAAAAATTAGGGTTCCGTAATCAGAGGGTGCCGAATTTTTTGTCGGACGCTACCATTTTAACAGCATGTTTTTTATCACTTTGATGTTGCTATGACATCTAGGGTTGTTGTTATTTATTTTAGTATTTTTAGGGTTTCATGTCCGTATTACGGAACCCGTTTTGCGCAAGTCAAACTCGCACTACTTTTTGAGACCCCGTATTAGAAATGGTCTAAAACTAACTACTTTGGCGGACCCGACTTTTTAATTTTTTAAGATAAAAAGCAATAAAAGCATAATGTGTGCTCTACTCGATGAGCTCTATCTAGCTTGACAATGACACCCAACATGACATTGTAAATGTTAACACAAAATGTCCAAATTTCATATCCCCAAACCCCTTCCATCTACGATCTAGAGACAAACGGACAGACGGACTTACACACAGAGAGCAGAGTGACATTAATAGGGTTCTTTTTTGCCCCTTGAGTAGGGATCCCTAAAAAAGTTATCCAGTATTGATTCACATATAATTTCAAAATATTTATTACTTTTGCAAAAGATCTTCTTTCGTACCAAATTTCAAGATGTACAGCCAGGACCATTAATCAAATATATCTACACAAACAGTAGCTCAAAAATATGTCAAAAACGCATGTCACTAAAATATGTAGGCACTGTAAGGGGCCATAAATATATATATACTCCTTGGCCATAAATATCTTACCAATACTTGTCCGATAATATGTAAACAAAGTAATGCCAGTTTTGCAGAAAGACTCAAAATTGGTCAAATACAATGATGTGTTTTTGATGGTTTTGACATATTTTATAATATAAACTATTGAGTAACATCAAAACGTGGTAAGTGATTGTGAGAAGTATAAATTTGACTTTTGATTGAAATTCACCTATAATTATTATTGTTTTAATAAAATTGGACTGACAGTGCGGGTTTTAGCTGTGCTGTTACTTAGCTGTGGTAGTTTTCCTTTAACTTCGTTATATATACTACTGCCGTGAATTTTTTCACATCTCCAAAAACAACCGTTTAGCTGTTAGTGACACTTGACACTAACAAAAATTTGCACTTTAAAGCTTAATATTTCAAAAATGGATCCCTGAATCTATAAATAGTTTATAAACACCCGCAATATTTTTGAAAAATCTATCTAACGTCACCCAACACCATGGGATAGGTGACAAAAAAATCATCCCCTTTTTACGTGCAGGGGAGATACCCTAAAAAAACTTTATTTTATTTTATCGCTTTGTCCGCTTGCGTGATTAATATGTATACCCATGCCAAATTACAGCTAAGTACTAAGTGTCTCTGAGCTAAGCCGTGGACAGACAGACGGATAAAAAGACAGGCAAATTGTTGACTACAAGGATTTTAAAATCAAAAGGAGTATTTATATAGTACAGCTATTCTGAATTTGGAAAAAGTACTGGGCTATGAAAGAAATCTTCAAAAGCAAACTTTCGGTCACTTTAAAAAAGAAAGCTGTTGACAGCTGCTTACTTCCATGCCTCACATATGGATGTCAGACCTGGACAATGACCAAAGAAATTGTGCAAAAAATAAAAGTTTGCCAAAGAGGTATAGAAAGGAGCATGCTAGGACTAAAACTACAGCAAAAAATAAGAGCTAGTGAAATAAGAAAACGCACCAAAGTCATAGATGCCGCTGAACACGCTCTAAAAATGAAATGGCAATGGGCAGGACATGTGGCGAGAATGAATATAATAGACTGTGCCAGGTGGACAAATATTATCACAAACTGGAAACCTCAAATTGGCAAACGAAAAATCGGCCGTCAAAAACGTCGATGGGAAGATGACATAGTAAGCGCAGCCGGAAGACAATGGAGAACAATTGCTCAAGATAGAGAGAAATGGAAACTAAGCATTACGATGAGGGAGGCCATGGTCAGAACGACCTCTAGTTTTTTTTATTATTATTATTGTTTTTTTTTTTCAAGCTAGTATTATGCTTGATACACTAATCCTAATATTCATATACATTCTTTTCTAATACTTTAAATTTTGCAAAACTATAATTTGTTATTTAAGAAAACTAGAAATAAATTGGCTAATAAATAACTAAATAAATAAATAAAATATTCTGATAACAAAAGTCACTTTCCAAGTTTTGAAATTGGGCATTTTATAGCAAAAATTATATTCTACAGAGTTTATAATAATGCACTGGCTAGAAAAAGATTATATTAAGTTGTTTTTAAACATGATGTGCTTTGTAGATTCGTTAACGCTTTTAATAAAATTTGAAGAAAAAGGTGATTCAGGGAGAAAAGTTGTATATTTATTATTAACATATTTTTATATAAGTACTGTACTAAGCTAAGAATGCAAATTCCACCCGGATCATTTTCCGGCTGAAAGTGACAAATCTACTCACGTCTTCATGCATCCGTTCCGGTTCCCGATAAAAGGGACAAACCAATACGAGTAAGCGGGATGTACTGAATATTGAAAACCTAAACCTTAGTTATCTAAACTTCCTCGAGTTCAGTCTCAATCGTAGGATTTCAGGCCTTTGATTAAAAAAAAATTTATCAATCCTAGTTTTGAATGAGAATTACGCGGTAGAGCCTTGATACCCTTAGCCATTCTTCAGCAAAAGGGCTTTGACGCACGGACAAACAACAAAGTGTTCCTATAAGGGTTCCGTTTTTCCGTTATAAGGTACAGAACTCTCTTCCTATATATACATACAATATCAACATGGGTACAAAATTAAATCTGACCCAATTTTGTATATGAATTGGAATTTTAATACTTTTTTAGCGTACTGCAGTTAAGTTTAGTAAAATTAAATATGTTCTTAGAGGTCTAACCAATAATTTACTTATCGTTTTCAATCAATTGAAAAATGTTCAAGTGTTACTATTAAAGTGGTCATAAAATCGGAAAGAGCACGGTTGGCGACGCCACAGTCACAGCGGGTTTACGAGCTATAAACAGAAATGAAAGGGCGAGTGTTAGATGGATGATTGTAAAATGCTCTTTTGTTCTTATAACCTTTTTCACGAGTACTGACATAAGATTTTAATGAAAAGCACAAGTAGACACTTACCCTTCATCAACCTTACAGCGTTTTCTTCATCGCCCTAATTGCTGACAGAAGCGCGTTAAAATATTGTTGTTTTATTGTCTTTCATTTCAAAGGCCAATCCATATTTTGAGATAGAACGAGTAAAGTAGAGCTTTTTGAGTATATTTTCTCTTGGAAGTTTTACCAATTTTATCTATCAAATTCCTCTGTTTAAGTGCATGTATGTACACAAAAACTGTAAAAAAAAATCATAAACTCAAATTTGAAGAGTTATTCAAACCATTCATACTCGGCGATAACGGGCCCCTCAGAAAACTAGTGATTCCAAGACTTTTATGATTATTCAATGTTAATTTGAATTATTTCATACTACCTATTCTTTCTGAAAAAGCTAGACAATACTAAATCCTTCTACTTTCACCTCAAGCCTGTTGAAAACAAATAATTTAACACGAGCTATAAAATCAGTTACAGCGATCTAAACTTGTTTTGTTAGTTTTGGTCAAGGGCTTAAATTTAAGTTTTTTTTATTATTCGTTTTTAATTTCGTGTTTTTGATTAACAACGTTATTTCAAAAGTTTTAAAATATATATTTTTTTTTATTTAGTCCGCTATCTTGGCGCGTCCGCCATACTGAATTTAGAATTAAGTCACGTATTCTCCTTGGCAAACCCTTTCATTTGATACTTATGTCTTAGTTTTCCATTTTGGGGCGTCCACCATTTAAAATTTAGGCTGGTATTACTTAGCTTTTCGTATTTTCCTCCTCAAACCGTTTTTTTTGATGTATGCATTTGGTATGTAAATAAAAAATTGCTATCTTGTCGCATCTGCCATATTGGATTTAGAATTACTTCACTTATTAATAGCTTATCATATTTTCTTCACCAAATTCTTTTTTTTAAAACACATGTCAAAGGGGTTGGTATAGAAAATAATAAATCAACATCTTGTCGCATCCGCCATATTAGATTTATAAGAAGAAATATTGAAGAAAGTTATGTTTTGTCACTTTAATATAATTTTAAATGCCAAGATTAAAATTCGCCGGCCTAGGTAAGAACCTCGGTGGCGCAATTGGTAGCGCGCTTATCTTGATAACAAGAGGTCGCAGGTTCGAATCCTGGCCTCGAGAATTTTTTCAAATTCTTGTCTTTGGATTTGTTTCTGATTGATATGGTCTAGTTTGTAATGCACTCTAATAATATTTAGAGTATTCATAGCGATGGATTTCGCAAAATAAACATAAGCCAAGAAATGTATTTTTTCAGGTTATACACAAAGACCCATGCCCTAAAAACTCCCGTAGCGCTTTAAATATATAACGTAACTCGTAACTTTTCGAGCAAATCCCATCAGCATTTATGGAAACCCGTGCAATGTGTTAATCTGTACCATGTTTGCAGGACAAACATTTTTGCCTATTAAACCATTTTTTTTTTTACTTCTTTATACTTTGTTTGAGCGAGGGTGTCTCCAAATTGACAGCGAAGTAAAAACCTTTTCGAGCAGTTTGTTATAAAACTTTGTAAAGGATATGTAGGGAAACTTTTTTTCAAGATAAAAATGTTTATTCGCGTGATAAAGAGAGCGCTTAGGAGACATTATGTGACTTTGATGCTGCATAAAAGAGATTTAAAGTTTGTGTAAAAGGTGATTTAACTCCCTGCTACCAAGAAATATAATGACCGAGAGAAACTTTTTATGTATTTATCTTCAAATGTTATTTCTTTAAATATTACAATAACTGCTTTGCAAAAAAAATTACATCGACTGAAATCGACTAAGGTGTGCTAATGGTACAGGAAATGGACAAAAATATTATTAAAGACACACATAATAGCACCAAATAAAAACAAATGATATAACAGTTTATTACATCCTAGAAAGAAAAATCACTAAATCATTATGAAGAGTATACCTATATTTATTTTACTAAGGCTCGGTATAGCTCAAAAACTTGGGCTTTAAATAAAATTAATTAAACTTTCAAAACAATCAACTCAACCTAAGTCTATCAAGAAATGAGTACCTTTTTAATAAATTAGGCTGTGCCTCCGATGTTGGAGCTGGTAATCCGCAGGCACGGCAGTGCCTCCACCAAGACGAGCCGAAGGAAGCAGGCCACTACGTACCTTTTTTCGTTTCATCGTATTTTCAAAAGGCTTTGGTCTGGAAAATACGATAATATGTAGTTACTTATGAAATACGCTAAGTGGCATTTGTCTAGCTTGGTTTTATTTTATTAATACTTAAAATACGTTGATTTCGTCACTAACTGATTTACTGATTCACTGTCTCACTCTTTATTATCAAAACCTCTAGGATACTTCCTAAAGTCCTAGAAAGCTGAAATTTGTTATGCAGACTAGGATTAGCACATAAGCAACCAATAAAAAGAAATCTGTACCTTTCACCCTTCAACCCCTCAGAGAGGGGGGTGTGGTTCTGTATTATATAATAGTTTCTATCCTAAACTTCCAAAAGTCCTAAAATTCAGTATGCAGACTAGGATATGCGCAAAAATAAATTGAAAATTTTTAAATAAAGAAAATGTTATATACTGCTCTTAATATTTACTCACAAAAAGAAGTAAAGTTCCACCAAAAAACATTTCATGTAAAGTAGGTTGCCAAGACTCGTAAGCTCTTACTGTTAAAAACACTTTTACTGTGAAAAAGTTATCAGATCTCTGGTTGAGCCAAGCCTCTAACACTACAAGACCTAAATCTACACGCCGTTACTCTACTAACCCTACACCTTGTTCAAAAATTGTCCAAAACTTGGCCGTTTCATAGAGCTATTGTATTAAAGAACATTTTATTTCTTACCCTAATGGGAGTGTCTGTGCGACGGCCGCAAAACGGCCACGCTATATTCTTGACCAAGATGTATTGTTTTACAGTTAGTGGTTGAAGATTTAAGCCTTGTATAGTTAGAGGCTTGGCTGATCTGATAACTTTTTGAAAGTGAAAGCTTTATGAGCTTACGAGTCTTGGCAACCTACTTTACAAGAAATGTTTTTGGTGGGAAACCAAATTAGTGGAACAATTGCTGTTGGTGACTGTCAGTTGTCATTTTGACATCTTCAATTATGAAAGGATTTTTGCGTGTATCAAAAATTTTGTTAAAATTAAAATTGCTTTGCTATATTTTTAAAAAAATATTATCTTTTCTAGAATAAAACTCAGTCAGCTAAAAGCTTCACTTTAAAAAATTCTCCTGAACGTATTATGTTTCTTGAATATTATGAAAGAAAGTAATGCCGTCTATTCACCCTTATGACAAATGTAATTAGAGCAAGAGCTAGGTACTTGTCCCATTGTACTTGTACAGATCTAAAGTAAAAATATTTCTCTCGAGAAGTGAGTCTAGTTCAGACTCCACAGTCCACAGACAATGGTCGCTCTGCAGCAGCACTCGACTGTGCCCCGCGTTGTATCTCGACACCGAACGGGCTTTGTTAGTGATATAAGTTATATAACCAATAAGGTTATTAATACAAGATCATTGGTTAAACACGTATATAACTAATTTATAAGCTTGTAAATTAACATTAAATTATTCTGGTTTAGAAATGCAGAAAAAAAGTAAATCTGTCTGTGAGGAGCCCTTGCCTTGGATTCGAACCCGCATTTCGCTGACGGGGCGGTTGCTCTACCAATAGAGCTATCGAGGTGATAACGTAACATGTCTCTCAAAGACTTTATATTCTCTGCTCAAAGTGAACTTTCTCATAATAAGACTCCCATTACGCAGTCCGGGTTTGAATCCCGGTTTAGAGCTCCTCACATTTACGTTTCTATACCGCAATGTTAGAATGCTATTTTTGTATCTCCTTGTGTTGGATAAATTGCAAAGTATAAAAATATATAAATTTATTCCTACCTTAACTTTTAAGCATTATGAATTAATTTCCTGCTCCCAGCAGCACGGTTTGGCTCGATGGATCCTGGAGCCTAATGTCAGTGTATGAAACTGAAAAGAAACCTTGTCTTTGATTATGTATTTTTGGTTGCCAACTAGACTGGGTGCCTATCACTAAAAATTTAGATAAAAGCGGAACTTTTAAAATTGGCTTTAGCGGGTACTGAACTATTTACGAACAGTGCGAACAGTCGTCACTTCAAGTGTGAAAATATCCATATCCTCCTTCGGTAGTATATCTCTATTTTTGATGATAGGCACCCAGTCCAGCCGGCAACTAAATATACATAATTGGCACGCTGGATTTAATTCTGAATACGGAATGCATCAACCAAAACAGTGTACGTTGGCTTGTTAAATAAATAAATCATTTTCCAAATACTTCATTTGCCAAGACTAGTACCTTATAAATTAATAACAAATTTTACATTAACATATCTACACATTGTTTTCTTTCTTTTAAGAGTTCCTCCATCCAAAGGTTGTCTGGAAGAGATCGCTTTTTAGTGATAAGACCGCCAATTGTACCCTAGCTCTAGTTTTTATATTGTCTATTTACTTTGTTTTTGTTGTGCAATAAAGAATATTGTATTGTATTGTATATCATAAATAATACAATCTGTAAATCTTACGTAGGCGTAGTATTCAATATTTAATCTCTGGGAGGGTTATTATTACTTTACATGGAATGTAATTTACATACTTACGAGTACGTACCGTGGTTTTTCGGAGTTGCAGAGTAATTTTCATAATTTTTCATCTTTTCACGTACAAACGGATCAAAGATTATTTTTCTTATGCACAGAATTTTTGAAATGAAAGTGACATGAATAATAGAAAAGTGTTCTACAGATAAAGGGCTAAAGTTTTGACTCAATCTCACGACGCTCAGCAAAGTATTGAACAAGCATCTTTATCTAATGCTACAGCTAATAGGGATGATGACTATTAGTAAAATGAACAACCTTTTATGAATCGTCAAAAACTATATTTTGTATGAAATTACTTAGAAGTGACGTCATAGCTTTGATTTTTGCCAGAAGGCAAATAAATAACTTCTGAATTGTTTCAGTGTATTAAAATTTTTTCAATGCATGTGCTCGTAAAGGCCCACTTTTTATGCATCAAAACCGAACAAAAAGTCGATTATTTTGCCCTAGGGCTTTATTATTATTTTTTTTTTATTTATTTACAATGGTTGGCTAACCTGCAGCCTTTCCTGTGTACCATAGATGTTATACTTTTTTTCCACTGTTTAACGGCTCTGGATACAGTCCTTTTGAGCCAATTATAATTTAAAGTTCACAAGATTATATTTATTTTCATTTCCTCACACTATGCATTGAAAAACGTAGTATGATACACGGGCGTAAAAGCAATAAATTACTCGGTTACGTTTAAAACACTCGCTACGCTCGTGTTTTAAACCGTCCTCGTAATTTATTCCTTTTTGCCCTAGTAGCATAAACTACTATTAAATTGAACTTTATGCGAAATGATGAAATAAGTAGGCACTATTTTTGTATATCAATCTTACGCATATAAGTTTTAAATTTATTGACACATCCCTTTTGAGAAAGTTTCTGTGCACAAACAGCCGGTCTTTATAGCATATATTGATTTATCGAAGGCCTTCGGTTCTGTGCAACATTGCTATCTATGGCGGGCACTGCAGAGAAACTGAGTCCCAAAAGAGTACATTGACACCAGTGTCTCCAAATGCACGGTAATTAGTGTGCATAAACAGAGATGCATGGCGGGGCTGTTGCGAGTGCGAATGAGACAGCGATATCACCATCTGAAGACACTGATTGACACTATAAAATGTTCTCGTATATATGAAAGTAATACGACACGCATTAAACTCGGCCAAACTGGGCCTACCTTCAGCATTGGCAAAGGCATGAAACAAGGTGACTGTTATCGTCAAATTTTTTTAGTGCTGTTTTGCAAATACTACCTATACAAAAATATGTATGTATAAAGAAATAAAATAGAGCTTAATTTTATATTTTTCCCTTCACTGAAGGCGATGTAGGGTTGATATTTTATATTATGCAGAATTGATTGGTAAATTTCGTACAAGGCTAGTGTGACTTGGCACGCTCACATACTTATACACGCCTATAATTTACAAGCTTATACCTGAAAGTCAATTTGCTATTGGCTTCCACAATTTCGTGTATCGGCTTCTATCGTGTGAACTCGACCTTCATAAATACCTAACGTTATTAACAGTAATATTGGCTGCTCTACCTATTCAATGCTAAGTTATTGGGGTTGCTTTAAAAATGTAAACCCAATTAAGAACCCCAAAATTTATAGTGGTGACAGTGGAGACTTCTGTCGGGATACGAGTGGAGTTTTGTTTATAATTGGCGAACAAAGGCAACAGTCTCCGCCCTGAGGCAACAATCAAAGACCGGCCAAGTGCCAGTAGGTCTAGGTGGATGGGGTTCTGAAGCATTCTTATAAGTTAGTAGACCTGAATAAAAATTTAACAAAATCTATATACCTAATTTAACAGTTTTATTTCATACATTATTTACCTACAAAACTGATAAATTATGTTGGTCACTTAATTGCTCTTTCCATAAATTAACTTTCTGAAATTTAAGTTTTTGTTGTTTATGGTACATAATATTCAGAAATTCCAAAGTACTTACCAGTTGACTAATGGGTCTGAGATAGAACCCGTAACAAAAATGATCTAAAACTGTCAAATTTGACCACCTATTTCTGTATTATTGAAGATAAAAATAACAAAATATATATTTACTTTACTCAATGGGCAGTAGGTATTAAAACCCTACAAGCAAGGGTAAGAAAAAAATACAAATTTTTTGGGCTCCCTTTTCAGTTCTGAAAAAAATATAATAAAATTTCAAATTAAATATTCAGTTTTCGTTTAACATTCTACTCAAAATACACAAATGTTATGTCTATGTGACTTGTGACATACAGAGGGACAAACAGTCGGACATCAGAGTGATAGTCTACAACTCATTCTGACAACGAGCTAGAGACTTGTGACATATGGAGAAACGAATAGACGGACATTAGGATGACAGTCTATAACTCATTCTGATAACGAGTTATAGATTTGTGACATACGGAGGGACAAACAGTTGGGCATCAGAGTGACAGTCTACAACTCATTCTGACAACGAGCTAGAGACTTGTGACATATGGAGAAACGAATAGACGGACATTAGGATGACAGTCTATAACTCATTCTGATAACGAGTTATAGATTTGTGACATACGGAGGGACAAACAGTTGGGCATCAGAGTGACAGTCTACAACTCATTCTGACAACGAGCTAGAGACTTGTGACATATGGAGAAACGAATAGACGGACATTAGGATGACAGTCTATAACTCATTCTGATAACGAGTTATAGATTTGTGACGTACGGAGGGACAAACAGTTGGGCATCAGAGTGACAGTCTACAACTCATTCTGACAACGAGCTAGAGACTTGTGACATATGGAGAAACAAATGGACGGACATTAGAATGACAGTCTATAACTCATTCTGATAACGAGTTATAGATTTGTGACATACGGAGGGACAAACAGTTGGACATCAGAGTGACAGTCTACAACTCATTCTGACAACGAGCTAGAGACTTGTGACATATGGAGAAACGAATAGACGGACATTAGGATGACAGTCTATAACTCATTCTGATAACGAGTTATAGATTTGTGATATATGGAGCGACAAACAGTTAGACATCAGAGTGACAGTCTATATCTCATTCTGACAACAAGCTAGTGACTTATGACATACGAACAGACGGACATCAGAATGGCAGTTTATAACTCGTTCTAAGAATGACCTAGAGACTTGTGACTTACGGAGGAAAGAACAGATGGACATCAAAGTGACAGTCTATAACTCATTCTGACAACGAGCAAGAGACATGTGACATACTGAGGGACGGACATCGGAGTGAAATTAATAGGGCTCCGCTTTGCGCTTTAGTAAGATACCCTAAAACTAAAAACTGATGTTTCTATTGAGATGTCCGATGAAAAGCAAAAGACAGATATAAAAAAACATTTTAAGAAATTCGAATATGTGCAAGGCATTTTAATACATAATCAGAATATTTTGGTATCGATTCTGGGAATTAGGATTACTTTGTTGGCTCAAGTGTCTTATTGGATATCCCACAAACATTATTGCTAACAAGCAACAGGGAGCGACAACTAAGGTTTTGGCTTATGAGGAGTAATCCCAGTAGTTCCAGACGGAGCGCTGATGTGCTAAGGGCGCTGTCTAATGTATCGTTAATCTTCAAAGATTCAGGATAGATGCGATTTATTTCGTTATATTTTTATGTATATTACCTTCACACACACAGTCAGGACCATGACTATACATAACAAATTCCCAACCGTTCAAATATATAAAATCTACACAAACAGAAATTCAAAAATATGTCAACAACGCATGTCATAGGGGGCCATAGATATCTGAGCAAAACTTGTCCAATAATATATAAACAAAGTAATGCAAGAAATATCTAAGTATATTAGACGTATAAAAAAAGGTTACGCAGATTAAGAAATTTTATAAATTTAACAATAAAAAAGTTCTTGCAAAGTTTCTTTCCCGTTCTTTTTAGCAAAACTAACCAAATGGGTGGAGTTAGTCATGTATTTATATATGCAACCCATGTATGTAGTATATAATTTTAGACGCTACATATCAATTGACCGTTTGTACATTACTGTATAAATTGAAAATATGTACGTTTATTAAATATAATTGTATGTGTTGTTAAATGTAACAATTTAATTAGATTAATTATTTATGACTTGCGATAAGAGTAAATGATGTACTATCAGGGAAAAATACGCTGGCCCACTTTTAGCCCGTATTGCATGATGATAAGAGCGATAAGTGGGTCTGCGGCAATTTCTTCGATGGTACCTACATTGCGAAATAAATTATTCATTCCAATTCTCATTCATTCTTAATCTCATTCGTATTATCATTCATTCTCATTCTCATTCTCACAAATAATTTCGTTAGAAAACGCAGCACGGCCTTCGACCTCACCAAGGACACCATAGCAGGGGATAAATTCTGAGAACGAGAAATTGTTTCATTCGGACTCGAGTCCGAACGAAACTGATCGGTCTTCAGCTTTGCAAAAGACACTTTAGCAGAGGATCAAAATAAAATATCAATAAACTCATATTAAGGAATAAAGTCACATATCAATACTCAATAAGGGATAAGGGATTTTTTTTATTATTGATTTCGAAAAAAGGGATGATTGAACCTTGTTCCTGGAGCCGTATTTTTGAATCGTTCGTTTTCAATTTACGTGCGAAAGTATATACCCATCTCACGTAGCACATCAGAACTTGTCATTTGCAAGATGAGACAGGTATATATTTTCGCACGTGAATTGAAAAAGAACGATTCAAAAATACGGCCCCTGGTCACTTGCTGGGTCTCCGGTATGGGTTCGGGTAGTTGATATATATTGCTGTATATATATTGCTGCATAAACTAAATCAACCTTTAATTTGGTTCATGTACGTTTATTATTTTATTAAATATATTTAACTAACCAAAAACACTCCAAACTAGTCAGGTCAAATACATACTAATAATATAATGGTCGATGAAATATTGGCAGAATCGATAGGACTACACAAAAACTAAATCAACGCAGGCAAAGCCGCGAGCAAAAGCTACTATAGTATAAACACTTGTCTAGTAGAGTGCGTTTCATAGAATAGTACCTATGCTGTTATGTTGGTAGCAGCAATTTCATCCAATCCATAGACAAACAATTTTGTTTTATCCAATCATCTCGTTTAGAAGTCGTTGGTGCCAACATTACGGCATAGGTATTATTTTATGAAACGCACTTTACATAATTGGCCATTAGACTATTACACTCCGCACTGATATTACACTCGCAGGATGAAATGTCAAGATCCATCGCCTCCGCTCTATTAGTACAGGAGCTTCGACACTTTGATCGAAATAAGGGAGGCTTGTTTTAACTTAAGGCGATATGTAAAAGTTTTAGCGTCCCTGTTACTCCATATACGAAAAAACCCTCAGTGCGAGAGGGACGGATTCGTGGAAAAATAGCAAAAAGTCGGTTTTTTATTAATATAAAATGTACTAAAGATGCTATCAAAATTTCGTTTAACCAGGTCCTAGAAACCGTTAAAACCCATTTAATAAAATATAATTGCAGTCCATATGTCATTCTAAATTGCCAGACCAGGAGAATTGGTGTCGAAGAAGAACTCATTTCAATAAATATTTCTATCGAGCCGAATTTCTCAAATTGCGTTTCTGTTTTAACAGGTCCCTAGAAAAAGAATCCAAAAATAATGTACTATTTTATCAAAATAATACATTATTTACTGAAGTAGATATACAAGTTCTTAAAGTGTCGATTTTTTTTCGTAGCGCCGTAATGTTAACTTTATTAGATATTAAAAGTCAAATACAATATTTTATCTACTTCTACAAAATAAGGTATAAACAACATTAAATTCGGTTTCACAAGTATCTACGTTGTTTGCCAGTATCGCAAAAAGCGATGTCATCATATTATAATATATTATAACACCGCGTTTCTTCCCTGTGATTGGCCCATTTTGCCAAGGTCACTTAACATATATTTCTTGTTTTTTTTCAACATAGGCCACTTAATTATTTTATTTTAATCCCATTTCAGTTTCATGCAGTCAATCATTTTTAATATTTTTTCAATATTTGCTTTGCAAGTGACGTCACTTGCTTCCTTTAGACATAATAACCAAGATATCCTTTGAATTGTGTCAAAAAAAATAATACATTTAACATTGATAATAGTAATAATAATAATATTAAATCCCACACGATGAGAACCTCGTGAAAGCCGAAACCGAGAAGAGAAGGAAGTATCTCGACCTGGCTCACGAGGTTACCGACATGTGGGGCGTGGCATCCACTGAAATAATCACAGTTGTTTTACCCGCGAACGGGTTAATACCAACCAGCCTCGAAACCAACCTGAGGCGGTTGGGATTCCGCGGCAGTTCGCTTCCAGCGCGGATGCAGAAGGCGGTTCTGCTCGATACTGCTCGCATCGTTCGCCGGTTTCTTTCCCTGGGGCTCTGAACCTCGGTCGACTGTGCTTCTAGCACAAGTTACATTTTTGTACACAGGCGATCTTAATACCATTTAGTATTTTCTACTAGCAAACCTTTGGTAATGGGGAAGTAGTTGGGGTAGTGCCATGATTTTAAAATGTTTACAATTGTATGAATAAATATATATATTATACTTAAATACTCAGTTAATTACTTCATGCTAATAAACAAAATAAATTAATAATGTATATGTTCAAGTACTTATACTACTTAGGGCCTGTTTCACCACTTCCAGATAAGTGCCTGATAGTTATATGTGACATATAACGCATACAAAATGTGTTCCATTTTTAAACTTATCTTCTGGATATCACTTATCTGGAAGTGGTGAAACAGGCCCTTAAAAGATTACGTGTACCATACATAAATATCTATAATGATGAGAATTTACCCAATAACTGATAAATAACAGCCACAAGAAGAAATTAAGAAACGTTCTGTAAAATTAAGAAAGTGTTGTTTTATTAAACTCTTGAAGAGCCACGTGGTCGAAGCTTCACAGATGTGTAGCGGCAATCCGTTCCACAAGCGTATTGCACTCATGGTGAAATTATTTAAATACATGAAAGTATTAATATTATAGTGCAAATTATTATTTTCAAAGTAGACACATTTTAAAGCTCACAGTATTAAAATTATGGTGCAAACAATTATTTTTAAAGGAGACAAATTTTAAATCTGGAAGTGTTAATATTATAGTGCAAAGTATTAATTTTAAAGCTAAGCCTTTTAAAGTGGGAATCATTTTATATATATATCTTTAATTTATGTTTAAAAAAAACTGTAATTCTTAACCCTAATAAAATGGTGACTCTAATAGGCTTCAACTCTAAACCAACGTTTTCAGGAATAACAAAAAAAATTGTTCGGGTGCTGGTACATGAGAACAGTAAGAATTTCCATGTGTTACTCCCGGTCTATAAATGATTGAATGAGGGTAAATTGCCTGGACATTAGGGTGTTACTGATATTGGAAAATTACGATGCGACTGAGTGATTGTGATTATTTTGTACTGATTATATACCAAGTATTTACTACCATCATCAATATGAGTTAAATTAACGTTTTTATTGCAAACGGGCCTTTCGCCCGCATCTCCGCCCGCGTTTATTCAATCTTTGCCCCTTTTTCGACTTGGCGGTTATTTTATCAACGCTCCTGTTTAGCTATGTGTTGACCAGGGTCACTACGATGATAATAAAAAACCGGCTAAGTGCATGTTGGGCCACGCGCATTCGCGCGTCGATGGCTCATGCAGACTAGACTCGGAAAAATATAAATAATAGACTTAGAATCGGAATATTTGGCTGACTTAACTTTGAAATATTTAAAAAGTAGTGATTGTAACAATAGCCGAAAATTAACAAAAAAATAAATAAAGATACTATTATATCCCCAATAAAGAATTATAATTATGTAGCAACACTTGTATCGTGTATACGTAAAATACTTTTCACGACGTGAAAGTCTTTTTAGTTCTTTTCAATAATAATAAAACTTATTTTAACAAAACATCTGTATTATTCTGTATGTGTATATATATATATATATGGGGAGCCGAGTGAAGCGGAGCGGAGCGAGGTGACCCTTCCAATTTTAACAGAAATTCGATATTCCCAGGCAGATCATGATATGCCCTATCCTACGATGTGTCAACGACAAATAATATATCTCCTTGCAATGGCATTATTCACTGATAAAAATGCCATGAATCAGCTTATCTTTGAAGATAAATGCGAAGATTCCCGGAAATGGAGACAGAGGCGCCTCGATGTTGTCGCACTTAAAGAATTTTGAATCTCCAATTAATATGTTTTTGTAGACCTAAGTGAATCTGTGATGCTGTCACCTTCAAATGTAAAATGTACTCGTAGCAAGCAGTTTTGTGCAATGAGAGACTTTCAGGAAAAACAAACATTGGTTTTCTTTGTCTATTGTAGATGGCGCTACAGTACAAGTGGAATTTTTATGAAGGTATATTTTTTGAGTACAGACGGACAAAAATTTATATAACTACAATTTTTATAATACAATTGTGTAAGAAGTTTTATAGTTCAACCTGCATTTTAAGCTTTATGTTCGGTTGAGTGTAAAAATAGTATTATATGATATCTGTTTATTTATGTTCATGGTTGGTTGGTTATGAGATGTTTATTGTTGACATGTTGGCTGTATTTATTTTTTCTTTCTGGGATCGAGACAGAAATATACTTGTAACTGTCGGCAGTTGGTGTAATTTATTTAAGATAAGTAAATTTAACAGGTGGTAGAGCTGATGCCGGGCTCGACTGTGGAGGTACCACCATCTTACATGGAGACCCCCTCGAAGTACTTCCAGGCAAAAAAAAATCTCATGTTTGACAGCGACACCTCACAAAGACACAGTTTTGTTTTTTAAAGAAAGTCTCTCATCAATTATAGTACATAATTATATCGAGCAGAAAAAGATTTGTTCTATTTTCAACCGTTCTATTTCAAAACGCTAGAGAAAAGACAAAAAACATATTTTTCTTCCATTTACTATACCTATTTCATAATTATTAACAAACAGCATAATATAATGAAGGTCCAAATTTAATACTTTTTCAAATTTACCACAGGACACCCCTTTAATGTGGTCTGTGTTGGTTAAAACGCATAAAGCTTTTTTTTTTTCAATTTAATTTTTAACTATGTTTAGGGGGTGATCAGGCATCCTATTAAAATTTTTAGCCTCCTTAAGCGATTAAAAAAAAATTTAATGCAGAAAGTTAGCCTTTGAAACGTAGATAATGAAAAACATTTTCATTTTTAAAAAGTATCTGCATTTCTTGTCTAAAACACCTCATAACACTAGGGAATGCAATCCCGGTATACCGAGTTCGGGAAACGGGGTGGGGTGCGCGGAGGTGGCGGTAGCACACTGTGTTTGTTTAATATTTTTTGTCGGTTACGATTTGTCACCGTGGAGTAATCTAATTTAATTACGCACTCAAATTAAAATAAACGTAACGTTTTTTACTTATTTTGAACTAAATATTATTGTTTTGCTGATGTGTCTAAATACTTTAAAAGTCCTGTTATTGTGGGGAAGAATTTTTCGATGGCAAAAAATTCATATACAGCAAAATGTAGGTTATGTAGGTCAAAATTAATACAACAGGGCGTTCTACTAAGGGCTTGCTTGTATATACATTTGAATTCGAATATAAGATTTAAAGAAAATTTAATGATTTGGATGACGTCAATAGAAGTTTTTGCCCTCCAAGTCTATTGTTGTCTTATTCTTTGGTTCACGATCACTTTTAAGCAATGATATTCAACACTGTATGCCTCTGTGAGTACGCCCTTAACATTGTAAAAAATATTTATTCGTTTTAAGCTACAGATTGAAGTGGTGCCCCGTCGTAAATTAGGAAAAGATGAAAATTTGGACCACCCATACATAGCGTGTACAAAGCCTTTGAAACCCCATCCCTTTATTACCCCTGGGTAAATTAAGTTGTAAATAAATAAATATTTAAATACATTATAAAATACATTCATTCCTACTTCGTCTTTTTTTTCTACGTTTTAGCCGTTGTTCGAATATTAGCAAAATGTTTCATACATTTGTGTAGAAATTTTCCAAAGAGTATAAAATATCATAGGAAAACATGCACGGTTAATTGGCCTCTTCTATTTTCGGCTATATCCAAAATTCCAAAACCGTCTCGAAGAATAGCTTTCCTTTACTTTTTTTAGTACACGGATTTTTAAATAAACTTGCATAAAGCGATGTCTTTCATTTCACCTTCAGTGACGTCATTTCCATGCATAAAAAGGTATTTCTTGAACTTATTATCCTAAGGTCTGAAAAGGATCTAACCATTAAATTTAATATGCTGACATAACTTCCTGTAAATACAAAAGTATTTGTACAATCGATTTAAAAGCACGAAAAAATGTTTTATTGAAATAACATCCCTAAATATTATCTAATTTATATGTAATTATTACATAATATATTTATATTTTCCAAAAAGCGAACATGAAACGAGCAAAATTACTTTAACATAATTTACTCTCAGTTTGGTCAAAAGAAAACCAGATTATTAACCTTGCGTGATGTTTCTTGGCACTTATCTCACGTTTTTAGAGACTTTACTAGTCCTCCGGCTTCAAACGAACGCTCAACAAAACAGCAAATTCCTTTCTGCGCAATATTAGTAGTTTATGCTACAAGGGCGAAAAGGAATAAATTACGAGCGAGTGTTTTAAACGTAACCGAGTAATTTATTGCTCTTACGCCCGTATATCATACTACGTTTTTTAATGCATAGTGTGAGGAAATATAATCTTATGAACTTTAAATTATGATTGGCTCAAAAGGACTGCATCCAGAGCCGTTAAACAGTGGAAAAAAAGTATAACAATTGTGGTACACAGGAAAGGTTGCAGTTTAGCCAACTTCTCGTAAATAAATAAAAAAAAAGCCCTAGGGCAAAATAATCGACTTTCTGTTCGGTTTTGATGCATAAAAAGTTGGCCTTTACGAGCACTTGCATTGAAAAATAATTTACTGTTTTAAAACAGATATAATGTTTGATAGGACTTTATAGAGTCTTTTAAAGTACAATTCACTATGTGTAGTAACATTAAAAATGAAAATTTAAAACTATCAAGTTTTACCGTTTACATCATAATTTTAGAATAGTACTCATACTGTAGGGCAAAGTAATGACTTTGAATTAACTAACTTTTGTACGCTTCATTTAACATCCTACTGATGTTTTTTTCAAGACTATCTCAGCTATTTTATTTACGAAAACTATTTTACAACACATAATATTTTGAGAGAACCGCCGTAATCCCGTCCCGGGAATCCCCACCTCACTTAGCACCCGGTGGCGCGGCGGCGCGCCGCGGCCAGACGCACAGAGATGTCGTCTCATCCCGGAGAAAATCACAACGTAAATATTCCAATATCGCTGTCGGAGATTCTGTACCTAATTAGAGGGAACGGAAGCATTATCCCGGGAAGCTGGCAAGGGGAAGGTTTTAAACTCGCACTCTCCGAAATAAATAAAACTTTGTAGATGTGTAGAGAAACTGTTCTGAACACAACCGTTTAATTTTCATCATGCTGCCAACCAAGAGTGAGAAAACACATTTGAAGAATCGATCTTAATGATTTGTTTTTGGATGTATCTTCCGGTTTATTTTATAAAGAATATTAGTTTTAAATATATTTGTGATTTTTAACTATTTTACGGTAGATATTGGCAAAAAAATTAATTGCTCCATAGGCTTTCAGTAGATACCAAAGGCTATCAATGGTTATGTAAAGTGATATGATTTAATATTATTATTTAAGTACTAAGAACTACATCCACAAAGTAAAAGTGACGCAGGGCTATGGAGCGAGACATGCTAGGCATCTCTCTTGAATTGTGTACCGAACGTCGAGATTCGAAAACTAGAGTCAAAGATGATGGTAAGAAAAGATGTGTGGGACATCTGGCTAGACGGAAGACGGACTGTGGACTAGGGCAGTTAGGAAGTGGCTAGACCGATCGATGGCCCGATGGTGGGACGAAATCGTCAGAGTTTTTGGTGAGCAATGGATGAGGCTGGAGAGAGACCGATAAAAATGGCGTGGAAAAGAAGAGGCCTTTTGCCCAGCAGTGGGTGGATGTGGGTTGAATGATGATCGACTTTGATATTTCTAGACATAATGCTTAGTGTAAATAAATATATACTAGTTTGAGACAAAATATGACATTCTGTTAAACTATGGATTTAAATTATCGGAAATCACATTTATTATTATGTACGTAAATGATAGTTAGGCTTTTTAAGTTTTAAAGCGTGTTTTAAGTTTATGTGCCCATACATTTACAACGTAAAACATTCAATAAAAAAACAACATTTTGCCGGAAAAGCCCAACTGACACTAAACTATATTCGCAAAATGCTATAAATCACGTTTTTTTAACATAAGAAAAACCATATTAAGTTGTGCGTTTCGTAGAGGATACGAATCTTTCCCCCTTAATGCTGTTTTGTGCCAAATATCAAGCCTTTATTTTTTACGGTGCTAAATTAATGGGGCTGTGACATACGGATGGACGGACAGACGGACGGACAATGGAGTCTCACCATAAAATAAAGGCTCCTTTTGTACCTTTTAGGTGCTACGGAACACTACAAATCAATTAGAAACAAATTCTCTAAGAAATCGTCACAACCAACATGAATCCCCGAGAACCAAAGCCAAAGGTGTTACAAGTCTTAACTGTGAAATGCAAGTCACAGTCCATATTCGGTACACCCACTTTTCACTGACGATTATAACGTCCCAACGTGATGGGTGGTGAGCCCTATATCGCCGTACTTCGGGCACAAATACAGGCTTTTTAGGGCTTGCTTCCTTACGTTGTTTTTCTTCACCGTTCAGCAAGTGGTAAGTAAGAACAAATACCATGAATATAAATTCCGAAAAACTCATCGGTGAATACCCGACCGGGGGTCGAACCTGGATCTCAAAATTGCGAGGCCAGCGTTCTACCCCTGAGTTACCACCCCGCCGCTATGATTTGCTCTCAGCCAGGGCTCGGACCCGCATATCGATTTATACTTGTTTTATTTTTCGCCAAAATTTATTTTCATATAACTTTGTTATCTTATAACGATTTTTTAAAAGTTTCTAAGGCGTATGATTTCGCTACAAATAAAAATATATTTCATTAACAAAGTATAGTTGGTTGTAATTGCCGGTTTTGGTTACTTCTTCCTTTTCCACAATAGTTTATTACTGCTGAGACCAAGTAACTGAGCTCTCCTGGACGAGTAAGTTAAAAGTCCGAGCTTGCAGGGCGAGGACTTTTTTATACTTTTTTTTTATCCCAATTCCCCCGATTTTATTTTTTCAGGGACCTTGATCCCGGAGGGCTAATTACAGTTGAAGCACGTATAGTCTTTTCTCAAAAATAAAATAAGACCATTTATAGTAGGTATATGGGATAAGAAGTTAAATTAAATTGAATGTACTTGTTCTATTGAAAGTCACGTTACTCATATTGAAGCAAAATTTCGTAAAGGGAAACAAAACAAGAAAGCCCTTTTTAAACTTAAGTCAAAATATTGATTACAAAAAAAGATTCGTTTCTTGTCGAGCTCTTGCAGGCGGAAAATTCGTTTAATCTAAAAATTCGATTCAGAATGCACACCACAATTTTTTTCACAAAAAACCAACATGTTTTTTTCTCTTAAACTTGGAGCTTAGTGATGTAAAATCGGTGACTGTCAATGGGCTGCGTTCAGTTTGAGCGTCGACCGACGCTCGTCTTATACTGTCAGTCAATTTTAAAATTAAAGTGCATAATGGTTTTAAATATATAAAAACAACAAAATTAATCTATTTTCGCTATTATAATTTCAATTATAAAATATACCAAACATCTCTAAATTCTGAATACGAAGTTTTAATTTATTTTTCAATGCATGTGCTCGTAAAGGCCCACTTTTTATGCATCAAAACCGAACAGAAAGTCGATTATTTTGCCCTAGGGCTTTATGATTATAATTTTTTTTAATTTATTTACAATAGTTGGCTAACCTGCAGCCTTTCTTGTGTGCCATAAATTTCATACTTTTTTTCTACTGTTTAACGGCTCTGGATACAGTCCTTTTGAGCCAAATATAATTTAAAGTTCACAAAATTATATTTGTTTTATTTCCTCACACTATGCATTGAAAAACGTAGTATGATACACGGGCGTAAGAGCAATAAATTACTCGGTTACGTTTAAAACACTCGCTACGCTCGTGTTTTAAATCGTCCTCGTAATTTATACCTTTGCGCCCTTGTAGCATAAACTACTATTATTTTTCTTTTTGAATTGGCCGCTTAAAACCTTACGATCGCTTAACTTCTTAGTCTCCCAAAAACATACACGGATAGTTTTAAAAATAAACATATTGGTATGTAAATATTCATACGAATTTACTGTACACCTATTGAGATTTACTGAAGACTTGAAATAGCTCTCCAGGATGAAGTACTCCCTGGCTTGTCTTTGCAGTATGAAATGATAACATTGCAATTTATGATTTATATAAAAACGGCTCACCTAAATACGTGTTATGATCGGGAAAGCCGACCAGTTTCAGCAGATTTAGACTATCTTCATCTGGGAGAGTGAAGACGTTTACGCGACTACGTTACGCCTCACCTACCTTCACCTCACCTACGCCTACCCTTGTGACGCGTAACGTCGTCGCGTAAACGTCTTCACTCGCCCAGATGAAGGCAGTCTAAATCTGCTGAAACTGGTCGGCTTTCCCAATCATAACACGTATTGAGGTGAGCCGTTTTTATATAAATCATGAATTATTCCCAAGTCTCATTTAATTCTATAATTGCAATTTATTTTTGAGAAAAAGTTTATTTTGTTCCCGTTTCGTGATTATTTTCATTTCTACTCTGTGTTGTTGGGAATGCAACCGAAAATCAAATCTTGTTTTTTTCATTTTTGGTGACCAACATTATTTTCATTTAACTTTCTTACGTATGTAAGTAAAAACTAAATATTTTTTTAAGAAAGAAAGAAGGAAAGAAGCTTGATTATCATAATATATTTATAATAGTGTATTTGCATGGAGTAATATCAGCAAACAACATAAAACCAAATGTAAAAAATTGCAAGCCATACATTGCGACCATAAGGTTGAAGCTGCAGGGTGAGCCTAAGATAAAGGATTTATGATCCTAATGACATAGTAGTATACCCATAACCAAGGTTTATCTTTATAAGGAACCGCTTAGTGAGCCGCCGATTTGTGTCATGACATTTTACGGAACGCCTTTTTCAGCCGGTTGGTCTTTATTACGTAAAAACGCCCAGGAACTTAATGACAATTCGTTGCTGGCGTGAAGTTGGCTCTATGTTGAGTGTTGACAAAACTATCTAAAACGCAATAATTTGCTAATTTAGTATGTGTTATTTAAAATAACACATAAACACATATCTTCAGAACATAATATATCCTCAGTGGGAGTGCCAGAGGATGACTTTGAGAGTTTGGACAGTCGGTAGGATATTCAACACCCGTCGCACTAGTTTTTCACCGAAAATTTTATCGTGATAGGTAAGCCTCATCGCCGCGGTACTTTCGGCACAAATACTCGCTTTTTTGGGCACTCAAGCTTAGTTCACAGTGTTTTACTTTACCATTTATCAAGTAGTAAGTTTAACATAAATTTAGAAAAATCCATTGGTACATGTTTGACTGACAGGATTTAAACTTGGATCTCAAGATTGAGAGTTCAGGATTCCACCGACTGAGCTACCGGCGCTATTCCATGTGAGTGATATTATGATAAAAGGGTTTCTAAATTATTTATATACATAACCAGGGACGGTTACTAGTAAAACTCTTAGTATTAGATAGCTATAATTTGGCATGGGTAGGTATACATTTAAATCACATTGACAAATTAGTAAAATAAAATCTTGAAAAAATTTTGTCTTGAGATATTGCGGGTTTGTTGCTCTACACACATCTTGCAGTTTTCTAAAAGCAACTCGTCTTTCGATCTCCTTCTCCTTTACCTGCAATTCACTGCCAAAAGATAAACAATTCCCAAGGTAGATGTCCTCTTATATCACCTTGATGATAGTGCAAATATTATAGTCCAAAGTATTAATTATAAAGCTCATCTTTTTAAAGTAGGAACCATTATTATTAAAGTTAATTTATATGTTTTATCCTAAAAGAAATTATACTAACTTAAATTTTAATAAAAGTAAGCACTTTCACACTAAAATCCCATTCGTTTGCAAAAGGTGGCAAGCTCAGCATTCAGCATTAATGCCGTCAGAGATTTTATTTTAAAAAATTCGCTCTCATCAGAGGTACACAAGATATTAAAAAAACACTATTTTTGCAACTGTTTTTAGTCATCTTGTAGTATTTTGTGTGTATAAAGTAGACGCTACCATTTCAATTTTAGAAATGAACTTATCGAATTTAATAAATCATTTTGGTTTTCAATACTTTTGTGGGTACTCAGTTAAAGTTGTTAGATTTATTTTTCATTAGACCTTCCCCAGAGTACTCGTAGTATAAGATATTAATTACGAGACAAAGCGTGGTTAATTATTATACCCACGTTTTCCTATAAAAGTGTTGGCCTTTGTTGTTGAGAGGATGATTAAAAGAAGAGTGAAAACATATATTATACGGAGCGTTCGTCGAAGGTATATCACAAGTACTCGCATGGCGACTAAATTTGTGACAGTTTTACTAAGGACCAATCCTTACAATCTAAATATACCTATTAATCTATGGCCTCTACCTACCCCTTTAGAATACGGACGTGACAATATGTGTGTCTGTTTATTATTTATTAGCTTTTTCCCGTGGCTTCGCTCGCGTGGAAGTGTCAATGATAAATACTATTATTGACAGTTCACGGCTTGGTGGTTATTTTATCAACACCTTATATAGTCTATACGTTGACCAGGGTTACTACAGTGATGATAATAAAGAAAACCACAGTGAGTGGTTCCCGAGTTAAAACAGAACATACATACAGATATACAGAGACACAGGTAATAATTATAGTTTTAAGTGCAATAATAAATAACATTTCAAAATTATTATTACATGCAGCTTGAACACTCACGTGTGATTGTTGTTGACCATAATATGCCAACCGTTTCACCGATACAATTTCGGCATTATCAAGGCGAGTGTCGTTCTTAGGACGATAACATGGCGCTCACACTTTATATTCTCTGGCGTCGTTGTCGACGAGCTGCACACGCGGCTCGTGCGCTGAGCGTTGGCTGCGTCGTCGATGGAGTTAGGATGGTGGATGCACTTGATTATTTTAATTGTTCGGCGGTTATTAAACAGACCGACCTCACAACGTCGTCACTGTCATTGGGCACTGTCCTAAAGTTGCTCGATCCATCGGGAACCGGTTTCCAAGACGGAGCCAGCTGCCAACTATGATCCCTGTTGAAGTTGGGATGACGACTTATCTCGATGGCTTCGTGTATTTCTCTTGTAATATATTATATATATATACAGATTTTTACGAATATTAAAGTAGAAATTTAATAAAAAAGAAAATTTTCGATATATATTTCGATCCACTTGGGATCGTCGTCACGAATATGGAATAATATCATAAATAAAATAGAGTTAACAATAAATTGACAAACTTTACCTATTTTCTTAACCTACTTAATTAACCCAACTCGATTTCTTGAAGGTCATTTGGGCTATGAGTCAATTGAGCTCAGAAGAAACTTAGCTTTGGCAAAATTTATACTTGGCGTTATTCGAAATAAGATCGACTGTGTGGATCTTGTTGAGAAAATTCTAAAACTGTTTGTGCCCGATAGGTACCTCAGGGGGCGGAGTCATACGTTGTTCGCGGCGCCATTTTCGCGCACTAACCTTTATCGGTACTCGCCCGTCGCGCGAGCACTCGACATATTCTGCTCCCTGCTCGCTGAAGCACCAGAGTGTGATATTTTTGTGGATCGTATTAGTTATCTGATAGATGTTTGTAAGAGAATGTTAGAGAGAAGTATGAAAGTAAGTGCTTTAATTTAAGAACTATATTATTGTAATGATTTAGATTTATCTGTTATGTTATAATAATTTTGAATAAACAAATTTGAATATACCATTCCTCGCAAAATACACGAAGCCATCGAGATAAGTCGATGTTCAATTACTCTTCTTTAGTCACCCCCTTTCTATTTGTATTACTTTTCTTTAATGTACAGACACACCGAGATCTACTCTTTTATGATATGTATTGATAATTATGACGGCCAAAATACAACTTTTAGATAAGAGCAAAGTATAACAATAGTTTACTATATGATTATACGTATTTAAATTGATGTTGTGGTCCCTTCAATATACGTATAATTGTATTTTCCATAAGAGTGAAATTAAAACGATAAAAAAACAATTTACTCTAATGGACAATCCATTTATTTTGAAGCTACCATAATATAATTTCAAATACGTTTGATCATAAAGTAAACTATTGTTTTACATTGTTTTTACCTAAAAGTTATATTTTGGCCGTTATACAGTTAATTATTTCTAAATATTTTGTAACAAGTACGGAGAATCAACCCATAAGCCTTGAAGGTAAAAGTGCACCAGAATCGAATCGAAAAGTCGAAACAAATGTATGTAATTCCTGTGTGTTTGGGGGGTGTTGCCTCCATTGCCTCTCCCTGTATCCCTGTGTACCGCAGCCAGCAGCGCCGCTCGGCGACTACGCGTCTTTTTGTCAATTTGATCAGTATCAATTTCCAATTTACGATATTATAATGTTGCATCGAACGAACAATGATGGATGTCTGCTGGGAACGATGATATTTTTATTTAAAATGGCTATAACAGGAACACGGAAGTATTTTTATCTTAAACGAGATCAAAGAAGTGATATGGATGTAAATTTATTTTATACTACACCTGCTCGGAAAGTACCTTCTTTCTTTGTTGGAAACGATGCAGAAAATACGTCATTACTGTCATACAAATATGCGGGCGGAAAAAGTGTATGAAAATTCATTGTTAACGTGCTTGAGCGGGCAGAAAAAGTATATGCAAATCCATTGTTAGCGTGCTGTTTTATTTTTTTTAATAACATAAAGAATGAGCAGGTGGCCAAGTGGCCAGTATTATTTTGCGAAATCGTACATAAAATTCGAAAAATGATACTGGCCACTTGCTTTTCCTGCACATAATAAAAAATAAGAAGGAAATAAAAAGTGACAATCGCACGCGAGTCAGTCGGTTTATTTTATTATATCTTGATTAAAAGTAAAATTATACTTTTTCCTCGCAGGTGTAGTATAAAGCACTATCTATCACTCGGGAGAAAGTGCGATTCCCAACTCGTGTGTATTGAGGCCCTTGGTACACCCTCGTTGGTAATCTTCCCCTTTCTTCCCTCGGTGAACAATGTACTATTTAAAACCTGCGTGAGTTGACACATAAAATATAGGTACAGACAACAATTTTTGTATTTATGATATACGTATGTAAGTATGTCCGTAAAGCTGCAACTTTTAAGCTTAATAAATTTACTGATCTCACAAAGAAAGGGGTCATGCTTTTTTAAATATTTGGATGACCAAGATCTTGTATAATGTGTATAATTAGACAAAGTTTTAGTTTAGAGATCAAGATCACTCAACTAAAACTTTGTCTAATTATATTTTTTCGAATGGCATACATTTTATTAGACATATTTTTTAGGTACATCAAAAGATCAAGATCTCTAAACTAAAATTTTGTTTAATTATATTTATCTCGTATGGCATACATTTTATCAGACACATTTCTTAGGTACATATAAAATAAATCAGAAAGCAAATCAAGTCCAATATAGCGGAACCTTGGAAACCACCTCTCAACCAACGAAAGGGTCTCATTATTAAATCTTGCTTAGCTCCTAAAATAAGACGATAATCTGCTTATCAACATTCATCACGGCGCCTCGAATATTGAAAGAGGGTACTTGTAAGGGTTTAAATCGATAAGATAAGTGACGAGAGTGCCCTAAAACGATATCTTATCTGGATAATGCAAAAATACCTACTAAATTAAATTGTGACGTCATCGTTCATTCCTTCACAACTTCCCAATTGTTTTTTAGGTTTCCGTACTTGAAAGGTACAAAATAAACCTTTATGGTGAGACTCCGTTGTCCGTCCGTCCGTATGTCACAACCTCATAACTTTAGCACCGTTAAAGATAAAGACATGAAATTTGGCACAAAAATAGCATTAGTTTGCTCACATATCACGGTGTAAAAGAAAATGTGAAAACTTTGAAATTGTTCAAAATATTTCCAAAACAAAACTGAGAAAAATAAAAAATATTATCCTAAAAATACAATATGGGTATCAAATTGTAGATATTAAAAAGCTGATTGTAAAATATATACTTTGACTGGCACTGGTTTCGAGAAATCTTTAAAAAACCATTAAAAAAATTATGTTCCCCCCCCCCTTATCTGCAAAACTGGTGGACCAAAAAATATGAAAAAAAAACATGGGAATATTTGTTTACGTAAAGATTAAAGGAAAAATAAAGCGGTTGAGAAATTCACGAAATATAATGACAAAATTAAATATTATCATCCACAATACGGCACCCTAGGTACGCGAGTCTGACTCGCACTTGGCCGGTTTTTTTTATAGTCATTTTGATTTTTTTCTGAAATAACAGCTACTATTAGTACTAATTGAAAATTTTTATTCTAAGTACCTAAACTAAACTCACTTAAAAGTTTAAGGCTTGTATTCATAGTTCCCATTGAGCTAGAGTTTAGCACTATTAAGTGTCAAATAGTATGGAAATAACTCGACTTAGTTCGAACTTTGGGACTCTGAATATCAACATATGCTGGCTCTTCACTTGGCATTGCGTATTTGTGTATTTCCTGTATTTGCCCGAATACAACCATGTTGGAGGAAGCAGGGCCTATTTCGCTAATTGCTGTATTTATTTGCGAATAACGAATACGCCTTACCGTCCAGTTGTCGGGTTTTGGTCTTGCTTCAAAGGATACAAATACTGCGGTATTTACACCAATGAGGTTTTTACTTTATACAAGATCATTGCACAACACGAATACACGAATAGACGAATACGCCAAGTAGCGGAGTATTTATAGCCATATGCCAATATTTTTGTCATTAAATTGACAGACTTGGCATACTTGCTGCTTAAGTGTACGCTCACATAAAACACGCAACAACGACGTACAAATTATGGGGCAAGCTGGAGAATATGTTTGATGATTCTGTTTACACGAGAAAAATCAGTTTGCTACGAAATCTCATCAACATTCGGCTAGAAAATAGCGACTCTGTCGCACTACGTGACCCAGATTATACAGCCGGGCAGCGACTTCAAGGAATAGGATTTAAAATAATTGACGAGTGGATTGGTGCTTTATTGTTAAATATTAACCTTTGATAAAAGTTTTGATTTATTACACTTTTGCACATTTACTTAATAAGAATTAAACTAAGAAAAAATTAATTTAACTAGTGAATTATAATAAAAAATATTGTGTGAAAAGCGGCACACGTTAAAGTTGCTAAATTTGTTCGAATCTTTGAGTAGTATCTCCAATGTTCAGCTTGGATATTATTTTCTCAACAATTTGTTATTGCCTCAAAGTTCACAATTAAGACACCGCGTCAAAATTTGTGAAGTACCTAGTTACAAAATTATAACGGAACACACATATGGAGAGATAAACATTCAATAACTAGCCTTACATAAATCAAATAGCACGGTAGTGAGTCGCCAAGTTCTCGTACAACCAGCGGTACGCACAACTATATTTACACGAACCGTTTGGCGTCACCAAGGCTTAGTGAGCAACCACTACTATAAAGAAACCTGTAAGGTGTAAAAAAAACATAAACTGGCTTTTCCAAAAATCAGACTTGCCAAATCTTATACCATGTCCCTCTTTTGTAGGATATGGTTTAAGATTTTACAATATACTTTGTCAGAGAATAAGTTCAAACTGTTTATTAAGTAGGGCCTATATAAGAAGGAATATTATAAAATAAATGAATATTTGGACGATAATGAAGCATGCTCTTTGGCATAATAGTAGTTAGTTTATTTTTCAATGCATGTGCTCGTAAAGGCCCACTTTTTATGCATCAAAACCGAACAGAAAGTTGATTATTTTGCCCTAGGGCTTTATTATTATTATTTTTTTTAATTTGTTTACAATGGTTGGCTAACCTGCAGCCTTTCCTGCGTACCATAGACGTTATACTTTTTTTTCCACTGTTTAACGGCTCTGGATACAGTCCTTTTGAGCCAATTATAATTTAAAGTTCACAAGATTATATTAGTTTTCATTTTCTCACACTATGCATTGAAAAATGTAGTATGATACACGGGCGTAAAAGCAATAAATTACTCGGTTACGTTTAAAACACTCGCTACACTCGTGTTTTAAATCGTCCTCGTAATTTATTCCTTTGCGCCCTTGTAGCATAAACTACTATTCCTAAGTTATGTTATGATTCCTCTAGAATTAACGTTAACTAGTTGATAGATGAAATGACTGTAAAGCAGCTGGTAATATGGGACAGGTAGACAAAGGTACTATGTTTTTTCCTTCATGCCATGAATTTTTCCTGTCTTGTGCTTTCTCTTTCTCTATCTTTTATATAATTTTTTCATTTTATTTTTCTTCAGATTAACAAACAGTTACAACACGATTCGATTATTTTAATCAACATTTATTCGATTAAAGTATGGGCGTACCTTTTCACTTTGTACACATTTTTTGTTACAAATATTATGACAAAAAACCGGCTAAGTGCGATTTGGACTCGCGCACGTAGGGTTTCGTACCATTATCTACAAAATCGGCAAAAAAAACATGTCTGTTGTATGGGAGCCCCCTTGAATATTTATATTATCCTGTATTTTAGTATTTGTTGTTATAGCGGCAACAGAAACACATTATCTGTGAAAATTTCTATCACGGTTCATGAGATACAGCCTGTGACAGACGGACAGGCGGAGAGACAGACGGACGGCAGAGTCTTAGTAATAGAGTCCCGTTGGTTACCCTTTGGGTACAGAACCCTAAAAAAGACATGATCTTGCTAAGATTCTTGCCCTTCTTCTTAGGTGAATAGGCGGAGTTAGGCATGTATTTATTATATGCATTGCATATATTTATAATATTATATAGCCCTTATTCCTATATTTTTCATTTTATTCAAGTGTATTATTTTATTAAATTTAAGTAAACCAAACTTTTTTTTTGTGGATATCCCCATATCACTATTTATTATACAACGTGTAACAGAAAGGTGTAACCATATTTGAAGAGCTTATTTAGTCAATGGAATAGAACAACTTTTACTATGGGGTCAACCCTGAAATCTAAAAAAAAATATCTGCCTTTCCATACATTTCGGCCGAGTGGCATTGCGTTTTCCTATGAAGCAAGTAATTTTTTTTTTCGATATACAGGATTTGTTCCATAGTAAAAGTTGATCTAAACCATTGACTGAATAAGCTCTTCAAATATGGTTACACCTTTCTGTTACACGTTGTATAAAACTATTAGACATAGATTATTTAACTTTTTATTTTACATAAAAACCGACCTGTAATAAGTGTATCTGATATACCTACATGACATGAATAAATATATTTAATTTTATTTCTTTTCATTTTATTTCACTTTGGACCCCAATGGAATTGCCAAGTTTCATACTTACTCACACGCAGAATACCAAATTTAATTAATAACAACTTTAAAAGATTCTGAGAAAAAAAAAAGACATGATCTTGCTAAGTTTCTTGCCTTTCTTCTTAGCAAGACTAATCGAATGGGCGGAGGTAGGCATGTATTTATATATGTAACCTATTAGTATGTAGTATATAGGATGGGATTTGGTCGGCCGCCTGGATTCGTGCTGGGGGCTCTGTTGGTGATCATTGAACCTTGTTCCTGGTCCCTGGCCGGGTCTCCGGTATGGGTTCGGGCGGCTGATTGGATTTTACCTTGTATAATATATATTTTACCTATCATTATAATCGTAAATATATTGCTACATAAATTAAATAAACCTTTTATTTAGTTCATGTACATTTATTATTTTATTACATATATTTTCTTTATTAGATTAAATTTGACGTGTAAAAAGTGTATACATCTATACCTGCTTTGCAAAATAAACTATTTGAATTTGAATTTGAGAAATGGAGCTCAGAAAATGTTCAATCTACTTGAAAATTATACTTAATAAATAAATAAAATGTTTCAATACTCATGCCTGCTCAATGATTATATATTTTTATTAACCAAAGAGAGCTTTGCACTGTTGTCACATTTGGGTGCGTTAATAAATGTACACAATCGAGCATCTTACAATTTTCTAATGAAAATATAAGAATGAAAGCGGTAAGAAAATGGACAACCAGAATGTACGTACAGGCTACAGGAGCGCGTGAGTGTCGCTTAATGGCGTGACAGTAGGCAGCTTAAACTCCGGCCGTTCATTCGAGAGAATGGTGACGTTTGCAAATGTCAGGGGATAAAACCTTTTTTTTACTGTTTTGCATTTCAATATTTTATATTTATCATGATGATTTTAGGGTAGATTGTATATCGTTAAAAGGTCCCATTTGTTAATAAAAAGTATTTTTGTCGTATATATTTTCCACTTCCTAGTACAAAACCTAATGAATCAGCTGACTCAATTTCTACGTAAAAAATAAAAAAAAGCGCAAAATATATTATTTTTGGCGAAAAGTTGTCTATTAGCGATACTGTGTTCACTTGAATTTAAGAACCTTATATAGAGGTTGTCATTTTATTTATGTAGCGGAAATCATATTGAATTAAGACTCTGTATCTAAGTGATCAATGTTCTATTACCCTTTTTGTGAAACTCGTTAATTTGTTTTTATCGTTTTCCGGAGTCCAGCTCCGAGTCAGTTACTATAGGAAGTCAACATTTTATTTGGCAAAATTAGCAAAAAGTATTACGATCCGTGTTGCTGATTTATTATTATTACTTGCCAGTATTTGGCTGTATAAATAAATGTCACCTTTTAAAGAGCTCGTGCTATAACTAAAATTTCCTTCTGCTCATTATTTCTGTCAAATCAGCAATCATAATGCCTGCAGTATGAATCCTCGACTTTTTGAATCGACATTTCAGAAAAAGGTTTATAATATCTGCGGTGTAAGGCAGTGTTGTCGTATTATAAAACTGATATACCTTACCAAATAATAAGATCGTATATATATTCTATTCCAGGGCTTTTATTTATAAAAAAAGTTTAAATAATCATGATTTGGATTTATTTCGTCCCATTTGTTGTACCGTTGATATTTTTTTAACGTGCCTTTATTTATTTTTGTCGTGAAGAAGCTCTTGTTAACTTGTAGTATTTTTTCGAGATATCGCCACACTCTATCTGTCATCATTCTCTCGAATTAACGGCAGCAGTTTAGTCGTGAGCGGTCGTTTCTATTGCCTTCTAAAGCAGGGGTCTCCAAACTGTTTAGCCTAAGGGCCACACTGATTCCTCCACTTAGTCCCGAGGGCCAAGACCTAGATAGCTCATCATACCAATATACTGTAGTTTTGATGCGCAAATATCTCACTGACTAACTGACAGCCGGGCAGTGAGATATTTTTCGTGTACTTCGCAATTTTGGTAGGGATTTCGGGCAAGACGGAGCTAACCGAAACGCGTGCTGTACACACACCTTGAAATATATATTCTTATAAAAACGCCACTTTTAGATAAAAACGCATGATAACGTTTCAATTAATTTCGGTCGTGAGTTTTGATATATCATAAATAACATTACGTTGTTATCATAATTTTGTGAAATCTAAATAAACTAATAGCGGGCTAGAAACCGGACATGTCCGGCCAGCGACCGCGGGCCGGGTTGGTGGTGCTTGTGGGCCGGTCTTGGCCCGCAGGCCGTAGTTTGGAGACCCCTGTTCTAAAGAAACAAACGTTCAATCTTTATCCTGCTAAATTTATATATTTTGAGCGAAGTCCATTGCTTGGTACAATATTTATTTATATATATTTAAGTGAGCTTAAACATGAAGAATGGAATTTCTCAAACATAACATAATGTCCACGAGCGGTTGTCACTTATCTGGGTTTAAAAGAGGGGACTGCCACTGAAACGCTCAACACTCGTTCACCCTCTTTTCACGGATGATTTTTACGTCCCAACGTGGTAGGGGGTATCTACCACCTTAGTTCAACCTCTTAGCTCTACCTCACAGTGGTTCCCTTTACCGTTTAACAAGTGGTTAGTAAATAAATACACACATTAATTCCGAAGCACTCATTGGTTCTACCGGAAGGATTCGATCCCGAGTCTCAAGATTGAAAAACTGACATCCTAACGACTGAGCTAGCGTTGCTTTCTTGCGAATTTCCTGTCCTGCTGCTTTTTTGCGAAATGATATATTATAATTTCTTGTCTTGTTTTATGCAATCTGTTGATACGTGAAGGGGGCGTGGCTTAAGAAATAAGATCGGGACTTATTTCTCGTCTCTATTGTCGATTGGGTCTCTAGCGGTTTTATAATAAATTGGGCCAATTGCGGCGCAGAACTGCGGTGTTGTAATGAATCCCATCAACATCGGATCAACCATCTAGGTACTTATAAAACTGCTGTTGATGTTGCAATTGCCTTATTACAGTAAGGGAGCAGTTTAAAAAAAAAATGCGAACATAAGTACTTTAAATTTAAAAATTATGAAATGAATAGCAGTTGTGTACAATTTTTATGGATATTGTGTAACGGCAGTTTAATTTTATTATTTAGTATAGTATAGTCACCCATCGAACTTCCTCCTGCGTGCAAAAAAAATAAACTAGATAATAAAAAGATGATGTATTTTATAATTATGGTTACTAATTGCGTTGAAATTTGTGTTTGACAACAAATTTATTATTTATTCGAATTCATTCAGAAAACGGCCACTTCCTTACAAAAGGATATTAAATTTTATACCTTTTTTTTTATTACTCAACTATTCAGTGATTGTGTGGCTATCAGAATAAAGTTGCAATCAGAATAAGCTAAAGTCAACACAGTACATATATATTGAGATATTTATCTACTTTATAAATGAAAACATTAGATTACTTAAGGCTTCAACACATGAACCGCACTCTGTATCTCAAGTGGTGTATTTTCTACACAAAAACGTTATATTATTAATTTTTCAATGCATGTGCTCGTAAAGGCCCACTTTTTATGCATCAAAACCGAACAGAAAGTCGTTTATTTTGCCCTAGGTTTTTATTATTATTATTTTTAATTTGTTTGCAATGGTTGGCTAACCTGTAGACTTTCCTGTGTACCATAGATGTTATACTTTTTTTTCCACTGTTTAACGGCTCTGGATACAGTCCTTTTGAGCCAATTATAATTTAAAGTTCACAAGATTATATTTGTTTTCATTTCCTCACACTATGCATGGAAAAACGTAGTATGATACACGGGCGTAAAAGCAATAAATTACTCGGATACGTTTAAAACACTCGCTATGCTCGTGTTTTAAATCGTCCTCGTAATTTATTCCTTTTGGCCCTTGTAGCATAAACTACTATTAATTGTAAAGTTATCTTTTGCCATCTATCAGTCCAGTGTTATAAAGTGAATAGACAACCGCACTGCAAACAAATAGATGAACATCAAAGATTTGCCAAGTAAACGTCTTATATCAAATGATTCAAATTTTACCACAATCACATCAGCGCAATCCCACATCACTTATACACAAATGGCTTGTTTGCCTGCTCAAGTGCCCACACTGAAACAATCTTTGGCGTCGTCAGCGCGCCAAGTCGGCGTGCAAGGCCATTCTCAATCAATACTTCGATACTGTATAGCTCGCCTCATGCAGGTGTTCTGAGCCCTTCATAATGTATGCGAATACAATGGAATAAGCAAGGAATCAGCTTTGCGTGCCTATCTCTATCACCATCACCCGAGCGATCATAGTGGACGACACGATCGACGGCGGATAATAATTGCGCCCCGATTTCACTAAACTGCGACATATTATTATGTTGAGTGATTTTTTAACCCTTAAATGCATCTTGGGTCGAAAACGGCACAAAGGAATTTTTATTTATTATTTACATAATTTTATGTAAAAATTTATAACTATATGATTGTATGAGCTAAAAATATGTTTGGCAACAACTTTTTTTTTTTTTTTATTTAAAATTCATTCATTTATTTTCCTTTGTTTTTTTTGGTATTTTGCCGCATTTTGGCGGGAAAATCGTTAAAGAGAGCTTTTGGAAAAAAAAATCGAATAAATATTGTGCTTGCATATATATTTTTATAGGTTTTTGATATTAATATTTATCGCAAATTAAATTTGTTTTTTTTCCTTGTTTTTACTTGTAAGACCCCCCTTTCAATCAAGAAATATTTTTTTAATTATTTTTTTCATAATTTTTTGGTATTTTTCTATTACTGTTTTCAATTTCATAAAAAAATAAAATCTCATGCATTTATGGGTTAAGGCGCTACGGAAATAAAATCGACACTTTAAGGAATTGCATATCTACTTCAGTAAATAATGTATTATTTTGATTAAATAGTATATTATTTTTGGATTCTTTTTCTGGGGATCTGTAAAAACAGAAATGCGATTGGAGAAATTCGGCTCTATAGAAATATTTATTGAAATGAGGTCCTTTTCGACACCAATTCTCCTGGTTTGACAATTTAGAATGATATATAGACTGCAACTTTATTTTATTAGATGGGTTTTAACGGTATCTAGGACCTGGTTAAACGAAATTTTGATAGCCATTTTAGTACATTTTATATTAATAAAAAACCGACTTTTTGCTACTTTTCCACGAATCCGTCCCTCTCGCACTGAGGATTTTTTCGCATATGGAGTAACAGGGACGCTAAAACTTTTACATATCGTCTTAATGTGTATGCGGTAGCCGTAAATCTGAAGCCGCTTTAAACTGTGTAGAATCGATTATTAAGTACTTTTAGTGGAACACAATGTCTGTTCACATGAATCGATATAAAAAATAGGTATACATATTATATTAAAATGTTACGTGGGCATAGGACAGCTGGTCGAAAAAATTATGCCTCCGCCATACGCTCGACAAGCAGCTGCCGCTCGCGTTACCCACCGCTCCCGTTTTTGTCGGTTTTGTCCGCGAGTCAAAGGCCCGGCAATGTGACGACGAGTAGCCGGCTACACGCTCACGCGCTACGCGCACGCAGTTGACGCAGTGCGCATCGGGCGCTCTTAAAAGAAGCAGGTACGGTTGACTTTAGCATGTATGCCGCCACATGAATTGGTTGCGGCGCATGGCGACGACGTGTAAAGTGTAGCGATGAATGAGGCGAGTGGAGCAGTGTGTGGATGGGTTGGGCAACGTAAACAGCAGCGCGAAAGGCAAGGTGTGGCTGAGGGGTTACCGCTGACTGATTGGAGGTATAGTTCACAAAATATGAAACCAAATTACTTATCTAAATCTCGAATAATGCCACTTTGAATGCTGTTGTAGCCAAAGATTCCAAAAGAAATCTTCGGTCGTAGCGCGAAAAAAATTTGGTGTTTATTTCAACGATTTTTTAAATCGTTGGTATATTTTTCAACTTTATTAGAAGTGACGCGAATCGCGCTAGACCCGCGGCGGGCGGCGGTGGCGTTGGCAATAACTTTGTTATAGTCCAGTTAGGGATGCAACGATTATGAAGCGGTGCATCGTTTTGCATCTGTAATCGTAAAGCGATGCATTGTAGTAAGAATCGTGATGATTATTAAATTAAAAAAAAACAATTGCAGCTTCTCCAATGCTCCCAGGGGGAGCTTAGTGATCATCATCATCACCGATTCACCATAATTTCCATCATTCATAAATAATCTTAGACATGGCTACATGGGCTTAAAGTTCCCTTTGCCTTCCCACATAGTAAGAGAATTTAACCAAATTTTTAACTACTTTTTCTTTTCGTTTATCGCTTTTATTGAAATGAATAAACTATGAAACCACATTTTGAGGATTATCTGACACATTTTTTTTTGAATCATCGTAATGCCGGATGCAATAAATAAAGATTAGCTTCCTAATCGTAATAGTAATCGTAATGACCGAATCGTTGCATCCCTAATTCCAGTTATCGTCTAACGCAGCGTTTCTTAACCTTTTTTGTCCACGGACTCCTTAGGAAATCAAGCACAATTTGAAAGACCCTCTTAATAAAAAAGCAGCAATAAATTTCGGAACATTTATTTTACTTTTACAAATTACAAAAAAATATACTTTTTCATATAAAATTCGTTAATGAGTAGGTTGGTGCTGCTTTTTTGCAACTAAATTAGTGATAATTGGGTTTATATTACTACTGAGATTATAATCTAGTAATAGCCTAATATATCACTAGATTAGGCTGCGGACCCCCATACATATGCTCGCGGACCCCAGGTTAAGAATAGCTGCTAACGAAAAGATAACTCTAATGCACAGAACAGTCACCAGAAGATTTACTTTAGTAATCCCTTATTTATGTGACGAGCAAGTCACGTGATATAAAGCGGCGCAGTGCAACATGGAGATGACAAGAAGACACGCCTTCTTACTTTGATATATCCCCCAGCTATTTATATTCTCATGAGACAAAGAAAATGAAGATGTATAGGTAGCTTGCATTTGCATACCTGCACTGCTTTGCATAAAATCTGAGCGAGTGTTCTGTACCCGTGCACTTCGCCAGCCGACTTTAGAATACCTGCCACATGTGTCTTACCTGTTACATGCACTTTAAACTTATATTTTATGTTCTAGTGAAGAAAATCTAGTGGAATTCAATATTGTTCCTTTCTTGTATTCTGTAAGGAAAACTCAGAAACAATATTGGTATCACAAGCGAAACTATAAAATAAAATTTAATATAAAATAAATATAATAAAATATAATAATATAAAATAATGTAAATATTATCATAAACATAAAACCCAACAGCAACCAGACAGAGTCAGTTAGTATCTACATAAACATAGAATCCAACAGCAACTAGATGGAGTCAGCAAGTATCTACAAAACATAAAACCCAACAGCAACCAGACGGAGTCGTTTAGTACCTACATAAACATAGACCCAACAACAACCAGACGGAGTCAGTAAGTATCTACATAAACATAGACCCAAAAACAACCAGACGGAGTCAGTAAGTATCTACATAAACATAGACCCAAAAACAACCAGGTGGAGTCAGTAAGTATCTACATAAACATAGACCCAACAACAACCAGACGGAGTCAGTAAGTATCTACATAAACTTAGACCCAAAAACAACCAGGTGGAGTCAGTAAGTATCTACATAAACATAGACCCAACAACAACCAGGCGGAGTCAGTAAGTATCTACATAAACATAGACCCAACAACAACCAGGTGGAGTCAGTTAGTATCTACATAAACATAGAATCCAACAGCAACTAGATGGAGTCAGCAAGTATCTACAAAACATAAAACCCAACAGCAACCAGACGGAGTCGTTTAGTATCTACATAAACATAGACCGAACAACAACCAGACGGAATCAGTAAGTATCTACATAAACATAGACCCAAAAACAACCAGGTGGAGTCAGTAAGTATCTACATAAACATAGACCCAACAACAACCAGACGGAGTCAGTAAGTATCTACATAAACATAGACTCAAAAACGACCAGATGGAGTCAGTAAGTATCTACATAAACGTAGACCCAACAACAACCAGGCGGAGTCAGTAAGTATCTACATAAACATAGACCCAACAACAACCAGGCGGAGTCAGTAAGTATCTACATAAACATAGACCCAACAACAACCAGGCGGAGTCAGTAAGTATCTACATAAACATAGACCCAACAACAACCAGGCGGAGTCAGTAAGTATCTACATAAACATAGACCCAACAACAACCAGGCGGAGTCAGTAAGTATCTACATAAACATAGACCCAACAACAACCAGACGGAGTCAGTAAGTATCTACATAAACATAGACCCAAAAACAACCAGGTGGAGTCAGTAAGTATCTACATAAACGTAGACCTAACAACAACCAGGCGGAGTCAGTAAGTATCTACATAAACATAGACCCAACAACAACCAGGTGGAGTCAGTAAGTATCTACATAAACATAGACCCAACAAAAACCAGGCGGAGTCAGTAAGTATCTACATAAAGATAGACCCAACAACAACCAGACGGAGTCAGTAAGTATCTACATAAAGATAGACCCAACAACAACCAGACGGAGTCAGTAAGTATCTACATAAACATAGACCCAACAACAACCAGACGGAGTCAGTAATTATCTACATAAAGATAGACCCAACAACAACCAGACGGAGTCAGTAAGTATCTACGGGAATAAGAGTCCAGATTTATTAACAAATTGTTCCCTTGTAGGTAAGACAAGGTCTTGTATTCAGAGAAATCTGTCCTACTCCAACGCTTTCATTTTACACTTGACTATTCTGCTTAGTGGAAGCGGCCGCTCAGAAAATCGAATTTGAAGTGTTTTCATTTATTATTTTGGAATGGTTTTTGGGTTTTTAATACGACGGCCGTTTCATGTCACATTTTGATCCATGTGGTGATGATATTTTGTATACGTGGGATCGAACCTGGATCCCAAGATTGAGAGGTCAGCGTTCTACGCCTAAGCTAACGCTACTTTACACTAGCCTTAAATATTACAATATGCATGCATATATTAATTATAGTTTCTAATCTGAAGAAGTGATTGATTAGAAATTATCTTGGTGTGAAACTTCGTTTAAAAGATCGTAAAAAGCATTTCTTAAATCTCGACACAAACCGGTAGAAATGTAGCGGCTGGGAAAGTTTAACTCGAGCCAATACAAGTAAGAAAGTAGTCGGTGCGCAGCTGAGTCTGGCCTTCGCGTCCGAGATAAAAGTTATTGCGTTTTTTTTGGGTATCGCAGGAAACTAAAACGTTTATTACCTAACTTTCTCAATTTCTCCTGTCTAAAGAAAAATTGAAAAGCATATTAGGTGAAAGGGGAAGCGAGTCAAAACCTTGAAGCTTATTAGTAACGTAGCAGTATGAAATATCTCTACAATGTTTAGGGTTCCGTGGTACCTAAATGGTACAAAAGGAACCTATATGGTCAGACTCCGTTGTCCGTCCGTCCATCCGTATGTCACAGCCTCATAACTGTTAAAGATAAAGACATGAAATTTAGTAAAAAAACAGTGTTAATTTGTTCACATATCACAATGTAAAAAAATATGAAGAATTTGAAATTGTTCAATATATTTCCAAAACAAAAGCGAGAAAAATAAAAAATATTATCCCAAAAGTACAATATGGGTATTAAATTGCAGACATACATAGTTGATTGCAAAAATATATAGTTTTAGTATATTTACTGGCACTGGTTTTGAGAAATCTTAACAAAACTAAAAAAATATGTTTGTCCCTTATCTCCGAAACCAGTAGACTGAAAAATATGAAAAAAAATTCGATTATAGATCATAACTAGCCGATTACAGGAAAACTTTAGCGATTAAAAAAAAGTTGAGCACAAATGAGAAATATAAAAAAATAAGAAAAATAAATAAAAAAATATTTTATAAATATATAAATTTTATGTCCCCCCCCCCCTTATCTACAAACTGGTGGACCAAAAAATATGAAAAGTCATGGTAGGTAATATGTGTTTACCTAAAGATTACAGGAAAAATAAAGCGGTTGAGAAATCCACGAATAAAATGACGAAATTTACCAGCCACAATACGGAACCCTAGGTACCTACGCGAGTCTGACTCGCACATGGTCGTTTTTTTTATCAAAGCACACCGTCACTCCATGGATCCCCGAAGGGGTTTCAGAGGTATTTCCGTGTGTGAACTGTGAAATGCAAGTCACAATTCACACTCGTCCCTCAGTGTTTCACCTACGATGTACAAAGCAATTTTTTCAAAAAGATTTTCAAGTAAATTTTACAAATACATAATATCCACATTTTGAATGCAATTTCACAATGAATTTAGTAAGGATTTCAGAATTACAGGAAAAAATAAAACAATTTAGAGGTCTTTTTGGAATAAAATTCTATCGAGAAAATTTCATCCAATCGCGTTTTCCTTCAGTGAGAATCCTAATCAAATACTCAATAAACATTGACCCAAAAATAAAATACGTATATGATGTTATAGTGGAGTAAATGGATTCGAAAACACTCCATTTTTTTTTGATATCGCCTTTACGTGCCTTCCGAAGCACGCGGACCGAACACAAAATAACCACTTACAGAAGGTTTACTCCACATAACTAGCGCACACATAGACGCATACGTACGACGATCTCGGATAAAGTCGGTCGAATGACAATACGAAATTCTGCCGAGATCATCATACGTACGCGTCTATGCATGTGTGCGTCTGTTTTCGCTCCGTCGTCGAGTCGGCCTTCCCCAGGGGATCTAAAAAGGCCAACTCGGGTGATTCATGAAATGATTTGAAAGTAGGATAGAGTCAGATCTTTTTCACGCGTGCAAAAGAGACGGCATTAGAACGGAGTCATAATGTGATTCATGCAAAACGGCCTTTTTAGAGGACCTAGTAGTTTCTTTTTTGTGCCCCTACGGGATTAGAACCTGCTGCCTCTGGATTAGTAGTCGAGTTTTCGAACCAATAGGCTACAAAGGCATTTCTTTTTCCAATCTTATTTATTTATTTATTTTATTTATTACACTTAATGCACATTTACACAAAAACATGAAAAAAAAAACATTAAAAAAATTTACAGTGTACAAAGGCGGCACTTATTGCTAATAGCAATATCTTCCAGGCAACCTTTGGGTGAAAAAGAAAACAGAAAAAAAAACTTACTACAAGAATATTGACGGAATCCTCTGTACCACGTACACAAACTTTGCAGAGTTTTTTCTTCCAAAGATGCTTCTTTGCGTCGTGTCGCTGTTAAAATTAAAGTTTCACCAAGTGTGCAGCACTCGGGTTAGGATTTCAGTGCTGAAAATAATAATATTTAAGGGGCTGTACCGTGAAAATTGACACTTTTTGAAGTTATTTATCTGCTCTTTTAATGAAGTTCCAAGTAAAATAAATTAGTATAACAATTTTGGGACCTTTTACTAGATTTTGGTCTATCAGAAACGCGATAGGAGAAATTTCATTCGATAGAAATAATTATTGAAATCAGGTCTAAATTTACACTTTTTTTGATATTCTGACAATTTAGGATACTTGAAAAATATTTATTTAGATGGGTTTTAACTACACCTAAATTACTGGTTATGGAATTTTTTGTAGCTATTTTAGTTAATTTTGCTTTAATTTAAAACCGACTTTTTGACAATTTTCCCCGATTCCGTCCCTTTCGCACTGCGGGTCTTTCTGCCTGGAGTAACGGGGACCTTTGCTAGCACGGTAACGGTACCTTAAAAATCTCAGGCTCAAAGTTAGTAAAGTGTCTGAACATGGTCTGACTTTATAAAAATATACACGGTATCTATGGATGAGTAGTGCCATGGTATATAATTAGGTACTACCTATATTTATGCGCTCGATAACTACCATCTGCCACTGGTAGCTCTTATTACTGTGAATTATTTATCCACATTGCTTTTGTTTTCAAGCATAATTATTAAAGTACACGACGTGTAACAGAAAGGTGTAACCATATTTGAAGAGCCTATTTAGTCAATGGTTTAGAAAAAAAATTACTATGGAACAAATCCTGTATATCGAAAAAAATATTACTCACTTCATAGGAAAATGCAATGCCGCTCGGCCGAAATGTATGGAAGGGCAGATTTTTTTTTTTTTGTGGGTTGGCCCTATAGTAAAAGTTGTTCTATTCCATTGACTGAATAAGCTCAACAAATTTGGTAACACCTTTCTGTTACACGTTGTATAATATAATAACATAATAAAAAAAACAATATTTCTATTTCAAAATAATAAAATAACTGTTTATTTTTATAATCATTTCGAGGCCATCGGATTTACAACAACCAAGCAAAAATGTAAAACTACGTAGCCCTACTACACAGGAACTGCCTTACAATTCCTTACTAAAACCCATTCATGATTGACCCAGACACCACTTAACACTAACAGCCCTAACAGACACACCACACATAATCAACTACGTCTTCTCACAATATACCTATACTTCACGATAACTACAAGCTAAATAAACTAATAAACGATTTCTTACCTATTTCATACAGAACAATGATACCCCCTTGACGTACAATACCTAGAAGCATTTAGATTATTGCATTTTTTATTCAGTTTATATTATATATTTATATAAAAACAATTATTAAAATAATAGTTTCCAGATATATTTCGACATATAGTCGGCTTCAGTGGAATTTGATACGATTAATTGTATATATTATTGTATATTATTGTAATTGTATATAATATAATATAAACTGAATAAAAAAACAAATAAGTTATCTTCAATATTAGATTATTGCAGATATGCTACAAACCCTAGACTTAGGATATACGATCCTCTATCATCCATCAGCCTAGTTCGTCCACTGCTGGACATAATAGGGCGCTGGCGGTGAGAAGCAACATGATTATCAGGAGGTTTGCTCGATGTACACAAGATGTCAAGATCACGCTCTTCCGAGCTTACTGTCAATCATTTTACTCGAGCAGCCTCTGGTGTAAATACTCTCAAAAATCGCTGAGCGCCCTGCGCGTCCAGTACAACAACGCTTTCAGGATGCTGTTGGGGCTGCCCCGCTTCTGTAGTGCATCGGGAATGTTTGCCGAAGCATGCGTGGACGGATTTCCAGCCATATTGCGTAAGCGGGCTGCGTCGCTAATACGCAGAGTGCGGGCCAGCGACAACGGCATCCTGCAGGCGGTGGCGGACAGCTGCGACTGTCCTGTGTTGTGGCACTGCGTAAGTGTGGCCTGTGGTCAAATTTCAATTTAATTTTATTTTATTTTATTCTCTTTTACTAACATAATTTTTAAGATAATTGTTACTAACACTTATGAATCATTGATATCTGAAATAAATGGAATATTATTATTATTATTATTATAAATAAGCCTTTCCAGGACTTTGCCACTCCCGGCGGTCATCACACACGCTATATATATATATATTTATAGCCCCGGCTCGGGCATATAAACTCGGATAAAATTGTTTTAAAATGCTCTTGAATTTTATTTTTGTCACTGTCTCTCCAAGCGAAGAATCGCGCAGTGCGAGAGGGGCAAAAGGGAAAAAAGTTGGTTTTATATTTTTATTAATAAAACTTAAATAGCTAGCAAAATTTCAAATATGAAATCTCTAGATATTGTTAAATCACACCTAATACAATATGTTTGAGTTATGTATATGGTTCCTATTCGTCAAACGAGGAGAAAAAGTGTGTTTGAAGACCTCATTTCAACAATTATTTCTTTCGAGGAAAATATATCCAAACATGTTATCCAATGTCAAAACCCTAGATTATATAGTCAAAATGCATATACCAGAAACTGATTATAATTTTCCGTGTATTTCATGAAATACACAGAAAAGAAACACCCGTATTTTTTTCGCATATCGCCTTAACTGACTAAGCTGCAAGTTGCTCAATTTCAACTTTTTATTCTTCAATGTCGTGCGTCACATTTTACTTGTACAATTTTGCTCTATGTCCAGCTACAAACCTTATTATTTAGTTAAATTGTTATATATATATATTGTTTTCCAATTGGAAATTTAACTAAATCACTAACTAATTATTTAAAAGTTATTTTAAACCTATAACTTAAACATAAAAATATACTACATGCAAATACATACATAAATTCACAGATACATATATACAGACAAACAGTAGCATAGTCAGGAAGTCATTCAGAGAGAGGAGAGGTAATTTTTTTTTTAGATAATTACTTGACCCGCTCTAGGTAAACGCAACAGCTGTAACAAGCCAGACGTTGACGTAAGTACCTGAAACTATGTAGATTAAGATCACGTAGAAGCAGAACATTTTCATAACAAAATGACGTGATTTTTTTTTTCAGTGCCTCTTTGTTTTTTTCTAAATTAAAGATACTGGTACCGATTCGGTGAAGCACATCTTAACTTATTTGACAGGACTAAACTAAATTTACGCATTTTGTCCTTGTCTTTTCGATAAAGAAAGAAAACGACAGGACGCTTCAAATAAGGTCAGTCCTGTCAAATAAGTAAAGACGTGTTATGCCGAATCGATACCATTGGTAAGCATTTTATTTTTAAACTGAAAATGAAAATGAAAATTTCTTTATTTCAAAATAAGTTACCTAATTATTAAAACTCTAGTTCCCACAGAAAGTTTCCTTGTGTAGTGGAAACTAGGCTCCTCCCAATATATATTTAAACATAAAGAAATTTAGATGTTAATTTACAGTCTAATAAGCTTAATAGGTGAATCATATTTATATAATAAAACAATATAAAACCTACTTATTTACATGAGTATGACATAAAGACATAAAGATACTTATTGTTAATAATGTACGACTTTGTGTTGTATTAGAGATAGTTTGTAAGTTGTGTGTGAAGGTGTGTAGTGTATATGTGTGTGAAATGAGTATGTGAGAGTAATATAATGACCATATATTATTATATCAAAAATATACCACATTCTTACGAAAAGTAATTAATTCTGTAAGAAAAACAACAGAAAAATTCGGTTTTCGGTTGCCTTTTCACATTTATTTTTATGATAGATTTTTCAACTGTCAGTTATAAGCCGTTTGGCTTAAGGGGCAGGTAGTCGCCAACGAACTTGAGTTGACCTATGTCGGCACGAATATCGAGAGGAACTATATTGAAATAACGTTCATACCAGCGCGCACTGCATTATGATGTCACTGGTTCTCCGGATAATTCCAAATAGGAGAAAATAAAACTTTTCACATAGACGCGATAGACAGAAAGAAATTTCCACAAATAATTTTTCTTAGCAATATTTTCCTTGTATTCCTGGTTTCAAAGAAATAACCAATTTTACTTAATTTTAGTCTATAAACAGCTTGGCTTGAACAATTTTCATTCTGTTTCTTATACGCGAGAATAATTTCCTTAAATGAAGTTTTTCATTGCTAACAATATGTAAATATTTATTTAATTTTATACATACGGCTTGCGGTGCAAGAGGTGCCTCAACACGTTGGTTGCGGCAGGGGGCTTTAATTATCCCCCAGCTGTATCCCCCGTGGTGCGTAGGGCTCAGATGTCATCGTTCTGTCTCTCGGGGGTGAAAAACTTACTTTTCGTGTTTAAGAAAGAGACACATATATCAGTGGCGTGCACAGAACTTTTTTCCGGAAAAGCAATCAAAAGGTCAAGAACGACAATAAAAAAAATATAAAAAAAATTAAATAACACTTTGAAAAAAAAAACTTTGTATGAAAATGTTCACTCTAGGAAATTAAGGCAGTGCCTACCCTGGCGTCATACAAACTTTTTTTTTCAAAGTGTTATTAAAAATTTTTCATATTTTTTTTATTGTCGTACTTGATCTTCTGATTGCTTTTCCGGAAAAAAGTTCTGTGCACGCCACTCACATATATGTATGTTTTCATAGCGGGAATACAACATTTTTCTGATAAACTCAACCCAGGGAGACGAGTGTGTTTTGATCCTCTGTAAAACTGTTGGAGTAAAACCACGGTATAGATTAAGGGCGTACCGAGCGTTTGCCTTTGTCTCTATCTTTTTCTTTATGTGTATAGAGCAAAGAAAATAACCAAACTTTTGCACTTTTTCCATGTTGTTCGTTGTTATTTTCATCATATTATTCTTAAATACAAAACGTGTATAAACGCTCCAGTTATCTATGAACTATAGTTCATAGATATTAATTAATATAATTTATAAGAAAATAATAAGATAATAAAATAATAATAATAAATTATATAAAAAGTTATATAATTTTTAAGAAAATCATCGTATTAAATTACTTATTTATTTAAAAAAGTAGGGAAAATGAGGAAAAAATTACTCGAAAAGAGGTAACTTTGCAAATTTATTATATCGAACCAACTTTATCAAATCGTGTTTCCATCGTGTAAACAGTCTAGTATATATACTCAATAATCTAAATATATTTCCCTACATTTTAATTTAATTATTTACTTTTTCAAACAAGGGTTATAAAAACGTGTTTGTGAGTTTAAAAGCTCGGTACACTCTTAAGGCGATATGTGAAAGTTTTAGCTTCCCTGTTACTCCATATGCGAAAAAACCCTCAGTGCGAGAGGGACGGATTCGTGGAAAAGTAGCAAAAAGTCAGTTTTTTATTAATAAAAAATGTACTAAAGTTGCTATCAAAATTTCGTTTAACCAGGTCCTAGATAATAATATATAATTGCAGTCCATATGTCATTCCAAATAGTCAAACCAGGAGAATTGGTGTCGAAAAAGACCTCATTTCAATAAATATTTCTATCGAGCCGAATTTCTCCAATCGCGTTTCTGTTTTAACAAATCCCTAGAAAAAGATTACAAAAATAATACACTAATTTATCAAAATAATACATTATTTACTGAAGTAGATATGCAAGTTCTCAAAGTGTCTATTTTTTCCGTAGCGCTTATTATGTCTTCATATAAAACGGCTAAAACGCGCGCTACCATATCTCGGTTCACGGTTCACACCTCATAGTAGGGGTGCGCCGCAGTTAAGTACGGAGAGTGTAATACGTCACTCGATTCCTGCGCATCTATGTCGGCAGCCCTAATGCGTGCGTCTGCCAAGGTCTGTTTCAAGGACACTGCCCCAGATGTAACCCCTCGGCTACAGCTTCAGGCTTCGAGAGGCGCGCCAAACGGTTTTTCTTGCGATGGCGTCGGTGGAGAGAAAAAATGTATGAAGTTGTATAGAGCCGGCCATGGGTCGCCGCTCGCGCGTCTTGTCCGGCTTCGAGTGACTTGCGCTCTCGCGACGGCGGTGTGCGGGGAGGCGGGCGGTTGAAACAGTGATCGAGTGCACAGGACGAACCTAGTGTTGAGCGCTTTGAGCGAGCGAGCTTGCTGTCAAAGGCGCTGACGGGTGTCATGGCAGGGCAAAACCCGTCGCAAAAACCTTCTGGAAGCGCAGCAAGAAGCGCTGCCAGAAGCCCTGGCGTTATACTGTTACTTATCTATACTGTGGTAAAATCATTGCATTTCTGTGCAGTAGGGGATCATTTAGGCACTCCGCGCAAACATTGCAACCCCATGCCGCGCCGCACGGAAATTAGGTCAAAATATCAATCAGCTGGGCTTAAGCTTCGGTCTGGCGATACCAACGCACAACATTGACGTTTTGACTGTCTGTAAATTAGCATTTCAAATTTTTTTAATTTAAAATTTTTGGAAACCTAGTTTTCAGAAACCAATGGAAACTTTGTGACGGCAACACACACAATACATAGGTAATAAGGTTTTGTTGAACAACTATTGAGTGAATTTTGAATTTAAGTGTTCTGTTTCGGATAATTAGAAAAAGGGCGGATTTTACACAGTGCGGCTCCGAAACCACTCTTAATATAACGTTTACCTTTATCGAAATGAATGTTTTTAATTACGCTAAAATGTTTCCATTTTTAAATAGGCTTACGAGGCAGAAACTGGTTGTTTTTAGGGTTCCATACCCAAAGGTTGCCAAACGGGATCGTATTACCAAGCCTCCGCTGTCCGTCTATCCGTCCGTCTGTCACAGGGGCTAGATTCGACCGTTATAGGTAGTCAGTTGAAATTTTCACATTATACTTGCTACTATTGTACATGACGCAGACTATCAATAGATGATTTTAAGTCAATTAAAATGAAATATATAAGATGTCTATAATTAAAATAACTTGTACAAAGTAACTTTAAGACTAATAATAAATAGATAGTGTTTTGGTTTCGTTTGGGTTGCAAAATAAATATAATAATGAGCTATCCCACACACCGATTGGTCGACAGTAATAATCGGGCTATCTAGCACTGGTTAAAAGTGCAAATATTAAGATTTTCCAACACTATGACAAATGTATAAAAATAGCTTTAACAATTAAAATTAGAGTGCATAACCAATAACAGGCAGACACAACATACTTAATTAAACAATAATAGTATTTTTGCTACATAAGTGAAACATGTTTCGCAAAACGTAAAACTGCTAAAAAACTAATTAAAATTAAGGTAAAAAAAAAATAATACAATGAGAAAAATAATACTAAAACAAAATCTTAACAAAAAAGAACAAAATTAAATTGTTTCTTTCAGAGACAATAGATTCTGTTTGTAAACTCTGAAAGACTGAGAAAATATATCAATTTGGGCATCATGCAAGGCAAGTGTATTAAAAGAACGACAAGAAAGAAAGAAGTCTATTAAGAATGCTATAATGGCCAAGATTAGTCCTTGACTTTGCCAAGCCAAAAAGACGAAGCTTATTTGATCGACAAGGTACCCTAGGCCCTAGGTGTGTGAAGTTATATTTTGTCTAATAGTTGTGGACAATCAAAAATAATAGTACGATAATAATCGTTTCAAGGAAACCCTCAGCAAACGCTTTGCGTCAACGACGCCTCTATCTCAGATAACTCGATACGCGATACAGATATACCTGGTTACTTCTCTCCAATAGAGCACACACCATCAACGTCCTGAGCCGAGGTCCCCCAGCGGGGGGCCCTCAGCGATTGTTGATTAAAATTCCACAGGAGGTGAACGTTCTTAGCGTTCCCTCCTTGTTCCAGGCCACACGGCCGGCAGCATAGTAAGTCACACATGAAAAAAAAACGACCAAACGAGTCAGCAGGCAGGCCGTCATTACCGGAAACAGCAGAGTTCTGCGCCAACCACTCCAACTTCACGAAGAAGAAGTCCCATGGCAGCCCCACGTCAAAGAAGTGAAAAGTGAAAACTGTGCTTCTACCTTCAGACCTTCCTCTGCGTGCGAAGCTCGGAGTCTACAAGACCTACTTGAGATCCCGCCTCGCGTACTCTGCGCCGCACTGGTGTACGCCTTCGTCTCGGAGACCAACAAAAAACGGCTCCAAGATCAAGAGAACATGGCCCTTTACACCATCGTTGGCGCGTTTCGCTACATGAGGAACGACACGATCGCGAGGGACTTGAAGATCGAGCACCTGGAAGACTTCGTCAAACGGCTTGCGGCGGGGATGTTTGTGCCATCATGGGCGACCCCAGACCGCCGCCCCACCTCCGGCCGACGAACCAGCACCGAACACGACGCGCGCCGCTCTTCACCGCATCACCCGCGTTCCCGCCACCCGCGCCCGCACCGCGCCTGACCATGCCACCCGCGCTGCGCCCGCTATAGCATTACATTTTAAAATTTGTCAGCTACTTTAGAATCACGAGTGTAATTTTGTTAACTTGGTCGATCTGGCCTAAATTTAGACTGCCACCAGGCAAGCCTGGTGACAGCCAAAAAAAAAAGATAAATCAGGATAAAAACACTATATAATTTGTTTGGATATGCTAAAAATAACAAAACTGAAGTAAAAAATAGTATAAAACACAAGAATATCAGAAGAGTACTAGGTACGGCGGAACTTAGAAAATTAACACAAAAAAATACCTAGTCTATCTTGTTTTAGGATTTTGTTTTTGCAGCTTTAACGACGCTTGGCTTACGATATTATGGATTCGAATTTGAATATTAAAACTAGTTTATAGGATCCCAGAAACTACAATTTTGCGGAAGTATTAATAACTTCTAGTCGAGAGAAAATATAATTTTAAGGTATTAAAAGCAATCGTTATCTAGCTTTACATTAAGGAAGAAAATGATTGATTCAGAGTCTATTAAATGCCAGGCTAAAGATATAAAAACCTGATAGGGGTGTCTTTGTGACGTAGGTGTTGAAAGTCTTCCCACGGAGTAGTCAATCAAACCGTGATTGTCTTACGCCAACTTCTGGTATAACTCGGGAAACGTACCCCACGTACGTGGTCCGTACCTTCGGCCTCAATTCATATGCGCAACCAAACAGGATGAAAAGGTGGCGCGCGGAAAATAGGAAAAATAAAAAAAAGACTGGACAAACACTTAAAAAACCTGAAGGGTCGCTGTAAAGAAATAAAACAACAGCGTCAAGACATGCCTACGAAATCTGGGCAAGGAAATTAACGTATTGGAAACGGGACAAAAGGGATTTTCAGAGAATGAAACCAAAAGTACACAAAACTTACCAGGAAATGAAGAAAAAACAGGCTTCCACTAGCTCTAGGGCAAATGTGCTCTGTTACGTGGATCCAACTAGATTTCAAATTTCATATTTTAATTTTCTGTGGCAAATTTTGCATTCCTTCTACGACGATACTCTTCGATATGAGAAAAATAACAAAAAAATGTGACAACACATTCCAAATTTTTAAAATTTGAAAATTCAATAAAGAAATCAACGACAAAGTAAGACCAAAATAGATGAAAAAGGTTGAATACCTGTAGCGAATGCTACACCGCGTACGCCCGTGCCACGAACATCAACGCCGCACCACCCGCGCCCGCACCGCACAAACAGCCAAAATTATGTATTTCATTCATGGCTTGCACGCACCCAATACCCCACCGCCTCAAATTTATCATTGATAAATTTTATTTGACCACTTAAAAAGTTCAAGTACAAATTTGACTGGTGGTACAAAGCTATAACCTTAGTTTTCATCGTCATGAATTTTAAACTACATTTCTAAATTGTTACTAAAATAATGTGAGCTCGTTTAAGTGAAATAATAAAAATACCACCGTCAGAAGCAAAAGAGTTGTTTGAAAATTGTAGCAGACAGAACACATACACGTCACTCATACCAGTCTGCCAGCGCGGTAGGCAACAACTAAATAAATTGTAGCAGACAGAACACACACACATTATTTACACCAGTCTACCAGCGCGGTAGGCAACAACTAAATAAATTGTAGCAGAGAGAATACACACATACGTCGCTCACACCAGTCTGCTAGCGGAGTAGGAACAAATAAATAAACTGTAGCAGACAGAACACACACACATGTCACTTACACCAGTCTGCCAGCGCGGTAGGCAACAACTAAATTAATTATAGCAGACAGAACACACACATACGTCGCTCACACCAGTCTGGCCAGCGGGGTAGGCACAACTAAATAAATTGTAGCGGACAGAACACACACACGTTATTCATACCAGTCTACCAGCGCGGTAGGCAACAACTTAATAAATTGTAGCAGACAGAATACACACATACGTCGCTCACACCAGTCTGCTAGCGGGGTAGGAACAAATAAATAAACTGTAGCAGACAGAACACACACACACGTCACTTACACCAGTCTGCCAGCGTGGTAGGCAACAACTAAATAAATTGTAGCAAACAGAACACACATACGTCGCTCACACCAGTCTGGCCAGCGGGGTAGGCACAACTAAAAAAATTGTAGCGGACAGAACACACACACGTTATTCATACCAGTCTACCAGCGCGGTAGGCAACAACTTAATAAATTGTAGCAGACAGAATACACACATACGTCACTCACACCAGTCTGCTAGCGGGGTAGGAACAAATAAATAAACTGTAGCAGACAGAACACACACACACACGTCACTTACACCAGTCTGCCAGCGCGGTAGGCAACAACTAAATAAATTGTAGCAGACAGAACACACACATACGTCGCTCACACCAGTCTGGCCAGCGGGGTAGGCACAACTAAATAAATTGTAGCGGACAGAACACACACACGTTATTCATACCAGTCTACCAGCGCGGTAGGCAACAACTTAATAAATTGTAGCAGACAGAATACACACATACGTCGCTCACACCAGTCTGCTAGCGGGGTAGGAACAAATAAATAAACTGTAGCAGACAGAACACACACACACGTCACTCACACTAGTCTGCCAGCGGGGTAGGCAACAACTAATTACATTTATTAGGTAGTTAAGTATTTTAAAGTTGTTTCCCCTTGAGCCCTCTCGGGTTTATTTTATACCGAGAACTTGTTGCGTTGCCCGGTGTACTGCCGAGCCAGTAGCTTTGTTGTTTAAATATAACTTTATTAAAGGATCCACTTAGCTCAGTTACTTTAGTTTCAAGTTAAAGAGTTAAACTTGACGCTTAAGTGGATGTTTGGATATTGGAGATCCGTAAGAAAAGTTTTTGAACTGTAAACAATTAGGGTCGGACTAGTATTACAAAGGTTTTGGAAAGTCTTGAGGCGTTCTAAGTAATAGTAGAATTTCTTGAATATTTTAAGCCTTTCTTTTTATCTGACAACGGTTATACCGACTACAATAAAGCCAAAAGGGTTATATTTAATTTGAATTTGGGTACAGAATTCTAAAAAAGAAGTGAACCGAAAATAAAGACGCGGGTTTCAATTATTTTTTTTATACATCATATGACGAGTTATAGTGAATAAATAATTAACAATTAATGTGGTTAAAGAGCCAAGTAGGGCCTAAAACAAACAAAACATACAAATTTTCCTGAATGTACGGGTAGGTATCATAAACACGAAAGAGGAGATAAGAAATAATTAAATAAAACCCGAAGCCTTAGTCGTACCTTCCTCTCAAATAAGTATATTGTGTGTAACTGGGTAGGTAACTAGGCACAGTATAAGAAAAGGAAGCAGTATTATGTATTCATAGAAACGGCCCGAAACGACGTGCTTCGAAATCTCGGGAGCTGTCGGCGGGCGGCAGTCGCAGTTGTGCCTCAGTCGTTGCCGCGATGACACTTGACATTGTAAGCCGCTCCCGCGCATTTTTGTAAATTACGGCACGAAATTATAGAATATGTCGTGCATTGTATGGCTGTTTAAATTAAATAATGCGACAATTTAATATAGTATTATCAAGTACGTTGGCAGCCCTAACGCGTGTTTAGGCACCGAGCGGCCGTAGGTATTGATTTCAAGGACACCGCCAACTTAAACAACTGTCTACTTCCTTATACTGTGAACTAGGTAAGGTTATCATAGTACCTATACATTTATAAAACATACTCACGCCTATGTCTCAGAGGTTAGGGTTGTGATTGTTCGTTCATGCGACGATGGTTATGTTTGGTCACGCCATTAAAATAATACATTCTGTTCTTCTGTCATACTTCAGGAAATAAGCCGGAAGATGTGGAAAAGTGGTGGAACAGCACCGATTTCAAAAATTCTTTATTTTACGTATTCTGTACTTACCCAGTTCATCCATTCACCTTTGCATTACCTCCAAAATTGAGAAAGTTAGGGGAGTTTGACCCTCAAAAAGTAGCTCTACTAAAAATTATATACTATTTGAAAAATTTCTTCTTTTATGGGTTAACTAGACCCCCAGGACATTTGTCACTATTAACTTATGTATTACCTGCGAAAATGAGAGTAAGGTGGGTTTAAATCCCGTGGGTGGGTTTAAAAGCAGCTGTCGTAAATAAAATCAAAATTATTATTTTGCCTTGGAAATGGATTCTAGGGGTTTTTTTAGTTACTTGTCATTAATCTGAGGATCTCATTGAAGAATTCCATATCCCAGTATGAAATTCGTGCCATTTTTGGATGAAAATTACAATATCAAAATTCCAAAAATACAATTTGTGTATCAAATTGTAGATATTAAATAGTTGATTGTTAAAATATATGCTTTAACTATATTTACTGTCACTGATTTCGAGAAATCATTGAAAAACTACAAAAAAAATTATGTCTCCCCTTTATCTCCAAAACTGGTGGACCGAAAAATATGAAAAAAAATCAAGGTAATATTTCCTTACGTAAAAATTAAAGAAAAATAAAGCGGTTGAGAAATTCACGAAAAAAAAATGACAGAATTACATTTTCTGTTCCCAAAATTGTCGAATTACGGAACCGTAGGTACGCGAGTCTGACTCGCTCTTAAGGCGATTACCATCGCCACATTAGCAGCTCGATATTTGTCACTACAAATACCAACGGAAACGACATTGAAATAACGTTCATATCAGCGCGCAATGCATAGTGGCTGTTACGACGCTCGCTGCGTCCTTGAGAGGGCGAAATAGGAGAAAATTATACTTTTCACTTGGACGTGATTACTCGATTGAATAATCTTATGTTATGTTTATAGCTATAAAGTTTATCTATTTATCAAAGCATAGATGAATTCAATCGGCCAAGCCACTCAGGAGCAGTAGGGAATTTGAGGTCAAAAAACACCATTCAGTAAAAAAATAAATTCATGTAGAAGTTGTGGTGGTATGAAAAAGAAAAATGTTGCATATATTGTCTAAGAGTTGATTATTCATAATACATTATTTCATTATTTTTGGTTTGGCCATAAACGAGGAGTAGGCTTTAGAAAGTACCCATTTGGCAATAGTAAGGCCCTTAACCGGGTAAATGCTGACAAATGTTCCTGGAGGTCTAGGGAACACGGAAAAGAAGAAATGTTTCAAATAGTGTAATTTTTTTTTAATGACAGAGACTTAATCGGTGTCATACCTCTCTAACTTTCTAATTTTCAGAAGTAATGCAAAGGTTAATGTGGATGAATCTTCCTGGGGATCTAGAGAACACGTGAAACAAAATTTTTTTTAAATCGGTGCTGTTTCACTACTTTTGCACACTTGACACTTTTTCCCGGCTTATTTACTAGACTATCACGCTTGGCAGGCCAGCATCTAAAACTAGCTTTATCTACTTCCATACTACGATGATAATATTCAACATCAAAAGCTGTTTTATGACTATACCTCCATTGTTTGTCCGATATTATAATATTACATTATAACATTGCGATTCTGCGCGGTGATTGGCCAAATTTATTAAAACACCGCTAGATAAGCAATCAGAAGTAATAATGAGAAAAATCTGACCTCTTTTTTCGGTTTTAATAGCAAATTTATATGTAGAACAGGCAGGTATCAATATTTTAAATATTTATCAGATATTTAAGACGTGATCAAACGCAACCTGTTTTGTGTGACGAACTACTACCTAAACCATCCCAGAGGGTTAGACAAATTATGTAATATACACATAATCATGCCCATATTCCAGAGGAGTAAAGAAACTATATAATATACTCACACCTATGTCCTAGAGGGGTAAATAAAACACAACAGATCTTCACCTGCGATGATTCTGTTATACAAGTTTGGCCTTTTCCACATTCATCAGATGTGTCGTAGAAGATTATATTTCCAGTGCTTTTGATCCTCTTCAGTCTATCACCAATTTAGTCCACATACGTTTTGCTCAGCTGCCCGTTTAAAACTTTTCTTCAACTCGCACCACTAAATTTCTTTCGTCATATTTTCTTTTACACATCCCCTTTCTTATAAAGCCCATGAAGCTTTACCGAAAGCACTACATTTTCATACATCGATGTTAACTATATTCTGCTCAAATACTATGTACACGAGTACTACGGCAACGGAACCGTATCATTGTGTAGCTTGTAATAGTCCTGGGGCATTTGTAAACCGTATCAGTTTATAGCTCGTAGTGGTCCTGACGCATATGTAAACCGTATTAGTTTGTAGCTTGTTATAGTCCTGGGGCATTTGTAAACCGTATCAGTTTGTAGCTTGTAATAGCCCTGGGGCATTTGTAAACCGTATCAGTTTGTAGCTTGTAATAGCCCTGGGGCATTTGTAAACCGTATCAGTTTGTAGATTGTAATAGTCCTGGGGCATTTGTAAACCGTATCAGTTTGTAGCTTGTAATAGTCCTGGGGCATTTGTAAACCGTATCAGTTTATAGCTCGTAGTGGTCCTGACGCATATGTAAACCGTATTAGTTTGTGGCTCATAGAGTTATGTGTATATAAAGTGTGTGTTAAACCATATCTGTTTTCCGGATCCGTATCAAACCGGATTTTGAATGAAGCAAGCTTATGATTAGTGGCAATGGATAGGCAATGAGCTATAGAATCGTGTACTACCGGATGTTTTGTCTCTTGGTTTGTCTTAGCCGATGTATGACGTCATCATTTTGTAAATATTAACGTTTATATATTTCTTTATTGCGTTATCTACGCAAAATATTAGTCTCGGGGACATTATGAGTAAGTTGAATAAGTTTTTCTCCACAGAATCAGTGGCGCTAAGTGCTAGCCGTGTCACAAAATCTAACCAAAAAATTCGCTGGAATGCGCTGAAATGAAAAAGTATTGACTAAGTAACTGCGTAGAGATTTGAATGTATTTGGATCTTTCTGTTAATAAGTTATTATAAATATAAAAAATGTAATTAGTTTGCACAATGTACGGTTTAACTTCTCTTAAATTCGTAAAAGTTGTTGTAAAGTAATGAGTATTGTCTGTTAGGTAAATGCTCCATTGAACGGAAATACTGATTCCGCGCGTCACAATGAAGTACAATACACTAGTGAAACTGTTTTCAGGTAATTTTTATAGCCAATTACTTTAAAATCCGCTAGATGCAGCTATATAGAAAAGCGCTAAGCGGCGACACTGCGTAACTGACAAAACGTGAACACACCTCCGTAGATGACAATTAAATCGGCGAAGCACTGAAACACGAACAATTAAATTCCAAGTTCCAACAGATTCCAATAAGCGGCTCGCAGCTGTAGTTTATCGCAGATTAGAGGCATTAACATCCCCCCTCCCCCTGACATCCAGGCCCTCCCTCGCTCCGCGGCCTGCGCTCCAGAAGCTAATGGAGACGGATAGAGCCACGGGTCGAGCTGATGTGTCCGTCTAACCTCTACAAATATACCACATAAAAACATATACTCACGCTTGACTCCCAGTGCGGTAGGCAGCGACTACAGATTTCGATCTGCTAAGATTTTCATACACCTCTTTCGCTTCTCCCACATCTATCAATATAAATTTGCAAGCTCTTCGGTCGGCGTGGTTGTATGGCATTTTTCCTCTTGGTCTTTTCAATGCTTTGTTTCAGGTAACTTGTTTATTTTATTAAGTGTGTTTCAACAATATCTAGAGATTTGATATTTGAAATTTTGCTAGCTGTTTTAGTTTTTTTATAAAAATTATAAAACTAAAATTTTTTGCTTTCGCCCTGAATCCGCCCCTCTCGCACTGAGCGTGTTTTCGTTTGGAGTGACAGTGACAAAAATAAAATTCGCATAGCCTCTTAATAATAATAATTATTATTGTGAACGTTGATAACACGGACACCATTTTGTAAGATACGTAGATCGCCTCCTAGCGCGAATCGCCACCTCTGCAAGGTTACAAGGTTATCATCGGCTGGTGGCGTCACGTTCGTGACAGGATATCCTGGTTCCTTTAGGCCGGTTCCAGCTCCCGTGTGGGACTCCTTTTTACCTCACGATGTCGCAGACCTTCAGTTTTTTATTGCGCACTGTTTTGGCCCATTATCCATGATGATGCATGACTTTGTAGGCTTTGTAGGCTGTTTTGTAGGCTTTGATTGCATGCTAGGTTTTTTCAGTGTATTGACGCGTGTTGGCGGCTTAACACGAGAATGTATGAATGGTTTCTGATGGATAGCTTGTTCATTAAGAAGTTTGGAAGATGACGAATATTAGTGCGGGAGTGAGGTATAAATAGAGGAATGATAGGATGAAGCTTGGCCGTTTGATGGAATCAAAGCGTGAAGTATGTCTGATTAGGTTGGATGCTGCGTTCTAGTTGGTAGTCTTGGGGGAAAAGATCGCTAGCGTGTCGTTTTTAACTGCTGTGAGATGCTCCAGTAGTTAATACCTTTTCCATTCGCTCTCGCTGGTTTTGTCGATAGGGTCGAGAGCCCAAGAATTTGTTCCTGTCGTTATGTGAGATGACGAGAGGCGCGGTGTCCCCATGCATAATTTTTTTCGTAGGAGCGGTAGGTTTTTTTATATACCTCAGCATCGCATGTAGCTGTAGGTCTCCAAAGTATGAGTGGTTTGTATATTTTGGGTGGTGTGTTGTGGATTCGATTTTTTTTTATGTATAGATAGATTGTTGTTTGTTTTTTTGTTTGTCTTTTGTTTTTAATAAATTATAGCTCGATAACGTTAAAATGTTTACTCAGTTAACCATTCAATATTTACATAGAGAACTCGTTGCATTCAGGCCGGTAATCGGAAAAGCGAATGGACTGTTTTAACTGACCTCGCTGTACCTTGTTTATGTCCTGCATTGGAAGGATTTTTTGAGCCCTGCCTACACGAAAAGCTTTTTACTCAAAAACCCTTGACAATGCTTATAAGCGAAACGGGTCGGATTTAGTTCGCGATACATTATAAGTTCAATCATAACCATCAACTTTCGAAAAAAATCTTACTTATTTAATTTTGTAAGTTCTAAAACTATCAACGTGGGTCATAGACACCCAATTAATTGGGTCACATGAAATAGATAATAATAACGAACAACCTGTAGAAAGAATCAAAGTGTCCAAGCTCCTAATAAGCCGCGCTGAAACAACTAGGTAATTACTGGAACCAATTCGAGCCAATTTTTAAATTCTTTTAACTTTTGTCAGACATTATGTTAAAGGTTACTTTATCGAAAATTGATTTTTATACCTTTATTGGTTCTTCACATATAAAAAAATGTTCTTATAAGAAAAATATCCTCGTTATGAGCCTAAGGTCTAACCACACACAAAAAAATATGGCCAATCAAGTTAAAATTATGCTGGATTGAAAAAAATATGACTAAATCGTTTAAAAAAATATCAGAAATAATTAATGATTGTTTATTGTCACAATAGAGCTAAAATCATTGCAATTTTATCAAATTGACAATGTTAAATTTTATTGATTTACTTTACTAATTTCGGGAATATAGTGAGTTCTATCAATGAATCTATCAAAGTTACTTTTTAAATTACATTATTAGGCCTTTTTTGTTTAATAATGTTTTTTTTATAAAAAAGATCAACATCGTATTTAATTTAACAGATAGATAATATTTTTAAACAAACGTAAACATAGATCTTATCGATAGCTCTTAATACTTTTATGTCACATTCTAATAAGTTAACCAATATAATCAAAAAACTTATATTTTAGGACATCGGTTTTTGAATGGATTCCTGCATCTCGATATCAAAGTTTTTCTGCTTTGTTAGTATAAGTATAAGTGGGGTGTATGCGAGAGTATACAGATTAACAAAATACATATATTGGTTCTCGTTTGGACTCACATTCAGTTTAGTACTACTTCCTGCTACATCATGTCGTGTCACAAGTAAGAGCGTACATGCAATCAGGGTAAATATATAAATGATAGTTTAAACAAAAAAGGACAATCAACATATGTCACGTTTAATTCTAGTTACAAATATAATAATCAAAAATCAAATCAAAATCATTTGATTATCTACCCGAAATTGCTTTAACCTAAAATGTTTACTTAAAAAAAGACAATTTAACAATATAACATTATAATATCTATCAAGTCACTTGATTAAAGTTATCAATCTTTTAGTAATATGTATAAAGCTGAGGTTATCACTATAACAATCAGACTTGATTAAATTGACAACAACTTATTTGAATCTTAATAGACTGCTTGTTTCACTTCTTAATCAAGATGACTTTATTGCCGGAATTATTATACTTTATGCGCTCGTATATAAATAAGTAACTTGATAGTCATAAAAATTTTTATAATAAATGTTAACAAGTTTTTTTTCAGTGCACACACACCCCACAAAACATAACTATACATTCATAAAAACTGTCTAAATTCGTACACCCACGTATCATCGCCGATTGTTTCGTCCCAGAGTGATGGGCAGTGAGCCCTATCGCCATACTTCGGGCAGAAACATGTACCCACAACTTTACGTATAATATTATTAAAACTCGCGTGAGCTGACATACTAAATTATTATTACGTGAGTGTTCAAACCGTATTTAATATTAACTTTACGTATCTTCCGAAGCACACAAATCGCACACAAATGTGCCCCTATACGGGATTTTATCCCGCGACCTGCGCATATATGTGGTTCAGTACTCGAACCACCTGCTTCAATTCTCAAAATTCCTCTTTAGATTCTTCCACATTCATCAGTCAAGTTGCAGGCCATGAAATCTCTAATAGAGGTTGCCACTTTTATATGATGGCCTCACCAATACGTGATTGATGTCGTATATAGTACAGATCGAGCGATATTACTTAGCCGGTCCGAAGTTAGGCTTTCTGCTCTGACTCTTTTTCTCTTTCTACCTATTTAACGGGACACCTGACGCTAGAACATCAACAACACCAGGTTTTCAAGGGTTCATTGGAAGAAACTAGGTCTCTCCTCATATTGAAGAAAATACATTTGATTTATCAATCTTTTATCTAGGGATTCCAACTATAAACAATGTTTTAAGATTTATACTTTTGTCAAAAAAAAATGTTATCCACCCTCTTTTTTTTTGCTTTTAAACGTTCGTTTCAAAAACGCGGTTAAGAGATCAACTTGATTTTTTTTTATAAAATAGGCAGTAGAAATATGAAGGGATGTTACCTAAATCCAATATTTTTTTCCCTACAAAATATTTCAGTATTAGCTAAAAACACACCAATTTGTTGTTTCGCTGCGTGATCACTAGTATTACGCGTCCAAGAACAAGAGGCCAAAGAGCCAAAAATAATCGCCTCTATAAAAAGCGAATAAGCCATCTTTGCCATTAGACTTATTGTGCTGGACCGGTAATAAAAAAAGTTGCTTGGGTATGCCGTCCTCTTAAACTATATCTGAGTTGCTACTCAAGAGAGCGGAGAGCCTAACTTCCGGCCGGCCGAGTTAATCGCGCGATCTGTAAACGAGTAGTGTCAGCTAGCGCAAACTGTTCCTTCGTCGTAGTGTCGCTTCCAACCTCACTTACTGCTCGCTCGTCGCAAACATTAAACATGGCTCATAAGCAGTGAGAATAAAGTTAATAATTGATCACCACGGCAAGTTCTTATCGGGTTAGTTAGCCAATTGTACCGAAAATGCCTTTATGTGTTTATTTATGGGCATTTTCTGTTTGGGCCGATTTAATAGTTAATTAGCTTTCTTTTATTTACCGTTCGTTCCATTAGATAAGTAAGAATAATTAGGGAGTAATAAAGTGAAATGGAATTCGCTTGTACCTGGAAAGCACCTGAGTAGACTGTTCGATTATCTTAGCTTTAAGGATTCCTTAGCTGATTTTTAGAATTATTTTCTGTCTGTTTGTTCACACACATCTCCAAAACCACTAAACGGATTTGGATGCGGCTTTTTTATTATCATTGTAGTGACTTTGTTCAACATATAGGCTATAAATTATGTTAATAAAATAATGCTCAACCCGACAACGGGACAAAAGAGTTGAATAAACGTGGATAGGGTCGCACACACCTACTTATAATACCTTACACACTATTACATCTAAATTTGTTAGTTCAGTGAGTAATGTGTGACTTTAGTTTTAAAGTCCTTCCCAGCGTCGCGGAAGCCGGGAGTATCTAGCGAGGCCTCGCTAGCTTTTTTTGGGATAATGTAAGTTTGTACATTCAATTGAGAGGGAGTGAGAGCGCTTATGTCGTTTGTTTCCATTAGGCCACACGGGCGAAGCCGCAGGCAGAACCTAGTCACTAATAAATTGATATTACGTAGATAAGTAATAATGTTGCTGTGCGATTGCGAAGTCACTATATTTATTATAGAAATAAATATGTTTTATATTAATAATAATAACGAAATATTGGTAGGTAACTAAATAGGAGACAATTTTTGCCAAATTTCTTGAATAGGTGCTTCCGTACTAACTAAAATGAATAGGTGCTTCCATACAAACTAAAATAACAGACTTAGCTTTACATAAGATATCACAACTTTTTACGGTGGAACGAATTCGCACTTGACATTTTTGTACATTTTATGTTTTTGATGGGATTTATTTTACTGTGAGACTCTTAGGTCCGTTCATAATACAGACATTGAAAGACACATATAAATGTCACAGCCATTTTATTATGATAAATTTAGAAATATTGTCTCCTTATGTACTACAAGTAGTAGATCAGATAAATGTCATAGATAAGAGTTGTATAATGGATTAGGAGGTCACGACAAATCTGTTAACGATATCCTAAATGACTGGAACAAGATTTACAGGATATCAAATATATCTGATGTCAAATATATCGGTCTGGTGCTCGAAGTAGTTGCCTATTATACATATTACTGCCTATATTACTTCCTAATTCGTATTCCTAATTCATATTACTGCCTAATATGTATATATATATATATATATATATATATATATATATTAGGCAACCACTTTCTCGCCACTACAGATAAGCCAATTGGCTTTCGCTAGTGGCTATATAGCTTAGGTTAAGATTCACTGTAATTGGGATTAATAAAGATCTATAAAAAAAATATATGCTGGCTGAAACACTAGTTATGGTGACCAAAAAGCGATGAATTAACATGGCTGAATACGGTACACAACGTAAGTGCTAGTTGTACACATATCGATTATGTGAAAACTGACCAAATATTCGGCTTCGAACAACGCCCGTTCAAAGATGCTATATCATGATAGTATATTCAACAAAGGTACATAAGACTACATAGTGATTAGTTTATCGATTATTATTAATCATAATTGACAGCATTTAATATCAGACACGGTCAAAGACATTATTTGTCGGTCAATTAGGATATATCCATCCAACCGCCAATCCTTACGCCAGCCGACTTATTAGTGGCTAAGTTCAGTTAAAATGCGTTGAACCCCATAAACTCTCTCCAGTGGCTCCAAGTAGCTGTTATGTACGCAGCGGCCACACCCCGGCAAACCGCGTCGGCTCGCGGGCTAAACCTGGAAGAGGGGGCTTGTCATTACGGTGGCAAGTTTTGTTTAGCGGAACCCTCCCGCTTTGTGCATGAAGTCTGTTTCGGCGAGGAAGGTAACTCACCGCAGATATGCATCGGGTCTTGGTGGACTCGGCGAGACAGCAAGGCTTGGTGGAAGGCCTAGGGCGACGGTAGAGGGCGACAGATACCGTCGGCCAGACACACCATCTGACCCTGCCTCCAGTCGTAGCGGTTCTCCGTTCCACTGGGCAAAGGCAGGGGAGGACGAGTGCGTGCATCAGTGTGGCGCGAACACTTGTGCACCTTAAATATCTCCTGCGCACATGACTGCTTCCTTAAAATGGACTCCGAATACAGCAAGCCCTGCGGCGATGGGTTGAAGTAGAGAGGTTCGGCGTGATGCTCGTCGGGCTTTGTCTGATTCCTGCACGCAGGCGGTCTCGGGGGTGTGGTAGAAACACCGTGGTCGTTTTCGCACTGCATATCGGAGTGACAGTGTGGACTCGGCAGCACCCGAGGCGACAAAGCAGCCCTGTTAAGGGACGCACTGCTTTCCTCACTCAGCTGAGGAGGGGGCTAGAAAAGGTGTCCCAAAAAAACGCTCACTCCAAACCAACGGGATGACAGTTACCACGGCTGCCTCCGCATCTTTAAAACGTGGTCGAAAGTGCAATAAAAATAAAAACGTCGTTTCATCAAAAATGATCTTTGGCGCGTGGAATGTGCGAACGCTCCTAGATCGCGATGGCAACGCCTGCCCTGAAAGGAAAACCGCTGTTGTGGCCCGAGAACTCCATCGCTATGGCGTAGATGTGGCCGCTATCAGCGAAACTCATCTCGCTGACGAGGGGGAACTAGTGGAGCACGGTGGCGGTTATACTTTCTTTTGGAAGGGTACTGCATCATCCGAACCCAGAAGGTCAGGCGTAGGATTCGCGATCAAAAACAACTTAGTGAGGCGTTTAGCGGAGTGTCCCATCCACATCTCCGACCGCTTAACTACATTACGCCTTCACCTCAAAAACGACAATTATCTTAATGTCCTAAGCATTTATGCTCCTACTATGGACAAGTCTGACGAGGTGAAGGACAAGTTTTATGAAGAGCTCTCGCGTTGCCTCGAGAGAATTCGTCCCAATGAACAAATTTTGTTACTGGGGGACTTTAATGCCAGAGTTGGACGTGACTTTGAGGCCTGGCCTAAAGCCCTGGGCAGACACGGTGTCGGCAATATGAATAGCAACGGACAGTTGCTACTCACTATCTGTGCACAATTTGATTTAGCAGTAACGAACACCATGTTCAGATTAGCTGCTAAGCACAAGACGACGTGGATGCACCCGAGATCCAAGCATTGGCATCTGATCGACTATGCAATCGTCAGGCAACGTGATGTATCCCAAGTACAAGTAACTCGCGTAATGCGCGGTGCGAATTGCTGGTCTGACCATCGTTTAGTTATCACTAAGTTAAATCTTCGCCTCCGTCCACCTCGTAGATCTTGTAGTTTAAGACCTGCGTGTTTAAACGTGGACAGGTTAAAAGATCTCGAGGTGAGGAATAAATATGTAGAGACCCTTATAATGACGCCTCAGAATTGCGAGTCGGGTGATGTTGATACTGACTGGGGGACTCTCGCCTCTCATCTATTAGACTCCGCTACTGCTACACTGGGTCTAAAAGTCCGTAAAAACGAAGACTGGTTTGATGAGAACGATGCAGTCCTGACGGCAGCAATCGACAAACACCGGGCACTCTTGCGTCAATCAGGTGGCAGACAGCAAGGAGGTACTGTTGCGGAGATAAAACTTAGTGGTCAAGAACTGCGTAGACTGTGTCGGGAAACAAAGGATAGCTGGTGGCAGGAGAAGGCTAAGCACATGCAATGGCTTTCGGACACCAACCAGCTCGGGGAGTTCTACTGCGAGGTCCGCAAACTGATAGGCCCCACTCAGCGCGTCAAAGTGCCCCTGAAGTCAGCTGATGGGGTGCATCTCTTGACAAGTAAGGAAGATCAGTTGGACAGATGGGCCGAGCATTTTAACCACCTGCTCAATGTAGATCGCGAAGTGGATTTAGAGCAAATCAGGTCTATTCCTGAGCTCCCAATTTGTAACGAGTTGGACAAGCCATTGGCATTGTGTGAGATTGCTAATGCCATCATGCAGCAACAAAACAACAGGGCGGTTGGCGTTGATTTTGTGCCAGGTGAGCTACTGAAGTATGGCGGTGAGGAGCTGCACGTTCTTGTATGGAAATTGTTTGTTCGTATGTGGGATGAAGAACGAGTTCCAGCTGAGTTCAAAATGTCCCGTATCATTGCTCTGTACAAGAACAAGGGAGACCGTTCTGATTGCGGCTCTCACCGTGGTATTTCACTCTTAACAGCCCCCGGAAAAGTCTTTGCCCGGGTGATTCTCAACCGCCTGAAGCTGCTGTCCGAAAATATTCTCCCCGAAACCCAATTTGGCTTCCGACCTGACAGAGGGACGTGTGAAGCGATCTTCTCAATACGTCAACTACAGGAAAAAAGCCGGGAACAAGGCCGCCAACTTTACCTGTGTTTTGTTGACCTTGAGAAGGCGTTTGATAGTGTGCCTCGAGAAGCTCTATGGATAGTACTGGAGAAACTGGGATGCACGGCGAAGTTTGTGAGACTTGCGCGACTACTGCATGATGACATGTCGTGTTGTGTCGCTGTTGATGCCGAACAGTCTGACTTCTTTCCCGTTACCTGTGGGGTGAAGCAAGGCTGCGTTTTAGCGCCAACACTGTTCGCATTGTACTTTGCAGTGGTGGTCCGCGAGGTGTTACAAACATCTTCGGAAGGAGTGCACATCCGTTTTCGAACAGATGGAGGACTTTTTAATCTTGGCAGATTCCGAGCCCGGACCAAAGTGTCGTACGCTCTAGTTACGGAAATCATGTATGCGGATGATTTGTGCTTCGTTTCTGAGTCTTCGGACGGCCTGCAGAAGCTAATGTCGATCTTTTCCAAGTCTTGTCTTAAATTTGGCCTGAAGGTCAATGTAAAGAAGACACAAGTGATGTCCTTGGACTCGCTTGGCCATGAACAACTGGTTGTAAGACTTGGTGAGGACGTGCTTAAGCAGGTCGACAAATTTCGCTATCTGGGGAGCACTGTGTCAACCAGGTGCGACCTCGACTCTGAGATCAACAGCAGGATCAGTGCCGCAGCCGCGGCATTTGGCAAACTGAGTCGTAAGGCCTTCTGCTCCCACGAACTGAAGCTGGGCACGAAAGTCTCCGTGTACATGGCGATAGTATTGCCAAACCTCCTATACGCTGCAGAGACATGGTGCTTATACCGCCACCAAATCCGCACCCTCGACCGATTCCACCTTAAATGCCTCCGAAATATACTTAAGATCAGATGGTCTGATCGGGTGCGAAATACCGAAGTGCTGCAACGCGCCAATGTGGGTGGCATAGAGGCGTACATCATGCGGCGACAGCTTCGGTGGTGCGGACACGTGTCGCGGATGGCGGAGGAGCGAGTGGCGAAGCGCATCTTCTTTTCAGAACTCCAGTCCGGAAAGCGAAAAAGTGGAGGCCAGTACCTAAGGTACAAGGATGTTCTGAAAAGACAATTAAAAAGATGCAACATTGAGCCATCGCAGTGGGAGGATAAGGCAGCTCAACGCGCAGAGTGGCGGAACCTTGTTCAAAGGAAAGTTTATGACTTTGAACAAGAACGAAGGTCCGATTTAGACCGAAAAAGGGACGACCTTAAGTCTCGGCCACCTGCGAACATCGCTTACAACTTCATGAATGGTGTGCTGACGTGCGCCCTATGTGGGCGTACATTTAATGCAAAAATTGGTTACGCGAGTCACTTGAGAGCACATCAGAGAGCTGGACAGCTTAGCTCTCAAACTTGACAGGAGTTGAGAAGCTGTCGCTGTGGCCGAGAACGGCTGTGAAGCTATATATATATATATCCATCCAACCATCAGTCATGTTCGTCCACTGCTGGATATAAGCCTTTCCAGGACTTGCCACTCCCGGCGGTCATCCTGGAAGAATTGCCCATACTCACACACGCTGGGCAGGTGGGTTGGTAAGCGCGGTGCCGGTGTTGGTGGTGCGAGGGACCAGTGACGCCGCTGCCCGTCACCAGTCTGTTCCATGTAAGACCCGGCTATTAGGGATGGATATACCGCCATCCATCGGTCCCAGGCATGGTGGGCCTCCTGGTTTTTTGCCTGTGAGCTGCCCTTTTACTCTCCTCCGAATTACTTCGAGGGGGTCTCCAAGTAAGATGGTGGTACCTCCACAGTCGAGCCCGGCATCAGCTCTACCACCTGCTAAACTAGGCTGATAGATGGATGGATGGATAATAGGATATAAGCGTATGGTAATATAAAAATAACAAAAGCGACGCCCCTTTAAAAATGCTTTATCGAGACAAAAAGGTTTATAATTTTATTTATCTATTCGATTTTGTCTTAATTGACCGACAAATTATGTACTTGGCCGTATTTAATCAAAAATGCTGTCATTTATGATTACTTTTATTCGACACCAATCACTATAGATATATTCTATAAGCATCATAGAACAGACGCAATATTTGGTCAGTTTTTTTATTTTTGATATAAATATATACTTACTTTTTATACCATTGTTAGCCTCGTCGTTTTATTTTTTTGCTACCATTACTAGTTTTTCAGGTGCCATAAATGGATTACGCAATCACTTCGCGCAGCCGTACCAAGATATGTGGCATGTCTGATGCCCTATATTCTGTGAACCTAGTTTTAGCCATTTAGGATATGGTTACCAGATTTACTGTCCACCTAAGGTATAAAATTAATAATTCAAATTCAAAATATTTTCCACCTAATATATCATGAATCATGACATGAATCATGAATCATGAAATTTGCCATTTTTTGCTCCATCCTATACGCATATTTTACAGAGACATGATATGCCCAATTCAACGATGTGCAGATGACACATATGTACCTTATAATACCCGTAATTGTTTTAACCACCAGAACACGTCTCATGCTTCATGACATAAAATTCAAAAACATAAAATGACATGAATCATGTCATGAAGCATGAGACGTGTTCTGGTGGTTAAAACAATTACGGGTATTATAAGATACATATGTGTCATTGGCACATCGTTGAATTAGGCACATCATATTTCTGTAAAATATGCGTATAGGATGGAGCAAAAAATGGCAAATTTATAGGTATTGTAAACCTAACACGCCCCTTGTCGCTCCGCTCCAGAGCTGTCACATGGACTAAATAAAAGTGCAAAATAAAACCCAAAATGTATAAAAAGTCCTAAATCATCAAAAAGGACTTTTTCAACCGTGAGCGAGCAAGTGTTTTTCTTCTATTTGTTTGTAAAATTGTTTGTTGAAAATATTGCAAAATATTACACGCGATGATGATATTTTTGATGGTCGTACATAAAGTATTGTGTTTAACGAAACAGTAAAAGAGCAGTAATTATATAATATCAGAAGTAATCAGCACCATATTTAGAAAAAAGTGGCTAAAATTTTAACTAGTGTCACTTTTACTTTTTTATTTTATAAAACTCATTTGTCAATATTTTGTTGCATTCGACTGATGGCTCCATACCTTGGGCTGAAATATATTTTTATTGTTTTGCTACTAATAAATAAAACAAAGAAACAAAATAATATTTGAGTTCAAAAGTAAATATTCTAAAAATATAAAAAAGAATAGTTACTCGTATCTGAACTAAGTAAAAAACTTTTAAAACTAACCAAAATAAGTAATGGTACATATGAAGAGCTTTCGTTTTTTACCACTAAACTTGAATGAATGAATTCTGTGAAAGTTAACGGAAACCGGAAACCAAACAAGAGCGGAACGGAATCACAGGTGACTAAAAGCAAAGAATGAGCTTCTGTGTTTGACACACAATTTACGAAAACAACCTATTCACAACCTCCCTATATACATGTCTCCGGGTGTCTTTTAAACTAAAACTTTTGATCTAAACTTTTCATTATCTCTCCGAGACAAATGAGACTCAAGGATGAGAGAAATTAAGCTACAAATTTGATTAAATGTTTTAACCAGGTTAATTTGGAGCACCAGAGAGTAACGAATTTTTATCTTTTACCTAGAGGCGGCATCTTATTAAAAATATAAATGTTTCACACACCTATATCAATATCAAAAGCTTTGAGTACTGTCAAACATATATCATTGAGATGGCCTCCACTAAACAAATGTGATTATGTGAAGTTCAGCAATAACAAAGATATTCAACCCAAGTTTACAATAATTATTGTCGATTAAATGTATCGAGAAACTAAACTTCTTCCCTCAGATAAACAGTATACACATTTTTAGTGGGAGATTTTAATTTATAAAAACAAGAAAAGACATGATCAAATGGGCGAAGAAAGGCGTAACATTTATTTTTTAAACGGATTTTTATTAATTTATAAATATATCTGTCATTTAATGTGTTTTGTTAAGTTTATTCATTTGAATTGAAACTATATATTGTATGTATGTATGACAATTTTATTGTCATTAGAAATATATGCCCCCAAAATTAATAACCTAACCGTAAGCTCAGTTAAGTCAGTGCTTAATAAGTGGTAACCAAGAAGTGGCGTCAAAAATTTAATGATCTGTAGAGGTAGGCTTCTGTTTAAAGATTGAAATATATTAATTTCTAGACAAATCAGACTGCCGTTAGAATATAATTTACCGTCGTAGTTCTTAATCAGTTTCATTGTTTTTATAAAATATGCTGTTGGAAAGCAATATTTTTTTCTGATGGAACTGTAAATAGTTTACTTCAAAATTCCTTAAGCTATGGTTCAAGGATTCTCTCAAGTCAGAAGTAAGAGAACGACCAGCCAATAAACAAGAATCAGTATTCAAGAGCGGATGGCATTAACATAACTCCTTTTAGCTTCCAGCCGCTGCCATCGCTATGCGCCACGCGTCCCCCCTCCTCCATCCCTCCGTGAACTTACTTACTAACTACTGTGAGAACCTGAAGGCCTGTTCACGTCATCAACAACACTGTGCTGGAAAGACGCTGGTCCTTATTCGACAAGTTTAACTACGTTACAAGAATTTATTATTTTGTATTTCTGGGAAGGACGAAAGGTTTCGATAAAATGAAATTAAGTACCTCATATTAGTAAATAATATACTCAAAGTAGGTATAAATTCTCAAGCATACGATCTAGTGTTTTTTTTTCAGCTATGTTTAGTTATTACAACAAAATAAATAAATAAAATAAAATAAAATTGCTTTATTGTTCAAAAACAGAGCATTTATCATTTATTCAAAATCTACCAGGCTTGTGAATATTGAGAAATTAGTCGCACTGCATGACTGGGACACTACCCGGTTAACAACAATATGCGACTGGGATATATAGGCGATACCAAAAAAAAGGGGGTATTTTCGAATCCATTTACACCACTATAACGTTATCTACGTATTTAATTTTTAAGTAAATGCTTATTGAATATTTGATTAAGATTTTCATGAATATATTAACATTATATGATATAATGAATATATTAACAATTTGGAACGCACACAAAAAAACTTTATTCGATATATGTATTAATTTCTGTACAAATTACAGACATGCCTCTTACGATTTGATGTGATATAGCGAACTTTATCTTGTTATCAAGAATCGCAACTGGCTATACTGATTGTCCTTCTCTTTTTTCGTATGTCCCTAATAGATTGCGACGCAGTTTCCCTGTATTTTGTTTATATTGATATAATATTTTGTTTTTTCTGCCTTTTCACTTTCATAACAACGTATGTCTTAAGTATACCTTTATTTTATTTTGTAATTATACTAAAATATTATACTGGTACTAAATTAATAAATAATAACAAAATTTTAGTAATATAAGGCAAAAAACCTCGTACTAAGTATAAATATAACTTATCTAAAACTGTAAGTGGTAACTTGTAATTTGCCTTCTGTAAATAATACTTATAAGCTACCTTTTGCCCGCGGCTCCTTCTGCCTGATATTCGGTTTAAGGTCATTATTTTTCCCAAGGGAACAGTGTTTTTTTTTTCGGGATCAAATGTAGCCTGTGTGTTAATAAGCTATCTCCACTCCAAATTTCATCCAAATCTGTCCAGCTGTTTCAGCGTAAAGAAGTAACTAACATGCTAACTCACACACACACACCCTCCCTCTCGCGCCCTCACACACACCCTCACACAAACTTTTGAATTTTTAATATTAATAGGATTTCTTGTGCTGTAAGTTTTCTGAAAAAATAAATAAATAATTATAAATTAATAGATGATTGCCTTAGAGTCCATTGCATCATGGGTGGTGGTAAAAATGAATTGCCAGTAAGAGCCGTTTAGCAGCCTAATCGTGAAAAACCCGCCTTTTTCTAATTAATCGAAACAGGACCCTTATATTCAAAATTTACTCAATAGTTCCCTAACAAAACCTTATTACACAGGTATTGTGTATGCTGCCATAGCAAAGTTTCCATTGGCTTTTCCATCTTCCAAAATTTCCATTATATGGCTTTAAATTTTAAAATACTAATTTACAGAAACCAATGGAAACTTTGCGCTGACAGTTTACGCAAAACATGGGTAATAATGTTGTGTTGAGGAACTTTTGAATAAATTTGAAGTGTCATTTTTCGATCAATTAGAAAAAGGTGGGTTTTTCACGATTCGGCTATTAAACCGCTCATGAAAAAAGCATCGTTTATATCCTCCTCTGTGAGCTACAAGGTCTATCAGCTCAAGGGATGAGGAACTGGGCTGAATATTTTCAGTGAATTCCAACTGTTGAAGCATGATCACACAGAAACTACCTGAAATCGGAGTTTGTAAACTAATTAAGAGTCCAAATAGAGGCGGCGTTATTTGTCGGAGGTACACAAACATGTTCAGCGACTAATACTTTGTGTGTTTAATGTAAAATACACTCATTGTAATTGGATTTAGGTCGTGTTTGGATTTCCGAAGTTGGTAATCAGCTTAATAGTCCGCGGGTATATATCGGTTACTAAGCTGTTTAATTTGTCATACTTAGAATATTTTAAGGGATTAAATTTATACAAACGAAGCCTTTGTTGTTGTTTTCCATTGATTTCACAAATTTATCTAATATCAGCGTTTTTCCCACACTTGCACAAATGTAATTAATGACTGTGTTCTGTGTTCCTACGGAACCGCCTACATCACCAGGGAACAAATGATTACCTATGTCCAAGTTAAGATTCTAACCATTCCAACAGTAAAATAATCATTAAAAATATGTTCAGTAGTTCCAGAGATTATGCCCTAGACAGAAACGAACAAGCAAACTTAACAATATTAGTGTAGACGAAATTCTTTAACATGCAGTCTGAAGCTTCAACGTAAACATGTCGTATTTTGCTGAAAGCGGATTCGTTTTCGAGCATCGCGGCTAGCAACCGATACGCTCGCGTCTGGTCCACGACGTAGCAGGTTATTATAGTATAGCAACAGGGGAACTGTGGAGCCGTGGCACTTTCAATAAAACCATCTACGTGTTAATAAGAGATGAAATTCAGGCGAAAAATTTTGCACAAGTTTATATTGTGTGATCGTAAAACATTACCCTCTTAAATAACCATATGCGGAACCATACAAGTGCGTTTGTAAAACTCATTAACCTTAACGATAATTATCATATATGTACGAAACAAATATGTTTAGTTAGGATCAGTATATTTTCTCATGTTTTAAAACTGCTGCATATTTTAAATTTCATTTTGTTTATTTTTCCCTGTCCTTTTTTGCTCATGTTATGAGTGGAAAATTACCGTTCTTGGAGGGAAAGTACCCTTATTATTGATGATATCAAATTTTATCGAACGGAAACATTGTTTTATTTTCAAAAATTAAAAAAACTGCATCCCGGGATTTTTGATAAATCATTTGCTTGAGACAGGACTCGAATCGGTAAAAAAGGTACGGAAAACCGTTTTTAGATAACTTTACAATAAAATTCAAGTCCTAAGTGACTTACTGACTGACTGAATGATATATTAACGCACAGCCTAAACCGCTGGTCCTAGAGACTTGAAATTTTGCATATAGATACCTTATATAGTGTAGGCACTCACAAAAGGCTAGCGTCCACAGTTCAGCATCGGACGCATCGTACGCAACGGATTATGGTTTGCCTTGTATAGAAACTCATACAACAGCGTCCACTGGATCGGTATTCTGTATGACGTCATCGGCAATGCCGACGCCGTGCGCCGTTGCTCTGAGAGGCAAATTTTGCATTTTGCGATGCGTGTTGATGACGTCATACGGAATGCCGACCCAGTGGACGCACCTCACGCTCGCTCCGCACGTACGATCACTACGAAAATCCGAACGAAGTGGCATCGGCAATCCGATTACTGGTACTTGCTTTGGCAAATCCGATCGCTGCCGATACAGTGAACGCACTTTGCAAAATTAATCTGTTTGATGCAATCCGCCCAGTGCGTGCGGTGTGGAACTGTGGACTGTGGGGTGCGATGGGGTTGAAATGTTAAAATGTGTAAATATCAATATGGGTGTTGTTTTTATCGTTTTTGGGACGTTAATTACGAAAATGGCATCGATTTTGAAATTTAATATAGTGGACATGAAAATTCTCGAATGTATGCGTGCCAGAACAAATCGGCTGTAACAGACGGACAGACAGGCAGCCACACAAGTGATCCTATTAGGGTTCCATTTTTTTCCTTTTGAGATATCTATCTATGTTTATCCACAACCAATATATCTGTCTATCTATCTATCTATATCTACCTTTATCCCAGCAAAATATCTTTGGAACGGAAGGTGGTACATCCCTAGGGGTCGGACCACGGGGAGCCAAAAAAAAGTTTTTTTTTAAATGTCAAATCTTTGACGGCCTGTATCTCCTAGACGGCTGGAGTTAGACCCATGTTGATGGGTGTCTAGGAAAACATCTCGACGAGATCTACCTGCCAAAAGTGTCAAAACTTTGCAGGCCCGTGGTACTCTAAAAAACGGACTCGGCGAGATCTATAAGACGGTAAAAAAAACGAAAAAAAAACAATATTGCCAAAATTTAATTATTTTATTCTGTGACTATAGTTATTGGTCAAGCTGGGGCTACATGACCGAAAAAAAAAATGTTGACAGTTTTTTGACAGGTCCAAAAAAGTATTCCGATTTGCATGAAACTTTGTCAAGGGGCATTCGGGGTCGCCGATTACGCTTTACATATTCAAATTTGACATTTTTTGACAATTGATAGATATTTTGACACTTTTTCGGAAAAACTTTGATCGGTGAGTCCCCGTGTTTGGCACTCTTTTCGGCCGAGCACTACACCTTGTCTCCCAGAGGGAGTGATAGCACTTATAATGTTTGTTTATGAAAAAAATGTAATTTGTTTCCTGTAGGCCACGCGGGCGAAGCCGCGGGCAGAAGCTAGTGATATTATATAATAAAAGCAGTTATTGTATTACGTACCAAAACTAATTTGCTACACAAGCAGTCTACGCCGTAGCTAGCATGGTAAGCTACGCACTGGCACGCAGTCTACGGCGTAGCTAGCATGGTAAGCTACGCACTGGCAAGCAGTCTAAGCCGTAGCTAGCATGGTAAGCTACGCACTGGCACGCAGTTTACGCCATATCTAGTATGGTAAGCTACGCACTGGCACGCAGTCTACGCCGTAGCTAGCATGGTGTGATAAGCACTGGCAAGCAGTATACGCCATAGCTAGCATGGTCTGCTACGCACTGGCATGCAGTCTACGCCGTAGCTAGAATGGTGTGCTACGCACTGGCAAGCAGTCTATGTCATAGCTAGCATGGTGTGCTACGCACTGGCAATCAGTCTACGCCGTAGCAAACATAGTGTGCTACGCACTGACAAGCAGTCTACGCCGTAGCAAAGATAGTGCGCTACGCACCGGCACGCAGTCTTTGCCGTAGCTAGCATGGTGTGCTACGCACTGGCAAGAAGTCTACGCCGTAACTATTTAGTATTGTGTGCTACATCTACGCCGTAGCAAACATAGTTTGCTACGCACTGACAAGCAGTCAAAAACACAATATCTCATAGTTTATTTTTATTATTTATCAAATCACTATTCATGAAATCATCACTATCAAAATTGAAAATTGTGGTACAAGCAGTATCTTAATGTTTTACGAAAATGTACGAGCCGTTGAGGTAAAAACATCAAATGGTAAAACTCATACATGTTCCATTTTAAAGATATGTATTTTGCCAATTGATGTATAGGTACTTTTGCTACCTCGGTGATTTGCATAATAATATAGATATTTAGTACATAAGTAGGTACTTTCTTTAGACATTTGGTCTAATTTTTGTGATTCTATTATTTTTTTATGTTTATTCTATATGATTTCTAACCTTACATATTTTAATTATCCTATCACGTAACCTAAATTAATTAAAATGCTATTTGTTTTAGTACATAGATGGCAAAGTATTCAGTTTGTTTCCCAGTAAATTTCTCAGAAGACAGCATGCTGGCAACACTAACAGTGAATGTAGAATTTATTAATTGTATCTGGCAACTCTATCTTCTCTCTTAAAAATACCTTTTGCTCTAATGTACATTAAAGACCAGAAATATTTCAATACATATAATAAAACAATGAAACCTGGTGAGTCTGTACGTAATATAAGTGTGAGTTATTTATTTAATAGACGATAAGTTTTGAATAGTTTTTACATAACAATTGGAGATGAGTATATTTTCTTGTTTTTAAAACGTGATATTAGAATAGTCGGGTTTTAGTTTTTGAACTCATTTTTTTTCTTGTCCTCTAAATTGATCCTCTGCTAAAATTTTCTGAACAAAATAATGTCTTCAAAGTACGTCATCATCATTTGAATAGTAATCAACCTTATAATAGCAATTACTGAATAAGATTTTGTACAATTTATTTTGGAATTGTGTGAAATTGAACTCTGTCATTTCGTTGCAAGACGATTATACAATTTCGGAGCCATAGCATAGACTGTGTTAGAATAGAAATCTGTGTTTGCGTTATGAAATGGGAGTACTCTATAATTACTGCGTACTGTTCTTAATATCCTAGGGTGTACAACTTCAAATAGAATGAGTTTTTTGTAAACAAATGTAAATGCTACATATTATATAAATAAGCTAGGGACTTTTAAAATATGTATTTTGATTAGTTTTATTAAGATACACAGTGATCTCGTTGCTTGGCTCCAAATATGGCTAATACATCTTTTTTGCATCCTAAACACAGGTAGCACATTTTTTGAGTTGCCCTATCGCGTAAATTGGATTACCCAAAACCGTGATATGCACATAGTGCTGCTTTGCGATTACTTTTATTTGAAATGTTACACAGAGCTAACATAAATCTTCTTGGTTTATTTCTAAGACAGATTGTATGTGATTTCCAATTTCCGTGACAATCCAGCATCATGCTTAAAACTTGTTCTCTTTCACTTGCTATGTAACCATATATTTGATTGATATTTATTTTGAGGTACATAAAATTGCATTGTTTAAATTTATCATTAAATTATTAATTATGTCAAACCACTTAATTATATATTCTGGTCCTCTAAAAAGGCCGTTTTGCATGAATCACATTATGAATCTGTTCTAATGCTATCTCTTTTGCACGCGTGAAAAAACTCTGACTCTATCCTACTTCCAAATAATTTTATGATTCACCTAAGTCGGCCTTTTTAGATCCCCTGGAGCACTATTTTTATCGTTTTCATAATGGTACATTTTTTACATTTAATCAACAGTGTGGAATCATTAGCAAACATTGTTATTTTATGGCCTCACTTAACATGAATTACGCTTCAAATCAATCTCACAGGAACCGTGCATTTTTTCATGATAAAAAGTAACTCACCAGTCCACAGCCTATCGTTATGCAAAAAATCACGTAGATCCGTTGTTGCTGCATGAAAGGAGGACAAACCAACAAACACACTTTTGATTTATAATAACAGTGAGGAAGTGAGGATGAGGATGGGGATGTTTGAATATCTTATAGTGAAATATCTGTCGGTAAACCTAATTTTTAAAAAAATAGTCTAAATAAAACTAATCTTAGGTGTTCTTATAATGGGTATTTTATCCCGATAATTTTAATTCCATCCTGCAAACTTCAGTTTTGCTCTTAAACGAAATTAAATTACAATTGTAATGAGAATAGTTCCTCAGATCAACGTATAAATGAATGTTAGTTAAGAAAGTTATAAATGTCAAACCCGCTGCCTCCTACATAAGCCGCTTTAAGACTTGGCCAATTAAGATAAAACGCTGGCGACAACTAGTAGATCTAGATCAAGGATTAATATTGAATAATAAACTATATATTAACACCAATCTGAAATAAACTCAGAAAGACTAACAGTTCCTGGCTCAGTAACAGTTCCTATCGTACCTCCTAAAAGAACATACGGAAGCCAATATAATGACTGCTGTCAATTGGTTTGTCTTGAAAATTTATTTGTGGATAAGCAACCCTTTGCAGGGTCTATAGAGATCTAAATAATTTATCAGAGATCTAAATAATGTCAATAGACTCAGCCTAATATATAATAAATATATTCCATAGACACCAAAAAAAAATGTGTTTCCGTTTTTATGGAGATTTGCGCTTGACAGCCGACCTTTAGGTAAAGATTGATATAATGCTTAAATTATGTTATTTGTTTCAGATTCCGAAGGAAGTATGAGACGAAGTCTCAACAAAATTGTGAAAGAAAAAGTGTGAAAAAAAAAAAATTGTGTTTCCGTTTTTATGGAGATTTGCGCTTGACAGCCGACCTTTAGATAAAGATTGATATAATGCTTAAATTATGTTATTTGTTTCAGATTCCGAAGGAAGTATGAGACGAAGTGCCAAACGAGCGGTTTGATCGCGGCGCGCCGGTCGCGCGGGCGATGAGACGCGCGAGGCGGCGCGCCGGCGGCCGGCCGCGCGTAATATGCGCTCGCTGAACGCGTCGGCGTGCGCGGCCTTGCTCGACGACGTCCGGTGGGACGACCCGACCAGCCTCGCGAGCCTCGCCGTGCTAGCGCTCATCGACGTGCTCGTCGTGGCGGGTAAATAGACGCTCTTAACTTGGAAAAAAGTATACATCGTCATAACATGAATCGTAGATGGTCTGTCAGACAAATTTCCGAATGTAATGCAAGTCACAATCCACATACAGTTATGAGTGGTAAACCTTACCGCCTTACTTCGGGTCCAAATATGAAACCCTCGCTTAACCTGCCTTTAGCACGCAAGGTAGCAAACATTTTTATATTGGACTTTTCAAAATGATTTACATTAAAATCCTGGTAAATCAGGATTACATTTTTCGATCTTAATGCAAACATAATTTACTCAACCAGAGTTTAATTTTTTCTTACCTCAATAAACAAAAAACAATTTCTTTAAATAAATACCTGCTCACCGAGTTAATAAAATATTGGTTTGTGTAACTCTAATATTGCGTGGATTCAATTCGAACAGAGATGGAATGTTAATTGAATCCTTAAAGCCGTCATTAATCGAAAAACCTCTGATAAACCGATCAAAAAAGCAAATTAACACAATCATCACGCGGGTGGTTTACTCTATCCGTTCCCGGTAAAAGTTCATTAGTTGATATGGAGTCCATTGTCTATTGTACGGAGTCCATACACGCTGGGAGGCTATACACAAGATTTCGAGAAGTTTACCTTGTCCACGGTATTCGACAAGCTGCAGGGCTGTCTGTGTAGAGCCACCCAATGTGTATGGAATCCGTATAGAGTGAAAGAGATAGCCACCTGCCGCCATTCTGATGTTTGGTATACCCCTTTTCCTCGATTAGACTAATATTATGGAGTTTCCATAAATATGGAGTTTCTGAACGTTTCGTGAGCCAATGGAATAAGAAATACCAATTCGCAGCGTTCCTAATACAAAACACTTTTCTTTATTAAGACGCTCTTATCCCAGAAGAGTGACTCTCTGTCTTTTTCTTTACGTGTAAGGAGTAAAAGAAAATAACCACACTTTTGTACTTTTTCGTTGTTTTTATCGGTTTTTAAATTGTTTAAAAATAAGGGATATGTTTATTAAAACCCACTTACGTGTTGACCTAGAAAATTTAAAGAGCAATATTACCTGATAGGTTTCGTAAACAAAAGAGTGGAATTATGGAAATGGCATGATTTGAAAGGTCTTATTACATGCTGTGTTCGTGAATTATTTCTATCGAGCAAAGTTTATCTGATCGTGTAACACATGCGTGGAAGACCTAGATAAAGGTTCGAACTATATTGCGTATTTTTTATTTTGAAGTTTTAGACGATATTTGAAAGTTCTATTTGACTTTGAAAATACTGATTTTGGGATAAGAACGCTTTAAGTAAGCAAAATTTATTTTTGCTCAGCGGTTTTAAGCAAAAAAGGCGCGCTTTTCGAGCTACGGAGATGAAAAAATAATTTTTAAATTTAACACAAAACAATTTTCCTTTAAGTATGCTTTACATAACTACTACTTTTTCTGCTGTGACATAACTAGCATCTAGCCCGCGGCTCCTCCCAAGAGACTCTGTTGTTCGTCCGTCCGTGAGTCGCAGCCTCATAACTTTAGCACTGTTTAAGATGAAGACTTAAAATTTGGCACAAAAATAGCATTAATTTGCCCACATAACAAGATGAAAAAAAAATTAATCTAAATACTTCGAATACAAAGAGAGAAAAAGAATAAAAATTCTTAAAATACAACATGGCTTTCACATTGTAGAAATATATACTTTTACTATATTAACTGGCACTGATTTCGAGCGATTTTCTAAAAACCACAAAAAATGTATTCCCCCTTATCTCCCAAACTGGTGGACCAAAAATTATGAAAAAAATGACGATTATTATGATGAAAAATGAGAAATACAAAAAATATTTATACATATAAAAATGCAGTATGTATGTCAAATTGTAGGTATTAAAGAGTTGATTTTAGAAATATATAGTTTGGTTATATTTACTCGCATCTATTTCGAGGAATCCGCAAAAACTACAAAAAAATGTATGTCCCCCTCTCATCTCTAAAACTGGTGGACTGAAAAATAAGAAAGAAGTCATGGTAATGTGCTTACGTAAAGATTACAGGAAAAATATAGCCATTGAATGTGCATGTGCAAAGTCAAACAATACTGGACTAAAGCACACAACGGAAATGAAGGTAACGAACAAGCAGACTCTCTGGCTAAACTAGCATCCTATACGGGAATAACGACACAGGGCACTAATCTGTGTCGACCATCGGCAGAAACAATCAGGGGTGAACTGCGAAAACACACTCTGAGTGCACACAACAAAACATGGGCAGAACGAAACGACTGCCGGCTGTCAAAACTAATGATACCGCAGTCGAATGGTAAGGTAACAAGATACTTATTAAAACTAAAACGGTCCGATCTACGTGACATGGTAGGTATGCAGAGGGTGCCTTCTAGAGGACGAGCCAGTGGAACATGTGCTACTCCACTGCTCTGCAACCGAAGACATGAGACGAAAAGCAGGGATTGCGACGAGCTCAAACTTCCCTTCACTGGACCAGTTTATGTGTCAGAATGCTGAAGCTGTTCGGCTCTACTTTAAGGAGCTGTCCTGGCTGGGCTGAAGTGGACAATATTCACGATTACCGAGAATCAGTGCAGGACTCATCGCACCCGCGACGAATTTAGAATTTAGCGATTGAAAATTCACGAAAACAAAATGACAAAACTAAATTTTTAGGGGACCAGAAAATATGAAAAATAATGGTAATATGTGTTTACGTAAAGACTACAGGAAAAATAAAGCGGTTGAGAAATTCACAAAAAAAAATGACAAAATTAAATTTATCATCCACAATACGGAACCCTAGGTACGCGGGTCTGACTCGCACTTAGCCGTTTTTTTTTAAATAAAATTACGAACTGGATTTGAAGACATTTTTTTTATGAATTACTAACGACTAGGGCACTACATCAAATAAGTTTTATTATTTATTATAAAAACATATAGGTACTTAAGGGTTTCAAGGGGTATTGAAAAAATATCTTTGGGGTAAATTTTGGCAGGGATTGGCAACACTGCATGGGCCATAGAAGTGACGCCACTCTAAAACACCCGGTACAGTTTTAACAACTGGATTCAATGGAGATCTCGTTAGAAATAATCAACACAACATCACAACTTTTTGTCCATCACCAAATTAGATGCTTGGACGTGACTAAAATACATTACTTATTCCCTTCATGGTCGTAAATAACCGTGAAATCAGCGTCGAATTCAATTCGTTTTCCGTAAACAACGAAACTACAAACTAAAAACAACTTTATCAATCAAGTTACAAAGTCCACGTTTTCTTAGCTCAACTTGATAGGTGTTTGTAGGAGTTCATTCATCGAATGAATGAAACACAACTCTCCGCGCGCGCTCCAATCTATTGCTAATGCTCCTAGTGTTCTCTACCACAATCTGCAGAACTCTAGTGTAGTCTTTATTTACTGGGAAGTAGGGTGATAAAGACAAATTGTAAAGTCTTCTTATTTTGGTGATGAGTACGTGTCCCATCAGTTTAGGTTCACGTTCCGCTTTATTTTGTTACTGGAACGGAAAGGATGAAATGCAGTTGGAGTGGCAAAAAAAAAGCAAAACTACCTAATGGTATACTTTGAATGTGTAAACATTGAAACTTTTAAAATTATTCATAATAATTGTAAGATATAAGGCGAATTCTTATTGAGGGTCTAATATTATCATACCGACTGAACCTTTACTGGGAATAACTAGTTCCTTTATTATAATTACACTAGTTACAACATCGGTAATTGTCTCTTGTACTACACATACCACAAAACAATCCATCCATTATCTACTGCTGGACATGGGCCTTTCAAAGACTTGGCCACTCTTAGCGATCATCCTGGAAGAAATAATAAAAAAAACAATAAAAAACATTACATAGTCTAACTTATTAAGCACTCTTATCATCGAGAGAAGAAACGTTAGAAAAGGACCAATGAAGGGGCTGCCACCTCATCAGAACCAACATGGCTATCTTTCAGGAAAATCCACAGAAACTGCATTACATCAGGAAGTACACAAAGTGGAAACTGATATAGAAGCAAAGCAGTCTTGCTTCGCCACCTTCATCGACATTAAGAGGATGGCATACCCTAGCAACTTTTTTTATTACCCGTCCAGCACAATAAGTCTAATGGCAAAGACCTTATTTGCTAATAGACTTATAACTTATTTGCTAGCGATTATATGTTGGCTCTTTAGCCTCTTGTTCTTGGACGCGTAATATTAGTGATCACGCAGCGGAACAACAAATTGGTGTGTTTTTAGCTAATACCGAAATATTTTGTAGGGAAAAAATATTGGATTTAGGTAACATCCCTTCATATTTCTATTGCCTATTTTATAAAAAACAAATAGTTTCCTAGTTTCTTCCAATGAACCCTTGAAAACCTGGTGTTGTTGATGTTCTAGCGTCAGGTGTTCCGCTTTTGACAAAACCACGTTTCCTAGCATAGAACACGGGCTTGAAAAGCACGGTGTACATGAGTTAGTCATTAAATGGGTCACCAACATGCTAAGCAAACGCGCTGCATACATAGGAACATCAGAGCGAACACGTTGCCAGGTGACAAGGAGCAGTCTGAGCACGCGATATGACGGCAGTGCTTTGTATCACCATAGGTTTTAAAAATAGCGGGAAGTGAAGAGAAATAATTACGAAGATGAAAGATCTGACCTTGGGAAGGAGCTGCATGCACCACAAACCACGCTTCGCCTGAGCCACCAAGTCTCTGGTGTTCTCCAAGATGGTTTTCTTCTTCCTCTTCGTGCCTGGTTGCGCTCTTCTCGGCTAATCTTCTTCGTAATAGTAATAGATGAAAATGAGGCGCACAGCGGGTGCGATCTCAAAATGGCGGGCGGTAGGGTCGAGGTAGGACCTAGTCGAATGACAATCAGCGTATACCTCCGGCGTGATAGGCTTCTGATTGACGACTGATTGATTTGCGTCCAAAACTAAGCGGGTGGAGATGCAGCGAAAATGACAGTTGCAAATATTAATTCACAACTACCTCGCAGTATGAGAGCCACAAGAAGTGGCGCGAACATTTGCCCCCGGCGTTAAAACCATTGGTTTTAAAATAAGAATAGAAAAGTAAAAATAAGACAGAGAATAACGAAATTTTGAAGCGGGGGCAAAGAAAGGAGTTATTGAGATGGGAGAGGGCAAAGACGCACGACAGGTCGTTTGTAAACACCTGTCGTCGTTTTGACAGAAGCTACCCTAATGACATTATCTTTGCCAGGGTATACAGCTACAATGACACCGAGCGGCCATTGAAGCGGTGGAGTATTGTCGGTAACTACAACGACAACAGATCCAATTTTGATTGGGTTGGTAGGTGTATTCCATTTTCCTCTAGACTGGAGAAGATGGAGATAATCATTCTTCCATCGCCTCGCGAACGATTCTACCATTTGATCAAGCAACGCGTAGCGACGTAATAAATTAACTGGCTCATCAGCCACCTTGCAAGCGGGTAATTCTTTTAAAGGAGTTGACATCAGAAAATGTGCAGGAGTTAACGCGCTAAGTTCAGATGGATCTTCACTCAGCAGCGTAAGCGGACGAGAATTTATGACACATTCTATTTGCGTAACTACAGTTAATAATTCTTCGTAGGTCAACAGTTGAGTACCTACTACTCTATGCAAATGCGTCTTAAATCCTTTGACATATATCTCATAATGTCCCCCAAAATGTGGGCTACGTGGAATATTAAATTTCCATTGTATTCTATGATCGGCAAGTTCATTCGCGAAAGACGTTTTAAATTCTTCGGAATTTGTCAAATTGTAAATTTCTGAGAGGGCATTTCTAGCGCCTACAAAGTTCGTAGCATTATCTGAATATACGAAAGACACTGCTCCACGTCTAGATAAAAAACGTTTGAACGCGGAAAGAAAAGTGTTCGTGCTAAGATCAGTTGCCAATTCAACGTGAACTGCACGAGTCACCAGGCATACAAATATGCAGAGGTAACATTTGACGGGACGGACTCCACGTTTTCGATACGGAGTGATACTGATAGGACCACAATAATCCACAGCGCAGTGGACAAAAGCTTTAGCCTCATTAACGCGGCATGATGGTAAATCTGCCATGAAAGGGAAGGTTTGTCTCGGCTTCGCCTTAAAACAATAATTGCAGCTATGTATTACGCGACGAACAATATTTCGACAGGAAAGTATCCAAAATTTTTGGCGGATTATTGACATTAAAGCCACTGGTCCAGTGTGACAATTTTTGCGATGATAATGAATGATAATCAATTCGACAATATGATTTTTACGAGGTAACAACACAGGGTGTTGTTGATCGAACGTCATGTCTGTGTTGCGAAGTCGACCACCAACGCGTAACAATCCATTTTTATCTAAAAATGGCGATAGTCGATTTAAAGCGGGAGAACAAAGTTTATTTGACTTTAATCTTTTTATTTCATCAAGAAAATAAAATGCTTGAAGAGCTTTAATCAATGCAACTTCAGCGAAATCCATATCGGTAGCGGTAAAAATATTAGAGCGCGGTAAAATACGTAAAAATCGGTAGATGTAAATGATTGTGTGTAAAAGCACAAGCCATGACGAAATTCTTTCCGAAAGAGAAAGAAGTGGATGCGGTTCTTCATTACTAAAAGCGGGAAGAGAAATTGTTTTTGATTCCGGCAAGTTTTCTTCAATAGAAGCTGATTCTATTGTTTTGATTGGCCACTCTTTAGCGTCCAGATAAAGCCAAGCAGGTCCAGTGAACCAGAGCGGGTGACTCATCAACTGCGTGGGAGTGAGACCACGGGAAAGACAGTCGCTCGGGTTTTGAGAACCAGCTGTATGGTAAAAACATTCAGCGGGAATAGCGGATATTATTTTTGTTATACGCGTCGCGACAAAGGTTTTAAACCTGTGCGGTGAGGAATGTATCCAGTGTAAAGTTACCATAGAATCGGTAAAACAGTAAATACGTTCAATATTGTGACGTATTTTATAAGCGTCAACTACACGACGAGTTAATTTCGACATGAGTAACGAGGCACAAAGCTCAAGGCGGGCGACACTGACGGTCTTGAGCGGACAGACTTTTGACTTTGCGCATACCAGCCGAATGCTAGTGCAAGTGTCTGAGTCATCTTGTACTCTAATATATACGACACATCCGTATCCACGTTCACTTGCGTCTGCAAATGATATTATCGAAATTTTCGAATTTTGGAACACGTCTAAGTGGCGTTTAATACGTAAATCCCGCAAAACAGGTAGCTCCTTCAAATAGTTTTGCCAAATCTGCGCAATATCAGAGGGTAGTGTTTCATCCCAGTCTAATTTTAAAATACAGATTTTCTGCAAGAGTAATTTTGCGTACAAGATCACAGGAGCGGTAAAGCCGAGGACGTCGTACTGACGTGCTATCACGGACAAAACATTGCGTTTAGTACATGGGCGACTATCTAGCGATACAGTAAAAGAGAACTCATCAGAATCAGGCGACCACTGTAAGCCAAGAACTTTAAGAGTTTGAGTTTGTTCTTCAAAATTCTTACTAGAATTTAAGCGGTGAGTATCAGGCAGTGTATCAAGTAACTGTTGACAGTTACTAGACCACTTGACGAGCTCAAAGCCACCGGCCTTAAGCAATCCTACCAGCTCATCTCTGAGCTGTAAGGAGCCCTGCACGGTGGGCGTGCTATAGCAGATGTCGTCCATGTAACAGTTTCGTGCGGCTACAGTAGCGGCGAGCGGGTACGCTGAACTCCCATCCTCACAGAGTTTCCTGACTACTCTCATCGCAAGGAAAGGGCTACTACGTAGTCCAAAGCAGACGCGATTGAACTGATAAGCGATAAGCGGTGAACACGTGTCAAAGCGCTATAAAAACTTTTGAAATTTGCGATCATCGGCGTTAACCAAAACTTGTAAGAACATTTGTTTGATATCCGAGGTAAAAGCGATTTCATACAAGCGGAAGTCAAGTTAAATTAAAAACAAATCGTTTTGCAAATTAGCACCTGTGTGCAGCGTGTCATTTAATGAGACACGAGTACCATCAGCGGAGTCAGTCTTAGTACTGGCATTCATACAAATACGCACCTTTGTCGTTGATTTATCAACACGCACTACGGGATGATGCGGAATATAATAACCAAGAGATAATTGGTCATCATTATGAAGCGGGGATATGTAACCTTTAGTTAGGTATTCATTTATTATATTGTTATACTCGGAACGTAAATCTGCGTTAGAAACAAACCTACGCTCAAGAGACATAAAACACTTTTTTGCGTGATGGTACGAGTTTCCTAGTATGTTAGGATTCCGTGCGAACGGTAAAGAAACCGAATAGCGACCAGCGGGGTCACGTGACACATTGTTGATAAATAATTTTTCACATTCATCATTTGCGGGACTAGAAGCAGGTTCACAATGCACCTCTTCTAATTGCCAAAATTTTTGTAAAATAAAATCTATTGGCGGTTCAATCTCCATATAAGAGCATAACGAAATTGAACATGCGGTATTTTGGTAAACAGGCGTATTACCAATTAGCGTAAAACCGAAGATGGTCTGAAATCCCGTCGGCGTACCCGGGGGACCAGAGACGCGGCCTGATAACAAGATATCCGCGAATAAAGATGCACCGATAAGAATATCAATCTCGCCCGGTAAGTAAAAGGTTTCATCAGCAAGTGTGATACCTTTTAAATATGAAAGCGTAGACAAATCCACCTGCACCGATGGTAAGTTGTCGGTAATACGGTCGATTACATAAGTGTCAAGCGAAATTGAAACCGAATCATCAAATCGTGAAAACAATTTAAGGTTTGTCGCACCCTTAATTGGGTTTGATGAGGAGCCGATGCCCTTAACAAAAGCGCGGGGAATTTTTTCATATTTTAAGTTAAGCTTCTCACAACAGGAAACCGTCGAAAAACTGGATTGTGACGCAGGGTCGCAGAGCGCACGTAGACGGACAGACATACCGTTAGAATCTTTCACGATCACTTGAATTGTACCTAAAAGGCATGTTTCATTACGCTGCGAGTTAGGCTGTAAGTTACATAAAGAAATATTATTACTCGCAGTTGGTACGGATTGAGAATCATTAGTCATATGTTCTGTGTTAGTCGCCGATACGGCAGGATCCACCATCCTCGAAGATTGCGTATGTGTGCGTGGAGACACGGTAATATTTTGACCAAGCGCGGTGTGAGTATTCATCACATTTTGTTTGCGGCACAACATCGAATGGTGTTTACAATTACAATGGCGGCAATTATAAGACGATTTACAAGCGGAGTTGTTATGCGTAATGCTTAAACAATTGGTGCAACCGTTATTAGATTTGATGAACTGAAATCTTTTCTCGATATCTAGTTTCACAAATTCGGGACACTTATATAAATTATAGTGTTTTAATTGTTTACATAGCGGACAACAATTATTATTGGTCGAAGCGGAGACAAAAGCATGGGTTGACTTGGTACTGTACCCGGTTTTGTTGTTATTATTATTAGCGGAGCGGTTCGGAGCGGGAGCGGTAATTGCGGGTGCAGTGCGGTTCAGTATCTTAGTTTGTTCACGTAAAAATGATATTAATTCATCATAATGGGGTAAATCGGAACCACGTTTAAACATTTCAAATGAACGAGCGGTTTCAACATCAAGTTTTTTAAGGGCCAAATACATAAGGATAAAATCCGAAAGATCTTTAATATTCAGCGATTTTAAACACGAAACAGCGGAACAGAACTTGTCTAAAAACAAGTCCAAGTTTTTTGAACTAGCGGTAGTTAAAGGGCGAAATTCAAACATTTGATCCAAATAAGTAGTGGCTAAACTACACGAGTCTTGAAAAGTAGAAACGAGTGTTTTCCAGATTATGTCGTAGTTAGTTGCGTTCGGTGTGATTCCAGAACAAATCGAAAGTGCCCGGCCAGAAAGTTTACCCATCAGGTATTGTACTCGTTCGTTGTCGGTCAAGTCCGGATTATCGTGAATCGTGGTTTTAAATGTTTCATAGAATGTTGGCCACATAGTAGCTTCACCAGAAAAACCAACGAGTTCCAGTTTTGGAAGCTTGATAGTAGGTTTTTTGGGACATTCCATGTCAAGTGGAGCTTTAACTTTAGAGTCAGCCGATTTCGAAGAATGTGATAACTTCCGGTTGATGTATTTGCAATGGGAGTAAAGATCCTCAAAAGCTGACCAACTTTGATAATTTGGTTCAAAATTAGGATTTATCAATACCTCTGTGTCATTAATTTCATCTATGATTACATGAATTTCTGAGCGTACAGTATCCAAAGTTTCGACATTGGCCATAAACAATTCTGCCGAAGAAACATCCTCTAAAGCGGTTTTAGAAAAGTCATAAACTCTCTGAAGGCGATTAAACAATTCTTGCCTTTTATTTTTAAGCTTCTTTAAACTATACGACATCTTTAATTTTGCAGCTTCTGCGGAATTTGGCATGTTATATAGTACAAAGTTAGGCAAGTACCCGAACTATTGAAAGTTTTATACTGACTACAACATAGAATAATGCTAATGAGTTAGAGATAACACGGGCGGCGGACGAACCTGTGTACGAGTACCTCTCGATAATATTAAGAATTAGCAGGTAGGCAGATAATATTTTCTGTGAAATGATCAAATGGTATAATCGCAGCGGATAAATTAACAGAATGGCGTATTTCACTGTAGATAATTTATAATTTCCAGTATATAGGAAATGGAATCACTAATATTTTGACGAATGCGGGGTTTTAATGCATAGATAATGCAAATAAGAGCGGGAATGCGGGGTAATACTGCGGGCAGAGTGAAAATTAGAGCGGAATTCACGTGTTCTTTAGACAAAGAACATGAAGATAGCGGTTGGAAATACCAAAAAATGGTTATAGATCGCAGATCAAAGGGCCTAAAATGGATCTAGATCCGGCTCGAATGGCCAAAAAATGAGCACGCGATATGACGGCAGTGCTTTGTATCACCATAGGTTTTAAAAATAGCGGGAAGTGAAGAGAAATAATTACGAAGATGAAAGATCTGACCTTGGGAAGGAGCTGCATGCACCACAAACCACGCTTCGCCTGAGCCACCAAGTCTCTGGTGTTCTCCAAGATGGTTTTCTTCTTCCTCTTCGTGCCTGGTTGCGCTCTTCTCGGCTAATCTTCTTCGTAATAGTAATAGATGAAAATGAGGCGCACAGCGGGTGCGATCTCAAAATGGCGGGCGGTAGGGTCGAGGTAGGACCTAGTCGAATGACAATCAGCGTATACCTCCGGCGTGAAAGGCTTCTGATTGACGACTGATTGATTTGCGTCCAAAACTAAGCGGGTGGAGATGCAGCGAAAATGACAGTTGCAAATATTAATTCACAACTACCTCGCAGTATGAGAGCCACAAGAAGTGGCGCGAACACAGTCCTCATGGAGGAGTGTTGTCAACGTTGCTCTGGGTGGCGGTCATCAATGACCTCCTTATAGAACTAAACAAGGATGTTCTTTGCACGGTAGGCTATGCAGATAACACAGTCATTATGATATCGGGTCTCTTCGAAGAAACGCTATGTAGTTAGATGGAAGGGACGTTGCTGAAAGTCGAAACCTGGTGTGGTAAGCATAAGCTAAAGGTAAAATACTTGGTATCTGGCTGAAAGACAAATTATTGTGGGCAAAGCAGGTAGAACACGTACTAAAGAAGGCTACGAACACACTATGGCAGTGCAGAAGAGCTGTGGGCGGGGACTGCGGACTTGCGCCCAAACTCTGTCAATGGCTGGATGGTAATATAACCGGATGTATGAGATTAACATCCTCCGCAGCAATAAAAATCCTAATAGGGCTAACTCCGCCACACCTGCACATACAGCAGGAGGCAATGGTCGCAGCGCTCCAGGTGAAGTCCACAGGGCAATGGAAAGGTAACAACATAAAAACCAATCACAGTTGAATACTATAACAAGCATTAGAGATCGTTCCGGAGGCAACCAATGGAACTAACAGAACACCGAAATCCTACATAATGGTTAGGAAATATGAGATACACTCTCAAGAGGTGCCAAATTACAATCAAAAGGTATTGACTTTTTACACTGATGGCTTCAAAAAGAGGGATGGCAGCGCTGGATGCAGCTATACAGAGCTGGCAGGTATACTCCTAGCGGCCAGGGCAGCGACTGCAATTTTCACTAGCAGGCCCTACGACACACAGGAGGTCACAATAACTACAGACAGTGTGGCCATATTATCAGCGCTCAGCAAACCTGTAAGTAGATCCAAAATCGTTGCAAACTGTCATGCGGAACTGCAAAGCCTGTCAACCATGTGCAAAGTCAAACTATACTGGACTATAGCATACAACGGGAATAAAGGTGGTGGGCCAGCTCCTCCTGTCGGTGGGCCTGGCTGATGCTGGAGAATCTCTAGATGATCCGAAAACTGGCTGATTCGTCGGCTGATTACCACTCGATGTCTGTACCAGAGAACCTTCAAACCACCTCTGATCTACCTCTTGCTGGCGCTGACTAGGGTACGAATACCATCCGTGTCATCCTTTGGTAAAACTGGCATAATTTATCCCACTTCTAACACCAAATGTTACGAGCTGGGGTTCGGGATAAATTTATACCAATGTACACCAAAACACTGACACTTTATTTAAACAGTTACCGATAATCACAAATAACATTAATCGGAAACACTTTTAAACGTTCTTAACTAATACTCGCTATACTCGTATCGCATAATAAAGAGATCCTCGCAGTATCGCTATCAGAACATAGCCTTCTCACACTCCCCTGGTGGGGGCTTGGGGACTCAGTGTCGGGGCGGTGGCCCCCTGACTGAGGAGTCAACCGCTGCCCATTTCTATGGGCAGGTCCTTAAAATACGCTGCATGAGCGCGCGCAGCGCAGGCGCGGGAAGCGCGGGCGCGCGCAGCGCAGGTGGTGCGGCGCGATGGAGGGTGGTGAGAGCGCACGCAGCCCTACATTTAAACGCCAAGCCAAAGACTTCCAGAAACTACGATGCAAATCCCGAATGTTCTAGCATTGTCGGGAATGACTTGGAATGTTCCAATACAACCTTCTAGAAAACTGTGGTGTGTACTCGCAAGTCCGTCGAAAAAATTGTAGAACCTTCTGGAACAGATCGGCCAGTTTCCGCCACTAGCGCAGCGCAACGTTTCTTGTCCTTGCGTCCTACGTAACAATATTATATTTAAGCCTGTTTTCTGTAGGGTAGGTAGGTATATGTTCACACACACCCTTACACCCTCTTTCAATACCTACCCTATTCCAAATAGATTGTATCAGTGTGAGCTTCAAATTCTTAATTTTAAATTCTCAAACTGTAATTTTATTTTATTTTTATTATTACTTTATTTTTATTTTGTAATCCTAATTTTGTATCTTAATTTTTTTTTTATCTTAATTCTGTGATTAATTTATAATTTGATTGACATTTTTAACTTAATTTTTATTTAATTTTAATTCAGTAACATAATTTATATTAGATGTAAATTCATATTTTAATCAATTTATTATAATTTTAAACTTAATGTAATTAATGGTAACTGAGTAATTTATTGTAGCTAAGATCTGTGTTTTTGATTTTGTATAATGCAGCATGGAACACCAAATTTATGTAAGAGACGAGTAAAAGAAGCTAGTCCCCACCACCCAGGGAATCCTACTGTGGGGACTAGAGAACGCCAATCTTTGTTTTTGTCCTGTTAATAAATAAATTTGAATTTGAATTTGAATGTCTTTTATTAATATTTATTCATTGTTTGATATTTGTATGTATTTAATAGAAAATGATTAATACATTATATTATAATATTTTGTTTTTTTTCCAATACCATATATATCCTTGTGTTTAAAAGTGTATGCTGATCTCGGTCTAAGAGTCTAAAAAATAACGTAGGATAACAAAAAATGCCAGTGATGTTTTGGAGCATTTTGATACAGGTACAAACTCCTGTACCTGATTTGTAGATTTCATGTGCCCAATAACCTTTGGCCTTTGGTTTAAATAATTAAAAACACAGAGCTGGACCCACAGAACATGACAGACCCGTAAATACAAAGTCGCAATCCGTTCGTAGATATCTAGTGATTCGGTCACGTATCTAATTAGTCGCTGTGGGGCCTCGTCTAAATTTACTCCATTTTTTTGTTGATGCTCTTTGATCTATGTTGTTTACCAGTGACGTGTATTTGACTTACATCGTTGGTGACCCCGGTTTCACGCACCGGGGTTTTTGACTTTGAGTTTTTCTTTAATTTACTGTTCATGATCATTTTCATTGAAAAGGTTATAAAATTAGATATTTTTTTGTCAATTAACATAGGTATTTCAGAAATCAAATCTCTTTTATTAACATTAGACAATATCTTCGGATGCATTAAAATTATAAGGTATTTTAATAATATTTTTTAAACTAAAAGATTTCGCAATAATCTTATATAAAAATGAAAATCAGCTTTAGTCAACATTGGAAACATAAAATAAAAAAACATAAATGGTCATAGCTGTACCAAACGAAACAAAAAAACACTCATCTTTAACAGCCAACTCGAGCAAGTAGCTACTACGTGCTCAAGACACATATTTTTTACATTAATAGCAAGAGAGTGGTAGGGACCGTGGAATAAGGCAGCTGCTCGAAATCGCAATGTAATTCAATGAACTGTGAAAAAAAAATTAGATTTTTTCGAAATACCCGGTCTCACAGACATAATACGTCACCAATGGCGGGTTAACCGCCTCTATGATCTAGTGGATCGAGTACCCGACTACTGATCAGGAGGTCACATGTTCACATTACGTAGGGTCACATTTGTGCTCGGTCTGCGTGCTTTGGGAGACACAGGCTCTCACGTTGGACGTAATTTTTTTAATTTTTTCATTTATTTTTATTAAGGAAACACACAGTCACAAACATAACGGATAACAATATACAAGACACACAAACAGACCTACAGTTCCTTAAAAGATAGTTTACAAAAATAATGTGGTAAACAACGGGGGTGGTTTTGATGACATTAAATAAACACTGATAACATAAAGGTACGATAAACATTAAATACATACTGATAACATAGAGATACATCATTAAACCTTAAAGATTAAACAATATTTCGCCAGTCCTTTTTTTAAAATTGTCGGTGCAATGCGGATGTACAAGTGTTGCTTGCATATCACAGTAAACACTCGGAAACAAGTCTGATACACCCTCGGAGATTCAAGCCGGGACCTTAGATTAAATTAAAAAAGTGAAGATACGGCACTAGTTTAACATAACGCGCTTGAACCGACAAATATGAGCTCATGGACCTACATTTGCTTAGTCCGAATCCAGGCGGTATTCGGATGCACTGGTTTAAATACCTGTTTGCTTTATTGAATAACAAAAATCAGGTATGCCTCCGCGTGTATTTAAAGGGTGTACAAACCACTCGAGAAACAAAAACAAACTTCATAGCATCACTTTCCACTCGTAATACAACAAAACTTTAAATTTATGATTTGTTTTGTTTACACTTCGCCATTTGCAGACCAATAAGAGCCGACCGAGCAATATCCTGTCGTGCTCACTCGACAGTGTTGCTGCGTCATTCTCTCTTTAGCTTTTCGCTTTCGCATATGCACATAGTATGAGTGTGCATGTGACCATGTGTGTACCTGTTCCATTTCTTGAGTCGGTTGTCTCTTTTTGTTTTAAATATTCATCATGTTCCTTTTTTTAACTTTTATTATGAATGTAAAATACCCAACAAGACTCCGACACTTTCGTGACTCAAGGTTCTCTTCTCTTGTTTGCGTGCGGATCCCTATTCAATTTCTCTCATCTTAGGCTGAAAGGTGCGGAGTTTTCTTTACAAGAACATAATGGCAGCGATAAATAACGGAGCCCGCTCTATGTACTGTTCGAGTGTTTTATTGGGGAACCCTAATGGATTTTTCAGAAGTTTTACATTGATGTATGTAGGTTTTCATTACGTTCTTTTTATTAGCCTTTAGCTCCTAATGTATCAGATACAGGTATAATTTGCCGGAGAAATCGCAACCCTCTGACATTTTGAGTTACGAAAGCAAATTTTTTATAAAAAGCAAAGTAAACTGGCACTAACTATACCTCCCCTGTCTTTCCGTCTGTCAATCTGTGACTGGAGTCTTATTTAACTTAAAAACTTACCTGTAACAACTCTATCTTAAAAAAAACTGGTCAAGAGCAAGTAGCTCTCGCGCCCTGAGGGTTCCATAGCATTTTAGTAAATTAGTAAACTTTACAAAATTTATTTTGCAGCTTTATTAAATATGTTTACTTAAATGTATGAAACAAAACTAAAAAATGTAGTTGGTTAACAATAACTTCTTCTATAATTTAAAATTACTCAATTTTAGTATTTCGTTGTTTAAAATCTTATACGACAGAGCAGAACTTGTATGGAGGCCGAAGAAACGCCCAAAAGTCCAAATAAGTGAAATTGACATAAATTTATTTGCCACAAATCATATATAAAACAAAAAGAAACAGTACAACATAATACAAAATGGCAAAAAGGAATAAACTCAGTAAATGCCAAAAGTTGAAGCAACTTGATTTTTAGTTTTATTTTATAAAACATACAAACAAAACACACATGGTAGGCAGGAATCCGTGAATTCATTTGCGTAGTGTTCTCTCTCGTTATTGGTCATTGAATAAAAGCGGCATAGCTTTTGTCTGGTACAGTTAATCCCATCAAAAACATATTTGAAATGAGAGCCAAGTTCAAAATTATGATAATATATGCCTTATTGTTGACTTCAACGACAAAAGAATTGAGATCTAAATGGGTGCCAAGTTCAATGGTCAGTCCTGAAATTTATTTATAACAACATAAAATATTTTATAGCAACTTAAAATATCATTTCTTCTTATAACTTATGATAATATATTGAAGCCTAAGGTCTGACTTGGCTGGTTTTGATATACGAATTATATTATAGCCTTCGCCAATTCTAAAGCTGTAAGTTCTTATTTTACTCTTTCAAAAATTTGGCTTGCTGGTAGAAACTAGCTATTGAACTTATGATAGGGCTCTTCCATGACTGCACTTAATAATAATTCGTATATTCGAACTAGCCAAGTCAGACCTTTCGTTCGTGTTATATTACACACGGTACCGCTCGCCATTCTGTTAGCTTGAACTTGGCTTGACACGCTACCGCATGTCTAGATGTATCTTATAGGCAAAGCTTACGCGATAACTGAGCTTCCTGTTGTTGTCGTATCGTGAATATTATATATTTCTATTTGTAGTTTCTACGATATTTAGTTACATAACTCTGGAAACTATTAAAAGTCCATTTAAGAAATGTTGTTTACGTGATTTGACTCTTCATACAATGTATGTATGTAATGTAGGCATGCGTACAGACAATCAAAAGAGACATTCTTAATACACGTTTTAACAAATTACTAGGTACTTAATTACTTAATTAATATTAATTACTATTACCTTGCTAATTGTACAGTGAATTGGATTAGTCTGTAATGCTGTGCAATAATTTTGATAGTCTAATAAATAAATCAATTACTTACGACCAGTTAACGCAGTCGTTGTTCCATAGTAAAACTTTATGTGTTGTGACAAACAAGTCTCCGGTAGTACAAAAGAAATACAATCGACTAAGGATTCTTTCTGGTCTTTGACGGAAACACGCAACCATTAGAACCTGCATGTGATTTGTCCTTAAAACGTCTCAACTTAATACAGCCTCGCTCCAGCACACCATCAATTTAGTACAGCCTCGCGCGAGCACACCATCAATCAATTGACATTCCCTTGCTCCGGGAATATTGTACACTCAACAAACTTGTGCCGAGGAGTACATTCACCTCAAGTTTTTCAATATCGCGGTGTTTGTGTCGTCAGCGCCACCTGGCGTGACTCGGGAGATGAACAACTTGAGGAAGTTCATCCAGCTCTCAGCGGGTGTAGCTCCTCTCAATATTATACATTTTCTTTTAGGACACAAACAGCTTTCGTGCTGATGTATTACTACTTTCAGCCCGCAACTTCGTTTGCGATAACTTGTTTTTTTTTGGTTGCATCAAATAACTTTTGTTGCCTCTTCTCTGTCACTGAAATCCAGTAAATATACTTAATTTCGGAATCGTAAAAGTAATATTTAGATACATGTATAAATATGTTGGAAATACACTATTTCGTGTTTTATTAATACAGCTATATAGAAGGGCTTGTATAAATACATTGATGGACGTGGAAGAAGCGAAAGAGGTGTGTCAGGATCGTAGCAGATGGAAATCTGTAGTCTCTACCTACCCCTCTGGGAGTCAGGCGTTAATATATGTATGTATGTAGCTCTTGGACAAATAAACCTCTTATGGCTACATATGTATACCACAAGCAAAATAAACCTTCAGATATTTTAGAGTGCATGTGCACAGAAAAATTATAAACAGGTGATCTGAAAAGCAATCTTGAAGACAGCAACTTAAGTTTGTGCACCTTGCACTAGAAGCTTACTCTACTAGAAGCGCTCTAACAATTATTATAGTTTCACAAGTGATGGGTTTCGCTATAAATTTCAAGATATTGATATCTTTTCCTTGTCAGTGGTTCGCGCAAGAATGGTGCTGAGTTCAAATTTCTTCTTTTTTTTATTTATTTGAATGCATTTATTTAAGTTGTTGATAACAATACATAAAAAATTGTATAATAAAAATAAAAAATCCCTTTTCTGCACATTGTGGGGTGTTTCAGTATCTGGTTGTTTAAACTAAGTTCATATATTTATGTACATGATTGTTTTTTATTTGTTATCTGAAAATGTTTTATCCTCAAGATTGAGTTGCTCAAATATTTTTATTATGTTACTATTAGTGGAAACTTGTAATCGGCTTTATTTAACTAAGTTATTTTATTGATATTGTTAGTTACCTTGTGCTGTAAGTTTCCGTTGAAAATAAATAAATCATATACCTTTATTATTAGGTGGTAGATTCGTAATTCGGGAGAGAGTAAGAGGACAGCTCACAGGCAAAAAACCAGGAGGCCCACCATGTATGGGGCCGATGGATGGCGGTATATCCATCCCTAATAGCCGGGCCTTACATGGAACGGACTGGCGACGGGCAGTGACGTCACTGGTGCGAGGGTTCCGGCACCGCACTCACCATCCCACCTGCCCAGCGTGTGTAAGTATGGGCAATTCTTCCAGGACGACCGCCGCGAGTGGCAAAGTCCTGGAAAGGCTTATGTCCACCAGTGGACGAACTAGGCTGATGGAGGAATGATACATTTATTTATATTGGGCATTGTACTTTGTTTGTGGTTCCATTCATCTGCATAAAGACCACCCCTACGGCTGAGTGGTAGAGCGTTGGCCTACTGACTTAATCCGGTCATTACTGGTTTAATCCGGTCAGTTCGGTCTGCGTGCTTTGAAAGACACTTTAAGCTGTGGATCCAATTATAACTTCTGTGCCCGAAATGCAGCTATAGGGCTCAATACCCATCACGTTTGGGACGTAATAATCGTCGATAAATAGTGGGTGTACCAAGTGTAGACGGTGACTTGCAATTCACAGTTCACACTAAGGAATACCTCTGACACTCGCTCGGGGATTTATGTCTGCATAATACTCTAAAGTTCCACCCGCAGACGCAAAAAAGCCGCTCTCTCTTTATTATCGACTACCATCTTTTATCTTGGATTTTACGCCATTTCAAGGTTAGTCCTAACAACAAAACAATAAGGTACCGTCACTGAACTCTAATAATACAACCACACTGGACTGACTATGGCCGACCTGATTATGAAAATGAAGCAATTTGATTTTGCCATTTTGGCTCTGATCACTGCGGTGAGTGACGTGAACGTACTCGGAACTAATGATAAAGGTGAGACGATGACGTTATCTATTATAACAAGTGTCAATTTTATTTCTCGGTACGCTCTGTGGGGGCGCTTTGAATTGGCACAAAAAAGAACTGTCATTTTTATGGCACAACATGTCCAGTGTACTTGTATTACTAATGGCTAGAAGTGAGTATGTACAACCGATCCCTGACTACTCCAATTAGACGAAAACATCCGTGGAAAGCAGATACTTACCTAGTATCTAGTATGGTGTATCTACCGAACCCACAAAAGTAACAAATCATGCGCTGAGTGTGCGCGACGTACATTCTGCAGAGCATCAATTCTGAAACTGTGGGCGTTCAGTTAAGAGGGTGCCGAGCAAAATAATCTAAAACGACAGTCACTGTTAAATTGATTTATAGAATAATATTTCAATGATAAATAAATAAAATATGTATTGATTATCACAGCGAATGTATATACACTTCCGCCGCAGCGAATATTAAAAATAACTTATGGTATAAGAAACAAATCTATCTTAAGTAGCCCTAAAATCTAAAAAAGGTATTGGGGTTTTGGTCATTTCAATAACTTAACTGTTGAATTTTGTCTCAAGCATAATTCAAGACAATCACAAACGTTATAAAACACAATTGGGCCGTTTCACATTTTTTAAATTTTGTCTGGTAAATTAAATATGATTTTTTCTGTTAAATTCAATCAATTGGACCACGATAAAATTCGACCACGAGAGAACAAGCGAGGTGTCTAATCGTTCTACGGTCGGCGCAGCCTTAAAGGGCTGGGTTGCAATTTGTCAAAAAAGTAGGTTCTGTTCATAAAAATATATATGTCTAGTAACGAGAAACTTTGATAAACGTTAAAATATTAAGTGAGTGGGTCGTAAATACGTGGGATACTAAGAACATTTTAAGCAATTTTGTAAAAGTACAAAAAAATGTTTTACGGTGTATAGTTTTATTATATTATTATACATAGTTTCATGCGTCTAAACCAATTTTTGAAACACTTTTTCCAGTCCGCCTCAGACACCTCTTCTACGGCCTTCTCGAACGCTGTAAGTGCATCTTCCGGGGATAAAAACTGTACATCGAGTTGATTTTTTTTAGGGAATAAAGAGAAGTCACGCGTTGCTAAATCAGGGCTGTATGACCCAAAATTTTAATGGGTGTGCTGCTTTTCAATAACTCCTTTGTTTTGAGCGTTGTCATGGTGAAGCAGTAGCCCGCAGAGCTCCGTGTTCGGTCGCTTGTTGCACACAGCAGTGAAAACTTCCGACAAGCTACTTTGATTTAAATATAATGTAACAAAATAATTTACATAATAAAAAATAATACGAGGAAAATCACGAAAAAATAATAGTTAATCTTACTTAAATTTAATAAAATAAATAGAAAATATAGGAATTACTAATATACTAAATATATTTAAATTATTTTTATCAAGATTTTAACATAAAATTTTAAAAGAAATACACTAACATTCAAATTAACTTTTGCGTCATTTCACTGAACAGGAAAAATTTTGAATGTAGTCCATTTATTTATTTATTTATTAGGTTTGCCAACAGATAATATTACACTATGACATATGTATAAAAATAGCTTTAACAATTTAAATTAGAGTGCATACCCAATAACAGGCAGACACAACATACTTAATTAAACAATAATAGTATTTTTGCTACATAAGTGAAACATGTTTCGCAAAACGTAAAACTGTTAAAAACTAATTAAAATTAAGGTTAAAAAAAAACAAAACAATACAATGAGAAAAGAAATAATACTAAAACAAAAACAAAAACAATAAATAACATAATTAAATAAATAACATGAAATAAAACTAAAATTAAACCTTACAAATTAACCTATAAAACTAAAATGTCTCCTAAGGTAAAATTAAACTAAGTAAAAAAGTTGAATGTAGTTCAACTTCTTTACTAGTCGTAATTACACAAACATTATTTGTTTAAAATATTCTGATTTAATTGCTAAATTATAATAAATTGCAATATGCTAAATTATTCAAAAGCGATGGCATATATAACAATCAAAATTAAACCTTTTTGATAACTTTGATAACAATTCTATCATTCTATTAGTTAATTTTTTTAGGGATTTCTACGATTGCAGCAGCCAGCCTGATGTAGTTTAAATTGTTGTATTATATGCTACCTACACAATTGTTGTTACTAAGTTTCGTGCCCCTGTGATTGGTTTCTTTTGTTATGAGCGGATAAACCTTAAATGACCTTATTATTTTACTAGTAGATTTTTTTGATAAATATCTACAAACCCACAAGTTACAAGTTACGCGACCGATGCGGCTTTCTATTTTTAATCTCATTGCTCTATTTTGCTGCGTAGGTTTTTTGTGTTTTTTTTTTATCATAAATTTTGTTGATGAAGCGGGTCGTTTATAAAGTTTCATTTAGTTCTCGAATAATGACTATTTAGAAGTCTGTTTTATTTTCACTAGGATAGCGGTGAGAGCAGGGGAAATAAATAGTCAAGAGTTGTCACTATTAACTCGTGTAATACGTAACTGCATTTACATGGGTAGGAAGCTTGATTGGCCACAGTAACTGGCTATGACGGACGGTAAAGAACGACTGTCGGACTCATGATCGACACAAATGCATGCGAGTACACTGCGAATGGAATATTGCAAATCAGCATAAAATCATTGTAAAATAGCTTGCATTCTGCGGAAAATTATTCGGATTGGTGTCAGTTCCAAACTTTCAAAATATCTACTTTGTAATTCAGAACAGTGGAATTCAGAAAAATGCTTGATAAGAATTGTATGTTTCCTAAGTGGAACACGTTTTGCGAAGAATACATAAATTGATTATTCGTGTCTTACTTCAGAATTAACTTTTACACTTTTACGTTTCACTGCTAAAGTCTTAGGTTCTTCCTCGTCCCGACCACTTCCTTGGGTTCGTTGTTAAAATAATGAATAAATTTTCAGATCTTTTTTATTTTTTTTATTCCAGAAGAAACCTTTGTAACTTATTTGATTGAACACGGCGAAAGCAAAAACAGCGCTGACTTATTTGAAACATATTTGTTCTTTTATATGTCAATGTCAAATGACTATACTTACTAAATTGTATATTTAACTGATCCCGGGTCCAGATCAGACCCGAGATATGTCTTGAGTTAGTTTAGTTTTATCTACTACTACATTAACCTAACTATTGAGAAGAAATCCAATCAATGGCAAAAATGGTATTAACCCGTCACACGTCCAGTACGCACACGGTGGCGTACAGAATCCAAGGAACCACCGCGTTTAGTACGCACACTTGTGCTCACAGGAAAGTTGATGCGGTTCATTTTAAGCAACTGTTTAAAGTTTCGGACCGAATCTTTTTAAAAAAATACCAAAATTATCTTTGTTTTGTTGTTATTTGATTGGTTGTGACCTTATTGGTTTAAGATGAACCAATCACCTTTAAAATAAATAAAATGTGCAAACGGTAATTTTCTGGATAAGCGCTGTACACGGTAATGGCGGGCGGCTGGTCGCATTCTGTAGTTTTTTTGTGTTTTTTGAATGAAATAGTTATATTTACACAATTATAATACATGTAGTAACCGCAAAATTTATTTGTGATTCTTCTAGTGATACGTATGTATTGTGAATAGCCGTCTGGGCTAAATTGTTGGTTAAAATATGTGATAGTCTGGTGCAATGTTAAGTAAATGCCAAATATAATCGACTAAATTGCCCACATTATATATGTTTATTATCGAGATAAGTGTTATACATAATTATTCAGCCCAACTAAATGCGTATCTTCCAATATATAACATGACAAGTGATATAAAATCTAAGATAACAAAAACCATGGATTTTTGAATCAAGTCGGAATGATTGAACGCTCGCATTTTCGCTGGACATTTGGGGCTCTCGAGAAATTGCTAGTAGAGTGACGCTCCTTGGGTTAGATATGTGCGTAGGCCAATTTGACATTGAAGTACATTGGGGCTAATAACGAACAAAATGGGAATGAGACTGAAGTTTCATGAGAATCGTATAATTTAATATAAAAGTTACCGGTGAGGGAGATTTTCCCGAATTTTCTTGGAATAATGAATTAATGTTCGTTATCCAGGGAAAATTGAGTTATTTTTTCCCCATTTCTTACATTTGTTGCTTGTTATGGCAGAAGGTGATTAATTTGTATTTGAGAAATATGTATTTGAAGAGAACCATAAGTATTTGTAGTATGTTCTTTGTTATTTTCATGTAAAATAACCATCATATTTCTCTTCTAGTATGGTATTCAAAATTGTTGAATTGGTAAAGTTTATGCAGGAATTAGTGCACAAAAATCTTTGATTTATCTGATTATTTGTATTATATTGTATTGAAATACCTCTTTTACACTCGTACAATTTAAACAAAATACTCGAAAGTATAGTCAAGATTCTACACCTTCTCAATGAATTAATGAATTTTTATTATAATATGATTTTCGATGTTTTTGTCTTTATTTTACGGTGGTGGCCTTCGGCTCACATCGAAACTAGCTTCATTCCTCGGGTAAGAAAATCCGCCATTTTATACTCGTCACGAAATAAACTATTTTATCCCAGAAAAGTCCACGGTCCCTGTGGGATATTTTTTTATTGTCGAAGCGATATTTTGTAAAACTGCCGAACGGATATTGATGAAATTTGTTATAGAGATTTCTTAGGTCTTATAATTACGAATAAAATACTTTTTGTCCGGGAAAAATTCACAGTTCCTGTAGGATAGTAATCTGTATATATAAAATGGTAAACTGACTGGGTGATATATCAACACACAGCCCAAACCGCTAGACCTAGAGACCTGAAATCATGCAGTTTTTATGTCTGACAGAATTAGAGCATTACCTAAAATGAAATAAATATCTAGTTTGAAATAATTGGTCATATGTACGGAACCCTAAAAGACTGAGGCCCGTCTCGCACTTGGCTGGTTTTTTTTTTTTGTTTAACTCCTTCAGAAGAAGATTTTTAGAAAAACCGGGCCGCTTTACCGAACGTATCTATAATCTTGTTCTTTGAATTGATTCTCCGAACAAAACTATTGTGAGTTAGTTTTTTTTTGCACTCTTTGAAGATGATTTTCCGTTGAAAACGTTGAAATACGACATTTTTTATTTGTAATTAATAGGCTAAATACAATTTTTTATGGTTTTAACTACAAAGCAAAGTTATTTCCCATACAAACTTTCATCCGGCTTTAGGGGTGGAATATCCAAAAATCCTTCTTTAGTGGATGCCTACACTGGAATGGGAGAAATTTATGACTGGCTCACTAAGAACCTGTTAACTCTTAACTCAAAAAAAAAAACAAAATACCTCTGTTTCCACAAGACCAAGTCATCAGAACTTTCTAAGGACTTAGATATCACGATTCACTTATGCGATGATTTGGAAGCACTTAGATCTCGAACTTGCTCTTGTCCTATAATCTAAAGATCCAAAAGCTCGAGGTATTTCGGTTTGATCAAAGACGAGAAAGTGACATTTAACGAACACATACTAAAGCTCTCCGGCTGAGTCGGAAGTCTGATTTTCACAGAAGTCAGCTATGAAGCTTTTAGAGACAGTGCTGATGTAGTTGTCCTGAGGATGGTTTATTATTAATTTTGTCAGTCTCTGCTTTCTTACTGTATTTCAGCATGGGGTAGCGTGGCTATTAAAACCACAATGATTACTTTGAAATGGACTCAACGCTCAGTTTTGAAAGTAATGCTTAGGAAGCCTTTTAGTTATCTCGCAGATGAATTATAAAAAGGGCTATAAATTTGTATCCGTCCAAAAACTATATATCCAGAGAGTCTCATTATTTTACTATAAAAGTGTTCAGAATTCTTCAAGCTGTGAAAAACTACGGAAGCGGAGAAATTTCATGACTGAAATACCTCTTGTTAATACCTCGTTTGCGCTAAGTTTTAGCTATTTTAGCTTTTCCCCATATTTTTAATGCTGTGAACAAAATGTGTAACCTTAGAAAACTTTCGTTATATGAAGCAAAAAACCAAATAGCCAGTTTGCTTGTCAGAATTACTTATGACGAAACGGTGTCATTTCTTAGTCCTAAACCTAAAGCCTATTCTTAATTGTAAATAAAGTAATTGCGTAATCATAAAAAATATATATATTGTATTATTAAAATGTATAAGTATAATTTAATTATATGTTTAAAAGTCCCCGTCAATAGAAATTGTGGACTATGTAAACAAACCGTTTTCTCAATTTTTCTCAAGGTTCTGTCACGGAGTCTCATTTAACATTATTCCAAATCATGAAGCATCAAGTCTTACCAGTCATTCACTGTATTTCATCATGAAATATTCAATAATCACCAGTTAATTACAGAAAATCATAGAATCAATAATCAATTCTGTACTGCGTCGAGATTGCTGTCATATTTTTTTCTCATCGAATCTGTATTGTCTTTGAAAATTGGTGATGTACCAATCTATTTGAATATAAACCTATTTTATTCGTGATGTTATTTTATTCCGTCATTCTTTTTTAACAGCGTTACTTCATAATCTTCGACATAAACGTGTGTGTGATTCTATTGAGAGCTGTGTGATCTTCCAGCGTTGCTCTAAAATGTGTAGCTCATGTCCTAAAAGTAGAAGAAAAAATGAAAGAACTGGATGGGATAATAGATAGGGCCAACGACGCTGTGACGGAACCATTTTTAATTAACGTGGGCGATTTGACTAGCGATTCATCAGAATATTTTAGCGATGAATCAAATAAAGAAACTAATGAAGCACCTAACATATTTTAATCACATACTTACCCATCTCTAGATAGTTCACCTATTCATAGACAAAGACAACATGGCGCTTTGTTTACATTGTCCACAATTTCTATTGACGGCTACTGTAATCATATAACTGTTTTTCGAGTTTGCCTTCACGGTTGTATCTTTGACACAACCCGCTACTTTTTTATTTTTAGGGTTTATTTGGTAGGTAATTTTGTGTTAGGCTTGATATATATTAATTATTCAGACTTCCATGAGCAACAGAGGAATCATTATACCTAAACTATTAGATAACTACTAAAACCCGTATTGATGGATGTAAAAGAAATGAAAGAGGTGTGTCAGTATCGTACCAGAGGGAAATATGTATTTTATGCGTAACAAGTTTTTAGATTTCCGTTCATCCGAAGGGTGCCCAACAGGACCCTATTACTAAGCCTCCGCTGTCTGTCTGTCTGTCTATCCGTCCGTCCGTCCGAGGGGTGTACAGCTTCAGCCGTTATAGGCGGCCATTTGAATTTTTCATAGAATACGGTTTAGTATAGCCTTCATCACGTAAAATAAAAACTCTAAAAAATATTGAAATCCAAAGGGTTCCCCATTTAAAACAAACTCGAAAAATAGCATTTTTTAAAGTTATAATGCCCCACTTATGTCCGAAACAAGAAGACCGACAAATATGAAACAAATCATGGTAGTAGATTAGGTGATTAATTTGACTGCGTAAAAATTAAAGGAAAAATAAAGCAGTGAAGATTCTGTACTCAGTGGGACCCACGAATTGTTCGCCAGGCGCTACCAATTTAGCGGCTTGTTTTTGTCGCCTTAATGATGCTAGGGCGTCTATATTGTTGTAATTTTCCATAACATTTTTAGGGTTTCGTATCCGTATTGTGTTGGTGGCACGGCACCCTTTGTGCACGAGTTCGACTCGCCCTTACCCAAATTATTTTTATGCAGTATTATTTTTTCAGAATGCTGAATTTGTATCGATGAAACTACAGCGTACATTCTACACAGAAGCGTCGATCTTGTTCGAGAAGCAAAAGCCATGTTAAAAAATGTTTATACTTCACCTGCTTGGAAAGTAACTTCTTACTTTTTTGAAAACAATGCAGAAAATACATCATTACTGTCATACAAATATGCGGGCGGAAAAAGTGTATGAAAATTCATTGTTAACGTGCTTGAGCGGGCAGAAAAAGTATATGCAAATCCATTGTTAACGTGCTGATTTTTTTTAATAACATAAAGAATGAGCAAGTGGCCAGTGTAATTTTGCGAACTCGTACATAAAACTCAAAAATGATACTGGCCACTTGCTTTTCCTGTAAATAATAAAAAATAAGAAGGAAATAAAAAGTGACAATCGCACGCGAGTCAGTCGGTTTCTTTTATTGTATCTTGATTTAAAGTAAAATTATACTATTTCCTCGCAGGTGTAGTATAAAGCACTATGTATCACTCGGGAGAAAGTGCGATTCCCAACCCGTGTGTATTGTAAACTACACCCTCGTTGGTAATCTTCCCCTTTCTTCCCTCGGTGAACAATGTACTATTGCGCTGCTATTGCAGCCTAAGTCCTTAGGGATTATCATATATCATTATAGAAATAGAAATATAAATCGTTTATTACAGTAACTTAATCATATATAATATTACAGTGGTTGGGGTCACCTTTTAAGTAAAGGTATATCTGTGATAGGAGACCCCGCTCTTCCTTATCACTTTTTATACTTATAATATGAATAAGAAATTAAATAAACAAAAAATAAAGACACAATTTTAAAAACAAATTCAGATAAAACTAAACATAAAACGGGTGGGTCTCATTATTTCTACTGAGAATAACCATTGACGGTTATTCTGATACTACATTTATCACTATTTCCATTGCGTTTTTAAAATCGCGACGCTGACTTCACGGTCGCTTATCAGACGCCGCAATAAAATTGAAAAGTATACCTAGTTACGCGTTTTTTTATTTATTTATAAGCAACGGAACTACCACTACCAGTAGTGGTACTGTCGTTGCCACTACCAAACCTAATTATGAATTAAAATTACACAGTCAACACATACATTTTGAACTGTCCTAAACAGGCTTGGTACTTTTTTTGCGTCGAAGAGATTTTTTGACAATTCTATGCGTTTTCATAAATCGCTTATAATGGTAATACTGAGACGGTTTGTTAGAGAAATCGGGTATCACTATTTCCATTCGATGTTTTTCACGTCAATGGCTATTGTGAGACGGATTTGCATAAATCTGGCAGTATCAGAATTTCCATTCCAATGGAAAATGGAAATAATGAGACCCACCCCATAAAACTAAATAAGACTAGCCTTACGTTATTTCTAGTACATTCTAAATAATATTTTCCCAGTAAACTAAAGTAAGGCGTGTGGCTGTATGTTGAGGTGAGTAAGGGTGTGTACAGATGAGTGAAAGGGTGTCTTTGCGGCTCGAGTATTGTGCGGTCTTTACCTTGTCAAAAATCCTTGTTGTGCGGTCTTTCTGATTATGCGGACGTCCGCATAATATTTTGGCAGACCTTTAAATATAGCTATCGGATCGTCGTGCTCTGATTGGTCGACTGGTGAAATCTGGGAGAATTTCAATAAGGTGGCGCACAACCAGTATTTCTGTCAAGTTGAGTTAACACATGCAAAAATATAGTTCAAGTGTGTAACCACCACGTGGCGCCACCAGTCCAAAAAATGTATAACTTAGTACGAAAATGATAAAATGCGGACGTCAAAGTAGGACCGCACTTTATACAAATAACGAACCAACCTTACTTTCTCGTGTGTAAAAAACAAATGTGAGTTAAAGTAATCATCTTAAAATGCGAAATTTAAAATAGGACCGCACTTTATACATAAATTGAATTCACCCTACTTCTTGGTGTGTGAAAAACAAGTCTGAGGTAAGGTAAGCACCTAAATATAAGTTTATTTTTTTATCCAAATTCATTCTGGATAGTCGGTAAGTGTTCAGTATCAAGGTTCGATGACCCTTTTTGTTAAATTCGTAATATTTTTTGTTTTCCTTGCAAACGCAAGCCCATCCATCAGCCCGTATTCGTCCACTGCTGGACATAGGTCTCCCAATATTACGCCACTCTTGGCGGTCCTCAATCATCCTCATCCAGCCGCCACCCGCAACGTCCTTCAGATCGTCAGTCCAGCGGGCACGAGAGTGGCCTACGCTGCACTTTGCTGTACGTGGTCTCCATTCCAATGCCTTACGGCCCCAACGGTTATCACAAATATGGCCAGTCCACTGCCACTTCAACTTACCGATTCAGCAGGCTATGTCGGTCACTTTCGATCTCTGACGGATATCTTCGTTTCGGATTTTATCCACCAGAGATATCCCAAGCATAGCCCACTCCATTGCTCATTGAGCGACCTTAAGTCGGCTGATCAAGCCTTTAGTAAGAGACCACGTCTCAGCGCCATACGTCATCACTGGAAGGACGCACTGGTTGTAGACTTTAGCCTTTAAGCACTGCGGTATTGGTGACGTAAATATGTGACGCAACTTCCCGAATGCTGCCCACCCCAAGCATATTCTTCTGTCAGCCTCGGAGTCGAAGTTGCTTTTACACAGCTGGATAGCTTGACCAAGGTAAACATATTTTTGAAAAACTTCAATGCTGACATTGTCGACGGTTACTGGCCTTTGGATGACATGACAGTTGAACATGACCTTGGTCTTATCCAAGTTCATCCGCAGGCCCACTCGTCTGGAAGAATCACTTAGGCTGCGCATCATTTCCTCCAGTTCTTGCAGCGATTCCGCCATTATGACGATGTTATCGCCAAAGCAAAGATGTGAAATGTACTCTCCGTTCACATTTATGCCTCTACCATGCCAGTTCAGTGTTTTAAAGACGTCCTCCAGCGCAGCGGTAAACAGTTTTGGGGAAATAAAATCCCCCTATCTCACGCGCTCAAGGCGTATCGGTCTTGTTAGTACACCCTGTACTTGTACGGACATGGTAACGGAGTCATACAGACATTTCAGCATCTCCACGTAACGCCAGTCAACTTGGCATCCAAGTTTCAATGAAGTCGAAGGCTTTCTCGTAGTCCACAAACGCTAGACATAAAAGCTGATTATACTCTTGTGTTTTCTGTATGATTTGCCTTAGCGTATTAATGTGATCCACGGTGCTGTAGCCTTTTCGAAACCCAGCCTGCTCTGGAAGTTGGAAGTCGTCGAATCGTTGGGCGATACGATTTGTGATAACTCTTGAAAAAAGCTTGTAGGTGTGGCTCAGGAGCGCGATTGGCCTATAGTTATTCAGTAGCATTTTGTCCCCTTTCTTGGAGAACAAAATTACTAGGCTCTTGCTCGACTCCTTTGGCATAGTTCTGGTGCGAATGACGGCATTAAAGAGGTCCTGTAGCTGTCTGAGTATAGGGTAACCTCCAGCTTTCAGGAGTTCGGTTGTGATGCCATCTTCGCCCAGCGCCTTGTTTTTTAGCTCCTCAAGGGCTATCCTAATCTCGCCCATTTCGACATCCGAGAGTTCATCGGTGTAGTGGCGGATCAATAGTGCACGTTTGTCGTCCCGATCGCGGGAAGTTGGCTTGGAAGCGTGTGAAGGATATAGGAGCCAATAGAAATTCTCGATTTCAGTGAGGATTTCTGGCCTAGAGGTAACAGAGGTTCTACTGTCAGATGTCTTCAGCTTCGTCAGATTAGTCCTTCCCAACAGCTGGGCAAAAACTTTTGAGCCTTTGTTTCGCTCAATCGCTGCTTTAATGATGCGAGTGTTATGTCGGCGCAGGTCAAAACGAATTTGCCTTTTAACGCGCTTATTAAAAAGGGGGTAATCTGTCGAATCTGAAGACATTTCCCGTCTTTGCCTCATCAGGTCCAAAGTTCCGCTTGGAATCTTGGACTCCTTATTCTTTCACTCGGGCTTAAAATAAGCCCTGCCAACTTCACGCGCGACATTCGTGAAATTGTTATAATACAACTTATAACAATTTCACGAATGTCGTGCGCGAAGTTGAACACGTCGACCAGCTTTCAATGAATAATTGTTGAAAGCTGGTCGACGTGTTCAGTGGTTTCCAACAAGATAAAGCGGTTCTAAAGTTCCATTTGGATTTTCTCGGATCATTTCTCTCCAGCTGTAAGTTAATATTCCAGATGCTTCGGACAAGTCGGTGATCGCTACTAGTACTAAACCTATTTATCACGGAGACATCTTAGAATATGTGCTTTTGATTCGTCATGATGAAGTCTATCTCATTTTTTGTCTTACCATCGGGGCTTCGTCAGGTCCATTTCCTTTGGGGCTTTTTTTTGAAGAATGAATTCATCAAATAGAGCCCCTGGCTTTCAAGGAAGCCAACCAGCATCTGACCCCTAGGGTTTCTACAGCCATAGTCGTGTGGTCCGATTACCGATTCACCACACTCATGTACATGTACCCCCACTTTGGCGTTGAAGTCCTACATAACAATAACAACGCTATGATGTGTCTTGGTGGTATTATTTTTGGCCTTAGTAATGTCATCATATTTGGCCTCGACATCATCATCGGGGTCACTCTTGGCGGTCTTCAGTCATCCTCATCCAGCCGCTACCCGCAACGTCCTTCAGATCATCAGTCCAGCGGGCACGAGGGCGGCCTACGCTACGCTTTGCTGGACGTGGTCTCCATTCCATTGCCTTTCGGCCCCAACGGTTATCATGTCGGTGACAAATATGGCCAGTCCAATTGTGGTCGGGGAGTGTAATTTCGTAGACAAAACCATTATAGTGCGAACGGTGTGTTATTCCGTACGTAAGATCACCAAAGTGCGGACGGTGCGTATAATTTAGTACGGTATTTCATCAAAATGCGGTCGCTGTGTAATTTCGTTCACAAAACCATCAACGTACGGACGTTGTGTTATTTCGTACGTTAACCCACTAATGTGCGGACTTTGTGTATTAACGTCCGCAAAACCCTTGTTGAGCGGACCGCCCGCACAATATTTTAGGACCGCACAAGCCGTATTTTTGACAAGAACTTTGATTGCTTCTATCTCCGTCTCCAGTGAGTGTTAACGAAATTCTGTTAGATGTTCATGCTAGAAAAAGACAGCCGTACATCGTGTAAGCAAATACACTCGCCTAAGTCAACGGGAAAGGTAGGACCGCACAATGAGGATTTTGGTACAAGTCCGCACAACATTTGTCCCGCGAACAAGGGTGAATGTGTGTGTGTGTATATATGGTGATGTATAGAAGAGGATGTGAGTGTAAGCGTGAGAATGTCTGTGAATGAGATGTACGAAGCTATATCATTGCGCTACAACATCAAGAATCATAGTTAATTCCTGGACTTGAGTTCCCACTATGTGCAATTATTAATTCATGATTAATTACTTAGACTAATTAATTTCCTAAGGTAGAGGCGGATGATGTCACAGACACACTACAGCTAGTGCACTTGTAAATGAACCATATGTAACAGATTTTGAAAGATTATCTTTATTTTGCAAAATCCATCGCTATGAATACTCTAAATATTATTAGAGTGCAATACAAACTGGAAAAGATCAATTTTAGAGTATTCATAGCGATGGATTTCGCAAAATAAACATAATCTTAGTTAATGAGAACTGTGAATTTCTTAACTGTCTGAAGCAACAATATTGTAGCGACGACAGCACCATCTAGGCGTGAAATCACATAACGCCCTCGTGAGCGTTCTATATGTGCAGTACAAGCTAGTATATCAGGCAGAAGCAAAAATAACAGTGGACAATTATGATGGAAGAATTCACCAGTCTGGGTAGGAACCTCGGTGGCGCAATTGGTAGCGCGCTTGTCTTGATAACAAGAGGTCGCAGGTTCAAATCCTGCCCCGGGGAATTTTTTCATATTCTTGTCTTTGGGTTTGTTTCTGATTAATCTTTTCCAGTTTGTATTGCACTCTAATAATATTTAGATTTTGAAAGCTTTAATTTTAGGTTTAAACTGTCAAAAGTCCATCCATCCATCAACCTAGTTCGTCCACTGCTGGACATAAGCCTTGCCGGCAGTCATCCTGGAAGAATTGCCCATACTCACACACGCTGGGCAGGCGGGTTGGTGAGCGCAGTGCCGGAACCCTCGCACCAGTGACGCTGCTGCCCGTCACCAGTCTGTTCCATATAAGGCCCGGCTATTAGGGATGGATATACCGCTATCCATCGGTCCCAGGCATGGTGGACCTCCTGGTTTTTTGCCTGTGAGCTGTCCTCTTACTCTCCCCCGATTTCGAAGGGTAATTCAAGTAAGATGGTGGTACCTCCACAGTCAAGCCCGGCTTCAGCTCTACCACCTGTCAAAAGTAAACTTTCTTAATTAAAAAAACAGTACTTAAATGGCTGTGATAGAAGCTTAATTACCTTGCAAAAGTTGTAGTTTCGACAGCTCTAAAACTACATCAATAAAGGCTTCAAAGTCAGCTACAATAACTCCCAAACAAGGCTGTACCACAGATAATAATAATATAATGTACAAAGTTTCAACATCAAAAACCGATCGCAGACGCTGGAAATTGCGATGATTAAACAGAATAAAATAAACTTCAGGAACGCAAACACTGAGCGTATTTGTAATGTTCGATGAGAATATTTTTAGGTTTTCCTACCCAAAGGGCAGAACAGAGCCCTATCATTGTCACTCCGCTGTCCTTCTGTCTGTCTGTCCGTCTGTATGTCACGGGTCTCTAGCTCTTAGAAGGAATGAGATATAGACTAGAGATTTTGATATTTTGTGTAAAATATTGACCAAAAGCCGAATATTTAATTACATTTTTTTTTAAATTACTTTTTCTACATCCTGATAACATATAAAAACGGAGCCAAAAGTTTTTTTTTACCCTGGCTTGTGGGTTGTCATTGTTTGGAAGTGATTGAATAAAGTAGAAACGTATTTTTATTACCATAAGAAACAAAGAAATGGGCGCCTATCAAAGTTATCATTTTTAGAATGTTTTTACCATGAATCTCAAAGACCAAAGTAAAAAAAAAAAGTATTTTTATTTAAATTTTATGTAAACATAATGTTATTGATGTCCAGGTCGAATTGGGTATTACTATTTATATTACCAACACCATGTTCCAAAACCTTGTGCCAGGCGTCGTAGTTACAACCAAGCCTTGCACCCAAACAATTTCTGGAAAGGGTTTGTGTTTGGTCCTCATAAATCTTGTCCCGGATATCGTCATCCCGGTCCATAGTTGGCGCATATATGCCAATGACAGTCACGTAGTTGTTGTTTTCCAAGTGTAGACGCATGTTATTTGGTCCGGGGTTTTGAACCGGACACTCTTCCAGCTTCGTAGCAATCTTATTTTTTACCGCGAAACCAACGCCAGATATCCTGGGCAGAGACAAGGTTTGCTTTCAAAAGAAGTTGTACTAACGACCGTATTCCATCATCTTCCCCTCGCCACTAAGAGCCAGGTAGGTATCACTCTAAGTAACGATATCCATATCATAGCGTTGGAGCTCTTGGGTCACGATGGCGATTTTAGCAGTAGCTTCTTTCTAGGTATAAGATGTTCATTGAGGTACAAGAGACGTGAGGGTCCTTCGATTTTCACATCAGAAAACAGAATACCAAGACGCGTGGCATCACCACTAACAGGATAGTTTTGAGCGACAACGAATAAATTTCATGTGTCCACCGCACTTTTTTTTATCCAGTTCGAGTAGAGTAGCGCTGGACTCGGTCTACCTATACAGTCAGTTTAATTTTCCAAAGACAAACCTTTATGACACAGATCATTTTATTCCAATAAAAATATTCCTGTAAAAAAATATGCCAAGTCCCGTAACACTTTCACCGTAAAAAGTTTTGAGATCTCGAGAAAACCGAAGTCAGCCATTATATTACCTTTGACTGAGATTAGCAAATTATTCAGTAGTTGTCTTAACTTAACACTTCACTTGTAAAATAATGCTTGCACCTTTTGGACATGATGATTGGTGAGTGTTTGACAAAATAGCGGAATTTTGGTAGCAGGTAATTTTTATAGTATATTTATAACAAACTAGTTATTTGAGAATTTGCAGGCTTATTCTTGCATTTGTAACAGAAATATATAAAGATTAAAATTGCCTCGAGTTGCTTCTAGAAAAGGGTTTCCGGTTGCGTCTGTTTGCGCTCTACTTGGTGGGGTCACTGCCGTGATCCCTGATTAAGCTGATTTTCACTCTCCCTTTAAATTAAACCCGAAATTTCACCGTTGTTCAGACGATTTTGTCTTTTTCAAATGGTTACCACTATATTTTTTAATTCATACTCCTTTAATTCGGCTTCCATGCCAATTATCTTAGATTTTTCCTCCAAAGTAGTCAGTCGTGAGTTGAAATTCTGCACTATTATTTATCATAGATATTTTACAATAAAGCTTCGATATGTCAACAGATATTGAAGGGGATTTTATATTTTTAAGTCATTTAAGGCACGTAACTCGTTCACAATGGATAACAAGGGTACCTGTTAATACTCATGGACGAGGGACTGTTGAGTGTTTCCTTCGGGTTGGTTTGTAGTAGACACAGAGAGTCAAAGATAAATACGTTGGAAATCGCCATTTGTGTCGGACAGCAGTGTTCATACGCCGATACGATCAGTTTCTTTGCATGTAGAACAAGACATGTTGTCTATGTAGGAATATTTGGTAAAAAAAAACAATAATTTGCACGACGCAGATTAATTAATTAATTGAAAGTCGATCTATGGAATGTTCTCGGCTTATCACAGTCACCTTCACTCACTTCAAACGAAAAGTCAAGCAATAATAAAAACAAACAGAAACTAACGAATAATATTGTTCGCAGGCAACTGTCTGGTGATAGCAGCAGTGCTGTGCTCCAGCAAGTTGCGATCTGTGACAAACCTGTTCATCGTGTCGCTAGCGGTCGCTGACCTGCTAGTGGGGCTCGCCGTGCTGCCCTTCTCTGCCACCAGAGAGGTGTTCGAGGTAAGTGTCTCTGTCACTAGCGGTCGCTATCTTGCAGGGTTGGGCCAGTGGCGTACACATATATGTCTCCTTGGATGGAGACGAACTGATTTAGCATGTCCAGTTGTTTTCAGAATAAACACGCGTAAACGCTGTTTCAATACGTCACAAAAACATACTAGAAACCCTCATCCATGGACCTATAACATCCATGCCCTCATCCCACTCGTCAAGCTCGAGTGACAAATGGGAGTAGAATTTCTAGTTTTTAACGCACAAAATATTCTTAGAAAATCTAACGCAATATTAACTATGTCACTCTTGTTTTGTCTAACATTTGTGATAAATTTTAATTTTCAGCTTATTAAAGTTTCTTATTAAAGCTTATTAAAGTATATTGTCAGTGGAATGTAAAAAATACTAAAGCGCCAAAATGAGATTTTTGGGAAATGAGGTTAAAAGTTATTTAATTTTTTTTAATATATATTTTTGTTTTTAATGTGAATAAACTCATCAAAAAATATGTTTGTATTTAATTTTTTATCTTTATTTATAAAATATGCTAATAAATAATTGACAGCGATTATCTAGACATTAAATATTGTTTAGTGGCTCAAATGTTATAATTCTTGTACAGAAATAAAGTAAATACTGCAAAATAAATGCTTATATGGTGATATGCATGTAAGAAGAAATGCTAAAGAAGCTATACGCTTCATAATGTTTATAATTAGACATGCACGCACAAACCTTATCGAATAATTGCAAGCAAAAGTTACCCATGGATAGATTAACCATACATTTTTTCGATTATACTATTGAACAATGAACAGTTATTATGTATTAGAGGTGATGTGAGGTATTTGATACGGTTTCCACACCCTGGAACACCACGTTGTTTCATGGGCTAAACGCGTTTGCAGTCTCAAGTGTCTAGAAGCCTCTTTTTGAGTGCACCTGTATTTAAGGCGCTACGGAAAAAAATCGACACTTTTAGAACTTCTATATCTACTTCGGTAAATAATGTACAATTTTGATAAAATAGTATATTATTTTTGGAATCTTTCTCTAAGGATTTGTGAAAACAGAAACGCGATTGGAGAATTTCGGCTCGATAGGAATATTTATTGAAATGAGGTCTTTATCGACAACAATTCAACAATTCAATTCAACCCATCTAATAATATTTTATTAGATGGGTTTTAACAGTATCTAGGACCTGGTTAAACGAAATTTTGATAGCTTTTTTAGTACATTTTATATTAATAAAAAACCGACTTTTTGCTACTTTTCCACGAATCCGTCCCTCTCGCACTGAGGGTTTTTTCGCATATGGAGTAACAGGGACGCTAAAACTTTTACGTATCGTCTTAAACTCATGCTTCTGCACTATAATATGTCCTGGAGAACTGGCTGTTTCTGCTATTAGACCTCCAATTTAATAAACGAGTCCTGTGGCAAAAAGGTCGTGGCTAGTGTCTGCACACACAAGCAGCTCATATTGCTGACCTTGTGATGTGCAGGATAGAAGAGTGGTTGCTTCTATCCTGCACAACACAAGGTCAGCAAAATGGATTCGGCAGCACCTTGAGTGACGGATCAGTCTTATTTAGAGAGGCCCTACTTGCCTCTAATGGAGGGACTAGAAAAAGTGTCCCAAAAAATGCTTGAGGCAAACCCATACAAAATTAGCCATAGTTTACATACATATTGTTGTGGTTTTTTGAAGATTTCTTGAAACCAGTGCCCGTATAATTTTTTACAGTTGGTTTTTTAATATCTACTCTATTTCATAGTCATTTTGTATTTTTAGGATAATATTTTTTATTTTTCTCACTTTTGTCTTGTAAATATTTTGAACAATTTCAAATTTTTCATATTTTTTTCACACCGTAATATGTGGGAAGATAATCCTTTTATTTGCATGTCTTTATCTTTAACGGTGATAAGATTATGAGGCTGTGACATACGGACGGACGGACAACGGAGTCCTACCATAAAGGTTCCTTTTATACCTTTTAGGTACGGAACCACAAAAGCATCGTCTTTAAAAAATATAAAAGCGATTGGGAGAAAAACACTAAGGATACACAGTTGTACGATAATTTTTCATCTGATACGATAACTTTAGAACATTGGTGCGATAATTCACTTGCACTTGTCTGGCATCCCTGCCCGCGTCTTTTTGCTGTCAGTCAGTATTAATCAGTAGAGTAGAGCTGTGACTTCAAGGTAAAGAGGTCGTGTGCGTGGCGCTTGCATTCGACTCTTGGTATTTGTGATAAAACCGTTAACATAGTAATAACAGTTTTGCCATGAACTTTCATCTTCATGTATTTTCCATAGTCACAATAAACTCTATAAACATGTTTTCCACATTTCACTTGACACCAATTACAACCCCGAACCCTAAAACTTTGCCACTCGCGCGACAGGATACTTTTTACAATTTAGGCGCTAAACTTTACATAAATAGAGGGACAAAATTAATAAAAAATATTAGAAATGAGCTTATTCTAAACAGAGAGTAACTTACAAAATTAAAATAACCTACTTATTAAACCTCCCTTAAATAACCTACTTATTAACCTTACAAATAATCATCTCTTTGTTATGTTAGCATAATACACTGCAGTGATAAAAACGTTACAGGCAACATTATGGCAAAAAGCGAGCTTCCCCCCGACTCGAATGAAATCCTTCAATTTCAGTAATTAGACAATTCTAGCAGCCATCCACGTTACAATCAGACGCAACAGATGCTACCAACGATATGAAAGGGTTCATATTTACAACCATCTTACTTGAATTTAAACCCTACCACCAGAACACAAACGTGAAAGTCGCTGAAACATTTTGAAGTGTATTCTGGGACAGGTTTACAAATGATTTTGAAGCTTCTGTATTAGTTTTTTAGGTATAAAATGCAGCTTTGAAGGAGTTACACAAAATATAAAGATATTCTAGATATTTAACTAATGAATTGGTATACAAACACAGGGCTGCATCTCTTTAGGATCGTGACTTCAAAGGTTTTTTAGTATCGTTTTATGCATTAGTTCTTTTGCGAACAAACATCTTGCGATCTGCTATACCCTTTGTACCCGCTATGCGAATATCATTGTGTGTAGTCTTAAAAAGCTTTGTTTTGAAGTAAATAGCTATACAAATTGAAGTGTTTGATTATGATGATTTAGTTTGATTTTCAGGATTCTTTATTAACAGAGACAATACAATTTTGTAACCTCAATTATATGCAACAAATAGGCAACAATAGGTAACATTAGACATAAACACGTCTTTACCAGGCTGAGTGCGCCTTTTTTAAATACTCGTATTATAACTTGGTAATTAAACGCTATTTTAGATATCGAATTGGCTTCTTAACTAAACATGATAAACGTAAGTATATGCGTCTGATTTTTTATTTATGTAGTCCAAATGCAACGGTGATACCTACGTTACAAAAACGTAGGAGGGATACAATAAACATAAGCAATAAATACAATTGTGTATTTCATGAAATATCTTGAAAAAGACACTCTTGTTAAAAGTATCACAGTACAGGCTGTAGTATGAGAAAATATAAAAAATAATAGTGAAACTGTGTACAAATGAAGTGTTGTGTTTTCTTCAAGATGCTTTCCAAGTTTCAGCAAATGCAGACAATTGCAAATATAAATTTTATTTCATGAAATACACGGAAAATTTTAATAAATTTCTGGTATATGCATTTTGACATAATATAATCTAGGGTTATGTAATTAAAAGTCATGTTTGGATAAATTTTCCCCGATAGAAATTATTGTTGAATTGGCATAGATTAAATTATTTTAAGGTGTGTTAATTCGAAAACCATTTCGAGATTTAAGTTTGAAAAGCCGTATTTTCGAAATTTTGGTCTAAAAAACCTCATGATGATGAATATTTTTACGAAAAAGCTGCAACTTCCATTTGCCCTTGTGTGACGTCACTTGATTAATTGCTTTAGAAAAGTGTCCTTTGCTATCAAGATAAATTTATAATAATTTGGTTCAGACTAATTTGACAGCTAGATGACAGATGAGTAGACAGACAGAGACAGACCACTTTTTTTATAAGCAATCACACATCACAATCAGTATAATGTCTAAAATTCTCAAGTGACAAGGTTACCGGACAATTTTTTAAAAAATCATGAAAAAATAATGGTCAATATTAGCAAAATAATGAAAACCATGTCCTAAAATGACGTAAATTCTCCGAAAAAAAATAATAATAAAATCTTTTAAAAATTAAGCTATGGGAATTGTGGTCTTCAAAAACACTTTTTCTCTTCGTTTCACGAATAGGAACCATGTATTGAACTCAAGTGTTTCATAAGTTCTACTTAATCACCTGGATTGTTCTACGTCCCAAAATCTTGCATTTTTAGATAAATTTATTTAAAAATAACCTGAACCTGACTTGAACCAAAAATCACAAAAAAATCAAAATCACAGACGTCTGTATTCCCTCCAAATGAATCTTAAATTCAACTTAACCACCTGGAATGTTCTACGTCTCAAAAGCCTGTTTGAGGATAAGGAGACAGGGCAGTCGTATTTGGACCAGCTCATCATCCTTAACAAATATAGTCCAAACACGAATACCTTACTATACCTAGTTCTAGAGTTCCAGTACTGTCTTCAAATCTTCATTCCATTACGGACTTATGACGGCATTAATTTTTAATAAATGTGTAGATGATGGTATCTTTCCTGACTTAATGAAGTTTAGTAAATTGATCCCCCTTTTTAAATCAGGCGACCACGGGGACCCTTCAAACTATAGACCTGTGTCAGTTTTACCGGTATTGAGTAAGGTTTTTGAAAAAATAGTTTTTAATCAATTGTTATTTCATTTTAATTTAAATAAGTTACTTCACTGTGAACAATATGGATTCACTAGAGGGATGTCAACCACAGATGCAGGAGTTGCTTTAGTTAAGCACATTTTTGATGCTTGGGAAGAAAAGCAAGATGCATTTGGTGTATTTTGTGACCTCTCGAAAGCCTTTGATTGCGTTAATCATGAAACACTCTTATGTAAATTGGATCACTACGGAGTGAGGGGCAAATCTTTGGCGTTATTGAAGTCATATCTTAGTGATCGTATTCAAAAGGTAGACATTAACGGGGTAAAATCAAGTGGAGCATTAGTTAAAATGGGTGTCCCGCAGGGTTCCATATTAGGGCCCTTGCTGTTTTTAATTTACATAAATGACCTTCCATATTTAGTTAAAGACTTAACGAAGATAGTATTATTCGCAGACGACACGTCACTTATTTTTAAAGTTAATAGACGTAAAGATATCCTTGACGGCGCGAATACAACTTTATCACTGGTGCTTGATTGGTTTACTGTAAATAATTTAGTTTTAAACGCAAAAAAGACAAAGTGTATAAAATTTACGTTACCAAATGTAATTCAAGTGGATGGTAATTTGCTTTTGCAGGGGTCCAAGCTGGAGTTAGTTAACGAAACAAAGTTTTTAGGCATTACGGTAGACTCTCGTCTTCAGTGGGGTCCCCACATAGAAGCCCTATGTGGTAGACTTAGTTCGGCCGCATACGCTGTTAGACGCATAAGACAAATTACTGATGTAGATACTGCTAGACTAGTCTATTTTAGTTACTTTCACAGCATTATGTCATACGGCATGCTGTTATGGGGTAGAGCCGCGGATACAGACGCAGTCTTTGTTTTGCAGAAGAGAGCAATTCGGGCTATTTATAATATGAAGCACCGGGATTCATTAAGACAAAAGTTCAAAGAAATTAATATATTAACGGTTCCTTGTGAATATATTTACCAAGTCCTTAGATATGTCAGAAAAAATGTTGAGTCTTTCCCAAGGCTTGGTAAGCAACATTGTAAGGAGACCAGAAATAAGCATAAACTGGCTTTTCCAAAAATCAGACTCGCTAAGGTGAGTACCTCTTTTGTAGGACATGGTATAAGATTTTACAATAAACTTCCAAAGGAGGTCCTTACTTTGTCAGAGAATAAGTTTAAACAGTATATTAAGCAGGGCCTATTGAAAAAGGCATATTATAAAATAAATGAATATTTGGATGATGGTGAAGCATGGTGTTACAGTGATAATGATACTCGTAGTAAGTTATAATTTAATTAAATAGTATAATTTCTTAACTTATGATTCCTCTAAGGTGTAAACATTAATTGATTATAGACTGTAAAAGGAAAAGGACTATATGAGACAGGTAGACAAAGATATATATGTTTTTCTTTTTTTCATTAACCTGAATTCCTACTGTCTTGTATTTTCTTATCCCTTGGTTAAAGTAGATATAAGTCATATATTGTATAGTATAAGTTTTATATTGAAAAAAAGACATGATCTTGCTAAGTTTCTTGCCCTTCTTCTTAGCAAGACTAATCGAATGGGCGGAGGTAGGCATGTATTTATATATGTAACCTATTAGTATGTAGTATATAGGATGGGATTTGGTCGGCCGCCTGGATTCGTGCTGGGGGCTCGGTTGGTGATCACTGAACCTTGTTCCTGGTCCCTGGCCGGGTCTCCGGTATGGGTTCGGGCGGCTGATTGGATTTTACCTTGTATAATATATATTTTACCTATCATTTTAATCGTAAATATATTGCTACATAAATTAAATAAACCTTTAATTTAGTTCATGTACATTTATTATTCTATTACATATATTTTCTTTATTAGATTAAATTTGACGTGTAAAAAGTGTATATATCTATACCTGCTTTGCAAAATAAACTATTTGAATTTGAATTTGAATTTGAATTTGAATTTGAATTTGACACTAAGTTTACAAACCAGCTCATTCTTTACAATGTTAGTTCAAACACGACTGCTGTACGATCATTCCTCATAGACTTATCACTTCGCTTTCTTGGTCCACGATCAGATTGTATGCACCAGAATATTGTAGGTATTGTTATGAGGAACCAACCCGTCGGAAATACCTAAGCATCCGAAACCCCCCTCCCGCAATGGCTCTACCTACCTATCTTTGCGGGTAAACTGAGCTACCAAGCTGACCAGACAAGACCAGTCTGACAACTTACCCAAAGTGGATATTATTATTGTAACAAAGTATTTTTCAAAAAATAGTGCTGAATTTCGTGGGATAAAATTACAAAAGTAAGTGTCGTCTTGACTTTTTTATGTGAAGAAACACTTAATTGAAAATCCACTTTTATCTACATGATCCTATGTAATTGCGGTGAAACATATTTTTGAAATCTGAAATCTGAAACTGGATCAAGAATCAAAAACTAGTTGGACAAAATAGTTGTACCACGACCCCTGAAAATCAATTATCACTTAGATCTTTCTGCATACTAGATACAATTTACAAGCAGATATATTTCATATTCTGTTGAATATTCGAATTTTTCGTATCTCCTTTTTTGCTGACGTTAGGCAAACGACGTTGACGTTGTATATTATAATATACCAGAGAATTATACATCGTTTCTCTCCGAAAGAACCGTTAGAAACTTATCATTTTAACCGCGTTACTTTTGGACTTAAATCTTCTCCGTTTTTAGCACTGTGAACGCTAAGGCAGCTCGCTCACAATGAGCGTGATAGCTTTCTTTTAGCTGCATATATTTTAGAACGTGACATATACATGGATGACTTAGGACTCTTCTATCGAACGTAGTATCGAGGCCACCCATCAGTTGATATACCTTTTTAAAGTTTGTGGTTTTAACTTAGTCAAGTGGACAAGTAATTGTCCTGAGCTTACTGATAGCAACCCGGAATCTCACCCTCAGTCGAAATTCAATATCGTTTAATGGTAGCATTACTTTAACTCAGCATATTTTGAAAGTTAGAGTAAAAGCGCTGTAACATAGTGCTGTAAACGTTTATTCGATATGATTATAGCACAATTTAGTGAAATGACCCCATTGTTCGTCTTATATGTTCTAAGCTTGAAAGCTTGAAAGCGCTATAGTTTTGATGTCCAAAATTTAATTGTTTAATGTTATCAATGGCAGGTATAAAAGATAAACATAATTACGTCATACGGGTAGTCATACATACACTTTTATAAATAATAATAATTCTACATTATTAGAAAAAACACAAAAATAAAATCAGTAAAATATCGATTTTAATGAAACTAAGTATATAATTCAGCTATCCAACTTCTTTGTTTATTATGGTAAAAGTTCCAAAGTTATTTATGACCCCTTCCTCTTCGTGGCATACGGGCAATACTCGTTAAAAATATAAAAAACATGAATTTACCCACTAATTTCGTTTTGATTGCTCGCTCGAGTAGGTTCGTGGGTGAGGTCACGCGACTCGAATATACTAGTATTATTTAGGTTTTTTTTCGTGGATTTATTTACTAACAGTGTTTTGTTTCTGTTGTTTCCTTTTAAGCTAATTGTTGAAACTGTTAGGTTTAAAGTATTGTACCTATATTTTTTCGCCTTGAATTTTGCGTGACTAAAGTGCAATTTTATCTTCTGTGTGAAGACAAAATGGCAAGGTATATTTGCCATGACTTACTTTCCTAACACAGTTAAACAAAACATCATTAATATTAGAATTACATTCACAATCACACTTCCATTTGTTGTAGCTCCGTTACATAAGTCACCCTTGCAAATGCATACATGATATCGAACATATAATGATATTGCTCTACTGAATGGCGTCAAAACTGCTATTGGACTTGTAACACAACCTTCTGCAACATTTTTTAAAAGAGAATCTTCTAGCCTCGCATAGTTTTTGGAAACCTCTCCATCCCCATGAGAAGCAGGAAATTCACGGCAACCTCTTTCATGGTAAACCCTCCCGACGTCTAAATAACGTTTGAAACACCCCTTCGAAGAGCATTTCGTGATGTTTCGTTGAAATCTGTAGTCATCTGATAAGTGGCAATCCTCTGAAAGAGGATCGGACAATCCACATATATAACATTTGTACGATGTAAACCAAGGAAGTCTTAGTATCGGAGGATTTAATTCTATTTGTTTTTTCATGTTTTCTTCCTCTTCCGTTGCTGCATATATGTTTTGGTATAAAGCTTTAAAGAAATCATAAGTTGTCATCCATTCAGTATTTTGCTGAGTACTAGTCTTTAAAATTTTTGGTCTAGTCCTAAAAGTTGAATATACTCTGGTTATAGTAAATTTATTATACTTTTTCTTATTTTTATTATTATAACTTGAAGATGATTTAATTATAGTAGCGAGTGATGGTTCTGTTGCGACTTTTGTATGAGTTGGTGTATATATTGTGTTTTCCACTGTTCTGTTTGGTGCTACATGTAAACTGGAATTTGGATATTCTCTTGATATGACCTTGGCATTCTGTAAGTTTAAAAACATATCTGCATTTTTTAGCACATCCATATCTACGTTTACATCTCTTGAATCAAATATTGGCATTATTTCTTGATCTGGAGCTAGTTCATTTATAATCCCACTAATTTTAGTTGAATCTATGTTTTTTTTTTGTCCAACTATTGAAGCAACATCAAATGCTTTCAGTTTTTCCAAATCATACTTAGTCTGAATAATTTGTTCATTTCTTATTGTAACATCGGGTTCACTCCACCGTTTCCATACAAAGGTACGATTCGTACCTAGTTTATCTTTGTTGTAGGTAACTAAGTCATCGTTAATTTCTTTCCATTCCATACTGTATGTTTTTGGTTTTAAATATGATATTGTAATTGAATCACTGTTTTTCCATTTCATTCTATAAGCACTTTTAGTATAAATTGGAAAAAGAGCTGTGTTTGGAAAAATGTCTAGATTTTTACCTATCTTCCATTTGATTTTATTTTCTTTGTCTACTTTGTAACTTTGATCAAAGTCGTTAATATAGAGTGACTTAGTGGTAGGTAAATAAATAAATCTTGAAAATTTTGCATCTTTCACTGAAATTATATTTGTTTCCGTTACTTTAGTAAAATTACTTTGAAGATTAAAATGAATGGGTATTGAAGTATAAGATTTATGATTGTACCACTGTAAAAGCGGTGCGAGAGTTGGTTGATGTTTTACTGCAAGTTTATTACGAGAAGGACCTAATGGAGTCCATAATTTTATGTTACTTCGTCTCCTATCAGAATTTAAAATGTAATTAGAAAAACCTTTAGCTTTTTCGGTCGTAACGGTTACTATTCTTTCATTTTCTTGCTCTAGTATTGGATATAGAGGAATTATTGGTTTATCTATTTTTGTTATTTTGTAAGTTTCTATATTATTATTTTTAGTTGATGGTGATTTGTTTAAATGTTCAGTACTATAAGGTTCCTTGTGTCTGTTGTCTCTGAATTTTAATTTTCCTTCTATATAAGGCGGTTTTTCATTTACATCTGCAATATCAAAAAATTCTATGTTTATCTTATCCCTAAATGTTGTTTTATCTTCATCATGAGATGATTTTTTGTCTACATATGTAATGCCATAAGACTCTACGTTCATGTTTTCCCTAAATGTTACTTTTTTTTTATAATGAGTTGGTTTTGTGTTTACATCTTCTGCATTATTATTAAATTCTATCTCGATATTGTTCCTGAATGTGGCTTGTTCTTGAGTACAAGATGTTATTTTGTCTTTATCTGCAAAACCATATGATTTCATAATTATTTTGTCCGTATGTGTGACCCTTTCCTCGAATATATTACTTGTTTCATAATTTTTTAATGGTATTACTTCGAGAAACTTTTTTGCCCGAAGTGGTATAACTGCAAAAGTATTTGTTGCGAAATTTGTCTTTGGTCGTCTCTTAAAAAAATAAGGTACTGTTTTTTCATACATTTCAAACAAGTAATCTTCAGTAGTTGGTTGTAACTTAAGTGATCTAAAATTTTTATCTTCTGTTTTGACAACATATTTTCCAGATGATATCGTATCTTTATTTTTAGTGTCAATTTTAGTTCCCATTGAATCAAATACTTCGTAGTTTTCGTGGAGGCCTTGTCCATTTTCAGCAGATGAAATCTCAAGTTCAAATATTTCAGGAGCATTCGATTTTATGCTACGTTCTATCATATCCTGATCCATATAAGTGTATTGATTTTTTCGCCTAGATAAAAGACTTGATTTGCTGTCTTTTATCAGACATAAAGTAAAAATAAGTTGTATAAAGGGTAATAAAAATGACATGTTAAAAATATGAAAACGTCAAAAGAAAAAATATTCTATCTGAGAATATTCTTTTCCACAACCTCCTTAGGTTTGACAGGATCCATAAAAGAGTATAGACAAACTGAAAAATTAAATTGAAACGGAATGGGGAGAGAAAATCAATGACATTCAATGAAGGTTTTTGGTTTTTAAAAAACTGAGACATGTTGCCAACAGCACAGCAATTTGTTAATTACCACCTATAAAGCTCTTGCGCAGTCAGTCTTGTCAGTCAGTATTCCAGTCTGAGGAGCTGCTGTAAAGACTCACCTAATAACTTTAGAACGAGCACAAAGAGCCCTATTGAAGGTAATATTCTTCAAACCAATTAGATTTCGAACGTTTGAACTACACACAACATACGAAATCCTCACCACGCGACAGCTGTATATTTTATGTTGTGTTTTGAGGAAACATAAATATTTAAAATTCAGTCCCCAGCACATGTTGAAACGAAGGAACGATATAGTTTGCCATATAGACAAAAAAAGAACTACATTTGCACGAAAACAACTCCCTTTTCGATCCTCATCCATGTACAACAAGGTTAACAGAATTATTGAAATTTACCAGTTTTACCGTATCGGAAATAAAACAGAAACTTACGCTTTAGCTAAACTATCTAAATTATGAAGAAACAGAAAACATTATTAAGTAAATTATGCTATGCCTATCTCATTTAACATGTACAAAACCGCAAACGCGCTTCCACATCACACACATACACATCCTCACACACCCTTCTCCACCTTCTCACACACTTCTACATACCCTCACACACACACAATAAAAGAAACATGTATTAACTTAAAATTGTAGTATTTTAGAGTAAGATTTATCAATTAACAAAGCTGTACCTACTTTTATTAAAGTGTTTACTAGCTACACAAATGAAAAAAAAAACAATAAAGTAGAGGCCTTTAGACTTTAAACTAAGCAAATGAGCGACTCTATAGTTTTTTTTTTCTATGTTCTTGTTGGGTCCTTTTGCCTGTCTCGTTCTGGCTCGTGTGTGGGAAAGGAATAGGAATATTTGTGCATTGTTTATGATTTTTATTGAAAATTAAATTGATTTACTTGATATCTTACATTTTTTTATATGTTATCTTCCTTAGATAAAATTAACTCATTGGTGGCAAGTCATACCATCTTTTTTGCGTTGTTAGGGTATTATTTCGGCACTTTTTTATGACACACTTCGGCATCTTTACGGCTTTGCGATCGAAACATGACTCAGAAAGAAGTGTGCTTAGGCCGCGTTTAAGCACAATTTTGCCGTCCCGCCAACAGCGCGCCGATGATATGTCCATTGGAGAAAATGCAAAACTTTTCTTAGATGGCAGAACACTGATATGGAAAAATATCATAAGATTTGTAAAATATCTATGGAGCAAAACCATATTTAGACCTTTTAATATCCTTGAAGTTCGTCTATTCTATAATATTTGGTTTTTCACTAATACTTTTAGCCTTATTGTGCATCTGTCAGACAGAACTGAACTCTATGATGTTTTCTTTTAGTTTAAAATACCATTAGATCTAATTTTATGGATATACTGAGAATGATCGAGCCATGAAACCAAGAAACACGCGCTCACGAAAAGCTGAGATTTTATTTCATCGGCACCTAGATAAAATTATTAAAATATTCTAAGACTCACCCACGGGGTCATTTGTTATCTTATTTTTAATAGCTTTTGGTTATTTATTAGTATTAAAACAATTAAAAAATTATAAATCAATATATTTCGGCCCTCGGTATGGGGCCGTCATCAGTCGAATGCACAAATGTAATGTAAAATGTAAAAAAATAGTGACATATAATTTAGGTACCATAATAAAAAAGTAAAACAGTAAAAGTGACATTTGTAAACAATTTTAGTTTAAAACTATTTTCTAAAAAATTCAAACTAGATTTCTGTACTGTCTGATGGTATTGGTTACTTTTGATATTATTTAATCACTGTTCTTCTTGGACGATATTTTATTTTTAATACAGTGGCATGATAAGGAAGGGTCTTTAACACTTGAAGAACATTAAATTTAGAGGTAACTTCGTAATTTTTTTATGCCGGGTGAACTTAAAGCCATTACGTTTTTGCTAAGATATGAGCATTAGAAGTATAGTTTACTATCTATATTATTTTTATAAAACCAATTGACCAAGTTACGCAAAGTAAGTTATCTCATTCTTTCATTCTCATTTGGAATTGTACATTTGAAGGGTAAGCGGGAAGAAAGGTCATTGTCAATTTTTTTTCACAAATTGAGTTAATAGCGCCATTTTTTCAAATATCTGGAGAACAATGATTGACAAAAAAAAACTAGAAAAGAATAAAAAGACCACAGAATATTCGCTTTTAAAAATATACCGCACTCAAGAAGCTTAAAAACCGAACTTAAAAGAGGGTCATATTTAGAACAAAAGCAAAAAAAAAAAGAAAAATCGTCTATGAATATGGAGCTATGGGCTGACAGTAACATTTGCTTTCGAAGAAAAAAAAAACGGCAAATACAATAATTAACTGCGATAACAATATATAACGCCCACTAAGAGTTCTTAAATAATAACGTCAAGAAGTTTTTTCTACTTATTTCAAAACTACCTTCTGTTGACTATGATCCCTCTTCCCGCTTACCCTTCATTTGACATTATACGGACCCTTAAGAATAGACATCATGGTGCAACCAACTCAAATTTGTTGCGGCCAAATGTTATTTTGTTTCATTTCGCTATAATTATGTACGTTCATTAAACTTGCATACACAAGAACCTGTGTCAGGAGTAACATGATTTTCGCAAGATTGTGGACGTTTTCTAGATAACATATTCGATGCGCGACTATTATATTTTTATTCATAAAACGCATTCGGCTACACTATTGGTAAAAGAAAACGATAAATTCACGTTTTTTAGGGGTTTATTGAAAGCTCTTCTGAACCAACAGACCTAAACTGACGTTTTAATCCAAGCAGACTGAACCAAAAAAGGGTAATCAGCGGCACTAAATTATGTAGTTCCAAAAGCTTCAGGATTGTGTAGGGATAGGTCCCTTGGAAAACCTCAAATAAATTCCTCTCAATTACCCCCCCTGCTAGGGTGGGGGGAGGGTGTTAAAGGTCATTTTTTTCAGTTTTTCGCTCATAACTCGAAAACCGTATGCTTTAGAGAAAATATTTGTAGGATGAAACTAAAGCTTAGTAAATTTCCCACAACTTTGCTTCTATACGTAATTACGGTAAGACTTATGGTTTTCAAGATTTACTCTATTCAAAGCAGGTAAATTAGAAAAAATAATAGTTTGCGTCACATTTTACATCAAACTTGCCTATCTGGGTCCTCAGTCGTTCGTTTCACAGTAACATTGTCAGAAAAACAGTTGTAGAACAATCCATTTTCTTTAATAATATGTGCAATTATATTGAAAACGGCAAGAGGAACATCGTTGATAATATATTTGCCCAAAATCGTCATTTTGCCAGAAAACTATTCAGTTCAGATTTTCATCAGTGGGAACTAAAAGTATCTACATTACGTTATATATATGGTATAAATTACCTTGTTATGTAGTGTGTATAAGTATTGCTAAATAAAAATATTCATTATTATTAATATTTATTGTTTAGGGCCACTTACACAAGACTATTTAAAGTCGATAAATATGTTTATTGAACCGTTAGATAATTCATTTCTGTGAAGTTAAATAAATTTAGTGATATTTAAAAACTTCGTGGAGGTAGCTCATAGTGTTTTAATATTTATTATTATTTATAGGTTTTTAAACAAAAGTAATTAAGGACAGTAAAGCCTAAAAAAATAAAATTTTATTTACAGAATCTTTAATATATAGCCTCAACAAGATCCATTGGCTCATCTTCCTCCTCCATAAGTTATTCCTCTTGAAATGGTGGGCTGTTGAGGTGTCGCATCCACAAACTGACGAACAATAAATACTGGCTTTTCTGGCCCAGTACTCCCAAAAAGATTCGGTCGATCGTTTATCGTCCGAGCATACGTCCATCTCTGACGCACGCATAGAGAGTGTAATAGAGATGGATATACGACTAAACGATATTTGATCGAATTTTGTCACTTCGGAGTAGCCCCTCTGCAGCCACACCTATTACCGCAGCCGGTAGCACAACGACAAAAGATGGATTCCAGGATGCTGGCAGGACAAGAAGGGTTTTTTGTTTTCATGGGGTTGAGGACTCCAGTTTCATCTCGAACCCACCGTTCTGGATTTAGAGAATTACCCAGCCATAGCTGTACTTATAAGGACACTCGAAACGAGTGGTTTTGTGCTGCACATTTGGTTGGTGGCAAGGAAGCCAGATTGGTTTTCACCTTGGTGGAGGATTTTATGAAGCAGTTATAACTGTTCAAATCGTCTTTGTTCGGTGGGGCCTGGTACATGATGAGGAACATCTCTTCCCCAGCTTTGGCGATGGCATCCGGTGTTGAAGATTGATTTTGAAATACCTCAGCTATGGCTTAAGTTTCCTTCGGCATTTTATTGAAGCAATTGAGGATAGACGCTTTGCTTTTCCCAAAGATAGCGCAAGTTGCGTCACATCCTGTAAAGCTGTGGATGAAGAGGATCAATTCAGTAAATGACAGCTTCTGTAATTCTGAGGTAGAGAATAACTTGGTTTCGATATTTCTCTTCCAGGTTTTAGGAAGTACATGTTTGTGCTCGGTGTTTTTAGGATTTTCTGTCATTAATTACTTTTGTTTAAAAACCTATAAATAATAATAAATATTTAAACACTATGAGCTACCTCCACGACGTTTTTAAATATCACTTAATTTATTTAACTTCACAGAAATGAATTATCTAACGGTTCGTTAAACATATTTATCGACTTTAAATAGTCTTGTGTAAGTGGCCTTAAACGATAAATATTAATAATAATAAATATTTTTATTTATCAATACTTATACACACTACATAACAAGGTAATTTATACCATATACATAACGTAATGTAGATACTTATTGTTCCCACTGATGAAAATCTGAACTGAATAGTTTTCTGGCAAAATGACGATTTTGGGCAAAAATATTATCAACGATGTTCCTCTTGCCGTTTTCAATATAATTGCACATATTATTAAAGGAAATGGATTGTTCTACAACTTTTTCTCTGACAATGTTACTGTGAAACGAACGACTGAGGACCCAGATAGGCAAGTTTGATGTAAAATGTGACGCAAACTATTATTTTTTCTAATTTACCTGCTTTGAATAGAGTAAATCTTGAAAACCATAAGTCTTACCGTAATTACGTATAGAAGCAAAGTTGTGGGAAATTTACTAAGCTTTAGTTTCATCCTACAAATATTTTCTCTAAAATATACGGTTTTCGAGTTATGAGTGAAAAACTGAAAAAAGGGACCTTTAACACCCTCCCCCCACCCTAGCAGGGGGGGTAATTGAGAGGAATTTATTTGAGGTTTTCCAAGGGACCTATCCCTACACAATCCTGAAGCTTTTGGAACTACATAATTTAGTGCCGCTGATTTTTTCATTTAACTTGGATTATTTATAAAAACCGCTTTAAGATTCCATGACATAAAATTTTTAGGTATTCTAAAGCTGGCGTTTAGAAACGTCAAATTGAAATTGTTTCAATAAATTTACGATGACAGCTCTAAAGCAATTCAACTTAGGGCTTTTAGCGTTTTTCGTATCCTGAAATTACAGCGTTAAATTTGTTTGACAGCTCTCATTTTAGTAAAATTTAGGTTGCGCCTATTTAGGTGCACTCTAAAAATTTATTAAGTTTCATGCAAGTTTTTTCAGCTTTTCAACAGTATTGGTAACTTTTATTTGGGGTCTAGGTCGATAGGAACAATCTGGCAGTTTAGCTAAAATATGTGTAAAAACACGACTATGATTTCATGTGAATTTTGTTTGTACCAATGCAATTCAACAAATAAATTTGATGACTTTGTTATATTCCATGTATGAATCAATCTGCAGCAGTACATCTATCCAACAGTCTGTCTTTGTATTCTGCTGGACATAGGCCTTTCCAAGATTTCGCCACTCTTGGTGGTCCTCTTGGAAGTGATGCCCACACTCACACACGCTGGGCAGGCGGGTTGGTGAGCACGGTGCCAAAACCCTCGCATCAGTGACACCACTGCCCGTCACCAGTCTGTTTTGTTAAACGCCAGGCTATACCTGTTGGGGAAACCACCAACTAAATCCTTTGGCTCCGTCGTGGTTGTGGAAACCGCCAACCCAATCCACTTCCGGCTCCGTAGGGGGTCGACACTGTCGATGGCAGCGTCGTAGTTTCCCGCAGTCGATTGTAATATCCGGAGGACTGTCCAAATGCAACTTGTAGGGCAGTAAAATAAAAGTCCAAAATTTGTCTCTGCGCAAAGACTCCGACAGGCCAAGTGGGGGACACCTTTTGCTAGGTTATTGCTGAAACCGAAAAGTTACTATATTCGTATCGAAATCGAGATAATTTTGATTTTGCGCGGCGCGAGGCCCTGTTCCGCGGTATTACCGCTCAGACGCGCTGTTAATTTTTGACAAAATTTGCAACTTAGTGTCCACCGTTTGACCCGTCCCACCGTGTCTGTTTATTTAATAAAACACCTTAAATGTACCTTAAAGTAATACAAAGTTGGTTATTATTGATAATTCTTATCAGCTCCTTATAGGATTACATAAGTTTAAACAATATTCTAATTAGAATAGGAAATACAAGGCATTTACTGTGAAAGTTTGACTGAATCTAATGAGTTTGTATACAATGTGTATTGAAATCTAGTTATTTACAATTAATTTGTTTATGAAAGGTTCTAATTGTGCTAATAACACGTGAAAACATTACTAAAAGTTATTTCAATACATTTTAACAAGGTTTTGAGGTCAAAACGGTAACCATTCCAAGTTATATTTATTTATGTATTTATGATATCGTCTCGCTGAAGGCGAGTTATGTGTGAATGCAATACATAGTTAATCGATAGTATATAATCTCGGCTCGTGTAATTATAGGTTTAATGTTACATTTCAAAGATATTTAATTAAACTAATGATATGGAAATACATAGAAAATACGAGCAAGCAAGATTATAACTTTTAAAAATACCGACTTTCTTCGACAATATCGGTAAACATTTGTTACGTATATGTACATGGGTATGTATTCTTACAATCCTACATATAACTTAAACAGAACTACTTATGTACATACCTGTGTATGTGTTACAATGAGGAATGTTACTGCGTTGTAGCTAGCAACGAGAAAATCATACAATGCGAGTTTTCGCCTGAAAATGTTGACCTTCTACGACAATATCAACACATAGTTATATTGCTTAATAGGTAGGTGAGGCTATATTCTCTCCATCTAGGCAATAGTTAAAACAACAGCCCTTTACAGCTATACTGTTGCGCTATGAAAAATAGTACGGGTTACGCTGTGTGCGCCCCTTTAAGCATGAAAAGTATTTCATGATAAAATAACATTATTATCTTTAGTTTACGATAATTAGTGGTCGTGAAGCGATGTACAGAGTAATTGCGCTATACATAAGCCGAGAAATGGCAAAAAACATACAAAATGTTTGACTAGAACAAATCCGGGAAAATTCAGGAAGAAAAGAGACAACATGATGAGACAACATGATGCGACACGCGCGCCTCTAGCGGTGGAATTCAGAACTATATAATTTTTAATATGGGGTCGCGCGGCATTACCGGATAGGCGCGTTTTTGAAGATTTTCGCGTTTTTCGTAAAATATTTCAGATTTTTCATGAAAATAAGTATGCAAAAAGTATATAATTATGTTTAGGAACATCAAGAATTTTTATCCTGTGTGTTAATTTACTCAAATAACTGAAACAGTTAGCTAACGTGGGTTATCGTAAGTATGGATTTTATATGAATAGTTAGTAGTTCATTTTTCCAGGATTTGTTCTTATTTTTCTTAGGTTTATTACATTCAACGGGATAAGCCCTTATGTCGTAACTTTAATACATTAGTCATAGTCGAGATGCGACTCAAAGCAAAAACAAACAAGACTATTATAGTCTGCTATGTACTAAGTAGTAACTACGATTGCAGTGCGCGGGGAGCTGTATTTGGTCTTTCTTTGACCTGCTCTCTTCTTGGCTTCAAGCCATGTTCGAGCGAGAAGGTGTTCTCGAAATACGCTATCATTCAGCAGTATTTTCAACAGTCTCCCCCCCGTGCGAAGATAGTGAGCACCAAGTCTTGAATGGAAATACTGATGTGGCTTGTAGTTTCTAGGGAATTTGTGTAATCGGTTCAAGGCCTCCGACTTTCCGGCAATGTGCCGTTGCGAGCCACCGTATATTTTAAACTAGTGATGGAGCTTTACTGTGTAACTGCCGGTGTTTCAGGAACTAGGTTCGTAGATGTAAGGATAACCAGTCGTGACGTTGGTCGTCGTAGCACACCGTTCTTTGTTCGTATCTCTACCACTCTGATGTTGCCGTCTGGTCCGGGGTGAACTTTGATTATTTCCCCGCGCGGCCATGTGCCTCGTGGGAGTGAAGCATCCACGATCAACACAATGTCTCCGGGGCTTGGATTGATGAAACCTCTCCCGTGCAAGTATCTTGGTTGCAATGTGGGTAGGTACTCTTTAGTCCATCTGGTCCAAAAATGGTCGGCCAGACGTTGTACTGCACGCCATGATGTTCGGCTGTCTAGGCTCGTATCGTCGAAATCTCCAAGGAGTGGGGCACCGTTTGAACATCCAATTAAAAAGTGATTTGGTGTCAATGATTCTGTGTCTTCAGGATCTAGGCTTACGTCTGTTAATGGTCTTGAATTCACTATATGTTCAGCTTCTAGCAACAATGTATGTAAGGCCTCTTCTTTAGGGTATCTCTCGTTCAATGTGGCTGCTAATGCGACTTTTATGGATCTTACAAGTCGTTCCCAGGCTCCGCCGGCGCTAGGGTTCCCAGGGGGGATGAACTTCCAGGTTATTCCCTTTTCAGCTGCCTTATCAATCATATATTTTTCATTCATTTTGTCTAACTCTTCTTTTAATTGTTTATTAGCGAGACAAAAGTTGCTTGCGTTATCGCTTATGCATACAGTGGGTGCTCCTCTACGAGCAGCGAGTCTTCGTAGCGCCAGGATCATTGAATCGGCGGACAGGGAACATGCTAATTCTATGTGTACTGCTCTAGTAGAAAGACAGGTGAACAGTGCGCCCCAGCGTTTCTCATGACGTCTTCCAATTGTAACAGTCATTGGGCCAAAATAGTCAACTGCTAGGCATGTGAATGGTCTTTTGTGACGATATAATCTTTCTGGAGGCAAATCGCCAAAAGGTGCCGTCAATGGTAAACTTTTGTTCAGCTTGCACCGATAGCAGTTTCTGATAATGTTCTTTACTGTTGTCCTCAGAGAAGTAATGTAGTATTTCTGACGAAGTTCGTTCATTATTGTCTGATGGTTCCCGTGATTGAAATCTTTGTGATATTGTTCTATTAGCAGTCGGGTTAATCTATGTTTACCGTCTAGTACGATCGGTTCTTTATAAGTCTCTGGTAGATATTGAGCAGAGCTTATTCTCGTAGACAAGTATATAAAATCGTCGTGATATTGAAGCGTTAATCGTTGGAGCTTAGAGTTTTTGTCGAGTGGTTGATTTCGTTTTAATTTGGAAATCTCGTTTTTGAAACTGTCGTACTGTATGATCTTTAGTAGAGTATTTAGAGCTTGGTTCAAATATTTATTTGATAACGGAATATAATTTTTATTCCCCAGTTGAGAGGGAATATTTTTGCGCGGGTTTTTTGATAGGTTTTTCAATTTTTTATCGCGTTTTTTATTTGAACGCCATGTCGCGTCCTTGTTTTTATTCGAAATTTTCTTTATGCTGTTAACTGTATTTAAAGTTTCTTTACTTTTTAATTTTGATTTAAATATGTCGACGGCTTGATACACTCGAGCGTAGACTCTGGTAATTCTTGTGAAGTTCGAGAAGCGTTCAGGTTTTGGTAACGTCTCAAATGGCTGGACTCTTGTAGATGCAGGTGAGTGAGATAGCAAGATGTTGTTACTATCGAGCGAGAGCGAGAGTGTTGTTTCATTGTCGGTGAGCGTGGTCGTAGCGATGACGCCTTGCCGCTGCCTTTCTTCGCTTGTGGTCGGCGGTGATTTTTCACTCGTATCTCTGGGCCAACGTTCAGGGTTCTCATGTAAGAATGCTGGTCCAATAAACCATCTGTGGTTTGCATCAAAGGTAGCAGGAGCGCCTCTGGTAGTATCGTCGTCTCTCGATTTTGCTACATAGAGATGGTTTACTGACCTCGTGACTTGTTCGGGTTGGCGTTTTGTGTTACAGCCATGTAGTACCCAACCTAATTTGGTTCTTGAGGCGACTGGTTTAGACGGTGTTCCCATTCTAATTTCTTGTGTATAGATCAGTCTAATATTATCTTGACCTATTAATAATTTTGGTTTTTGGAGGTCATAGGTCAGGTTTATTTTTATGTCATCGAGATGTGGACAGTCACTTATGTCCTTTTCTGTGACGTCTTGTCTGGGCAATTTCATGTCTGTCAGCGTGTATACGTCACACGTGTTTATATCTCGCGTGTAAAGTCCGCGTATTTTAATTTTGAGCGCTTGTGACTTAGTTTCTTTTAAACGGTGACCTCCTATGCCATCGAGCAGGAGTTTTTCCGTGGGGCCTGTGGCACCTATCTCCTTGGCTACTTTGCTATCTAGCAGGGAAATTGAAGCGCCCTCGTCTAGTAGAGCTAATACTTGCGCCGAACCTTCAGGTCCGATCACCTCTACGGGTGTTATTTTCAAATAAGCCTTTGTGTTACTCACGGTGTTGACTGACATCGTCTGTCCCTCTCGCACAGGAGCTTTCGAAGCCGACTTTTCCTTATCGTTCTCCTTTTCTCGCTTCCTATGTAGGAGCTTATGATGTCTACCTCTACATCCATCTAGGCCACATAATCTCTTCCGACAGCCGTACCCGCGATGTTTGATGCTCAAGCATAAGAAGCATGCTTGCATTTTCTTCACTGCATCCCATCGTTCGTCTATTTTCATTTCATAGAACTTTCTACACTTGCTTAACGTATGTTTCTCCTTGCATAGCGGGCATTCCACTATGACTTGCTTCTGGGCGACCGCTACGACGTCGTTTAATCCTTCGACATCGTCACTCGATTCCTCCTCAGAATACTCCCGTTCGCTCTCCGATTCATCCGACTGCGAATCATCCTGGCGGTGTACTTGCACTGTCTTCTTTGACATTCGTCCACGGTACTCTTCCTTCCGTGACTGTGTTCGTACAACGTCGGTTTCATACGTTTCATACGTATCGGAAAGCTCGCTCAGAAACTGGTTAAGTGCTAGCAATATTGGGCTGTCGCTGTGTGCAGCTCTGTATTCATACCACTTGAATTTGATGATGAGGCTCAACTTGTTTATTACCTTCTCAGATACGTCGGTTGAATGTAGATAAGCTAGTTCATTCATTTGTTGAATAGTCATGACGGTGTTCGCTACCGTGCCCGCAAATGAAGCTAAATTGCGTGCATCGTCCGCTAGAGGCGCCATTCTTTCGAGGTTTGCTATCTCGCTCTTAATTAGGCGTCTCGGTCGTCCATAACGTTTTTCCAAAGAATTCATGATAAGGATTGGATCCGTACTTGTATACAAGATTGATCTAATAGCCTCTCTCGCTTTACCTTGCACAGCTTTTCTTATTCTTGCGACGTTTTGTGTCTCTGTGAAGAAACGTTCTGAATCACGATACGTTGATTTGAACGCTATCCATTCGCTCGGCTCTCCGCTGAAGTTTAATAATTCCGAGATATATTTCGGAGCTAAACTATGGGTCGGTAGTTGTTGTTGTTGTTGTTGTTGTTGTTGTTGTTGTGCTTGTTGAGAATGTATTGGTGAAGCACTAGCTACCGCTTCGCGAATGGCTTGTACAAAAGTTGTAGTAAATAATTGCAGGTCGGTGCTTGGTTGCGAAGCCGGGACGGGCAGATTTACACAATTTCTATCTCCCTCTCGCTCCTTCGCTGCTTGTGACGTCATTGAAACCCTTCGTTCCTTAGTTGGTTCCTCAACCATTGGCTCGGGCCGCTCCCCAACTGACTCGTTCACCCATCGCTCGATTTGTGCTTGCGTTTCAATTCGCGCGGCGTCAATCTCGCAGTCGCTAAGTGACGTGTCGGAGTCTAAACGCGCTAACTCGTACTCTGAACGTGCTAGTGCCGCCTCTGCCTTTGCTAATTTAATCTGTGCTTCCAACTCGCGCCGCCGTTTACTAGAAGACGCTTTTGATGCCGTAGATTTTTTATGTCGAGGTTTTGTTACAGTTACGACAGGATTCAAATGAACTTGCTCAAGGTTCTCCCTCTGTTGCGAAGCTCGTTGATTATCACCCGATCTGCTATCTGTTACTGCTTTCTCTTGAGAACTCTCTTTTGAAACATTCTCTGAGGATGACGACGTGAAACCGGTCGGTTCTATAGTTGTTTCTGTACTAGTTGTCGTCGTTGAATTTGTTCTTGGTTCAGTTTCTCTTGTCTTATCGGCTATTTTCTGTGCCGTGGGTGCCCCACCCGTTGCAGAACTGTTGTTATTCGCAGCTTCTACTACGGTTGCATTATGACTTCCATCTTCCGGTTCATGGATACTTGCTTTAGGGCTGCCACCACTAGTTCCTTTTCCCTTTACAGATCTTGTTAAACGTCCCATCTTCTTGTCTGTGTGGAAAAATATAATTATGTACACCTACTTAGTCCTCCCTATCGGTCCCTAACGGTCCCTAATTTCGAGTCTGGGAGAGAAAGCTAAGCTGTATACTTACTTATAGGCCCTACACCTAACGGTCCCTCAACTCGACCACTCTCGGTCCTAACTGACCACGTCCGGTCCTAACAGTCCCTACGGGTCCCTACAGGTCCCTATCAGCCTCAGTCAACGGTTGTAGGCTTGGACTTGGTAACCGTTGGAAGGAGGAATGGATGGTCGTGCAGGTAAGGATATGAGAGATCGCTTAGGTAAATAGAGCAATACAATTGGGCTGGACGCAACCATGAGGTGGGAAACCCTCACTTCGACACGCTACGAGAATGGTAGCCTTGTCCTCTGACCCAACTGTATCGTACCTCCACGACAGACAACTTCCGTTCGCCAACCCTGCTCTGAGAAGAGCGAGACTTGACTAACGTGTGGGCTCGCCTGAAAGACCACACCGCATGTACATGCGTTAACACCCCGATACACGTTTGGCACCGTTAGGTGTGGATCGGTGATGCCGAGTATTAACTCGTAGAAACTAGAAAGTGACTCTGACAAGAGCTCTTCTCGGGCCCCCGCCCTGGAATCTCGTACGCTTCTCCTTGACTGCTTGGCTTGGCTGCTTGGCTTAACTGCTTGCCTTGACTGCTTGCCTTGACTGCTTGACTTGACTGCTTGGCTTAACTGCTTGGCTTAGTCCAATCCGGCTCTCGAAGGACCATGAAACTGTTGGGGAAACCACCAACTAAATCCTTTGGCTCCGTCGTGGTTGTGGAAACCGCCAACCCAATCCACTTCCGGCTCCGTAGGGGGTCGACACTGTCGATGGCAGCGTCGTAGTTTCCCGCAGTCGATTGTAATATCCGGAGGACTGTCCAAATGCAACTTGTAGGGCAGTAAAATAAAAGTCCAAAATTTGTCTCTGCGCAAAGACTCCGACAGGCCAAGTGGGGGACACCTTTTGCTAGGTTATTGCTGAAACCGAAAAGTTACTATATTCGTATCGAAATCGAGATAATTTTGATTTTGCGCGGCGCGAGGCCCTGTTCCGCGGTATTACCGCTCAGACGCGCTGTTAATTTTTGACAAAATTTGCAACTTAGTGTCCACCGTTTGACCCGTCCCACCGTGTCTGTTTATTTAATAAAACACCTTAAATGTACCTTAAAGTAATACAAAGTTGGTTATTATTGATAATTCTTATCAGCTCCTTATAGGATTACATAAGTTTAAACAATATTCTAATTAGAATAGGAAATACAAGGCATTTACTGTGAAAGTTTGACTGAATCTAATGAGTTTGTATACAATGTGTATTGAAATCTAGTTATTTACAATTAATTTGTTTATGAAAGGTTCTAATTGTGCTAATAACACGTGAAAACATTACTAAAAGTTATTTCAATACATTTTAACAAGGTTTTGAGGTCAAAACGGTAACCATTCCAAGTTATATTTATTTATGTATTTATGATATCGTCTCGCTGAAGGCGAGTTATGTGTGAATGCAATACATAGTTAATCGATAGTATATAATCTCGGCTCGTGTAATTATAGGTTTAATGTTACATTTCAAAGATATTTAATTAAACTAATGATATGGAAATACATAGAAAATACGAGCAAGCAAGATTATAACTTTTAAAAATACCGACTTTCTTCGACAATATCGGTAAACATTTGTTACGTATATGTACATGGGTATGTATTCTTACAATCCTACATATAACTTAAACAGAACTACTTATGTACATACCTGTGTATGTGTTACAATGAGGAATGTTACTGCGTTGTAGCTAGCAACGAGAAAATCATACAATGCGAGTTTTCGCCTGAAAATGTTGACCTTCTACGACAATATCAACACATAGTTATATTGCTTAATAGGTAGGTGAGGCTATATTCTCTCCATCTAGGCAATAGTTAAAACAACAGCCCTTTACAGCTATACTGTTGCGCTATGAAAAATAGTACGGGTTACGCTGTGTGCGCCCCTTTAAGCATGAAAAGTATTTCATGATAAAATAACATTATTATCTTTAGTTTACGATAATTAGTGGTCGTGAAGCGATGTACAGAGTAATTGCGCTATACATAAGCCGAGAAATGGCAAAAAACATACAAAATGTTTGACTAGAACAAATCCGGGAAAATTCAGGAAGAAAAGAGACAACATGATGAGACAACATGATGCGACACGCGCGCCTCTAGCGGTGGAATTCAGAACTATATAATTTTTAATATGGGGTCGCGCGGCATTACCGGATAGGCGCGTTTTTGAAGATTTTCGCGTTTTTCGTAAAATATTTCAGATTTTTCATGAAAATAAGTATGCAAAAAGTATATAATTATGTTTAGGAACATCAAGAATTTTTATCCTGTGTGTTAATTTACTCAAATAACTGAAACAGTTAGCTAACGTGGGTTATCGTAAGTATGGATTTTATATGAATAGTTAGTAGTTCATTTTTCCAGGATTTGTTCTTATTTTTCTTAGGTTTATTACATTCAACGGGATAAGCCCTTATGTCGTAACTTTAATACATTAGTCATAGTCGAGATGCGACTCAAAGCAAAAACAAACAAGACTATTATAGTCTGCTATGTACTAAGTAGTAACTACGATTGCAGTGCGCGGGGAGCTGTATTTGGTCTTTCTTTGACCTGCTCTCTTCTTGGCTTCAAGCCATGTTCGAGCGAGAAGGTGTTCTCGAAATACGCTATCATTCAGCAGTATTTTCAACAATACCGCCATCAATCGGTCCTAGCCATAGTGAGGGACCTGGTTGTGCCGGTTTCAGGGCTCTCTTACTATCTCCGAATTAGTTAACTCGGGGGGTTTGTCAGTAAGATGGTAGTAAAGTCAAGCCGCAGCAGTAAATAATATAAAAGGGGAAGTTTATAGATTTATTATTAAAATATATGAGCCACAAATAAATCGCAAACTGTTGTTGTTTTCGTAGATAAAAATCATTAAAACTTAATATTAGAAGCTAAAAGTGTTTTTTATTCATGAATCGGTAATATTCGATGAAAGTTAAACTCTATTCTATCAAAGATACAAATCGTAGATTTACATCAATTGTCTGTTCTGTGAATTTAACTTAAAGCGCTTTAAAGTGCCCTAAAAACCATCTTAAATTTAAGTTTGGTGCTTCTCAGAATACCAAAATATAATTCGATAACCTAAAATTGTGAATTTTAGGACGCTCTAAATTTAAATGTGTGCTTCCCGGAATAGGTGTCATTGTTTCCCAATTCTTAGTTCTAATGTTACTTAGATCTAGCCTAAAATATAATAATAAGTAACATTCCATTGGGACCTCGAAATTTTGTGTCAGCGTTTGTATGGAGGATTTCGCGTGATGGTGACAAAGAACTAATATTGCAAGGAATAAGAGTACGTACATTGTGATATTTATTTAATTCTGCACAAGTATGAGTTAGAAGTCCATTTCTGTCCGTATTCCACAATAACATCTATAATAATATGGTTGATTGTAATAGAGACTAGATTGTGAGGTGTGACAAATTGCAACATTAAATAATTACCAATCTGTAACTGTTATTATTTAATAACATCGTATAATTTAAATAAATAACCCCATTAAATACATACTAAATATAAATTATATTTGTCAATGCAACTGATACAGAGCCCAAGCGGGCTCGAAATATATCTTTCTTTAATTTTTTTTTGTGTTTATATATGAAGGTTGTAAGTTTAAAGCGATTTAAAAACATCTCTAATTCATTGCTTTTAAATTTTATATTGTTATTGTGATCGGTTGTGAAAATGAAAAAAAAAATTGTTCTAAAAATATTCCTGGTGATGAGCGTGTTAAGTACCTCATTGGCCTCTTAATTATGACGTCACTTCTTGTAAATACTAAAGTACTTATAAAATCTCTTTAAAAGAAAATTTATACTTACGATTGTCGGCACTTGGTGAAACTTGAAACACATCTTGAATTAAAACACTTGTACTGTAGTTTACGTTGCTCAGAGCTAGTGCCTGGAATCATGTGAAATATTTTTAATTAAGATCTTCCCTTGAAAATGGAGTAAAATCCGAAACCGGTTGGGAGTTAACAAAAATAAAGTGAAACTACAGTACAAGTGTTTTAATTCAAGATCTCTTTAAAAGCACGAAAAAATTACATATCTACCTTATTGGTATACTCGTACAAGGTGACTTTTTGATCATCGTCCAAATTCATACTGGTGGCTTGGTAAGTGATCAGTATCATTGATCAATAACAATTTTTGCAAAATTCGTAAAATGAAATTTCGACTTCCCATAGTGATTTACTCGTAACTGGAAGTGAATTTCTATGGGAAGCCGAAATTTCATTTTACAAATTTCACAAAAATTGTTATTGATCCAAGATACTGATCACTTATCAAGCCTCCAGTATGAATTTGGACGATGATCAAAAAGTCACCTTGTATTTGTTCCAAAAAGCAAACAGTAATAGCATATTAAACTTTAAATGAAAACCGGTGAAGTGCGAGTAGGTCTTGCGCCCTGAGGGTTCCGTAGCATTTTAATTAGTTAATCACAATCACTTCTATTTACAGTGTACCTCACTACTATTGACAGTGTACCTCTGTAAACTCTATTACGAATAAGTATTATACATTTATAACCTAGCTCCCGTACCAACGTAGCAGTTCAAATTAAGTAGGGTTCATTTTAAATTAGGGTCTATATCATTATACTTAATCACTAGGACATAAGTAACCTTTATAGAGCTTGCAAGCGCAATAAAGCACTCGTAACCCTGACACAACCATACTTTATCTCTAATTTCACTAACTCTCAAAACTTGTCCGTCTCATTAGGCCCAAGTTGGACCCCCAGAGGTGGTTTAGGGGCAAACCCTCGAGTTATTGAGGTGTTGTAAGCCCTCTCATAATGTACCCTTGGACCCTTATTGTTCCTGGACATAAACGTCTCTCAAAACGTGCCGGGTCGGAGGTGCACAGCACGCGATACAAAAAATACTAGTAGTTCGTCCCGAACTGTTAACTTGCGATTTGATCTTGACCGATTTGGCTCATGTTTGAACTTGAATAGTAGTTTATGCTACAAGGGCGAAAAGGAATAAATTACGAGGACGATTTAAACGTAACCGAGGAATTTGTTGCTTTTACGCCCGTGTATCATACTACATTTTTCAATGCATAGTGTGAGGAAATAAAACAAATATAATCTTGTGAACTTTAAATTATGATTGGCTCAAAAGGACTGTATCCAGAGCCGTTAAACAGTGGAAAAAAAAAGTATAACATTTATGGTACAGAGGAAAGGTTCCAAGTTAGCCATACTTCTCGTAAATTAATTTAAAAAAATTATAATAATGCCCTAGCGCAAAATAATCGACTTTCTGTTCGGTTTTAATGCATAAAAAGTAGGCCTTTACGAGCACTTGCACTGAAAAATTCTTTTTGTCTCATTTACTCGCGTGCCGAATTTCATGACGTTCCGATGCTCCGATCAACGATACTTGAGTTAGTCCGCCCGAGTTGACTGCCTCTGTGGCCTTGTAGTTCACTTATGCTAACTCATAGGTTCAAATCCTGGGCGGTGAACATTCACTTGTGTTCGATATGCGCGCTTCGGAAGGCACTGCTGAGTTTTGCACTTTGCTGAGTTTGGCCCTTTTTGCCACTTTATTTAAAAAAAAAACTGTGCGTGTGTGTTTCTTTTTTGTGGCAAATAAATACTTTTCACTTTCACTTTCACTTTCACGTCACGCTGTTGGTTGAAGTACGACGATAGGGCTCACCACCCATCACGTTTTTGTTCTATGCGTTTCGAACGTAATCGTTATCAGTGAAAAGTGGGTGGGGATTTACTTAGAATCCACCCGCAAGCTGGGGGTGTGGGACTACCCCTTGGTACCACTCCCCCACCAGGAGATTGGTAGTTTTTCTTGATATTACAGTGTTGGACCAGTATCTTTTGCAAAAAAAAACTCATATTCAACTGCACTCAACTTCGAGTTTGCCGAGCATAGAGTTGCAAGCTCTAGGCTCCGCGACTAGTCGATGACTACGGACGAACGGCAGTCGTTTTGTATGGCACTCACTGTCCAGGCAAGGGCTCGGTTGCGTACTTAACTCCTAACCTAATCAACCACCGAGTCACAAAATAATTGTTAAATTTGAAAATAATTTTTGTTCGATGACATTGACACTGAAAATAAAAATAAACTTCCTGATAACCATCTGTTATCGATGGCAGCGCATGCCTCCGCAAGCATTCGCTTAGGAAGACGTTTCAATAATTTTATTATTCCGATCAAATAATTATTAATTTACCATGAATTACAAACTAGTAAATTATAAATCATAAACCATAAAAAAGCATAATAATCAATATATATGATCAATAAGTAGAACCCAGTGTGTCTGTACATTGGAGAAAAGTAATAAAAATAGAAAGCGGGTGACGTCAGAAGAGTAATAGAACATAAATCAGCGATTTTTAGAATAATTTTCTGTCTGTCACATGTTCTGTTTGTTCACATACATCTCCGAAACCACTGAATGGATTTAGATGCGGTTTTCTTATTATCATTATAGTGACCCAATTCAAGATATAGGCTATAAGGGGTGTTAATAAAATAACGCCCAAGCCAAAAACGGGGCAGATTTGAATAAACGTGGGTGGGACCGCAGTCAATGCATATACCTACCATAATACTCACACTAACATCAGATCTAAATCTGTTCGTTCAGTGAATAATTATGCGACTTTAGTTTATAAAGTTCTTCGTAGCGTCGCGGAAGTTGGGAGTATCGAGCGAGGCCGAAAAACGAGCATGCGAGGGCGGAGAGCGCGCCTGCGAAATTGAAATTGAAATAAGTATATTTATTTATTTAATGTAGGTATATCAGATACACTTATTACAGGTCGCTAATGTAACATAATTAAATAATAATAATATGGGGAAATACCCAAGGAAATAATAAGGGTAAGGTTGATTAAATTTAATAAAAAAATACACTTGAATAAAATAAAAATTATAGGAATAAGGAATAAATAATATTATAAATATACGCCTTACTCCGCCCATTCGATTAGTCATGCTAAGAAGAAGGGCAAAAAACTTAGCAAGACAATGTATGTATGTATGTATTTTTGTTTCTTAATATTAGTCACCTACAAACAATTAAACGTAAAAATCACTTTTATAGGCTTTTATACTTCATATACTTTTATACTTCAATTAAATGAAGAGATAAAAAATACATGAAGGCAAAAAATATATAATACCTTTGTCTACCTGTCCCATATGTCCATCTATATGGAGGTGAGGTCGAACTTGTACGTCAATTCCGCAGATTAAAACATGTTTGTATTAAGTACTTGACAATAAGAGTATTTTGACAGTGGACTTCTTTCGTGAAATTAAAATTTATGATAACCTTTTTTCTGACGAAAGATAAATTAATTTCTTAATACAGATTATAATTTTTTTAATAGTTCATTATTTATTTATTATTTATTAATTACATAAAAGTACAGCTTTACAGAAATCCATTACGCTATACATTTCAATTATTTTAATAAATATTAAATTATCATTTAATTGTTAACATTAAAACATAATAATAATTCAAAATACAATTACACAATAACAAATACAATTATTATTATTATTAGTTTTTAGTTTTAAATTATGATAAATCAATGTTTATTTGATCTGAGTAATAAAAATATTGAAACGTCTTCGTAAGCGAATGCGTGCGCTGGCATCGTTAACAGGAAGTTTATTTTTTATTGTCAATGTCATCAAACAAAAATTATTTACAAATTTAATAATTATTTTGCTACTCGGGGTTGATTTGAAGTTTAGGACGCATCTGCGCCTCTGCCGTAGTCATCCACTGCATGGCCAGTCGGTGCCGCCGCAAAAACATCTTGTTCCAGTCGTCTTGCAACTCCATGCTCGGCAAACTCGAAGAAAAGTGCAGTTAAACAAGTTTTTTTGCAAAAGGTACTGGTCCAAACAAAGATTTCAAAAGTAAAGATAGGTCCCTACTCCCTACCGTAGTATGACAGCACCATGACAGCACCAAAATGTTTTTACCTTTAAATGGGTGACGCTCACACGTTTGGCATCAGTGTTCATCTGAACACAGTGTTAGTTGGACGCCTTAATGAATTTTTACGAGAAAAAGGTCTCAATATGCCGTCGTGTGCATTTTTAAAGTGCACTAACATTTCCAAGAAATACGAATAAAGCCAAACATGACATTTCACAATCAAAACACATTCAAAAACAATGCAATAGATTTTAGGTGTCAGGGCTCATCTAAACTTTTGAAATCTTTGGGTCCAAAACGGTAACATCCCCCTACAAAGCCCCTCAAATCTTATGGCTGGATTCTAAGTAAATCCCCACACCCGCTTTTCCCTGACAATAATTACGTCAAAAACGCTCAAAACAAAATGCCTAATCGTGTAAACGTGATAGGTGGTGAGCCCTATCGCCATATTTCGACCAACAGCTTGACGTATGCCTTCCGAAGCACACATATCGAACACAAAGGAATGTGCATCGTGCGGGATTTGAACCTGTGAATTAACGCAGGTGAACTACAAGGCCAAATAGGCATGCAACTTGGACGTTCTGAGGGCCTTTTGACACCCCGAAAACGTACTAATTTCCGTTGTGTTTACCAAGATGGCACCATTTGACTATGTCTGTATATATAGGTACTTTATTTTGTCCATAATAATTATATGTAATATTTTTTATGTTTAAGAGGCTATGCGAATTTTATTTTTGTCACTGTCACTCCAAGCGAAAAATCGCATAGTGCGAGATGGGCGGTTTCAGGGCAAAAGGGAAAAAAATTGTTTTATATTTTTATAAAAAAAACTAAAACAGCTAGCAAAATTTCAAATATCAAATCTCGAGATATTGTTGAAACACACGTAATAAAATATGTTTGAGTTCTGTATATGGTTCCTATTCGTCAAACGAGGAGAAAAAGTGTGTTTGAAGACCACATTTCAACAATTATTTCTATCGAGGAAAATTTATCCAAACATGTTTTCCAATTTTAAAACCCTAGATTATATAGTCAAAACGCATAAACCAGAAATTTATTACAATTTTCTGTGTATTTCATGAAATACACAGAAAATAAACACCCGTATTTTTTTCACATATCGCCTTAACTGTATTTTCGATTATACATATGTGTAACAAAAACAATAAGAAAAATCCGATCCGTGATTTGAACCCGCAACACTCGGATTGCTACGCTTTACGCTAAAGCAAACCTACGAACTGGGTAACTAAAATTCTCACTGCGCTGCTTCCTTTAGTCATAGCGTGATGATACACAGACTAACCTTTCCCGAAAAATATTCTACCTTACAACGAAAACTGCATCAAAATCCACTAAGTGATTCCCAAGTTATAAGTAACCGTACAGACAGACAGACGTTGCATTTTATACTTATAGAGATTAAAGAGATTAAAAACCTCACACTACCATGAAATTTGTTTATGGGTGAAATTCCTTTCACTATTACTAAGAAATTTTAAAGCTGAAAGTATTAAAGTTATAGTGCAAACGATTATTTCTAAAAAAGATACCTAAATTTTAAAGCTAAAAGTATTAATATTATAGTGTAAAATATTAATTTTAAAGCTTAGCTTTTTGAAGTGGGAACCATTATTATTGAGTTTATGAAATCACAATACAAATTGAATATTTGATGTAAATTTTCTAAATCCGTATTTGCGAGACTGCCCTCACAATATCATTTTATTTAAATGTTCGGGCTTGCTCTATGGTTGCGGGCGAGGAGACAAAAGTTTTACTCGTAAAATAAAAGCTTGACGAAATCCCTACCAAATAAGCTCCACAATAAACTTTTGTATAATGAAATTAGTTTTGTTGTTCACAATTTCACTGCCGCTTTGATAGTTGATAATTTTAAATCAAACTGACCGTTCTACTCGGTGAGTGCCGACCGAACACCAAAAAGCCGATTGTAACTTCGCAACAATTTTGGAAGCCCTTTACTGTGGCCTAATGTACTCAGTATCTGTGTAGAAATTACTCAAACAATTTGTATAATTCAGAGAAATGTGTCTTTGTTTAGCTTCGCTTCCTTGCAATGTGACCTCGGCCTCAGGTGATATGCTCTAATAGTTGGTGATAAAGTTCAGTTTGGACCGGCATGGGCGCGTCGCTCTGAGTTGCCAAGTCGGTGGCTCCACGGGAATTATTATGAAACTTGTGTTATATGATGGAACTGATGAGCTCGAGACTTTCTATTGACTTTGTAGGACTTTTGCTTGGTTTCAGCTACGTTCATTATCATTGGCAGATGTTTAACTGAATGTTGCTATACTGTGTAGCGGATTGTAACTTCGTTATTTACTTTTAAAGTATCGCCTATACAAGTACATAAACATACGTACGTGCATACATACATACCTATATACTCACACCTGTCTCCCAGAGTGTCACCAATTTGGTCAGCATACGTCCTTTTAGGGCGGCCTGCACCCGTAGCACGATGATGCTTTATCGCGCAAAATCAACCTATCATAGCGCTTATTTTGATCAATAAGTCGCGCGTCATCGTGCTACGGGGGCTGGTCGAGCTGTTCGTTCCACTTGCGCGCTATGGTGTATACAATTCTTGCGTCACTCTACTTTTATTCATCCTCTTTACATATCCAAACCACCGAAGCATTCTTTTTTTTTATTCTAGTCAAGCACTTCGTCTTCTTTCAGAACGTAACATATGGGATATGTTAATATTTTCACTCTGTCATTCAATGTGAAATGTTATATAAAAATATATTTATAGAAAGAAAGAAAGAAAATGAAATTTATTCGTCACAAATAAAATATGGAAATACATAAAAATAACATAAAAAACTAAACTTACAAGAAAATAATTATATGTATAATACACATACTAAACTTACAAGAAAAGAATTATATAATACACTACAAAATGTGACGAAAAGGGGCAGACTCAGCATCTGCTGTGAGCTATCGAGCAGCAACACAGCGCTGGTTTTCGGCCTGTCCCTGTACACGCACAAATTATAAACATTTTTTTTTGCAGGTAGCTTGTACACCATCATTAATAAATAAATATAAATCTAAAAATACAATTGAAAATTAATTAACGAATTATAACGATACTGAAGGCATTTTATTTTATTAAGCGGCTACTATACTAAATGAGGTTTTGTGAATCAGTAGCCGCTGTATGTATAATTTATGACAATTATACGTGCAGTGAGGCACAGAGAAGACAGGTAAATCTAGTGCGACTTGCGCCTGCGCTCTAAGCTCTCGGTACGAAAGGATACCAGCACTCGCAGCACAGTATTTAATCGCGCGCGACGCCACTTAGTTGAATCACAAGTGCGAAGAGAGTGACACGATGGTTTTTGCGATTAAACAATATGTCACGCTCCTTGCACCTGTGATTCAACTGATGCTACGATGCCAGGACAAATTAGTTTTAGAGTTATAAGTTTTGTAAAGCTAGCCAGCGGCATTACAAGAAATTACTTGAATTTAAATAAACACTAATTTTAAATAGACATGTTTTTGCAATCAATTTAACAAAATATCTTAAAACACAAGATCCAGATGGCTTGTCATTTCACATTTTCCAATAAAAAAAAAATTCAGTAGTTTCACTATACGCATATTAGGGTAACCTTTTGTGCGGAACCTTAAAAATATAAAGGTATAATTAAAATATTACCCTCAATTATCTTCAAATGAAAACCCGAACACAAAAGAGAAAAAGATAATGAATTGAAATGTTCGCAGCCAATCACCTCTCTGCGGAGAGAACGAAGCGACGAAAACTCAAACATTCATTATAGTACAGCGTTTACTAGCCCGAGTTTTCCAATAGGTGAGGGCAAGGGACTTCTAACCTTATTGTGAGTGACAAGAGTTTATTATCGAGGGCCATGGACCTGATTATGATTTAATTTCAGAGAAATTTAATCTTATAACAGCAATCAAGATGTCACAACGCGCTGCTAGCTGATATTATAAAATTATTTGTGGTTGGGCTTCGTTAAAGATACATGTATACTTATATACCTCGTATAACGGGTTCTATCAGAGATTACTTATTTACTTGTTTTTTTCCTTTTTGACACTAAATGCAATGGAAATGCTTTTTATAAAGTCCCGTGCGATTGTGGAAAAAGCTACATAGGAGAAACCAAGCGCAACGTGTCCACAAGACTGACTGAACATATTCGATCCATGAAGAAACTGGACATTAACGGGTCAGCAGTAGCAGAACATGCACTAAGTTCGGATACGACCCACTTCATCCGTTTCGACAAGGCTACAGTATTAGTGAAGGAGAAATATACCATTCCTCGCAAAATACACGAAGCCATCGAGATAAGTCGTAACCCCAACTTCAACAGGGATCATGGTTGGCAGCTGGCTCCGTCTTGGAAACCGGTTCTCGATGGATCGAGCAACTTTAGGACAGTGCCCAGTGACAGTGACGATGTTGTGAGTTCGTTTTGTTTAATAACTGCCCCTAATAACAAACAATTGGAACAATCAAAGGAATCAAGTGCATCCACCATCCCACCCCTATCGACGACGCAGCCAACGCTCAGCGCACGAGCAATGCGTGCAGCTCGCCGATCGGCAGCTGCCAGTGCCCGTTTGACAACGACGGTGAACGCCGCGTCGTCGTCCTAAGAACGACACTCGCCTTGATAATGCCGAAATTGTATCGGTGAAACGGTTGGCATATAGTCAACAACAATCACACGTGAGTGTTCAAGCCGTATGTAATAATAATTTGGAAATGCTTTCCTTACGGAGTATGTGTGGTTTAACATTGAAAGAGTAAAAAATATCGACATACGGGATCGTTGCGGTCTGAAAAAAGATGTAGTGATTAGAATAGAAGAAGGAATGCTTCGGTGGTTTGGACATGTAGAGAAAATTAATGAAAGTAGAGTGACGAAAGAAATTTATGGTCGAAGATACAAATCGACCAGGGCGGCTATTCTCGCAACATTTTTTTACACGCTTTATGTTTCATACGACTTCGTTAATCGTGTGATAAATGCCTTGTGATGATAATACCATCACATGGGCATGTGCCAGAATTGCCGTCCAGGCCGCCTTACGCCAGGGCCATAGCTTCAGGCTTCTGGCGGCGCTTCTTGCTGCGCTTCCAGGCGGTTTTTGCGACGGGCTTTGCCCTGCCACGACACCCGTCGGCGCCTTCCACCGCATCGGATGTATAGCGCGCTCGCTCGCTCAAAGCGTTCGACCACTCGACACTAGGTTCGTCCTGTGCGCACGATCACTGTCGCGGCTCTCCAAATACACACAAATGAACAAGAAAAAAGAATTTTTTTCACTCCTAAATTTCGTGTGTCATTGTCTAGAGCTCCTCAAGTAGAGAGTAAATGTATTTTTTATTTTATTTTATCTTCGAAAACAAAGAAATGGGACGCTATTAAAGATGTCATTTTGAGACCACTTTTGTTACGGGGTCTATCTCATAGACCAAAATAGTAAGGAATTTGTAATTTATGTATAATATACGTTGTATTTAAACAACAAATACTGAAAACGCCGATTTATGATGTAGTTTTAGAAGTACGTCTCCGAATACTCAACCAACTTAATTTTACAGTTTGCAATCGCCGCGGTGCACATTAAGGCCCTGCCATTCCAAAATGAGCATTTTGTTTAATTAATATTGACAGTTCGATATCTCCTTCATATACAAGTTAAATATATGTTACAAAAGAGGATATACTCTAAACACAAATTGATCTAAAAACGTAATTGAGTTAACTTCACTCAATAGAAAAAAATCACAAAGTAAGCTCGTCGAATTGCGAATAAATGTGTTTATAGCAAAGGTGTTCAACGGAGAGAATTAAAACTTTTCCTGAATTTTCTTTACAGATAACTAAAGACACTTATTGACCCATTTTTATTTATTTCTCGATACTTTTTCAGAAATTCCACAAAAGCCTCGCAAATTCACCGATTATGCGTGCTCGCAGCGCACGAAGCGAGCGTTCTAACGTAGACTTTCTGACAATATCATTGAGTTCAAAATTACTTAATACGATTATTGTGTTGGATGCGTAGGGCCTTAAGGTGGCTCCGTTGGAAAAATTAGCAACTCGGTTCGTGGTGGTTGAAATTTCGAACCAAACCATATTAAAATAAAGTTCTTATCAGCTCGCACTGCAACGTGGCTGTTACGTCAGTCGCTGTGGCTGACAAGTGCGAAAATAGTGTGTTTTGAATTTCTTTTATCTAAAATAACATGAATTTCCAAGAACTGAGAAAACCATATCATCTCATATTATTTTGTCTAGAAGTTTATAAATTTTTATACTGTTTCGATAAAAACTGTAGCAGTTATATTGTAACAAGTGGACAAAAATCGAGAAATAAGCGTAAACTTTGAATTTTCTTGCTTCACTTCTGAATATTAAAATAAATTAAGGAAAAACCACATCACTATTTGTATCATGTGGATTACTGTGTATTTTTTTTTATTAAAAAATGCTTTAGTTACCGTATAAAATGGTTATAAAGTTACTCAGTTCAAGGTCGTTGGCGTTGGGAGAAACCTTAATTTGTGCTCGGTGTGCGTCCTTTGGAGTGCACATGAAGCTGTTGGTGTATTTATATCCAAAGTACGGCGATAGGGCTCACCACCCATCACCTTTAGGACTTTCATTTCACAGTTCACACTTGGGAACACCTCTGACACCCCCTCGGGGAATTCATGTCGTGCCGATATGTTGTATATACGTGTTATATTTAGATAAACTTCCATGTTTAACCGGTGTGAAACGTGCCATCTGACGACATTCACCATGTGCGGTGAAATTTGATTCAGAATTTAATTAATTTTAACTCTCCAAAACGCCCCAACATTAATCTAGTCGTAATGTGTTTAGTTCATATTCAAATAAAGCAAAACGGAGGCGCGAGCTCTGTCATCAAGTAAATAATGTTCTTGGAGGTAAGGGTTTTGCATATTTGATCTTGGGTTCACCTTTTTACCCGGGTGCTGGAAACCGCTTCTATATTGTGGTCTAGTAGCTGGATTTCTGACTTACTTGCATGTCCCGGGTTCAAAACGATTATGAAATCAAAAAGTTCCGATCTGTTGGTCTTGCACAGCCCTTTTATGACACTCATTGAATTTTTTATAAAATTTTAATTTTATCGTTTACTCAGAAAACCAACAGCGATCACTCGATGACATATCATAATTCATAATAGATAGATACACAACTAAGGCCGATAACAAAATTCAATACTTAGTCTCTAGATACAAGAGGTACCTAAATGACATACTATTTTATTTTGTAAAATAGACCATAAAAGGTCTTACTATCGGTACCCCTATGTATCGAGTAACAAGATAGTTAATATTATACTTTAAAGTAAATAGTTAATATAAATTTAAAAGTGGTAGGTATGTACATATATTAAAGGTTTAAAATAATAATAATAATATTGTGTAAATATACAAAAATACATATAAGATTTATGGAAATATATTTTAAATTAGTTTAAGCAACTAACTAATGTTTCATCTTTAATACTTTTGGTAGTCAATTTAATTTTAGATTTGAATATAACTTTTGAGGGCGAAAATCTCCTCGTCATTTTTCGTAAGGACCGAATTTTGACCATAATTAGTTGAATGCCTAGGCACATGTATGACGTCCGGTTACTTACAGTCCTAATCTTATCAGAAGCTGAGAACTAATGATGCGGTCGGTCGATGTAATACACATCGAACAGTTCCATGTCCATAACTGTCCGTCTTTCGTTGTAGTATCGGCAACTTTCTATGTACCTATGACTGAAAAGCTTTCTGTTCACGAAAATTATTAGCACCCTTACATTATGTATTTTTAATAGAAGTAACTGAAAATTAGTGCCAACCGAAACATTATATTTGGATGGCACATCCTTTTATTAATAGAATACTCTCTACTTTTTACTTCATTAATGCTAAGTTTTTTTTTCTTTCTTTATATGCTTCGAATTTCAATTTGTCTACCTCTTTTCTTAGTCCACTTATGAATAAACAAATATACCAAATAACAAGCTCCCTGCCCCCAGGTATGGATCTTCGGGTCCGTGTGGTGTTCCGTGTGGCTGGCGGTGGACGTGTGGATGTGCACGGCTTCCATCCTGAACCTGTGCGCCATCTCGCTCGACCGCTACGTGGCGGTCACCCGGCCCGTCAGCTACCCCAGCATCATGAGCCGCCGGAGAGCAAAGGCGCTCATTGCTGGTCTCTGGGTCCTCTCATTCGTAATCTGCTTCCCGCCGCTTGTTGGCTGGAAGGATAAAACGGTGAGTTCATTTTTTTTTTTTTTTTTTTGGCGTTGTTACTCCATAACTCCGTCATTTCCCAACCGATTTGAACAATTCTTTTTTTGTTTGAAAGAGTATACTTCCAGGTAGGTCCCATTTTGGGTTTGGTCATAATCTGATGAAGGTCTTCAGAGATAGGCAGTGGAACTCCTCAGAAAATGACAGCATATCTCTCGAAATTGAGGCAATCGCTATGTACTTGGGTGCTGATTACAAGGTATTACTTGAAAATCGACATTCTTCCACCTGACCTTCGATCCTGGCTTCATCAACATATTCACCATAGAACTCTTCAACGGATCAGAGCACATAACTCGAGATTGCGGCAATCACTGCGTTAGGGTGCTGATTCAAGGGTATTACTTGGAGATTATCAGAATTCCCACCTGACCTTCGATCCTGGCTTCATCACCATAGAACTCCTCAACGGATGACAGCACATAACTTTAGATTGCGGCAACCAGTTTGTGTTAGGGTGCTCATTGCAGGGCATTGCTGAAAATTGCCTGTGTACCCACTTGAATTTCGATCTTGGCTTCATCACCGTAGAACTGTTCAACGGATGACAGCACATAACTCGAGATTGCGGTAATCATGTTGTGTTAGGGTGCTGATAGCAGGAAGCTACTCAAACATGGCTACTTATACTCACTTGAACTTCGTTTCATATTAACACCACGTTTACCTATACCTCACAATTTAACCCAGCAACACTAAAAAATGTGAAATAAAATAAACTTTTAACAAAAAAATAGCAACCGACTTCAATAGTAACAGCAGTCATTCACTAAAAAGTTAATAATAATTCTATAAAGACCGATGGTACCGAAGCAACACTTTTGCCAACTTCTTTCTTCCTGAAACATTATGTTATCTAGAAGTCGGCGTATTTCCTACGATATAGCAACATAGAAACCAATATAAGAACGCCGACTTCTAGATAACATAACGTTTCAGGAAGAAAGAAGTCGGCAAAAGTGTTGCTTCGGTACCATCGGTCTTTATAGAATTATTATTAACTTTTTAGTGAATGACTGCTGTTACTATTGAAGTCGGTTGCTATTTTTTTGTTAAAAGTTTATTTTATCCAATCCTTAGCCTTGGGAATCTTGGGATCAACACGATACCTATAAGTTTATTTTCTCAAATGGTACTAATCTACTTGAAAAACTTTACAGTCTTGAGTTTTATATTGATAGTCCTGAGGGTAAGAATGTAAAACATAAGTGGGCAGTTCATGTCCTAGCTTGAATGTATACTACGATCCTGCTTGCTTCTTTTCAATATGCCTTTGAACTTTACCCTCCAACTTTCACTTTCAAGTTTATGATGTATGGAAGTGATTTCCGCCCAAGACCGCACCGTAAAGTTCTACACCTAGCTGTTTTTTAATCGAAATATAATTTAAATGAAAGATTACACATGGAGTCATACACTACCACAGGGTTGCCATGCAAAATCTTTTCAAAAGTACCTTTAAACTTCATTCATTTCACGAAGCATGCAAATCAAGCCGTTAAGGCGTTGCAATGAGGGTTACAAGTGGGACCTAGGAACTTAATTTAAATATATTATTCCCTTTCGAGGACAAAAACCCCCGGATTTCAACAGTACATCCAATCCTTCAACTAGTAATACAAGCTTATCTCTAAATATCGTTTATCAGAATGTTTGAATACTAGACTTCGTTACTTCAAGGAACACGCAATGCTTTTTAACCATGACATAGTTGAGATTGCTGAAATTTTTCTTAGCTCATTGGTAGAAGTGTGCAGAACTAGTTAGTGGCGATTAGACAATACTGCAACGAGATCGACCGAAACCGGTGAAGTACTCTCCGCTGCAAGATCTGGTCGTACTTACACAGTAAACCCTTGATATATTAGTTTAAATATTGTATATTACATATTTGTATCTATTTTGACATGTAGTTAATTTAATATTTAGGTAACATAAGAAATTAGTTTATTTACTATGTATATTTTATGCCTTATCCTTTATTTAACATTATCTTCCACCCAATGTTTGTCTGGCAGAAATCGCTTTGGCGATAAGACCACCCATTGTATCCTCTCTATTAAAAATCTTTTATAACTTCTTTTATTTCGGTGCTCAATAAAGAGTATTTATGTTGTGTTATGTATTTCCCTATGAACCTGAATTTTACAATACAATAATCAAGCCAAATATGAGGCCACTCTCAAAATCGATATCATTCTCTCCATTTACTTGATAACCGTTACATAAAGAGCAAAATTGATTGCTCAGATCAAAAAGACCGCGGTTTCAGTGAATTCCTCTTCAATAAGAGATATTCTTGTCAACAGCCCGAGGAAGCAGAGTTGAAGGACAGCAATTGGACACCCAACCCGTACTGTCCCTGGACCTGCGAGCTGACCAACGACGCCGGCTACGTAGTCTACTCCGCACTCGGCTCCTTCTACATTCCCATGTTTGTGATGCTCTTCTTCTACTGGAGGATTTACAAGGCCGCTGTCAGAACCACCAAGGCTATTAACCAGGGGTTCAGGACTACCAAAGCTACTTCAAAAGGTATCTCTCTTTTGACCTACATAACATGCAATGCGCTGGCAGATTATCAAATGTATTATGAGCAATGCAACACCGATTCGTATTTACAAACAAGTAAATATTTCTATTTAGATTTTATTCCATTTGACTTGTTAGTATTTACCGTAATGGCTACGCAGTAAATAAATGAGCAATTCTATCATTATTCTCTTTCATGAGCTCCAAAAATAACTTTATCAATAGAGTAATTTTCGGATGGCGCTGGAAAGAGGCGCCTTCTTACTTAAGGGGCAAGTAGTCACCAACGACCTTGAGTTGACCTCTGTCGGTGTAAATATCGACAGAAACTACATTCATATCAGCGAGCACTGCATAAGGACGCGTCGCTCGCAAAATAGGAGAAAATAATAGTTTTCAAATGGACGCGACGGAGGGAAAAAATCTCTATAACAAATGATTTCTAACCGACTTCAAAAAAGGAGGAGGTTCTCAATTTGACTGTAAGTTTTTCTTTTTTTTTGGCGTTGTTATCAGCTCTCGTTTGCTACTTTGACATTAGAATTGAAGCTATTCCATGATATTTTGAGGTGTTATGCCAGGGCCACAGCTTTAGGCTTCTGGCGGCGCTTCTTGCTGCGCTTCCAGGCGGTTTTTGCGACGGGCTTTGCATTGCCGTCGGCGCCTTTGACCGCATTGGATGTATAGCGCGCTCGCTCGCTCAAAGCGCTCGACTATAGGTTCGTCCTGTGCGGTTGATCACTGGTGTGGCTCCCTGCCTCCCCGCACACCGCAAGTCACTCAAAGCCGGACAAGACGCGCGAGCGGCGACCCATGGCCGGCTCTATACAACTTCATACATTTGTTCTCACTGCCAGCGCCGTCGCAAGAAGAACCGCTTGGCGCGCCTCTGGAAGCCTGAAGCTGTGGGCGACCGGTTACTTGTACCATAAAAGTTACAGAATGATCGTTACCATTCTCATTTTACTGTAATTTTGACGACATGAAAGAGTAAACTTTATAATCAAATACTAAACATATATACTGATTATATTGATACATTGACTACCGATCATACTGAATAAAGAGACATAACTGCGAAAATAAAAATAAAAACCTTCCAAGTGAGAGTCAGACTCGCGTACCTAAAGTTCCGTATCGTGGATGATACATTTTATTTTATCATTTTGATTTTTCGTGAATAAATTTCTCAGCCGCTATATTTTTCCTGTAAACACATATTACCATGATGTTTTTCATATTTTTCGGTCCACTAGTTTTGGAAATAAGGGGGGGATATTCATTTTTTGTAGTTTTGAACTAAATATAGCCAGACCATATATTTTTACAATAAACTTTTTAATACCTACAATTTGATACCCATATTGTATTTTTATAAAACATCTTTGTATTTATTTTACTTCTTTTTTTATATTTACGATGTGCGCTCAACTTTTTTAAATTACTATAGTTTTTCTGTAATTGGCCATGGCCAGTTATGATACATTATCGACATTTTTTTCAAATTCTTCGGATCACCAGTTTCGGAGTATCATAACATACATATTTTTGTGTTTTTTTTTAAATCAGTGCCAGTAAATATAGTAAAAGTTATATTTTTACAATCAGCTTTTTAAGATCTACAATTTGATATACCCATATTGTATTTTAGGATAATATTCTTTTTTTATTTTTCTCACTTTTGTTTTGGATATATTTTGAATTTTTTTTTAATTTTAATTTTTTTTTTTTCACCTTGCTATGTGGGCATAAGGTTGTGTCATACGGATGGACGGCCGGACGGATGGACGGACGGTCAACAGAGTCTCACCATAAAGGTTCCTTTTGTACCTTTTAGGTAACACGAAACCCTACAGAATACTTTCTTAGAATTCTTACTAACTCTGAGAACCTACCATTTTGTAAACGTTGTTCAGTATGATCAGTAGTTTATATGGTGTCATTTAAAGATACCTGTTAATTGAGGTGTCCCTTATTTTTCAAAGAATTTAGTTTTTAAACGCATACCATCCCAATTTATTTAATAGGCCCTAAAACACCTTGTAAAATAGGTTTAACCTGTGCTGACTTAGGTGGAAACATGTGAGGAATTTTGTATTATCCCATAGTATGACATACGATTGTGTGATTATGTGTTTGAATGCTAAGCTTAGTTTTAGATCTGCACGTACCATTTTTTTTTAAATGCTATGTCATCATTAATTTATATTAAATACTTTTTGATTACGAAATGTAACCACATAGTTATTACAAAAATAATGTATATTATGGGGAAGTGCGTTTAATTAACAAATTACCAAATTATAAAATTCACGGTATTTTTAACATTAATTTCTATCTCTAGTAACTAATGTTAAAAGACAAATAACTAGTTAATAACTTCGATAAATTAGTGAGGCACATCCATTTAACAACTTGTATTTCTTGCATAATCATAATTTCCTTACCAAAACAACGAGTGAAATTGCTACGAGTCTCAGTTATTTAATTTGAAAGACCTACTAGAAAAACCTTGTAAATTCATTCCTAATGAAAAACAGGTCTTCCACGTGTATGTAAGTCCCTTGTACACAAGGGATCTGTTTTATGTAAACTGTACATGTGATATCTGTTTAATGTAAACTGTACTATCAGGGAAAAATACGCTGGCCCACTTTTAACCCGTATTGCATGGTGATAAGAGCGAAAAGTGGGTCTGTGGCAATTTCTTCGATGGTACATTTGATATCTGTTTGAAACAATGCCTCATACTCTTCACCTTAACCTTTAAAATGTGAAGTAAACGAAGATTTTTTTCTCATAAGCTGAAAGTAAATTGAGGCGCTGAGCGCAAAAATAGTGCAACCCACATTCAAATTTTCGATATTTTTATGATATATTGATGTGTAGAATTGATGTGCGTGATGTGTAGTGCCTTGAGGTTCTTACTGCTAAAGTGGTGAAAGTCACCTTTATCCCTTTGAGATTCTTTTATAAAAATTTATATCAAGAACCTCAAAAGCATAAATGTGGGTTACACCACTATTGCGCTCAGCGCCTCAATTATATACCGAAGCTTCTCTAAAATTGTTGCCAATATTGAGAATCATAAAAATTATAACAAATACACAACATTTCTCTAAAAAAGAAACAGGAGTCGCATACTTCAGAAAGATTTTTATTAAAATAGTATCGCAATGACAATGACAATAATTGTTATTATTTCTCAACAACGCCAGCAATAATCTCCGAGCGAAAATATTCTGGAAAAAATTTCAATACAAAAATGGTGTACCTACATGTGTGTATGTAGAAAACCTCATTGTTACAGTATTGCTTACTTTGCTCCAACGAGGGATTTAGGGTTCCATTCATTGCCATTATATGAAACTGAACAGATTCGCTCCTTTAGGTGACCTTATTTTGATAGAAGACAATTAAAGGCAGATAATTTCAGATGAATCTGACATCTAACTTAATTTATTACCTACTTCTTTCGTTTTTTCTTGTGCAGTATTACAGTCAACAAACATAATATAACCAGGCCCTATAATACAAACAATGATAAAACACAGTGACTACTTGATTAAGTATTTCTTATAGTATTGAAAATCGTCACGACATGAATCCCCGAGGGGGTGTCAGAGGTGTTTCCGAGTATGGACTGTGAAACGCAAGTCACAATCCACACTCATACATCCACGTTTCACAGATGATTAATTGTGAGCCCTATTGCCGTACTCCTACGGGCACAAAAAAATGGCCCCACATCTTAATCTGTACAGTATGTAACCGCGACCTCCGGATATGTGGTCCAGTGCTTGAACCACTAAACAGCTAGGTCACATATCTTACGAACAAAATATTTGCGGCGGGCCTGGTTATATTTTTTTTGTTGACTCTACCTATATAATTTCTAGGTAAAGGCATTGGCAGCCGTTTCGACGACAATCGGCTGACGCTCCGCATCCATCGTGGACGTGGGTCTGCAGCCAGACCTCACGGGTCCCCGCTGTCCACAGCCTCGAATCATTCTACCAGCACCTCCTTGAGTGCCTCGCCTGAACGCTTGAGAAGGTAACTCTTCATTTAGATACCCTTTGAATCTGTTAGTTTTTTTTCTAGCTGCTATATTAAAACTAAACGCAAACAAAAATCTTAAAATCGAATACAGATGTAAACTATAAAACACCACTTTAAGAACAAAAAAAATCGAAATGAATAATTATGGGGCATATCGCCGCCATCTTGTGGCAGAGTCCTAAAAGGCTGGCGGTATTCCCTCGTTGAACACATAAAATCAGATGTTGTGCGAGGTATTCCCTAGTCCTCGGGTTGTCTGAGAAGCTAACCAGCCGTGAAGAAATCTCTTTGAAGAGAGACCTCGCTTCTGAACCCCACGGCCCGAGGGATTCAACACCAAAAGGTACAAACATGTATTGTTTAAATATATAAAAGAATACCCAACGAATAAACGCATAGACCTATAGGAACATGAAATTTGGTCATACAGTCAGGACCAAAAGTATATATATATCGTAAGCGGCCAAAAACCAAAGGCCACATATCTAAACACGCTTAGAGTCCAATAATATGCGAACATAATGTCAAAACCAAAATTGCTCTACACCAACTGACTCAATAATTTGTAAGGAACGATCTGTCCAAATATATGTATACAAATGAGATTACATAAATAACTATACCATACAAAGCTAGAGTATTTGAATTTAGAATTTAATTTCGAACGTGTAAAATGAGATCATGCAACGTCTACCATGACGACGACGACGACGACGTTGCCATATCTTTCCATGCCAATGTTCTCTTCAGATTATTTATTTCAAAAGTTTATAGAGTATTAAAAGATAGAACATGACTAAGCTGTAAACATAGGAGTCTAATTACTGTAAGATGGTACTATTAAAATAATCATGCACAAATTAATTGAAAATCTAGTATTGATAAACTGTGTTTTTTCATCAAAAACCTAAAATCCTACGGTCGGGACTGAACTCGAGGAAGTTTAAGTAGCTGTATTCCATATTCAGTCAATCCCGCTTACTCGTATTAATTGGTTTGACCCTTTTATCAAAACTGCAGGCCTATTATGTATCTCTAGTTGCCTTCTGTACTGGGTGCCTATCATCAAAAACATAGATATACCATCGAATTCCGATTTCCTAAGGATATGTTCGCACTTCAAGTGACGACACAGATTGTTAATGGTTCAATACCCACTAAAGGCAATTTTGAAATTTCAGTTTTTATCTATGTTTTTGATGATAGGCACCTAGTATAGTTGGCAACTAAAGATACAGAATAGGGGGGCAGGTCGTATTTTGTCGACTGCAGCGTTGGTGGTTTTTTATCACTAGTGACCACTTCTCCCGCTCGCTTGCAAGCGACTAGATGAGTCGTATCCAATTAACCAAAATTTAATGCGCAAAATTTTATTTCGGGACACCATTCAGAAGGGCGAACGCTTCACCCCCACGGATGCTGACGAATTCCATTACGTACAGCAATACCTGATGCGACTCACCGACGAGGCCGGTGTTAAGTGGTTCTCGTACTCGCTGCCGTCCGAACGGAGCCTCAAGACTAAAATCCGCTGGCTTTCGGCAAACACACAGCCGGAAGAGCTAACGGAGGCTTTCACTGACCTGGGATTTGAGGTCGAATACTGCAAGTCAATCAGGGCGAGAGCGGGGCGCCCCGGCTGCATATTCTACGCTCAATTTTAGAGGACACCAAACCTGATGCCGGCCGTAAATGAGATCACCGAACTCATCTACTTGCTCGGCATCAAAATAGAAGCCTGGAGGGGGAAGCAGGGGCCTGCGCAATGCCACAGGTGCCAGCAGTTCCGGCACTCTTCCCATAACTGTCACCGCACTCTGGCTTGTGTGCGCTGCGGTGAAGAGCACCTTGCCAGAGACCATACACGTCCGAGGGAGGAGCCTGCAACTTACGCAAACTGCGGGGGCCCCCACGCAGCCAACAATACCTCCTGCCCCGTGTTCCGGAAGGAGGCCCGAAACAAAAAGGCCGGAACCATCGCTTTAACGGCGACAGCTGCCAGAGATGCCAAAGAGGCACAAGAAGTCCACGACTACCGCAGCACCAGCTGAACCCGCAACCGAGGGCCAACAGAAGCAGGTCGAAGAATAAGAGATGAGGAGACTCATAAACGCCCTCCTCCGAAAAGCCTCCGAAATGCAAACGGCCGAGCTCGTAGCGGCTCCTCTTCAATAGAGTCGAGCGCAGGCGCGGGCAAAACATCGTACACCTCGGCACACATCTCCACTGACCTGCGGGCCTATTGTGTATCTCTAGTTGCCTTCTGGACTGGGTGTCTATCATCAAAAACATAGATATACTATCGAATTCCGATGTCCTAAGGATATTTTCGCACTTGAAGTGACGACACAGATTGTTAATAGTTCAATACCCACTAAAGGCAATTTTGAAATTGCAGTTTTTAGCTATGTTTTTCATGATAGGCACCTCGTGCAGTTGGCAACTAAAGATACAGAATAGGGGGGCTGTCCATAGCCATGGACAGAGCGGTAGCCACTTCAGTCAGGGGGCCACAGACCCGATACTGAGACCCCACGCCCGAGGACTGTGGGAAGACGTCGGACGACGGAACACCATTTCTAGTAGAATACATACAGTTCGAGGCTTTTAGCCGGAAAATAATCCGGCTAATAGCTTAGTACAGTACTTATATAAAAATATTTTAATAATAATTACTTATGCGACTTTTGATAATTATTATCATTATCAAAAGTCGTGTATTATTATATAGGTACGTACTTATGCCAGATCAATTTGTTTTTTTTCTCTGAATCACCTTTTTCTTGTAATTTTAGTAAAAATTTTAGGAAATCTAAAAAGCAGCCCACTGAATTATTTATAACTCTGTGAAATATAATTTTTGCGATTAACTGTTCAATTTCAAAACATGGAAAGTAACTTTTGTTATCAGCATTGTATTGTCAGCTATACTATTATAATACTCCTTTTGATTATAAAATCATTGTTTTAGGGTTCCGAAGTCAACAAGGAACTTATAGTTTCGATATGTCTGTCGGTCTGTCTGTCTATCCGTCTGTCTGTCCGTGGCTTAGATACTTATTAATCACGCACGCCACCAAAGTGTTAAATAAAAAGCAGAAAAAAAAATGTAGGTTACCTCCCCTACACGTGGAGAGGGAATGATTTATTTTTCTCCTATTCCATTGTGTGGGGTTGTAGTTGGATAGATCGTTCAAAAATATTGCGGGTGTGTGAATTTACCATTTATCGATTCAGGGATACATTTGCGAAATACTTTAAAGTACTAATTTTTGTTAGAGTCAAGTGTCCCCCCCCGCCAGCTAAAATTCACGGCAGTATACTATATGTCGTAGCCATATCGTAGAATTGACCATTTCATGATCTGGTTGGCCATATCGTATTTCTATTAAAATTGGGAGGGTCGCCTCGCTCCGCTCCGCTTCGCTCGGCTCCTTACTTTATCTTACATGTAAACCTAACACGCTCCTCGTTACTTCGCTCGTCATCGCACCTATTTTTTACTTTTGGTGAAATATTTTTGTTTTCATACTTTACGATCTGCCCAACCAGATCATGAAATTGTCAATTCTACGATATAGTCACGACATATATAACGAAGTTAAAAGGAAAACTATCACAGCTAAGTGATCTATATAAGTTAACGAGTAATAGTCGACCAACTTAAAATGAAAATTTTGTACAAATTCCATTAAAAATTACTTATAATGAAGTTGTTAGTTGTATAAAACAGTAAGTAAATATAAGTTTATGAACCGTTAAGACCGCATATTGTGACGGACAAATACGGAACCCTACACTGCGCGTCTCCCGACAAGCACTAGACCCATTTCTTTTTTTAAATAGGAAACGAAATCAAAATCTGAGTAACTAAGTTGTCAATGGTGTCGGTTCGGTGTAACATGACTTAACTTATTTAACAGGACTAACCTTATGTTAAGTGTCCAGTCTTTGTCTTTTCTATACAGATAGAAAAGAGCGTTCGAATTAAGTTTAGCCCTGTCAAATAAGTTAAATCGTGTTCCACCGAATTGACACTACTGTCTGCTTCAAAATTATATTTCAATTGCTACTTGGTATATCTTTCTGAGAAATATTTTCATTGCTAAGCTCTTCCCTGAAGCTACTCGTATTATCTTTATTGCGTTTCATCTTAGGTACAGACATAGTCTATGGCACAGACAACCCAACCTTAATAAATAACCACGCCTCTTTAAATTTGAATAATATTTGGATCCTTGCTTTATGTAGTTATTTGGTTCTATTCAAATGGGCCACTGCAATATTCTGCACACAGAAACTAAATAATTATTTTTTTTCGTACTTTAGATATAATAGGGGAATTAAATTAGTTTTAACATTTAACATATTTTAAAATAATAGCTCACATGCCCCAAATCCCCACAATTCGATCTGCTATGCTAGTTCAATGCCTAAGACCCAAGAAAGAACTACAATAAGCGCTCTGGGCGCGGGTATACAATGGAATCGATCCGGTGTAGCACGATTTAACTTATTTAACAGGACTAAACTTAATCTAAGTGTACTGTCTTTCTCATTCTGTATCGAAAAGATAAGGACAGAACGCTGAAATTAAGTTTAGTCTTGTCAAATAAGTTAAATCGTACTACACCGAATCGGCACCAATTAGATTAGTGACAGATACGCTGTTCTACGAGTATTTTAATATTTGTGAGTACGGACATGTCGGACGTAAAAGGGACACTAAAACAGAATACCGTCAAAATTAAAATTTGGGGTTTGAAAGCGGGGTCCAAAAATGTGACCCGTATCATGATTGGGTTAGAAATACCCTTGTCGCTTCGCGAAGACCACACCGTTCAGTGGGTCTACCATGAGTTTTGCATTCGGTAGACATTATTGTTTGCGTAAAATGTTTTGTATTAGAAATTGTGGTTTCTTTAGTAAACCGCTAGGGGCGTTGTGTAATTTTTCATATAAATATTTTACGCCAGTGTATCGAGTGCAAAACTCATGGTAGACCCACTGTATGTTATTTAAAGTTCAAATATTTATGAGCATGGTAGACACATTTACTAAAGTAATAGTCCATGCAAATGCTGATTTTGACCACAAGTACGGGTACTTTGTTGGGAATCAGCTGATTTACGAGTAATTTAGTTTCGGTTTTGATGGAGATGAAAACAAAAGGATTAAGGTGCTACGGAAAAAAATCGACACTTTTAGAACTTCTATATTTACTTCGGTAAATAATGTATAATTTTGATAAAATAGTATATTATTTTTGGAATCTTTCTCTAGGGATCTGTTAAAACAGAAACGCGATTGGAGAATTTAGGCTCGATAGAAATATTTATTGAAATGAGGTCTTTATCGACACCAATTCTCCTGGTTTGACAATTTAGAATGACATATTGACTGCAATTATATTTTATTAGATGGCTTTTAACAGTATCTAGGACCTGGTTAAACAAAATTTTGATAGCATTTTTAGTACATTTTATATTAATAAAAAACCGACTTTTTGCTACTTTTTCACGAATCCGTCCCTCTCGCACTGAGGGTTTTTTCGCATATGGAGTAACAGGGACGCTAAATCTTTTACATATCGCCTTGAGTTGTTTCGAACGTTCTGCTCCGAGACACGACGTAAAATGCAGCGGTAAATAGATCAATAACCGGTACGCAATGCAGTACATACTATACCAGTATAATAACAGTGAGAATATATTAATTCTCTGGAGGCTTGTTTCGGAAAAAATCCTTTCTTTGCGCGTTTAAATTGGCTACCGGCCAAAGTGTTGCGCCTCTTCTGGCTGGGCTCTTTTACATAAAATATGACCGTCTTATTAGTGTTCCGTGCCGCCAGTGGGGGAGCATCGCTTGGATATTCTTCGACACAGAACACATGCTCTTCGATGTCTGTCTTCTGGTCGTGCCTATGAAGCTAAATGCACAAAACTTGTCTGATGCCAGGAAATAAATAGTTCGTGACTATCAACGGATTGTCGAGATTATTGTAAATGCTGTGAGCATTATAAAAAGTATTTTTTTTTTCTTATGATTATTGAAAGTTTTTCAGATTATTGTACGCCGGTCCTAAAATTAAATGTTTGTTTTGTAACACTGTATTTTTCATGTGCTAAAAGCCTTACGTTCTTGAAATATTTCTACCGAAACCTACCCTGTTTTCATTATTTACACGGCGGAGGGTAAGGAAATTTGATTTCACTGTATAAAAATCGTGTTGTTTTGGAAAATGAGACCCCAGTCTTGTAACTGAATGTTTAAGATATCTGTAGTTACGCAAAATTTTTTGACAAAATTCGACTAATTTATCGTAAAAATTAACCGTAGATTTGACAGCTTTTGACCCTTGCCGCAAAGGGCACGTTTGACTCGTTGCATTATTCACCAAGTCACCAACGCATGTCGGGCATTGTTGTTATGGCCGGGATAACTAAACATATTCCGTGCGGTCCGAAATAGAATTACATAGATAAAAGCTATGAATGAATTAAAGTGTGAGCGATGACTGGTCCGTAATTTGTGAGCTAGCAAACGGTGTAAAAGATAGCTTATGATTCGGACCGCATTAAAAAAAATACATCTTAACCATACTTACCACAGAATACAATACGATTATTTTATTTTATTTCGTCAAATTGCCGTGATTCGTGATAGGACAAGAAGAGTTTGTAGCACTGTTCTTCAACGTAGACTCAGATAGCGACGGAAAAAAAATATATATATAAATTCTTCCTTTTCGACGAATAGTTCCACATAACTTTTCATTTCTTTCTCTCATGCCCGAATAAAACATATACCATGGTTTGTCTGATCTGAACTGCTGAAATAATGGAGCGAAAACCATTTTTGACATTCCATTCCGTTCAACGCTCACATCGCCTCACCTCCGTCGCATGAGCTACGAAAGTCATGCGAATGAATGAATGCATTTGCTTCACTCATGGATTATTAGCCATTCACCTCATTCATTCGTAATCGATTTTAGCGAAATAATTCTATTTCGGAACGCAGGGAGTGTGTGTACCTGCGTATAATTTATATGTAAGTATTAACTTCAACTTGCTTAAAAATTCAATTTGTAATTTTTATCCAAGTTTATGGCGTGGTACGGAACCACTTTCTCCTATGTACGGAACACTCGGCGCACAACACAGACTGGCACTTGTCCAGTTTTATTACCCCAATTAAGTCACCTATAAAAGTTGTTCATGTCTGTCTTTTTATTCGAATTCAGATTGTTTTGGCCCATTGTGTACAGTCGCCTGCAGGCAATCTAAAGTTTTTCGTTTTTAGGGTTCCGTAGTACCTACGAGGTACAAAAGGAACTTTATGGTGAGACTCCGTTGTCCGTCCGTCTGTCGGCATGTTATAACTTTAGCACAGTTAAAGATACAGACTTGAAATTTGGCACAAAAATAGCATTTATTTGCCCACATAACACGATGTTAAAAAATTTGAAAAATAAAACATATAATATCCTAAAAATACAACGTGGGTTCAATCTTACTGTAAAAATATATACTTTTAATATATTCACTGGCACTGGTTTCGAAAAATATTTGATTATTCACAAAAAAATATATGTCCCTCCTTATCTCCAGAACCGGCGAAACGAAAAATATGAAAAAAAATCATGGTAGGTAATATTTAATGTGTTAACGTACAAATAAACCGGTTCAGAAATTCACGAGAAAAATAACAAAATTTAATTTTACATTCACGATAAGGATAAGGCACTTAAGGATAAGGCGTCTGACTCGCACTTGAACGGTTTTTTTTTACTTTTGGGATCGACAATTTTTTTATGATTAAATTGTATCTACCAAAAAATTGTAAACCGCAGTCACGTTCAAGATTTTATGGCTGCTTTGTTAGATAGGTTTGGCACATTTGCCTTTTTTATTATTGTGTCGCAAAGTTTCATATAAGTATATTGATATTTTATGGGCCTGTGGCGATTCTGCAATTGTTGAGAATTAGTACGGACAAACAGACAAGAGACTTGGGAACTTTACGTATTAAGGCGCCTTCCCAGCGTCATCTGAAATGGACTGTATTGATAAAGTAATTAGAAATTAAAAGTACACCATAAAGCACAATATATAAGGAAATTATAGTCGCGTATAAGAAACAGCATGAAAATATTATTCAAAGTCAAGTCGACATTTGTACCGACACAGATCGATTCAAGGCTGTTGACGGCTACTTGCCCCTTAAGTATTAATTTTTCTTCAGAAATAAACTTAGCAACGAGTCACTTCATACCAGATGCCCAATTACCAGCGATATTTCTTAAGTTCGGCCGGATTCCCATTCTCGTCATCTCCCGCATCCCTCTGTAACGTCCCGGGCTAACACTGACCTATCCGACCGGACTATATTAATGTCTTTTTAACAAATATGAAATATGAAATTATATGAAATATGAAATTAAATGAAATGAAATGAATATTTAAAGCATGCGGAAACCGTCCCGCCTTGAATGAATTTTTATTATTATTTCACGCAATTATTTCAATATTATACCAATCCGGAGGTTGCGTGTTCAAATCTCTCGTGTGGCCTAATTTGACTTCTGTCTTTGTCCTTGTAAGGCGTGACAAGCTGTGAGTCCTTAGTTTCCGAAATGCGGCGATCGGACCACGATCAAAGATTTCAAAAGTAAAGATAAGGGGCTATACCGTGAAAATTGACACTTTTTGAAGTTATTTATCTGCTCTTTTAATGAAGTTCCAAGTAAAATAAATTAGTATAACAATTTTAGGACCTTTTACTAGATTTTGGTCTATCAGAAACGCGATAGGAGGAATTTCATTCGATAGAAATAATTATTGAAATCAGGTCTAAATTTACACTTTTTTTGATATTCTGACAAATTACGATAGCATACAGACTTGAAAAATATTTATTTAGATGGGTTTTAACTACACCAAAATTACTGGTTATGGAATTTTTTGTAGCTATTTTAGTTAATTTTGCATTAATTTAAAACAGACTTTTTGACCATTTTCCCCGATTCCGTCCCTTTCGCACTGCGGGTCTTTCTGCCTGGAGTAACGGGGACCTTTGCTAGCACGGTATATCACCATAAGCCCTTATCGTAGTATGACAGCATCACACGTTTGGAATCAGTGCTCAACTGAACACAGTGATAGTTGGACGTCTTAAGTGCTCTTAAAGTTTAAAATTATTACGACTTTAGTAGTCTGACCAGTTCGCTGACCGTAGGTAGACAGATTGCGCACTCATAAGTGTGCGCGGGTCGGCATTATGTTTACGCACACATTTAAAAACAATGCAATAGATTTTAGATGCCAGCCAGGGCTCATCTAAACTTTTGAAATCTTTGACCACGATAGCACTTACCGCCCATCACGTTGGAATGTAATAATAATCGTCGAAGAAACGGCGGTGTACGAGGGTGAACTGTGACTTGCATTTTACATACTCAGAAACACCTCCAGAACGCCCTTGAAGAGTCATGTCTTCCGTCATAATCACTCACGATGTATTCATTTATTTTATGTTATTAAATCATTGTAATCTGTTGCAGGCACTCAAGCGCACGTCGCGCTCACGAGAAAGTGAAGATCTCGGTATCTTATCCTTCCACGGAGCAAATCTGCCCACCCCCCACACTGTCCCGCTCGTCCAGCAGGTCTCCCAGCCCCTCGTTGTACGCAGTACACTACGAGCGGGACGGACGGGAGCTGACCGAGAGTCGCCTGCGCGTTCGACCCTCACACCACCTCTCGCCCAACCCCTTCTATGAGGAGTGTGACGACAAGCCCAGGACCACCAGAAGGATGGGCAAGAGGAATATCAAAGCTCAGGTCTGTTGCCGTTGCGGACTTAAAGGAAGGCTGTATGATATAGTGTAGTGTGCGTTGCGCAGCTTGAGTAGGTTCTGTCACGATCTGCTTAAAAACGATATCATCCAACAATAGATGATACTTTTGAGTATGCCGTGAACAATCAGAAAACACATCTTGAGGTTAAACTGTTTTATACCTTGCGTGCCTGTTTTGACAAACAATAAATTCATGAAAGTCACCGCGTGTGTGAAAGTATTACTTTTTAGAAATCCTAGGTGACCTCTCACTATCGTCCGCACTATCCATTATACACTACCAACATTGAAGAATGAGAGTAAGGTACCAGACACTTGCTTTTACCTCAGTAGACTTACTGCATTTGGATGGAAAACAATTATGAGACATGACACAAACATATTGCGTGCGATGCTGGCTTGTCGGTGTTAACCTTAAAATTAATAACCAGTAAATGTACGGCTTTGCTTCATCCATAATATCCACAAATAACTGTTGGTACTTCCACTTAAACAGGTGGCCTCTTTGCTTCCAGGTGAAGCGGTTCCGGATGGAGACGAAGGCGGCTAAGACGCTAGGCATCATCGTGGGTGGGTTCGTGTTCTGCTGGCTGCCGTTCTTCAGCGTGTACGTGCTGCGCGCATTCTGCAACCAGTGCGTCACACCCCTCGTCTTCTCCATCCTCTTCTGGCTTGGCTACTGCAACTCCGCCATCAACCCGCTCATCTATGCATTGTTCTCTAAGGACTTTAGGTATAGAATCTACTCAGATTCTACTTTTTAGTCATTCTTGTATCTGTGAAAATATTAGACTTTTATTCACGTTTACATAATGTGCTCTAACTGCCCAAAATGTTTGCCAGCCTAGCAAAATGTGAGATTTCGAGCTATGATATTATTGCCATATATGTCCATTAAGTGTAGTAAGGTTTGATCGATAAATAGTAACGATAGAAGTAAATAAATAGTAATAGTAAAATAATAAGTAATGAACTTTTTCGTTAAACTTCGTACAGGAAACTTTAAAACTAGTAGTACCCTTAAACTAAAATTTCTCTTAAGTTCTCGAAATTGTGTGTAACATTTTGAAAATAAGAGCATATGTGATCTTTATTCAATCAACTAAGTAGTCTACTTAGTCTTGCATTAATTTTAAGCAAATGCTGTCAGGGTCTGGAAACACACACACATTTTTTAACCATATAAATATGCGTAAAATTAGCACGGTGGGCGAATAGTGCATTTGACTTCATGCGAAACCACATTTGCAAGTTCTAAGCAGCGTTTACCTCCTGTGTGGCAGTACTATATAAGTGCTAACTGTAGTACTACTTTGTAATTCCAGGTTCGCGTTCAAGCGTATAATCTGCAAGTGTTTCTGCGGCGGCAGCGGCAGTAGCACGGCGCGACGCGACAGCGACGGCTCAGCACGCCCGCAGCGCAGTGCGAGCGCACGCATCAACCACAACTCGCACTCGCTTGAGGAACACGACGCGACCAACAGCGCCAACTCTAATGACAGGTTCGTGCAGCTTTACCGTCATCTTCGTCAGGTGGCTTACGCCTGTAGCACACAGACACGAAAATAGCGTTCTATAAACATTCGTATCGCTTTCGCGTAGTAAAAGTATCTGAACGGTACACCGGAGACACTTTGCAAAGAGATAGTTTATGTGCTGGAGAGTCTTTAATCGTTAGTTACTGTTCAAGATAAGTTAATGCTTATTTGATTCGAATAAAAAAAAACTTCGTGAGCGTTTGCGCTGCCATTACTGACATTATGAGATATTTATAAAAATTATTCCTCTTTGATTGAGTAAAGAGGTAATAACTTACATACATACAATATTATTTATATTCTTGTTAGTTTAATAGTTATACTTTACGTTATTTTAATATAAAGTGTAGACAGTGCCTTATTAGTCGTGCATTACTATGTGCACTTGTGCAGCCAGTTCACGTGAGAAAAGGGTCTTGCTGAAAACAAGCACTGTGCTGTGAATCCTGCATTCTTGTCAACAGAAACTTCAATATATTTCTGTTATTTTCAAAGAAGTGTAATATTTTACGTTACTTACGTGTTGAGTATGTAGGTTGTTGCCTAGCATGAACTTTGTTATTCTATAGAATGTACGTATATCTATTGCAGGTGACGTCAGCTGACGCGACGGCACAATCCTCAGTTCCAGGCGACCGTCGCTTGCGTTTAGCAGAGATTCGTCATCCAGTCAGCTCCTCCACCCGCTCCACTGGGCTACTCGCATTGTCGACGTTCGATTCTGTATGGAGAATCAAATCTATCGTTCTGAAACTACTGAAGTGAACATACGAAATTAGCGTCACACTTCAAAGGAACGATATTACAGCGCCTGCTGTTGGCACTATTGGAACATGGGCATGAAAGTGCGCTAGTGCGCTTAGCACAGATGGTCATTTGTTAAAACTGCAATATGCCGCGTTTAAAATACATAAATGTAGATCGTGATATCATTGCAGCAGAGACTACATAGAGTTCCATGACTTAGCTGATCATGGTTTAGCTCGTTTCCTCTGAATAAGGAGAAGTTCTAACGAAACTTTTTGATAAGTTCTGATCTCTGTTTCTGGGCTTACTAAAACTTAAATGAGCTGAAAAGCTGTCATTTTGCGTATTGCCTTCCAATAGATTACTAGAACTTAAAAAATGATTAAGTAGAAGACATGTTACGGCGCATCAAATTTGCCGCAGTAAAAAAAGTATAAGCATTAATCACAAAACCATGTTAGATACTCGTATTAATGTTTATAAAAATCTTGTGACATGAAAAAGTTCAACACGAATTAAAATCTTTGTATAAAAATCTTAAACTAAAAACGATTAATGCTTCTAAAAAATACTCCTTGACTGTTTTATAAAAAATGTTTGATGTGGATTTAAATACTTAAGTTTTTTTTTTACCTAGATTACTGTAGTGAATTTTACAGCCATAAGTTAGCCACTTTTTAAAGATTACGTGATAAGAACTTACTTTGAACAAATTAATGACTGTGCGGTAATTTATATCATGTTTCTTTCAGTAATAAACTGAGTAAAAAAAAGAGTAAAGCAGTGTAAGTTCAAAACTTTTATATAAATGGCTGTTACCAAAGCTTTTTTCATATATACCAGTAGTATTTAAATAAAAGTTGTCGACAAGATTACCTATAGTCATACGTCATTTTTTTTTTGCTTGTGTGTCTGGTGCCTGGTGCCTGGTACCAAGGATTAAGGCCAGCCTGCACAGAGTTGAAGACACAGTCACGTCATCGCTACTACCACATAGGATAGTAGGTATAAGTACTCTAGTCAAGTCATGTAGTAAGGGTTGTTTAGTAAACTTTTGTTTATAATTAACGGTCTATTCTCACCAAAAACTGTATTAAATTAGGTAAGAAATAAATTATAATTATATAACAATTTAGATCTTTTCCAAGGCCGTATTGTAAGTTGTTCGTAAGGCTATCTGTTAAATATGTATGTAGCAAATTAGATAAATGAAATTTTGACTTAATGAGGAACGATAAGATTTTGTTAATAAATGACACCAAATGCTAAGAAAATAATATCTAATGAAGCTGTATCATTTACGTCTCCAAAGCAAGGACGCCCATTGAAATAATATCTAATAGAGCTGTATCATTTACGTATCCAAAGCCAGGAGGTGCAATAAAATAATATCTAATGAAACTGTATCAATTACGTCTCCAAAGCAAGGACGCTCATTAAAATAATATCTAATGAAGCTGTATCATTTACGTATCCAAAGCCAGGAGACTCATTAAAATAATATCTAATGAAGCTGTATCATTTACGTATCTAAAGCCAGGAGGCTCATTAAAATAATATCTAATGAAGCTGTATCATTTACGTATCCAAAGCCAGGAGACTCATTAAAATAATATCTAATGAAGCTGTATCATTTTTGTCTCCAAAGAAAGGACTCTCATTTAAACCACTCTAAATTAACTAACTGAAACTACTGTAATTATTTTATTATTGTCCAACTATGCGACTGATGCCGAGCCCCAGATGGCTCGATATATATCTTGCTCCAATCCATTTATGTGTATTTTTAATAAACAGTGCTATATACACAAATTTAATTATATACTCGTATATAAAACATCTTCAAGAGTTAAGCCAGTGTTTTTCCCTACACACTACACAAAAAACGTCTACCCAAACATGTTTCGGAACACATTTTTGCTGACAGGCATAGAGAAGACCCGGCTTATTATATTTGTGTAGTGTGTAGGACAAAACACGCAAAGGAGACGCGGCATAACTCAATTCACGTTGTTGTAGTAAAGTTATTCAATATTATGTTTTAGGCAACTCGCACTTAGATCTCTGATTGCCATCTATCTCACGGTCACCATTCCGTGATAGCCGTCATCCGGTTTCCTTCTATAATGCTTTTCTTGCCATGGCAAATTTCATATCTCTTTGTTTCACTTTTATTCTGAATATATATCTAAAAGCCTCATTTGTCAGTTTGCTTGGCTTGAAGTAATTTGTGAGATTGAAAGACACCACACGAAAAAGTAGCATATGCATTTTTACAAAGACTCACTACAGACGCGACGCAACGTTTAGATCTTGTGTATATTTTTAAAAGGGGCTATGTCTAGACATATTTATTTTAAAATAATGGTGCCTTCAAAAACTACGCTATCAAAAATACAAAGATGTAATAAAAATGTTAAAGTTTCTCTTGCAGTAAGGACTCTCAGCAGTGTATTCGGTGTTGTTGCAACATATACCTATATTGTTAGAGTGTCGTACGTATTTATCACAATGAACAGAACCACCGTCGCCAAGCGGTAAATTTGGTACTCTGTGTCGGTGTAAAAATCAATGTAAGATATTATTGTACAAATATATAATGAGATGTTACATGGTTTTATTTTCATCATCATTTGTGTCGATTCAGTGTAACACGACTTAACTTATTTAACAGGACTAACCTTATTTTAAGCGTCTTGTCTTTGTCTTTTCGATACAGAAAGAAAAAGACAGAACGCTTAAATTAAGTTAGGTCTTGACAAATAAGTTAAAACGTGTTACACCGAATCGACACAATTATCAAGTTTGCATAGTTTCTCTTGTTTAATTGCGACCGGATACATATTAAGGTTTCTCCCAACGCCAACGACCTTGAACTGAATAACTTTATAACCATTTTATACGGTAACTATAGCATTTTTTAATAGAACAAAAATACATAGTAATTTACATGATACTAATAGTGATGTGGTTTTTCCTGAATTTTATTTTAATATACAGAAGTGAAGCAAGAAAATTCTAGGTTTACCCTTATTTCTACAGTTTTTATCGAAACAGTATAAAAATATATGAACTTCTAGACAAAATAATATAAAATGATATGGTTTCCTCAGTTCTTGTAAATTAATTTTATTTTAGATAAAACAAATTAAAAACACACTATTTCCGCACTTTTCAGCCGCAGCGATTGACCTAACAGCCATGTTGCAGTGCGAGCTGATACGAACTTTATTTTAATATAGTTTTGTTCGAAATTTCAACCACCACGAATCGAGTTGCTAATTTTTCCAACGGAGCCACCTTAAGGGCTCCAGAATGCTAAACATCAGTTTTGTATTAGATTCAGTTCCGCCGATGTACAATGTAAAAATTTGAAAAAAATTATGGCTTATTTTTTGACTCAAGACAATTATTAATTACAGTACATAAATAAACATACTTTCAATATTCGATAAATTATGTTTTTCAGATTTAATGAGCAGTAAAGTAAAGCAATAGCTACTCAATTTTATTACATTTTATGTAGAACTACTCACAATTACTTATATATGTAAAAGTAACTTAATTTAAAACTAAATAATCCTAAGAAAAAAAAATAGAAAAAGCCCTAAAATCTCATACTAAATAAAATATTATACTACAATATTACTTTTAAAAAAGCATGAATTTCACGAAAAAAATGGTTCATTTTCCATATTTCGAAACTGATTGAAACGAAACCAACACACGCAGAGACTAACTAGAAAAAGCTATCTTTATTACATAAAGAAATTATAGTTAATGTCCTAATGGAGCCGCGATTTCAAAATTAACTGAATTTTTGCGTGCGCGGCATCAGATTAGAGCAAGATAGACGGTTAAGGCGATATGTAAAAGTTTTAGCGTCCCTGTTACTCCATCTGCGAAAAAACCCTCAGTGCGAGAGGGATGGATTCGTGGAAAAGTAGCAAAAAGTCGGTTTTTTATTAATATAATATGAACTAAAGTTGCTATCAAAATTTCGTTTAACCAGCCCCCCTATTCTGTATCTTTAGTTGCCAACTGCACGAGGTGCCTATCATCAAAAACATAGCTAAAAACTGAAATTTCAAAATTGCCTTTAGTGGGTATTGAACTATTAACAATCTGAGTCGTCACTTCAAGTGCGAAAATATCCTTAGGACATCGGAATTCGATAGTATATCTATGTTTTTGATGATAGACACCCTGTCCAGAAGGCAACTAGAGATACACAATAGGCCCGCAGGTCCTAGATACCGTTAAAACCCATCTAATAAAATATAATTGCAGTCCATATGTCATTCTAAATTGTCAAACCAGGAGATTTGGTGTCGAAAGAGACCTCATTTCAATAAATATTTCTATCGAGCCGAATTTCTCTAATCACGTTTCTGTTCTAATAGATCCCTAGAAAAAAAATCCAAAATAATATACTATTTTATCAAAATAATACATTATTTACTGAATCAGTTATGCAAGTTCTTAAAGTGTCGATTTTTTTCCGTAGCGCCTTAAAAACAAAAGCGTAAGAGCAGGACTGAGTTTTAGCATTGTGCAGCCCCTTAAATTTAAATTTAATGTTTTCTAAATCGTTTTAGATTAGATTACATCAATTACATATAGATGTAACACACAAATATTATAAAGAGGTAAAGTTTATTTGTGTAGAGAGTAATGTCCGGAACTACTGAACCGGTTTTGTAAATTCTTTCTCTGTTGTAATAGTTAATCTTATAGTTTATTCCCTGGGGATAAGCATTTTCCCTAGGGACGTAGCCATTATTTACATTCGCGCGTATTGAACCGCAGGCAAAAGACTAGTATAAAATTGTTGTACTGACACTAAAAATGTTGACGTTTTGCGAAAGTGTACAAATTGTGAATAAATGTGGGCCTGCCTACAATTATTAATTATTTATTATGTAGTGTATCAAATGTTCCAAAATTATAAAAATATTGCGAAGACATAAAAACTACTAACAAATCAAACTTTTTATTGTCAAACAAATTGTAAATATAAAATTATTTGTAACTATAGATCAGTGAAGGAAAAACTCACAAATTAAAAAAAAATGTTAGGAAGTCTGTCGCCAGCACCCGGAAAAGAGGAGCTTATATGACTAGATTGATGGATGTTGAAGGCGAAAGAGGTGTGTCATGATCGTCTTTTGTCTCTGTATGGGAGACAGGCGTGTGTGTATGTATGTATGTTTTGGGAGGAATAGAAGAAAAAATATTAGTGACATTAAAAAAAACATCGTCTATCCAAATATTTCCGTCCGCGCAGACTCGCCTTTTTATCCATTTAAGAGACATTCTATCATCTTCTCTATCTGTATTAGTTAGTACTCTAAGAGAAGGCCTTTGCCTTCTCCCGGGATCTTCTAGTCTTCCTACTTCTATTTTTTCTACTCAATCCTATACTAATTCTTGCGCTTGCTTTAACCAACCGGCCAGAGTGGAGATGCAAGAGCGGAACCTATGCTCCAGGTTGGAAGTGTAAAATACCATAACGCCGGAGGCACTTGACTGTATAAGGATCTTGCGCCCCGTAGACTCACCTTTCGACAACCTTAGCTGCTTACATAGTGTTTGCCCCCTGGCCGCCTCATGGTGGCTAGATAGGGGGGGCCTACAACGGCTATCCTGCTGGATAGTTATCAAGGAGCAAGTCACCATCTGCCATACTTAAATTTGTGAGAGATTTTCGAGGCAGATGTCGGTTATCTCACTCCATATCCGGCCCATTTGGCTTCCCATTCTCATAGCCCACTCCAAGTCGCTTCCTCCTTGGCAATAGTTTCGCAAATGTGGGGGACCCTCCGTTAGTGTATATCAATGATACATTGAGGTAGAGGCCTCCATAGATGGAGCCATCTCACATTTAGATTAAATGGTACCAAAGGCCTCTTCAATGTGAATGCCTTTCAAATGACCGGGTCCCTATGGGCACGTGACTGAAAAGTGTACCTACATAATAATAATAAAATAAAGTGTTAGTAATACAAAGTAACTGTTAGAACAGGCGAGTAAAAGTAGTATTAAATTAAATTAAATCATATTTATAATTAATACTTAATAATCATAATCATATTTAATTTAATTTAATTATTTATTATAGTGCTCCATCCACTTTTTAAGAAGGGGGGAGTCTCACCTATCCGATAACACCTACCAATAACCTACCAATAATTTTTTAGGGTTCCGTACCCGAAGGGTGCCAAACGGTACCCATTACTAAGCCTCCGCTGTCTGTCCGTCAGCGGGGTCCATCCGTCTGTCACAGGGGTCTACAGCTTCAGCCGTTATAGCCAGTTGAAATTTTCACAGAATACGTGATACTACAGTGTATGATAGAGTCGTAGCAAATAATAATAATTAAAAAAAATTAAACCCAAATTGGTTACCAATACAAAAAATCTCGATAAGTAAGTAGCATTATTTAAAGTTATTTGTTTCAGCTCTATCTTAAAGACGGTAATACATACAGTACTCCCAAAGTAATAATACAAATCTTCGCCACTGTTCGGCAAAGTTCGTATTTCCATACACTTTCTATACAATCAATAAAGTCACGTGGTACGTCCGGTCGCTCGGCTATAGATTTGTATGCGTATTATTACTTTTGGAGCACTGTACAAGTTTCACATTTCGTAAGATTGTAGTACATGCTATAAAGAAAAACAACAAATAATAAAATTAGGGTTCAGTCTCAGATAGTGCCGAAATGTTTGTCTGGCGCTACCATTTTAGCGGCTTGTTTTTGTCGTCTTGATATTGCTATGGCATGTTTTTAGGGTTCTGTACCCGTATTGTGTGGTGGTACGGAACCCTTTGTGCGCGACTTTGACTCGCACTTGCCCTGTACTACCCCTGAGATACTACTCTACTACCACGATCCTTCAGCCTGGTAATTAAAAACTATTGAGTTGGACACATCATGTGTCAAACTTCCTTATTGAGTGTCTTGATCGTTTTAATCAAGGTGGAGCATCATTCATCACGTGCGTACCTAGGTGCAACTCGTTACAGAGAATAAGTTACTTGAACACATAGTTTTGCGGACTACACAGCAACGGCGGATCCAGGGGGGGTCATGGGAGTCATGACCCCCCCTGGGCCTAGTTCAATTTTTTTTTCTATACAGAGACGCAAAATTTACCTAAAATTGCACAAAATTTAATATATATTTGTACTAATTCGGAGCCTGTAAACCCCCCTGGCACTCGGGCTGGATCCGCCCTTGCTACGCATTTAAATCCACTTTTCAGATCAGCTAAATACGGCCTTTACATATATGAAATTGCCGAAATTTTCTTACAGATTCATGAATTCATAATTCCTGTAATTCAATAGCTATTTCCATTATTTGTTTTTTGCCTGAAAGTTGATTTCAAAGGTTTTACATCTACGTATTAAATTTTGATTTTATTGTAATTTTGATAACCAAAATTAAATTATCAAAAACAGTTTTTCCTAAATGCATTCCAATTCCATAACATTCGTTATAATTTTTTACAGCTGACAATTTTCCTAAATGAAATTAATGTTGCTGTTAGCTTAATATTGTTTCATTTATACACAAAAGAAATTAAATTATTTGGATTTGTCATTCCTAAAAAAGTGCAAAAATGTTAGTCTGAAAATTGAGTTTCTTTCAAATTCTCTATAGAAAATGGCAATTTGAAATGTAAAGACCTCTTCATTTATTGCTTAGATATTATACGCATTTTCATCTCGCAATAGTTGTATAACAGACAAAGAATATAGAAAATCTTGATTTGGTAAGGTACTAATGTGACTTTGACAGTTGGGAACGTTAAGTACAACCCGGTCACATTATCTCGAGACCTGGCGTCGATGACGTCACGTCGCGTCGGCGCTCAGATATAGACGCGCCGTGGCGAGCGCGGGGAGGTGAAAGGAGAACGGCCGGGTGGTTCGCATTCCAGCGAGGTTTCGAGATAATGTGACCGGGTTGTACACCTTAGTTTTCGGTTATACACGTACCTACGAGTATAACATTATGTTAGATAGAATCATTCATTTGTAAATTATTATAGGAATGAAATTAAATAATGTAATATATTTACACCAGTGGATGAAAAATCGACTCAAGCAATTGTTGTCCTACATTCAAGGAAATAACCTAATCATACATACACAAACATACGTAATATGTATATTATTTAAAGGTATATTTGATTAAATGCAGTATACAGGCTGTGAAATTGATTTACCATATTTCAGCAGTTTTTATCTCGCTTAGATGCGCGTGCGTCAAATATACTATTGTTATACATTGATCTTATCTAAAAGTTGTATTTTGGCCGTTATAATTATTTCATTATATTTTGCAACAACATATTTTGTAACAAATATGGAGAATGGATCAAAAGTTATTATGACGCTACGAATATAAATAGAGACGTAAAACTGCGTGTCACTATATTGTTCCTTAGTAGCTGCCAATTTTATTACGTGGCGATTTCTCTACTAGAGCATAGATAAATAAAGGAAGGATAAATTGCTCACTCCATACATTAGAACAAAGCCCGCGTAAAACTTATTATTTTCGCCGGTACCTAGTAGTTCGACTTATTATTTTTGATGTCGCTCCTATACTAGATAAATTGCGACATACCTACTCTGCGTTCCGAAATAGAATTACAATGGCTCATAAGCCATTCACTTCATACTTTCGTAATCGATTTTAGCAAAAATTTGCTAGAATACGACAACACGCGACACATGGCATACGATAAATCTGAGGATAAATCGCTCAACCGTGCATGACAGTTGAGTCAAAGAGTAAAGTTATATACCGGTATGTATGAGTAGTGTGTGTTAGGTAAATAAAGGGTATTTTAATGCACATTATTTTGTTTAATTGATCGTTTTGTGCCATCTACCGGAATCCAGAATAACCATCTGCACGCTTAGTTAGATTGCCAGCTTACCACCGAAAGTTTAATGAAAAAAATGTTAAAAACACCTGATTAAGAATTCGCTATTTTCTGATGCGATGTTATGACAATTTTGTGTTTTTATTCATAAAATAAATAAATATGATGAACCAGAACAGTAAAATGCTATATTTCGTCGATTTCAGACAAATTTTATTTCCAGCGAGACAAGTAACGCCATCTAGCAACGTTATTTTTAGTATCGCGAACAGAACAAGGAGATAGCAATCTATTCTTCCTTTATTTATCTATGACTAGAGTAGCGTTCCTAAACTTCATGGTAAATTTTACATTTCTGACAAGGCTCAGAACAATGTTCTGAGTGAATGAGTGACAAGGTTTATGAACTATTCGTTTTGACTCGGGTGGTTGTAAAACGGTTGACATTTTAAGGGTTGACAGTTTATGTTTACCTTTATCCGGGCGTTTAGGAACGCTACCTAAAATTATCCTTATTAAGCTTAGAGCGAGTTATCGCTCTACGTTATTAAGGTAACAAAGAACCATAGAGTTATTCCAAAACACACATGAAATTACATCACGGAGCAAATAAAAATTATTACATACTTCTTAATAAAATTGCTCCGTGAATTACATACATTAAATCGTTGTCGTTATAATATTAATGTAAACACTAGCGTTACGGTTCGATTCACGAAGGCAATCCTACCTGAATCGGACCGATTAGGACCGCGACGAGTGCGGATCGGACGAACTTCATTCGGTTCGTTCATTCAGACAGCTGGCTGTAGATGATTTGCCAAATTAGCCATTTATAGCTAGAACAGCGTTAGAGACTATATTACTGTTTTTCTAGCAACTATTAGATATAATTAATTATGCACAACAATATTGTTGTAATTGCCTATGCATGTGTCTGTAATCACTTGCTAGGTAGCTAATGTAAAAATTACTTTAAAAGAAACAACTAAATATACATAGTTGTCTACCACTTGATTAGGTAGTCAAAGTTTTTAACGTGGTATATTTCTGATACTTACTAGTTTTATTAAAATAATTAATTTTTTTTTTAACACTTTAAAAATATATTGACTTTCGTTTATTATGCTGGTGTCAGACAATAACGTAAAATTGTGAGCTCATTAGAAGTCCATTAAATTAAAAAAAGTTTTACCTACATTTCATTGGCTCCGACCAGCGACACGGCTAAATTAGTTTTTAACCTTCCACGACTGTCTATTTATTACGCTACAAACAGCGCAAACCTGTTGGCAAAACCATGGCAAAACTATCCGGTTGGCGTGCCTATGTGTGAGTGAGGCGGACCAGCCAGTCACTGTGGTGGGGGTAGTGGTGTACGTCAGTCGCATAGCCGTATTCGTGGCAGAATTACATACTAATATTTATTGAGGGGCCTGTCTATTATCGAAGTTGTTATAGCATAGTTTTTTAGTATCAACACAATATCCAACACTATAATTCTTATCTAAAATAATATCAACGGGGACAAAAAGAAGAAACAATGTATTTTGGAGGCGTGGAAGGGTAAGAATTATTTATTTTTCTTTTTTTCTAAAGAGTTGAAAGTAGAAAGGTGTATGATACCTACCTTGAACATTCCTAGTGTATAGTTGCGAAACACTTATAAAATTTATTGGTATACAAAATTAAATAGGTAGGTAGGTACTTAACGATTACTCCTCACAAAACATAACCTTATTTTTATAACAAATGATAGGGACAAACAAACATAAACCTTGAAAAAATTAAGGCGGTACCTACTCCTGCAAGTTTTTAAAGCCGTGGTAGTACTATTATTTCTCCCAAATTACTTGGTACTTGTGAAGCCTACATTATTATGCTTAACTTAAGGTGTTTCTCCGTATTTGTAACAAAATATTAAGAAATAATTATAACTGCCAAAATACAACTTTTAGCTAAAATAACTTATTGTTAAAAGTTTGCTATATGCATATCTTTAATACAATATTTAGCTATAAACAATTGGCTTTTCCATAGAGATGTGATACCAGCTGTAATTTCTTAAAATAATCTAATATCACGATTATGGAAAATCCAATTATTTTGATGCTACTGTTATATCATTAAAAATATGTTTATGCATATAGCAAACTTTTAACAATAAGTTTTTTAGCCAAAAGTTGTATTTTGGCCGTTATATTTTTGTTATTTCTTCATATTTTGTTACAAATTCGGAGAATCGAACCTTAAGTCGATTTGCCTAAAAACCAAACCTTCCTACTTTCATATTCCCAAACAAAAAATACATGAAAAGTTTGACATTACCTATTTCAGGCGTAAAAGGTTCAAAACAGAACTATAAAACCCGTCGATTTGTACGAATATGTGGTTAGGATATCTAAAAATATGACTCTGTTTGTTTCTTTGGGTGTAACGTGTGTACAGTACAGTACACAATGTTATTGTACCTCGTCGATCATTCGTCATTGTGAGTGCAGTAACTCTGGAACTACAAGAAAGTGTCAGGGACAGAATTACTAGGAATTACCTGCATATACAGAAATTACACCAATAAAAATGAATGCTTGAAAATGAACTAATATTTATAAAAAATAACTTATCCCAAATTAGTGGTTTTTGTTGTTGTTATTTGTTAAATAAACTTAATGATAAAAAAATTGTATTCTGCGGCGTTCAAGACCTTGAAATTTTTAAGAAATTGCAAAAAATGATTAGTATTTTGAAGTTTTAAAATGTGTGTTCTATTTAGTAAAAAGTATACCAGTTACCCCAAATAGATTTAAATATTATATCATATATCGTTACATATTATCGTCAAGTCATATATCCCCGAGTGGGTGTCAGAAGTGTTTCCGAGTCTGGACTCCCACAGGAACAGCCCACACTTGTACACCCACCTTTTACAGATGTTTTTTACGCTCTAACGTGATAACTTGATAAGTGACCCTTATTGTCCTGTACAATTTTAAGGGCATGTATAACGTGACCATACGTCCCACTTTGGGTGGGACAGTCCCGATTTTAGGTTGTCTATCCGGCTGTCCCCAGCGAAAGCAAAAATATCCAAATGACTATAAATATACCTGTATATTTTAGGTGATCTGTCCCGCTGTCCCCAGCGAAAGCAAAAATATCCAAATGACTATAAATATACCTGTATATTTTAGGTGATCTGTCCCGCTGTCCCCAGCGAAAGCAAAAATATCCAAATGACTATAAATATACCTGTATATTTTAGGTAATCTGTCCCGCTGTCCCCAGCGAGAGCAAAAATTTCCAAATGATTATAACTATATATTTTAGGTTGTCTGTCATATATATAATGTATACCTATTGTATTGTAGATGAATGATAAATTGATGATCTAAGATCAGATAGGAACTTTTGAGGCTGTTTCCTACAAATTTGCGTTGAAAGGTTTACCGCCCGCATTTACTGAAAAGATATTCTAGGTTTTCTGTCCCGCTGTCGCCAGCAAGAGCAAAAATGTCCAAATAGTTATAAATATACCCATATATTTTAGGTTGTTTGTCCCGTTGTCCCCAGAGAGAGCAAAATAAAACTAAGTGGTTATAAATATACCTATATATTGTAGGTTGTCTGTCCCGCTGTCCCCAGTGAGAACAAAAAAAACCAAGTGGTTATCAATATACATATATATTTTAGGTTATCTGTCCCGCTGTCCCCAGCGAGAGCAAATATATACAAATGGTTATAAATATAACAATATATTCTAGGTTGTCTGTTCCTCTGTCCCCAAAGAGGGCAAATATGTCCAAATAGTTATAAATATACCTATATATTTTAGGTTGTCTGCCCCCTGTCCCCAGCGAGAGCAAAAATTTTCGAATGATTATAACTATATATTTTAGGTTGTCTGTCATATATATAATATAATGTATACCTATTGTATTGTAGATGAATGATAAATTGATGATCTAAGGTCAGATAGGAACTTTTAAGGCTGTTTCCTGCAAAATCTGAGTTGAAATGTTTACCGCCCGCATTTACTGAAAAGATTGCAGCTATTGATAAGCTTTGGTATTTTAGCAGACAAATATGAGTATTTTCTTAAAACGGTTCATTTTATCAAAGCATGTTTAGCGTTATCTCTATTTAGTCTGCTGGTTCGTATTAATTTCAATCAGGAATCACAAAATAAAACACGTCAAATCATTCGCCATTGAATCATCCATAGAATAAACTTTTTATTTGTCTTTTGTTGGGAACCCGAGTGCGTTGCATTTTATACATTCTCTACAGCATTGATGGTAATGTCGGCATCACAGAAATAATATCTGTAGTCGGTGTCATATTTAAAACGAGGCCTTCCTTAGGCGCATATGGGCTTTGCAATTATAACCCGTAGACTAACTTTCATAAAGTTGAAAATCGCGTGCGCCAAAATGCGCGCGAAACGATTCAAAACGAGTCTAATTTTAAGATTAAAATCGACTAAAATTGCATGTAAGTCATTTATGAACTTACAACGGATTTTGTTGATTGTGCATTTATGTAACTAGGTTAAGATTTTTGTAAATAAAGAAAATATAAAAAAAAATAATAAACAAGATTTTCGTATTGATAGAAAAATATGACACATAAAAATCAAATGGATTAAACACAAAACCAAAAAAACACTCAAAAAGAGACTATTTTCAAAAATAAAATCTATCGAGCGAAAGTTTTCCAATTAGGTAACGACAACGCGCAACGTAAAGATAAAGGTTTGAAAAAACATACATATATATATATATATATAAGTTTCATATTGATTGTGTCTGTAGTAGATTCAGTACAATCGTTCAAAAACTGTTGAAAAAGGAATTGGCATGTAGAGGTAGAAGAATAGGAGGTACCCATTGAAATAATGGAGGTACCTATGTTGATAAAATTACCAACATTTATTAATAATAACTAGAAGAAGTACCAAAAGAAAACAAAAACCGATCAATTGCGAGTAGGCCTCCCGCCTTTGTCTCGTACTGTACCATTCAAACAAAAAAAACAATCAATTGGTCGGTTTTAGTTTTCTTTTGGTTAGTATTCTAGTTATTATTTATAAACGCTGGTTATTTTATCAAAATAGGTACAAGTTTTCATTTTAAGACCATTTTTGTTATAGGGTCTGTCTCAAAAATTTAAGTAGTTGAGAATTGAAAACTGCATATTATGTGCCATATACATAATGTAGTTTTAGTGTTCCGTACCCGATTACACGCCCAACTTAATTTTGAAGTTTTGTTTTATACATGTCTTACGTAATGAATGTAATGATTGGTGATTGACACTAAAACTACATTATAAATCGGCACTCTCCGTATTTGTTGTTCAACATTATGTATATCGCACATAATATGCAGTTTCAAATTCTTAACTACTTTAATTTTCGAGATAGACCACGTAACTAACATGGTGTTAAACTGAAAACTTTGGTGACCTTCCATTTCTGTAATATTTACGATGAAAAAGATTTGTACTCTACTCAATGAACTCTAAATAATGACAATCACATGTCAAGACAACCCACAAGAAAGAATATTTAAATAAAAAATTAGCTCAATTTTCACGTGTATTTACATTTAAAATACAAAAAAAAACAATTACTAATGTCGCTTATCGTCTATCTAATAAAGTAGGTACGTTTAATAATAAATACTCAATCAATAAACTTATGTTTTGGGCTGGCCATTGACAACAATATCTTATGGCAACCGCATAATGACTACAATCGCATACTTTGGATATAATTTTACGAAAATGTTAAAAGACAGATGTTTACACATGATTTGTTTACACTACAAAAAAAATCTAATGATATCTTAGTATTTACGGATTTCATCAAATACAATTGTCCAATTTATCTACACATGTAAGTACGAAAAACAATGAACGTAGATAAAAGATAACAAAACATTTAATAAATACGAAAAGTATTATCTTATCTTTTGTTTACTGAATGACGTTCGCACTTCGCACACGTTCAAGTTCAATGAGGCACCATGATGATCCTTGTTCGCTGAATGAATAAAATTTATTTGGGTAAATTTGAAACAATCCATAATAATAATCAAAAACCTAGGCAGTCATGGGGACTGCCGACAGAAGTAAAAACTTTTCACTGCTGGCCAAGGGCAACACGTCAGCAAACAATGGCTATTAGAGAAATGTTATTATAGTCTGAAAGCTTACTTAGAATAATAAGAAATTATAATTAAGACTTTAATTAAAACATTTCGATAATTTGTAGGATGTGACATTGTGTGAATGTAATCTGTTTAATTTTTTTTCTTTTTTTTATGACCTTATTTGAGATTTGACATGCATGCTTAATTAATTAAATTTATTAAGGTCTTAATTTATTAACCAACATTTGTATGCTAAATTAATATTAGCTGATTAAGGCGCTCATTTTTCTGTATAACACCACTATTTTGTACCCTGATCAATGCAAATAAAGACTTATTCTATTCTATTCTATTCTATTCTATTCTATTCATATCGGTGACACGAAGCCGTAAGATTTTAAGTACCAAACATCGCTCAACGCGCCTTAAGGCGATATGTAAAAGTTTTAGCGTCCCTGTTACTCCATATGAGAAAAAACCCTCAGTGCGATAGGGACGGATTCGTGGAAAAGCAGCAAAAAGTCGGTTTTTTATTGATATAAAATGTACTAAAGTTGCTATCGAAATTTCGTTTAACCAGGTCCTAGATATCGTTAAAACCCATCTAATAAAATATAATTGCAGTCCATAAGTCATTCTAAATTGTCAAACCAGGAGAATTGGTGCCGGAAAAGACCTTCCTTCAATAAATATTTCTATCGAGCCGAATTTCTCCAATCGCGTTTCTGTTTTAACAGATCCCTAGAAAAAGAATCCAAAAATAATATACTATTTTATCAAAATAATACATTATTTACTGAAGTAGATATGCACGTTCTTATAGTGTCGATTTTTTTTCGTAGTGCCTTAAGAAGTTATCGCTTGAAAAATAAAAAGATCTGAATGCGGTGATCACCAATCAGAGATGATTTAAACTTGAATTAAGATATATTTTATTCTTTAGTGGCGCAACGCATTCCAACCTCGTTATTTGTGATGAGAAAGGTCACGTCGTCGGCCGGTCAAAAGGTCCAGGGACAAATCACTGGAGCTTAGGCATAGATGGATGTGCAGAACGGATACTGTCCATGCTGCATGCAGCAAAAGAAGATGCACGCATTCCAATTGATAAGCCACTGGATGCATTGGTAGGTAAAGAAAGTGCTGTTGTCTATCAATTTGTCACATAAACAACAACTGAATTTAATATTGACATCTCCAGGGATTAACTCTCTCCGGATGCGAACAAGAGAGCAGTAATGCAGAACTAGCAGCTAAAGTAAAAGAAAAGGATGCAACATGTGCTAAGGAAATTTACGTGGCATCTGACACAAATGGATCGTTAGCAACCGCTTCTCCTCACGGAGGAATGGTGCTCATTGCTGGTAATCAAATCTCTCTCTCTCTCTGTCATTATTTTTCCTGATAATATATGAAAACATTTAAAAAGATGTTCAGTCATTTTAAATATCATACTCGTAAGTATTTATTCTCAAAGTTCTTTAACAGCGCGTTTGTTTGTACGTAGATATATCATTAAAATAAAGACCGTGAACAATTGATTGCATATTATGTTTTGTACAACATGTGTGATGTGATGTGACAAATACATAAATTAGAAATTGCAAGAATCAATTGTTGGAGAATTTTTAAATTAGAATGAGCTCGTTATATCAATCACGTCCGCACAATTGAATGAATAAAACTGAGAAGTAATAAATAATACAAAAAGATGCTGCAGTGGTATGAGATATATTCATTTTGATTGTCGTCATTCAAGTCCAGAGGATGTTGATTGTCAGTTTATTTTAAAACAGGGACACGATTGTTCAATTAGGTCTCATGATAACCTTTCACCTTGACAGCGCAACTCGGGTATTGAACAGAAAGATGCGTCCCTATAGTAAATAAATAAATATAACTTTAAAAAATAACATTACCCGGTTCTCTAATCTGTACATAATATAACTTTTATCCAAGTACTATATTCTAATATAAATAAGTGTACATTTAAAATATTTTAAATTTGATACATATTAATCCAAGCCTATAACCGCCGGGAGTGGCAAAGTCCTGGAAAGGCTTACGTCTAGCAGTGGACGAACTAGGCTGATGGATAAGCCAAGCCTAGTTTACGCAGGGTTAGTGTGAGAGTAGAGTGGATAATGCATGTACCTAGAAAAATTGTATCTTCTCAATAAACTTCAAAATTTAAATAGTTTATTTTGTGATGTAGGTACACATAATCAATAAATAAAAATCATTTATTTCGAAACTTGGTTCCATAAAAATTCAATAGGATTACAAAAAAAGTTCAATTACAAAAAAGTCAATTTACATTATAATCAGTCGGGGTCACCACTTTGGCTATTGGGTTTCGGGAAATCAGTCTTGAATGTATTAACTGTAATTATTTGCGACGTAGATGATATACAGAAATGTGCGCCGTAGGCGCCAGCGAGAGGACTGGCTTGACACGCTATGCGTTGAAGTTACATTGAGATCTTTCTGTTTACGTTAGCAAATACTTTTGTCCCTACAAATATTTATATATATATTTTCATTTATTTTATAATATGCCTTTTTCAATAGGCCCTGCATTATTGCTCTGACAAAATAAAGACCTCCATTGGAAATTTACTGTAAAATCTTATACCATGTCCAACGAAAGATTTTTTCAACGAAACAACATTGGCAAGTCTGACTTTTAAAAAAGCTAATTTATGTTTATTTCGCGTTTCTATGGAGGGGTGCCCACCGAGGCTCGTGAAAGTATTCATATGTTTTCTGACAAATATCTTATAGCTTGGTAAATAAATTTACAAGGAAAAATAATTACTGCTTCTATATCCGCGGCACTACCCCACAGCAGCAAACCATTTGGTATAATGCTTTGAAAGTAACTAAAATACACTAACCTGGCAGTATCTACTTCAGTAAGTTGCCTTATACGTCTAACAGCGCCGTATGCGGCCGAATTAAGCCTACCACACAGAGCCTCTATGTGGTGACCCCACTGAAGATGGGAGTTTATAGTTATGCTTAAAAACTTAGTTTCTTTAACTAATTCCAGCTTGGGCCCCTGCAAAAGCAAATGAACATTTACTTGAATCACATTTGGTAATGTAAATTTTGTACATTTTGTGTTTTTTGCATTAGAACAAAATTATTTTCAACAAACGAATCAAGAATCAGTGAAAGAGTTGCATTCTCGCGCCATCAAACATGTCTTTATGTCTATTAACTTTAAAAATAAGTGACGTGTCGTCAACTAATATCACTATTTCAGATAAGCCTTTAACTAAATAAGGAACTTCATTAATGTATATTAATTATAATAAGGGTCCTCATATGGTGCCCTGCGAGACAACTATCTTACTAATGCTCCATATGACTTTACTCCATTAATTTCTACCTTTTGAATTCGATTACTAAGGTATGACTTAAATAACCACAAAGATTTACTCCTTCTTCTCATCCACCCTACTAAGGGCCTGTTTCACCACTTCCAGATAAGTGCCTGATAGTTATATGTGACATATAATGCATACAAAATGTGTTCCATTTTTAAACTTATCTTCTGGATATCACTTATCTGGAAGTGGTGAAACAGGCCCTAAATAGGTTAAATGTAGACGCCTATGTATGAGATAAGACAAAAGCAAGAAGGATTGTGTATTCTGACTGGCCAGATCAAAGGCCTTGCTTAACAAACATTTCGCGTATTTTGCCAGAGCAACAAACTAATACAGAAAATTATTTTTTTAGGAACTGGTTCTAACTGTTTCCTCCTCATCAATGGTGAGCAACATGGCTGTGGTGGTTGGGGCCATTTACTCGGAGATGAGGGCGGTGGTATGTTTTTTCATTTACTCGGAGATGAGGGCTGTGATAATATGTTCTTTTCATTTTAAAAATTTCTTTTACTTGCAAATCCACCAGCTTCATCCCCAATTTGCGTGTACCGGAGGTACAATAAAAAATTAAATTTTTCATGTTTTTTTTCATACTTTGTCGGCTTGATTAAGATCCATGCCAAATTACAGCTTTCAAGTACTAAGACTCTCTGAGCTAAGCCGTGGATAAACGGACAGACGGACATGGCGAAACTATAAGGATTCCTTCCTGACTACCGAACCCTAAAAAGAGAAGATGCTGCTGTCATTTAATTGTTTCTTGTTATTTTTTCTAGCTTATTGGATTGCTCATCGAGCTGTAAAAACTATATTTGATGAAGTAGATGGTTTACGGCCATCGCCACATCCCACGGAAAATGTTTGGGAAAAAGTAAAAGAACACTTTGGAGCTAAAACTCGCGCAGATCTGCTACCGCATTCTTATAAACATTTCGATAAATCATTTTTTGCAGGTAAGTTTTATAAAAACTCAATTAGAATTGCAAATTTAATATTTATATTTCTATCATTCATGTCCTATTTTTAATAATCAAATTATCTCAATCTTCATAACATAATTATGCACTATATAGGTACTTGTTATGATTTGTTGCTTTTACTGATTTTCAGTGCGAGTTTAAAGTATTTAAAGAGATGTTTAATTGTTTTGTGCTAGTGTACGAAACCAAAATCCCTGCTTACCAGAATATTTATCGAAAATTCAGTTTAATGGTGTAGGATCATTTGTAGTTTATAATCGAGTATTTCTTGTTCTAGGGCTGACACTGAAACTATCGGAGCTTGCAGCACAAGGCGACTCACTCGCTCAGCATATATTTGCGGATGCTGGCAGCGCCCTCGCGTCTCATGCAGCGGCGTTGTCCAGGCGATGCGATGTCCCCGCGCTGAGGGTCGTTTGTGTCGGATCTGTGTGGAAGAGCTGGGACCTGATGAAACCTGGCTTCTTAAGGGAACTTGTGCAAAGACGAGTACGTTTAATTTATTTTTAAGTCGGGAGGAAACCGCACTGGTTCCTTCTTTTTCACCTCTTTTTTGGAATAATAGATTTCAAACTTATAATTTATTCGTATAATAAAAGTATTGAACCCGGTGTGTCTGTACATTGAAGAAAAGTAAAAAATTTAGAAAGGGGGTGACAAAAATGAGTAATAGTACACAAATCAGCGAATTTTATAATTCTTTTCTGTCTGTCTGTTTGTTTGGCCGCGCACATCTCCGAAACTACTGAACGGATTTTATGTAGTTTTCACAGGTGGACGGAGCTTAATTTGTATTAGAATGTAGGCTTTGTTTTACAAAAATCGGGCATTGGAGATTCTTAAAATATATATTTTTTTGTTAGTGAAAATTACTGCATTGCTTAGAACGCTACGATGATGTACCTAATACTAAATAGATGTTACCGTAAATTTATATTATTTAGATATTGTAGGTATACAATTCCTAGGAAATTTATAAAATGCCAAGCTGATTTATCTACTTGTTTATTTTATTTTTGATCGGCCTTCTGTTTTGGTCTGTTCGGCCTAATTAAGCTTGGCATTTTATAAATTTTCTAGGAATTATATTAAATTCCTATTTTTTTTATTCTAAATAATTTATTTATTTACCTTGCCGGTAACATATCTATTAAGTATTACATTATCGTAATGTTTTAAGTAATTCCGTAATTCCGGGATTTTTGCTACCAAAATAATGTTCTAAGAAGCCAACTTCTTACCTACACCTACAAACTTTCTCAGTTTTTCCAACTTTAGGTATATATCGATCCGAATATCCTATCCCTGCTTATTATCCAACTTAAAAACTGGGATACTTTTTATTGCGGGATTCCCCAGGGATTACTCTCCGGCTGCATTATCTTCTTTCACGCGGACGAAGTCGCGGGCAACAGTTAGTTTTTAAATAAAACAAAACTTTTGAGTAATAAAACCGACCAAGTGCGAGTCAGACTCGCGCACGAAGCGTTCCATACCATTATGTATAAAAACGGCAAAAAAAAACATGTCTGTTCTATGGGAGTCCCCTTAATATTTATTTTATTCTGTTTTTTAGTATTTGTTGTTATAGCGGCAACAGAAATACATCATCTGTGAAAATTTCAACTATCCAACTATCACGGTTCATGAGATACAGCCTGGTGACAGACGGACAGACAGACGGACAGCGGAGTCTTAGTAATAGGGTCCCGTTGGTTACCCTTTGGGTACGGAACCCTAAAAAATTACCATTATCATTCGTACATGCAAACATATTTAATTTTTCGTAGAAATAGGTTTTGCTGCACTTATTTAATTTTTAAACCTTTGAATATGTTTTAGGTAACAACGAATCTTGAGCTGGTTCGACTTCGAGTATCAAGTGCAATGGGGGCAGCATGGCTGGCTGCTAAACTGATCAACTATGATTTACCACGTGATGATTCAGCATATTTTGAAATATTTTACACGTATCAACATGATGAACATGTCAACTGTGAACACAAAGTCCTTAATGGAAACGAAAATTTAAACAGTACCGTGAAGGTGAAAGGTATTCAAGGGTGTGGCTGTAATTAATGGATAAATTAGAGTTTAGAGCGGTTTTGTGAAAAACCCGCCTTTTTCTAATTAATTCCATTGGTTTCTGTTAAGTTAGAATTTGAAAGTTTAATTTTAAAATTATAATTTTTAGAAGCTTATAGAAAATGTTGCTATTTTATTTTATTTTATTTTATTTAAATGGTACAGTAACAAATTACAAACAAAACATTCACATAACATTTTGACAATCGAATAACAAGTAATGTTCATAATTAGATAATAACCGTACACAACATTGGAAATAACAGATATAACAATTGACAATTTAAAGATTATAATTATAACAGATATAACAATTGACAAAAATTAAATAATAAATTATGGCAGCACACACAGTACATAGGTAAGAAGGTTTTGTTGAAATAATATTGAGTAAGTACATTTTTAATATATATGAGTATTCTGTTTTGATTAATTAGAAAAAGGCGGGTTTTTCACAATCCGGCTGCTAAACGAGTCTTAAGCTTAAATTTATACAAAGAAATTAAAAACACAATTGTATCGATTCGGACTAACCTTATTTTAAGCGCCCTGTCTTTTTCTTTCTTTATCAAAAAGACAAAGACAGAATGCTTAAATTAAGTTTAGTCCTGTCAAATAAGTTAAGTCTGGATTTATCATCTAAGAAGCTGCCGGGATGGTTTTTCTAACCAACCAGTGAAATAATATTGAAAAATAAATATTATCGACCATAACAGAGAGGTAGAAGAAAATAAAAATATTTTTATATTAGAAGCTGTAACAATACATATTAAGCTAAATTTAAATTTTCATTAATTGAAAAAATATATATACCATACTTAAAGAAACGTAATTCAGACACGGAAGGATTTTGAAAACTTCAAACTGTCTGAGAATGAGAACTTTTGCCATTGAAAACTATTAGATTTAACAAACTGTAAGTACTGTAATTCTGTAACTATCAGGAATTTCAATATTTATATAGATATTTATTCACTCCAACGAAGTTTCGAAGTACTTATACGTTGGAAGAGCTTATGACTAAAGTCTAATAAATGTTCCTAAAGGACTTTTTATATCAATATTGAGTTAAAATTGCTTTATTATTTCTTCTCTACGCCCCTTGCTTAGAAGGACGCCACGATATAAGTCCGTTTGTCTTCGTTCTTATTTCAAAGGAATAAAGTACAAAATCCATTAATCCGCGGGACTGCAGAAAGTTTCGTCAGAAATTTCATACAATCTGATTGCAGTAATTTATTGTGAACATTGAGATCTGATTAGATATTGTTTTGAATCAAATTCAAGTTTTTTTTTTCTTTAGATTAAGGTTAAGTATATAGTTGGTCACATTTTCTAAGGATTTATTTTTGATAATATTAAGTTCCTAAACTTCGTTTATGTATAAAATAGAGTAGCTATGAACTAAATAGTAGAATAGTCGTTTAGAAAATAATTGACAGATTTAATATTGTAATAAATACTGTCATTATCGTATGCAACGCCCTTTTAAAATGTAAATATAAGGCACTTGATTTGTTTATGATGTTATCATATCATTTGAATATAAGATTAAACTTTATTATTGCGCATAACTGTGTATGAATTATATAGGTATATAATTCGGAGTATCCTTTAGCCCGCAGTTTAAACAACTATATATACATACATACAGAATGTTTGCACTCTTATTAAGACTCTATGTAAATAAAATAGAGCTATTTTTTCTGTGTATTTCATGAAATATTTACATAAAAATTGTAATACATTACTGGTATATGCATTTTGACTTTATAATCTAGAGTTTCCATTTTGGAAAACATGTTTGGATACATTTTCCTCGATAAAAATAATTATTGAAATGGCATCTTGTTGTTGTTATTTACCATGATATTGTTTAGAGTTCAGTGCCCGTATTGTGTGGTGGTACGGACGGATGGAAACCTTTGTGCGCGAGTCCGACTCGCACTTGCCTTAATGATTTAAACTTCAGTGTGTTATTTTTTCGTGCTATAAAACTGGTTTTACCAGTATTTTTGTATTTACAGGAAATGTCGTAATCATATTAGATTAGTCGACGAGTTCGGAGAATGCATAGTTCATACAAACGGAATACCTACCAAAATCATTTTTAAATTAGAGTGTATTTATTCCGATTGGATTAGAGAATATGTATAGGTTCCCAAATATGTATTGTATAAATTGTATAAAATTAGAATTTCTTAATATTTCTTTAAAAAATATATTTCTTTTAATCAGTGTTAAAATAGACATTAGGGAACCTAAATATTCTGTAATCCAATCGGAATAAATACATACTACCTTGAGAATGTGACTGAGTAATTTACAAATTATTTTGGTACTATTCCGTTTGTGTGAGATATGCATTTTCCGCCGGCACTCTTTAAGACTTTTGAATGCAATCAATAAAAATAAAATATGCCAATGGAAATGTGCGGTTATGACGTCACTGAAGTTCAAATTATAGACATACATTTTTCTCATTAGTGGTGTTCCAAGACCAAACCACTATCACCGAGCAATTTTATAGTCGGATGAGCAATACGTTTCGCAAACGGTTTAAATGAAATAGTCTTCGTAGGTACTAAATTTGGTGATATTTGGAACGGACATAGAGTACAATATGTTAAAAGAAAAGTTTGGCCGGAAGACGAAAATGTTTAAATGATGGATGAGTTTTTATCTGCAGATTTATAATTATAGAGAGAACTTAATGATAATCAAGTTTCAGACTCGTATAAAATATCAAGAAACAAATTCAACTGGCGCGGCATAAAAATATCGTTCTAGGCGAAAAAATAGGAATACCTAGTTCTCCTCTGTGATTGAGATGTGTTCAACGGTTATATAACAACACTCTTCAGTTTATGTTTTGTAATTTTTAATATAACCATGTAAACGTACAAAAATCATATCACGTCAAGCTGCTTTTGACAGGATCAATATATTCCCGACGATTTTTGCAAAGCAAAATATTGGTCGTGTCAGTAGAAAAAGAGCAAAACGATCTGATTTTAATCTTCTACTTCATCGGACAACATAAGGCGTTTCGGAACGCTACCATAATAAAGAATATTGTACGCTTATTTTATTATTTCCTCGAAACGGTTTTTGAATCGTTAATATTGCCAAAAAAGAAACCCGTTAGAATAAGCGATAATAACGAATTATTTTTACCACTTCCCTATTCATTGTCACGTTCGACGAATAGAATCCCAGCTAAATCAGCTCGGCCTCGCTCGCCCCTCACTTCACTTTAGTTAGTGAAGATGTCCGCAACAAGAATTTTGTTAAGTCGCCTAATAAACCTAAAACCTATACTGAATATCAACTATAGATGTTCCTGTCGCCTTTTATCTGTATCTACTGACCATCCAAGAATAAAAGAATCTAGTAAAAGTGGTTTATTCAGTGGTGTTTTAGTTGTAGCAGCAAGCGTCATAGGTTATGTTAGTTTTCGTGAAAGTTTGTCCGCTGCGACTGTTCACAAGGACTCCTTGAAGGGTCGAAGAGAGAAAAACAACTTTATAGCTGACGTGGTCGACGTTTCAGCGCCAGCTGTGGTGTATATAGAGATAAAAGATGGAAGACGGCTAGACCTGTTCACAGGACAACCCATGACGATTTCCAATGGTTCTGGCTTTATAGTGAAAGAAGATGGGCTGATTTTAACTAACGCTCATGTAGTAGTTAACAAACCTAACGCTATAGTTACTGTAAAATTGATGGTGAGTTTGTTTGAATGTTGCATAATTTATGACATTTACAACTACTTCCAATTCAGGTCAACTTAGAAGGCAGGCGTGGAGTTAGCGGCTGTGTTATAGATTATAAACACTAAGAAAAAAAGTATTATTGTCCTGAAGAGTGATGTGACCTTGTAAGTTAGTAGCGCAGTATACTCCTATGCATTCCTCCTTCTGTGGAATGAAAACTGCAACACCATTTGTGTCTTGCTTCACACTTGCGAGTTAGAATGCAGATAAGGGGGCACAGGAGGAGAAAATAGGGTCAGAGTGTCGATAAGGGGGCGTTTCTAAGTCTTTTTTCCTATAGTGCCCCCTTTTCTACACCCCAACCGAAAATAGGAGTGAGGCCTGCAGTCAGACTTGTTAGTTCTGACCAGTGATCAGAATCTGTAGAGGTATCATAAATTAGGAAATATACTAATTAATATTACACTGAATTATTATAACTCTATGCTTCTTTATTCTCTAAATAATCATTGATTTTATAGTAAGCTTTATTCAAGAGTCCCTGCTTAATATATAGTTTAAACATATCTTCTGGCAAACTAAAAACCTTTGGAAGTTTATTGTAAAATCTTATACCAGGTCCTACGAAAGAAGTATGTACTTACTTTGGCAAGTCTGATTAAATAAATTATTTACAATATATTCATGAAAATTATATAGTCTTCGTTATTGCGACTTTAAAAAAAATTGCCTTTGACAACATGTTTCTTGCATTTGGCTGAGTAAGAGCTGCTTAAATGAGATTGTTTCTGAAACCATTAAGACAAAAGTCGAACAAGTCTTGGGAAGAAATCCTGATTTGGATGTGATCCGAAGTTATAGTATTTTACTAGAAAGAGTTTTGTTTTACATGAAGTTTTACTTGAAAGAGGAATATAAATTAATGACCTTAAATTATTTCAGCACTGACTTGTGGTGATATAGAAAGATCGTTTATTAAATTATAAATTAAATATATTTTGCACATCAAAATACACTAAGAATAAAAATTTTTGAAAAAGTTATGGTAATCTATTTAAATTCCATAGAGCGAGTCAAGTATGTTTCAGAAAAAATTTAACTATACCTGAAAAAACAAATAAATGTATGGATGACTGAAATGCTGTTTTTATTCGAAGTCAACAATTGCATTTTTATGTTTTAACAATATTATTAATATGGGAGTCAATATTATTCACACAATTTATTTTTAGATAATGATATGGCAACTGCATGGTTTAATTCTAAACATCAATTAATTGCAAAATAAGAAAGTTCCGGAATTTCTGGTATTTCATAATATGCAAAATATGGTGTGGATATGACACCATGATATGACCATGAAAGTGTAGTAAAATACCCTGAGAGTCCAATAGTTGATTATGATAATGTTAACTCTATACATTCTGCCTTCTTTTTGATACTATCCGGTGGTTGCCTTCTTGATTAGTCCAAACTCGACTATATCAAAACTACCAGCCTTGTAATTCATCACATGCTTTAAAAGTTTACTTTCTGCATTTTTAAGGATGGCAGCATACACCAGGGCTTTGTAGAGGATGTAGATATGACGTCAGATCTAGCAACACTGCGGATCCCTGTCAAAGGTCTACCCACCATGAAGCTGGGCTCTTCAGCGGACATACGACCTGGCGAGTGGGTTTGTAATACTTTGTTTGTAGGATGTAGATATGGGGTCAGATCTAGCAACACTGTGGATCCCTGTCAGAGGTCTACCTACCATGAAGCTGGGCTCGGACATACGACCGGGCGAGTGGGTTTGTATTACTTTGTAGAGGATGTAGATATGAGGTCAGATCTAGCAACATTGCGGATCTCTGGCAAAGGTCTACCCACCATGAAGCTGGGCTCTTCAGCGGACATACGACCGACGAGTGGGTTTGTAATACTTTGTTTGTAGAGGATGTAGATATGAGGTTAGATCTAGCAACACTGCGGATCTCTGTCAAAGGTCTACCCACCCTGAAGCTGGGCTCTTCAGCGGACATACGACCGACGAGTGGGTTTGTAATACTTTGTTTGTAGAGGATGTAGATATGAGGTCAGATCTAGCAACATTGCGGATCTCTGTCAAAGGTCTACCCACCATGAAGCTGGGCTCTTCAGCGGATATACGACCGGGCGAGTGGGTTTGTAATACTTTGTTTGTAGAGGATGTAGATATGAGGTCAGATCTAGCAACACTGCGGATCTCTGTCAAAGATCTACCCCTATGATGCTGGGCTCTTCAAAGGACATAGAACTTAGGAAGTAGGTTTGTAATAGTTTGGTTGGTCATACATAACTTACACCTATAATGATGATGATATTGAGATGGATGCCTGCTAGGCTCAGGTAGATAGTTGGCTCTCCAATTGGTGCTATTCCATCTAGTTCCCATTGCTTGAGCTTTGATATCTTAATGTGAACCTTATTTAGCCTTAATGTTCTTTTAACTCAGAGGACTTGCTTGACTTGCTGCCTTAACATGTTGAACAGAAAATGTTCTGCAAATAATAGAATTTCAATATTTATAGTGGCCCATAATACTAAGTAATAATTGACTATGTTACGTAACAGATTTTATCAAACACAGCTCAAAATGTAAATTTTAAAAAGAAAATACAAGAAAGTGAAATGTAATTTTCGGGATATGGACTTTTTAAATCATTATCCCCGTATACAGATCAAATTGTAGACACTTTATACATACGGCTTAGGCGACGAATGCCTAATTAGCAAAAGAGTAACGGCAAAAAAAACGACCAGTTTCCAAAATATTCAAATCTGAAAATGTCCAATTCTAGAAATAACTAATTCTACGAAAAGCCTGTTCTTTAAATGAATAGATCTGAAAATGACTGATTCTCAAATTGAATAACTTTTCGCAGTATCATAAAAAACTGCAGAAATAACCATTACAAATCATTTATGATCCATATTTTTTTTAAAGTAGCGTTTTTTTTTACCTTATCATGTCCCCCTTATATCTGAAACAAGACGACCAAAAAAATGAAAATCATGGTAACAGAAAAAGTATAGCAGTTAAGATATTATAAGGATTCCCCACTCGGAGGGTGCTGAATTGTTTGCCAGGTGCTACCATTTTAGCGGCTTGTTTTTGTCGAATTAATGTTATGATAAAAAGGCACACATCCATCTCGTAGGCACGAAATAAATCGTCTGTGAAAAGTGGGCGTACGTTGGTTGGCTTACAGTACCCCTGTCGGACGTGTCGTATTGTGTTGAGAAATGTTGGTCATTTTGAGAATTTGCATAGATTAAATTATGTTAAGGTAGGTATGTTAATTCGAAAACCATTTCGAGATTTAGGTTCAATTAGCGGTATTTTCGAACTTTTGGTCCAAAAAACCTCATGATGATGGATATTTTTACGAAAAAGTTGCGACTTCCATTTGCCTTCTTGTGACGTCACTTGAGAAATGGCTGTTTAGAAATGTGTCCTTTGCTGTCAAGATAAATTTATAATAATTTGCTTCCGCCTAATTTGATAGCTGGATGACAGATGAGTGTCTACAGAGACAGACCACTTTTTTATAAGCAATCACACATCACAATCAGTGTATTAATGTCTAAAATCCTCAAGTGACGTCACATAACAGACAATTCTTTAAAAAATCATGAAAAAATAATGGTTAATTTATATATCAAAATAATGAAAACTATGTCCTAAAATGACGTAAACTGTCTGAAAAAAAAATAAAAATAAAAACTTTTAAAAATTAAGCCATGGTATGAGGCATTTTAGAACTGGTCATTTAAGAGTGGTTTCTAAATTTCTTTAAATCAAAATTTTGAAATTCTTATTTACTGAAACCAATGGAAACTTTGCGATGGCAGCATACAAAAAACATAAGTAATAAGGTGTTTTTGAATAACTATTGAGTGAATTTTGAATTTATGTGTTCTGATTCGATTAATTAGAAAAAGGCGGGTTTTTCACAATCATTATAAATTAACACCATTATTAAAGCAACCTGGCACACAGAGGCATAATTCCAAGAATTTACAAAAAAATACGCGAAAACCATAACAATGTATTGAAATGACAGATTTTCAAGGCCGGATCGACATCGACATTGCGTCATCTACAGGGATATTATGGCAGTGTGGATCCCCACTGAAATGAAAATGTGATGTTATTTTATTTTATTATTTAATAATGTATTGTTTTGGTTAAAATATTAGTTTGATTTCAAAACCACTTGAAACAAATACTTTGCACATATAAATATTTCTGAAACACGAATTGGTGCATAATCTACGTAGGATGTTTCACAAAAACCCAGTAATTTACATTGTTATTGCATTACTTACCAGGTTGTGGCGATGGGCAGTCCCCTGTCACTAAGCAACACGGTGACAGCCGGCGTGATCAGCTCTACACAGAGAGGCAGTGAGGAGCTTGGTTTACACGGTTAGTGTACTGTTGGTACTTGTCACTTATCAGGACGGTGGTGGCATTTAATGGGCAGTCACACGGTGACAGCCAGCATTCCCAGCTCTACAAAGAGAGGTAGGGAGGAGGTTAGGTTACACAGTTAGTGTACTGTTGGTACTTGTCACTCATTGTCACTTATCAGGTGGTGATGTTAGGCAGTCCCCTGTCACTGAGCAACACTGTGACAGCCAGCATGGTTAGCTCCACACAGACAGGCAGTGAGGAGCCTGCGCTACACGGTCAGTCGGTCAGTGTACTGTTGTTACTTGTCACTCATCAGGTGGTGATGTTAGGCAGTCCCCTGTCACTGAGCAACACTGTGACAGCCAGCATGGTTAGCTCCACACAGACAGGCAGTGAGGAGCTTGCGCTACACGGTCAGTCGTTCAGTGTACTGTTGTTACTTGTCACTCATCAGGTGGTGATGTTAGGCAGTCCCCTGTCACTGAGCAACACTGTGACAGCCAGCGTGGTGAGCTCCACATAGAGAAGCAGTGAGGAGCTTAGGCTACACGGTCAGTCGGTCAGTGTACTGTTGTTACTTGTCACTCATCAGGTGGTGATGTTAGGCAGTCCCCTGTCACTGAGCAACACTGTGACAGCCAGCATGGTTAGCTCCACACAGACAGGCAGTGAGGAGCTTGCTCTACACGGTCAGTCGGTCAGTGTACTGTTGTTACTTGTCACTCATCGAGTGGTGATGTTAGGCAGTCCCCTGTCACTGAGCAACACTGTGACAGCCAGCGTGGTTAGCTCCACACAGACAGGCAGTGAGGAGCTTGCGCTACACGGTCAGTCGGTCAGTGTACTGTTGTTACTTGTCACTCATCGAGTGGTGATGTTAGGCAGTCCCCTGTCACTGAGCAACACTGTGACAGCCAGCGTGGTGAGCTCCACATAGAGAGGCAGTGAGGAGCTTAGGCTACACGGTCAGTCGGTCAGTGTACTGTTGTTACTTGTCACTCATCAGGTGGTGATGTTAGGCAGTCCCCTGTCACTGAGCAACACTGTGACAGCCAGCATGGTTAGCTCCACACAGACAGGCAGTGAGGAGCTTGCGCTACACGGTCAGTCGGTCAGTGTACTGTTGTTACTTGTCACTCATCAGGTGGTGATGTTAGGCAGTCCCCTGTCACTGAGCAACACTGTGACAGCCAGCGTGGTGAGCTCCACATAGAGAGGCAGTGAGGAGCTTAGGCTACACGGTCAGTCGGTCAGTGTACTGTTGTTACTTGTCACTCATCAGGTGGTGATGTTAGGCAGTCCCCTGTCACTGAGCAACACTGTGACAGCCAGCATGGTTAGCTCCACACAGACAGGCAGTGAGGAGCTTGCTCTACACGGTCAGTCGGTCAGTGTACTGTTGTTACTTGTCACTCATCGAGTGGTGATGTTAGGCAGTCCCCTGTCACTGAGCAACACTGTGACAGCCAGCGTGGTTAGCTCCACACAGACAGGCAGTGAGGAGCTTGCGCTACACGGTCAGTCGGTCAGTGTACTGTTGTTACTTGTCACTCATCGAGTGGTGATGTTAGGCAGTCCCCTGTCACTGAGCAACACTGTGACAGCCAGCGTGGTGAGCTCCACATAGAGAGGCAGTGAGGAGCTTAGGCTACACGGTCAGTGTATTGTTGGTAGTTGATCAGTGACTGGTCACCTGGTCCCAGCCAGTTGGGTAACAATATTACCAAAAACTGATTCTTACCAGACTTACTTAGCCAAACAAGTTATAGTAGTAATTCTTCTAACGCAGATTACGCAGCCTTGACGTTATAAGCTTACAGGTATCCCCTACTCCCTGGCTTACAGCTTAACAACTTTAAAATCAAAATGAGAGCTATAAAATAAAAATTATAATAAAAAAAATAAAAGCTAAAATTCAATTATCAAGTAAAATTATTGTATGTATGAGTAAGTTACATTTAGGTACATATTTTCATATTGTTTTCTCAGAATAATACATGCGACTACATTTTACTATTGTAATCGAAACATTATTTAATATTTAGTAAGCATTGGAACTATAAATCAGTAGGTAATTATTAGATTGAAAACATTTTTGCAATTAATATTTGGTTCCAATTTAAAAAGAAAAGAATAATCTTTGGCTATTTTGTTATAAGATAAAGAATGAATACTTCATTAATAATTTTAATATTTGTAATCTCTAGCTCGCTCAGTATCATACACCCGGCAATGGTCTCCTAGCAGGTGAGGAGATGAAAGATTTGTGTGACCTGTTCTATTGGCCTGCTTACAGGAAAAGACATGGTGTACATCCAGACGGACGCACCCATCACGTTCGGAAACAGCGGCGGCCCGCTCGTCAACCTGGATGGGGAAGCCATCGGCATCAACAGCATGAAGGTCACATCTGGCATCTCCTTCGCGATACCCATCGATTACGTCAAGGACTTCCTAGCGAAACGTCGGTTTCATTCTATTTTTCTTTGTGCATACAATGGTCGCTATGTAACTTTGTTTGAGTATGTTTATCAAAGGGTAGAGTAACGTACTCTGTTTTTCATCTCAAAAACAATGAAAAAGTAACATTTACATAAAATATGAACAAAACGGGACTAACCAGTTCCATTTTCGATATTAAAGGATGTCAAGTATATATTTTAGCCATTTCGTTTGGCCCCGAATTGCCAGAAGGTTTATTAAATTTTCAAATAATTTTTGACGGTGGTGCAGGAAAGCACATTATTTGCATAAAGAATAACTACGTACGTACTAAGAAAAATTGATTCTTCGTTAGTTGACAACAGAAAAGTGATGGAGAAGTGCGAGTACCGTTACACAATGTTTTTGGTATAATATAAGTGGTCAATCCACACTCGATACGCTCGCGTTTCACCGACTATTATTACGTCCGAACGCGGGCCCTATTGCCGTACTTCGGTACAAATACACGCTTTTTAGGGCATGCAGGTTTCCTTACGATGTTTTCCTTCACCGTTCAGCAAGTGGTGAGTAAGAACAAATAATTCCGAAAAACTCATTGGTTCATGTCCATGGAGGAAAAAAGTCGGTGATCGAGCCTGTATCTAAATATTGGGAAGCCAGCGTTCTACCACTGAGCTACCGCTGACAAATTATTAAATCTTAAGAGGCTATGCGAATTTTTTTTTTGTCACTGACACTCCAAGCGAAGACACGCTCAGTGCGAGAGGGGCGGATTCAGGGCGAAAGTGAAAAATGATAGTTTTATAATTTTAATAAAAAAACTTAAATAGCTAGCAAAATTTCAAATATCAAATCTCTAGATATTGTTGAAACACACCTAATAAAATAATTTTGAGTTCTGTATATGGTTCTTATTCGTCAAACGAAGAGAAAAAGTGTGTTTGAAGACCTCATTTCAGCAATTATTTCTATCGAGAAAAATGTATCCAAACATGTTTTCCAATTTCAAAACCTTAGCTTATGTAGTCAACATGCATATACCAGAAATGTATTCATATTTTCCGTGTATTTCATGAAATACACAAAAAAGAAGCACCTCTTTTTTTTACATATCGCCTTAATGATATCACAGATAATATTATAATACTAGATGATATCTTTCAAATCGTGCACAGCGGGTGTGTGGGTGAATGCAGTTCAAGTTCCCTATTTTTGAATGATTTTAACGGCTCATACCCACTTTCTTTCTTTCTTTCAAAACAAAAAGCTGACAATACGTAGCGCTATAGCTTGTATTCTTCGTGCTCGCACCGCCCGCGCGGTTAGAGGGTTGGGGCGGACGAGGAAGCACGCCGTTTATGTGCACGGTCGAGCGCATGGCTATACAGGTAGGGATTTGCTATCGAGATATATCTTGAGATTAATTTTTTTATGAATAACCCTAGAATTATGTTAAAATCTATTCATGTTAAGTAGACTACGCCAACACCCGTTTTACGGAATTGACCCTTAATATAAATATCTTTAGATTTATTACGAAGTATTTTGTACTGTATAAGATAGTTTTTTAGCTACTTTAGGTGGGTATGAAGTGATGATATTAATAAATAATAATATGCGTTTTAGCAAAATAGGTAATCAATGTTTAATTCTACATCATACATCTTTGCTTCAGACACAATTTTTGCTAAATTGACATCATTCTGGTATTCCTGCGTTGATTTATCTTTTTTATGCTCTTTAAAGAAGTTGTATACCTTATACACAATTTCTTTTGCCTGTCTTCCAATCGGTTTGCTCATCTTCGGATCGTGATGTCGTGTGCGTTCTACAAAATGCGACAAGTTCCTAATACACAAGCAGCCGTGGCGAGTGACCTCCGGCGACTGGCGGTCCGTCGCACGCGTCGCGCTCGCCCACCCTCCCGCCATTCTGCCCGCACCTCCTCCGAGGCCTAGCTCCCTCGTCCGCCCCAACCCTCCAACCGCGCGGGCGGTGCGAGCACGAAGAATACAAGCTATAGTGTCCGTACTTTACACACCTTGTCTTTGAAGTAGCTGTCGGCGCATCGGCAGCCGCTTTATGTTGGCATATCAAAGCGTGCACACTATGTGAAAGGAACTGTCACTTCTGCATGATGGTAAAAGTTGAGTAGTGTATAAAGCTTTGTGTTTACAGGTAAGGTTCGGTCACCGGCGGTGTCGCGTCGCTACCTGGGCATCACGATGCTGTCCCTCACTGCTGACATCCTCGCCGAGCTGCGAATGAGGAACCCGGAGGTTGGGCTCATTACCTTACACTCTCTTGTTCAGTTGGCCTTGTTTCTTAGAAACTGGTGAGCCCATTGGGGTTTGTACTCAAATAAACAGTGCACGGCATACGTCATGAAAACTTTGAGGTATGTCGAGCCAGATTTTTATTTGTGTATGAATACTTTGCTTACTGAAGCATCCTAATCAATAATGTCGTCAAGGGGGTCAAGGTTACTTTATTTTACGGTTGTTGAAATTAATCTCAAATAAAAATTTAAAGAAATATATACAGGGTGGAAAAAATTTAAGAGCCCTGGAAGAGAACTACCTAAAATTCTTTAGTCCAATTCTTTTAAACATTCCTTTCTTTTTTAAAAGAAACAAAACTGCATTCAAAGATCTTCTAAAATTCGCTTGTCTCACCCGGGAATCGAACAAACAAAAAATAAAAAAAATAAAACCTCGCTATTTTATTGTACGAATCGGTAGTATTATTGTTCAGGATAAAATTTTGATTTAAGGTAGTTCCCCTCCAGGGCCCTTGAATTTTTTCCACCCTGTATACAATGTGTATAAGAAAAGTGTAATCATATTTGAAGAGCTTATTCAGTCAATGGTATAGAACAACTTTTACTATGGAGACAACCCTGAAATCTCGAAAATAAAATCTGCCTTTCCATACATTTCGGCCGAGCGGCATTGCATTTTTCTATGAAACAGACTTTTTTTTGAGATACATAGGGTTTGTTTTGCAGAAGAGAGCAATTCGGGCTATTTATAATATGAAGCACCGGGATTCATTAAGACAAAAGTTCAAAGAAATTAATATATTAACGGTTCCTTGTGAATATATTTACCAAGTCCTTAGATATGTCAGAAAAAATGTTGAGTCTTTCCCAAGGCTTGGTAAGCAACATTGTAAGGAGACCAGAAATAAGCATAAACTGGCTTTTCCAAAAATCAGACTCGCTAAGGTGAGTACCTCTTTTGTAGGACATGGTATAAGATTTTACAATAAACTTCCAAAGGAGGTCCTTACTTTGTCAGAGAATAAGTTTAAACAGTATATTAAGCAGGGCCTATTGAAAAAGGCATATTATAAAATAAATGAATATTTGGATGATGGTGAAGCATGGTTTTACAGTGATAATGATACTCGTAGTAAGTTATAATTTAATTAAATAGTATAATTTCTTAACTTATGATTCCTCTAAGGTGTAAACATTAATTGATTACAGACTGTAAAAGGAAAAGGACTATATGAGACAGGTAGACAAAGATATATATGTTTTTCTTTTTTTCATTAACCTGAATTCCTACTGTCTTGTATTTTCTTATCCCTTGGTTAAAGTAGATATAAGTCATATATTGTATAGTATAAGTTTTATGTTGAAAAAAAGACATGATCTTGCTAAGTTTCTTGCCCTTCTTCTTAGCAAGACTAATCGAATGGGCGGAGGTAGGCATGTATTTATATATGTAACCTATTAGTATGTAGTATATAGGATGGGATTTGGTCGGCCGCCTGGATTCGTGCTGGGGGCTCGGTTGGTGATCATTGAACCTTGTTCCTGGTCCCTGGCCGGGTCTCCGGTATGGGTTCGGGCGGCTGATTGGATTTTACCTTGTATAATATATATTTTACCTATCATTTTAATCGTAAATATATTGCTACATAAATTAAATAAACCTTTAATTTAGTTCATGTACATTTATTATTCTATTACATATATTTTCTTTATTAGATTAAATTTGACGTGTAAAAAGTGTATATATCTATACCTGCTTTGCAAAATAAACTATTTGAATTTGAATTTGAATTGAATTTGTTCAATAGTAAAAGTTGTTTGAATATTGTATAATTCACAAATGATTTTGGTATTCCGTTTGTATAAACTATAAATCCTCCGCCGGAGTCTTGATGAATGTACATGCGGAGATTCCGCCATACAAAAAGAGTTCTTCTATCATTATTCTAGATTACCTTATTGTTTATTTATACCTAGATCCGTTTGATCTAACATACTGTATCTGCTAGGCCCTATATTGTTCTTTTTTAACACAAGAAATACAAAGCTAAAAAAATCTTTAAATCTTTAACCATTTTGAGTGTCACTTTTCAGTTATAAAGTCTATTCTAGTCACAAAAATAACAACAGGTATGTCTTGTTAACATTTTTTAGATAAAAAATGTTTTAACACAGAAAACTGACACCTATTGAATGGGAACGGAAGTAATAACTTAAAAACGTACATCCTCTCTCTCGCACGGCCAGGTAGCTTCGCAGGCAACCCGGACATAAATGTGTCGCTACGGGATTTGAACCTTTGACTTTCGGATTAGTAGTTGAGTACTCGATCCACATACCACAAAGGCAGTCAACACATATATTCAAAAAATTCTTACAACGTACAAGCGCCAAAACAGCGCCATTAAAAAAAAATGTTGTTAGTGATGTGCGTGTGATTCGATAGAACCGTTAAATACCTATAGACTTTCCTACTAAGCCACATGAGGCCATAGATAGAGGCTTGTATTTGAATATTCGAAAATTTTTGGTATTCGATTGTGCGACTTTTTTGGGTATTATTTGGATTGTCACCGTCAGCGTCACCGCCATCGTCATCGTCATCGTTATCATCATCGTTATCATCATTATCATCATCGTCGTCATAATACAATTTTGATTATTAAATGAATAATCGTAATTTAATTTTCTATGATTTTTGCTCGTGTTTCTATACAGCTTTCGGTGTCCATGGTGACGACAGTGGTCCACTCGATGAATGTCCCCTAAAATTATCATATAAAATGAATATTTTGACTACACTTATAATTATAACATATTATTTGTAAAAGACATTAGAATTTTAGACGTACAATGTCTCAAATTCTCAAGTGACAAATGACATTCTGGCAATAAAAAGAAAAAAAAAATTAGTCACTTTTCAAACTAGGTACAAAAAAATAAAGATTCACCCACATATATTTTTATTGGTATTTAATACACATACATTATCTATTAGTAATATCGCAACAAGTAAATATATTTGTTAAATTTTAAACTATAGTAATATTGCAAGCGAATATTATATATTAAAATATTAAGTTTTAATTATCTATACTAATAATAAAGTACTAAAAACGTGGTATACTTTGAATATTTTTACACAAGTTAAAATGAAATTGATTTGGTTGTAGTTCTATTCAATATTATTGTAATAACCCTGGTCAACATATAGGCCCTGTAAGGGGTGTTGATAAAATGACCCCCAAACTGAAAACTGTCGATATTGAAAGATACTTCTATGCGAGTGATTCCGCGGGTAATAGCTATTAAGCGAAATGCAAGCGAATAATTTTTAGTATTTTTTTATTTAATTACTAAAAAATACAACAATAATAATGTGTATGAGAAATCTGTAAGGGTTTTTGCGTACACTACCGTACGCACACCGTAGTAAAAATTGTAATTAAGTATCAAACTATATGTAACAAGCGTTTAACAACTTTTAAATAAGTATATAAATTAAGTTTTAAACTATAAGTAATATTGCAAGCGAATAATAAGTAGTAAAAATATTAATTCAGACTCGACTGATGACGGCCTCACTGATGAGGTCGAAATATTTCGAAAAATATAAAATGTATTTTTTTATTACTATCTATGCTACTATTATCTTACTATAAATAAAAGGCTTACATAGCTAAAATTATATTTATTCATAATTCAGTACTAAACTATAAGTAATATTGCAAGCAAATAATAAGTAGTAAAAATATTCATTCGTCTTAAACTATAAGTAATATTGCAAGCGAATGATAAGTATTAAATATATTAATTCAGTTTTAAACTATAAGTAAAAATATTGCAAGCAAACAATGTGTAGTAAAAATATTAATTAAGTTTTAAAAAGTAATATTGCAAGCGAATAAATGAAGCTCGTTCAATAATTCAGTGACTTGTCAAACTTCCTTTGTTTTCACCTTAAATTTAACACAGCCCCTTTCAAGTAGCATCTGTTAACATCTACTATCAAATTTGTACCCACAGCGTCAGTTAGTTTACACTTTGCAGTCATTGACTACAGTCAATCTCGTACATTTAAGCGACAATGGAAAAAGTGAATTTCGTGTGCTCATCAAGCACATTTTGCGAAAAAACATACCATCTCCAAAAACTTGATAAGTATTACGGGGACTCTGCACCACCAAAAAATTGTTGTCAGAATTCCATTGCGGTCGTACAATCACCTGAGTAGCCGAACATTCTGGACGCCCAAATGAGGTCACCATACCGGAAAATCCACGATATGGTATTGAAAGTGCACAATATTGCTGAGACCCAAGACATATCAACTAACACGGTAGTTTTGATCCTGCATGATCCGTAGGTATCGTTGTCGCGACAACTAACAGTTGATCGCTAATGCAATTGTGTGGCCATTTCGAAGGAACGTTTGGCGATGTTCGAGAGCGATCCAGATTAATTTATGCGTCGATTCATAGCCGTGGATGAAACATAAATCCAAGTGTATAGAGCTGATAGGATAACATCTCCAAAAAGTTTATTTGCGAAAAAAAAAATTCTCTTTGAAAACGTCATAAACTTAATGAACCACCCTCGTAACTAATAAATATTGATTAAGTTTTACTCTATACTAATAATAAAGTAATGAAAAATTCGTGTCTGCACATGCAATATTTTTGCGAAATTCTAAATGTTCATGTTAATTAATGCTGTTTAATATTTTAATAATCTAATTCTTTATATTTGTAGCAAGTAATATAATATAGCAAGCGAATAATAACTAGTAAACTATAAGTAATATAAATAATATTTCAAGCGTCTAATTTACATGTGTAAAAATAAAGAAGCATAATTAAAACGTCGTGTTTGTATATATTGGACATTGAATATTTTTGCGAAAGTTTAAATGAAATGAGCTTATTAGTATTGTACTGAGGCCAAAACTAAAATGTTTGTCTGTCTGTCTATCCGTATGTTCCGTTTTAACTTGAGAACCACATTATGGATTTGGAGGCGGTTTTATTTATTATCATCTTAGTGACTCTGGTCAACTTGCAGGTTATAAGAGGTGTAGATAAATAATCACAAAGCCGAAAACTGGCGATAATTAAAAGACATTTCCACGTGAATGAAGCTGCGGGCAAAACCTAGTAACTACTAAATATATTAATTAAGTTTTAAACTTAACGTAATATTGCAAGCTAATAGTAGTTAGTAAAAATATCAATTAAGTTTTAAATAAGTATATTATATATGTACATTCCATCTACTTTTCTATTACACAAATTTATCTAGGTATAAATAAGGAACTCGTTTTGTATGGCGGAATCTCCTTATGTACAGTGGAGACCGCATCAAGTAAGACACATTGGACTTGGTACCTATCTTATATTCTTCTCTGTAGGGGCTAATGTCGTACTTCAAGTGTATAGCTTGATGTGGTCTCCACTGTACAGTCATTTACAAATATTCGAGATTGCTTTTAAAGATATTATCATTTTCATTTTTGAGGAATTAATGAGCTCTTTTTCTAATATTTTCAATTCTTGGACTGGGGATTTTGCTTTATCAACATGTTCACCGAGGTTTGGATGTTTCGCGGCAAAACATTCAAAAACATAATGAAAGCAATTACCACTTATCAAGAAATCGGAACTGTAGAGCCTACAAACTACAGGCACTCTTTAAAAAAGGATTATTCAAAATCAATGTCATATAATAAAAGAGTAAAACTCGGTGTACCTGCACATTGAAGAAAAGTAATAAAATACGAAGGGGGTGACTAAAGAAGAGTAATAGAACACAAATACGCGATTTTGAGAACTCTATTCTGTGTGTATGTTTGTTTGTTCGTGCACATCTACAAAAGTACTAAACAGATTTTCATGGTAGATAAAGCTTAATTTGGATTAGAATATAGACTTTGTTTTAATTAAATAAGATTTCGGAAAAAAGTTACCGTCATTTAAATATTTAAAGAAATTTACTTTTCCACTGTTAGAAAAGTTACTTAGACAATAATAATTCCTGGTGATGAAGGCCTACGTTACGGACGCATGTTTAAGAGAAAAAAACAAGAAAACTTTGGTTAGAATCATAGACTTGGACATATCCTTAGTATGTCCTTAGGATAGTATATCTTAAGTCTATGGTTAGAATTACGTAGCGTATAAAATGTTAGTACATAAAAAATTAACAGGTGGCGCTGTTCATTATTAGAACTCGCATAAATAAATATTTAATAATTTCGTTTTAATAGCGTCATCTATTTTGGTAAATAAAATGTTTTAATGCGAAATTAGTTGCAGCAATTGTATAACACATGGTGATACCTTTTTTTAATGAAACGGGCTAGGTACTAAAATAACTGAAAATTGTAAATCTAAGTATATTAAATACTATTTAAAAAATATAATAAAAATAGCGGTTCAGAATACAGATACAAAAATAAACGGAATTTCGGCGAAACTACTGAACGAGTTTTGATGCGGTTACCACTGTACTATTCTCAGAAGTGAGACATGGATAACAAAGAAAGAAGAAATGGGGATCACCATTCGATAACTATTATCCAAATTAAAAACTGGGATACTTTTTATTGCGGGATTACTTTAGAGTTAGATGAAGGAAAGTAGAGGGACGAAAGAAATGTATGGTGCGTATGCTGAAAAAATTGACGACATACTGAAAAATGACTAAGTCAAAATCACCCAGAATAGAAGAGCTTGTGATGTGGAAAGAGCCAAAAGAGGTGTGTTAGAATCGTAGGAGATAGGAATCTATAATATATAAGGTCTTTCAATTATAATGGAAAGTAATTTAGGAGGTGATTCAATATCGTTAATACATCACATTCCACTTTTTTTTCGCGAACTTTTTTTTCACTTCTCAGTACAAAGTGGTCCGATCAGCTGACTCAGTTTGTATGGACAAGTGAAGAAAAAGTTGTCGCAAAAAATGTACTATGCAGTGGAATGTGATGTATTAACGGTACTGAATCACCTCCTAAATTACTTTCCATTTAAATTGAAAGACCTTATATATGCCTATCCCTCTGGGAGACAGGCGTGCGTGCGTATCTAGTATGTATGTATGTATGAATAAAAGTAAAATTAGTAAACTATGTATTCCAGATGCCGTCGAACATCAGTCACGGGATCCTCGTCTGGAAGGTGATCATCGGCTCTCCGGCTTACAAGTCAGTTCACTCATGTTATTGTGATACTTTATGATAAAGAAAGGTCCTTGTATTGAATCACTCATTAACCTCATGGCACTGTTTATTAGTGGGTCATTATTTTATTATAAAACATTTTGTTATGTATATTTTTCTCAAAAATATATTGTAATGTTATCATTTCATACTGCAAAGACAAGCCAGTAAGTACTTCATCCTGGAGAGGTATTTCAAGTCTCCAGTAAGTGTCTCAATAAGTGTCCAGTAAATTCGTATGAAAATCCATTACATACCATATGTTTACTTTTTAAAACTATCCGTGTCTATGTTTTTAGGTGATAAGGTTTTAAGCGGAATTGAAATTTCGTGTTCAGAATGTAGAGATGTTTGCTTTATTTTATAATTGCAATAATACTAACGATAAGAATAACATAAAACAATGTAAAATGAAATTTTAGTGAGATTGTGACTGATGCCGGGCCCGAATGGCCCGAAATATATCTCACAAAAATTTTATTTTACGTTGTTTTACGTTATTCTTATCATTTATAAAGACAAAAAAGTCAGTATTGAATATTTATTTAAATAATACTAACGAAAATAGATAAATTTTGTTTATTTTATATATTTAAAACCAGTAAACACTCAAAATTTAATAATATGCTGTCAGTATAAGGTGGGCATCGGCATCGTCCGACGATCAAACTGAACGCAGCCTACACTACGTCCAAACCCGAAAAAAAATTCATGGCGCTTATTTGTTGTGAAAAAAATATTTGTAGTTTGCAGTTTGCTCGACTCGAAATTTATCTTTTTTTGTGTTTAACATTTTGAGGTAAGTTTAAATAGGGCTTTCTCGTACCCCTTTACGAAATTTGGCCACAATATGAGTAACGTGATTTTCAATATAATGAGTTCATTTAATTTTATTTGACTCCATATCCTATAGGACTACTACGGATTGGCTCCTTTGATTTTTGAGATATATACATGCTTCGACCATAATTAGCCCTCCCTGGCCTCGTATATAAAAGTCCGAGGTCTGGGAGAGCTCACTTACTTGGTCTCAGAAGTAATGTACTGTTAAAGCGCTAGGGAGTATCCCCGATTTTTTTAGACACACGGCAATGTGTCACGATTACACGAACTATTCCAAGTTAGTATTAACCTCCTATAAAATTTTAAAGGGGGTTCTATCGTGATGTAGTCTCTTTTCAAACCCATTCCAAACCGTGAATTTGTGACAGTTAAAAAAAACATATCTTATTTCACTTTTTGATCTTAATAGTTCGATACAGGATTACTCGCATTTTCCTGAATACCTACAATAAAATCGCAAACGTCTTTAGATTTAAGGCGCTCTTATCCCAAAATCAGTAATTTCAAAGTCAAATAGCTTCGGCTGCCACTCTGTAACTGCCCTACTCCACCGTCTAGCCCATCCATCCATCCATCCATCCATCCATCCATCCATCAGCCTAGTTCGTCCACTGCTGGACATAAATAAGCCTTTCCAGGACTTTGCCACTCCCGGCGGTCATCCTGGAAGAAATGCCCATACTTACACACGCTGGGCAGGCGGGTTGGTGAGCGCGGTACCGGAACCCTCGCACCAATGACGCCGCTGCCTGTCACCAGTCTGTTCCATATAAGACCCGGCTATTAGGGATGGATATACCGCCATCCATCGGTCCCAGGCATGGTGGACCTGGTTTTTTGCCTGTGAGCTGTCCTTTTACTCTCCCCCGAATTACGTCGAGGGGTTCTCCAAGTAAGATGGTGGTACCTCCACAGTCGAGTCCGGCATCAGCTCTACCACCTCGAAACCACCACTACCACCTGGGCTCTACCACCGCCCATCGCCACTTAAGTCTCGCGATTCGTTTACCGACATCTTCGACTCTAGTTCGTTGTCGAACCTCGACGTTCGGTACATGATCCACAAGAGTGAAGAATTGTGTCGATTCGGTGTCGCAATTGTCGGTGTCTTAACTTATTTGACAGGACTAAACTGAATATAAGCGTTCTATCCTTGTCTTTTCGATAAAGAAAGAAAAAGACAGGACGCTTAAAATAAGGTTAGTCCTGTCCATAAATTAAATCGTGTTACGTCGAATCGAAACAGTTACTAATTTTTAGTTTAAATAATATTTAAGGTGCTGTCCCTCCAACCACTGTGCTTTTTCCCACACTTTATACATCTACGAGTATATGTAACGTATATATGTTTGTGTTGTTTAGCGGTGGGTTGCAGCCGGGTGACATAGTGACGTCAATAAACGGATCGCCGGTGAAGTCCGCTAGCGACATCTACTCACTGTTGGAGACGTCACGTGGTGCGCTGAAGATGGCGGTGGTGCGCGGCAAGCAGACACTGACTCTCAATGTCACGCCCGAGCTGCATTAGTTTACTGTTGCTGCTGGTGACGTCATGCAAGGCGTGGAAGATAGCGGAGGTCGCTGTGGTCGGATTGTTGCTCGACGTTGTGCCCGAACTGCATTACTACTTCGACGTTCACTCGCTGCTAGTGACGTCACACGGCGCGTTGAAGATGGAGGTGGTGGCCAGCACGCAGACACTTGACGAGCTGCGTTATGATTATTTTGAATTCCTTTAGTTACATGATATCTCTATATGCATAAGTTAAGTTGCTATACCCAGTCCGGTTCACACACATTTGAATGTAAGTAATGTTATCTTCTGTGCATTTACGCAGTCAAAAACCGACTCAACGCAGGGCTAGTTTCAACGGGTGTCGCCCACAGACATTCAATGTTCGCCAGCTAACGAAGCAACAATGTGGCGCCCTCTAGTCAAAGAGAACAGAACTAGTGAGACTCTTGGTCGCCACATTCAAAGATATTTATTTTTAAGAAATATATTTTTCGTGAAGATTTTCAAACAGCTCTTATCTGCATTGACGGCCAACGTACATCGTAACCGACCGACGCGACGTACGATTGACGGACTATTTTGTAAAAATTATAGTAAGTAATAGAAGAACAGCGGGTCCGTTAGCTTTTGCATTTCTGTAATTTTTTTCCCCCTCCTAAGTCGCATTTTTTGTTATGAATGTTCAAACTCATGGTATTATTGTTCCGCTATTGAATTGGGAATGGAACGCAAAAGTCAACTTTATGCATATGTATGACATGACAGTTAGCGATGGTAGGAAGATGTGCAAAAAAACGTTAATACTTTTTCAGGATTGCGAAGGTATAATGTGGTGAAAAAAGTTAAATTTGGGATCAAAACTTCAGAAGCCACTAAGTTTACACTTAAAATAGCTATCAAAGTTAGTAGTAGTTTTGTTCTATGGCTTTCATTTTTAAAATAATGTTTAACTTTGGAAACAATTTTTTCGGTACCGCCCTTGTAATTATAACGCGATCACAATTTTTTAATAATAAATTTATGTATATTTCGAAAAACCTATAGATTCAGTTACGTAAAAAGTGAATTACCAAAAAGGGACAGATTTGTCAAGTAAAATTAAAAGATTTCATTTTTAAAAACAGTTGATAATAGATTTAGATAAAAGTTCAGCTAGGTAGATCAGCTATCATTTCTTATTTTGGAGAAGCAATATCATTGATCATTAAACCTAATTTAAGTTCATATTATGTAAAAAGCAAAGATAACATTATTTTACTTAAGTTCCTAAGTAATTAATTAATTAGTACTACTTTGCAAACGGTACTTTAAATAGGATATATATATAACGTTTCTTTTCCTTCCGGTTCTATGAAAGTATCGAGCCGGAGGAATGACTTTGTGTTTATTTTCAATAGATACGAGGCCTTTTGCCCAAACTTGTGTAAAGTGAACGCCACAGAAAAAGTTTTATGTGAGAGTACTTATTGTTAAGGCGTAATGGCGAAAATCCCTTAATCCGCGAGACTTTTTTCTTGGCTTTCATTCTGCTCGAATTTAAAAGTGTCCTATAACTTTTTGCAAAAGGACGCTTAACTAGCGCCGCTAATTCGAGAGACTGATGTGATGACGGATGGAGAGTGGCGATATAACGAAAAAAACCGCCGAGTCAACAAGAGCTTCTTCATCACAAAAATGAGTAAAAGCACGTTAAAACATCCCAACAGTACAACTAATGGGATGAAATAAATCCAAATTAATGATTATTTTAACTTTTTTATTAAACAAAACTACGTTATAAAAAATATATACAATCTCATTATTTTGTACGGTATGTCAGTTTTATAATACGACAACAACGCAGATATTGCAAAACTTTGAAATGTCGATTTAAAAAGTAGAAGTTTCATGCCGCGGGCATTATGAATACTGATTTGACAGTTTTTTTTTTTATTATTGATATAAATGGTTTCTATCGTGAGTCCTTCAATATTGTATAGGTAATCTATGTCCCTTGTATACACTATTTGCTTTGTTATTATTCTCTTAGTTTTTGTTATTTTAAGTTATATTTGATGAAAAATATATTTTATTTTGTTAACTTTTGTTTTGTACTAAACCATAAAATGGACCCGTAACTAGGTTTTTCATGAAACTCTTAACGAAAACTTTCTTTCTAGTGATATCCAAACATGGCTTACCTTTAAAAATATACCATTTGAACCATAGACATAGGATGTACATATATCCTAAGTATACGATTTGAACAGAACATGATTAAAGCAGTTCTAATGGAAATTGTAAAAAGGAAGAAGGGGCAATTTATTAAATTATATACCGTACACAAAATGGCTGCCATTCTTCAGACTACCCCTATACCACTGCATGTTAAACGCGATAGAATTGATTGTAATGTATTTATTCTAGATTATTTCGCGGCGAAAGACTTAATTATATGATACTGCTGTTGTGTTTTACATTTTAGAATACACTCTATCTTGGATATTTTAATTGTAGCACGAGCTAAAATAATCAATAACATAATTATGATGAAGAAAGAATGTAAAATATTCAAATGCAAAATTGTAAGAAAAGGTTTTAGCCCCTGACATTTACAAATGTCACCAGTCTCTTGAATTAGCGGTATGCTTGGACATACTGTAACAAATGCCCCATCTTACTTACTCTTGCCAACTGTAACATTGTTTTTTGTATTGTCGTGTTATGTTACTGACATGTAAATAAAAGTTACTGTAAATATGTTGATTTGGTGCATCATCTTATTTTGCAATACCTTTTTTTTGAGATCCGTCCATAAGCCTGATATTTTTTTACAGAATTTTGACGTATTAGTAAAGATGCCCGGTAAATATTTGATGTGGTCATACCGGAACGAAACTATGTGCGTATAAAAATATGTAAAGTAGTTACCTGTAAGTTAATCTTTCAGGCAATTATTTTTGTCAAAAAGCCTTACTTTCGCTTTTTCATAGTTCCTACAGTGAACGAAAATTCACCGAGTTCCTAGGCTCAAGTACTTATAAAATCTGATAAGAGTGGACAAACTTCGTGCAAATAATAATCAAAAATTTAGCTTGTAACTGTCGATCCTTACCTACGCAGAATCGCGGTCACGGTTTTGTTGTGGTTTTTAACAAATCGATATCGATATTTTCATGTTTTCGACAGTTTTTTTTTAATTTTATGTAAATTAACCTGCCGCTGTGCATATCACATGTTACGTTTTGCTATTAAAGTTTGTAAAGTTAAACAAATAATGTTTTTTTTTACTCAATGTCACCTGCAATTAAATTATTAAAAATATTCAGTTTTCCTAAACTACGTGCGTAAATCAAAAAATAAATGAATTCTTTGTGAATTTTCTATTCAGATTTTAAATCGACTATCGCGAAAAATATTATTTTTCCCAATTTTTACTGCATCTATGTTTTCTTCGCGATTTTTAAAAAATCTCTACATCGATCTACTAGAAAATATTATTTCGGCATCCCTATTGTGTAGGACCAACTCAGTTTGTTGTGATACACGTGAATGGGTTTAATCGATTTCTTGGTTTGAGGTTTAATCACAAGTTTCGAAGGAAACGAGGTGAACAAAAAATAATTGATACTTGATATGAATGTTCGTAAAATTCGACCTACTTTTTTAAACTAGTATAATGGGAAAAGGTCTTATACTTGTACTTGTGACTATGGCGGTAAGTTTTACTTGTACTTTTGACTATGGCGGTATTTTTTACTTGTACTTGTGACTATGGCGGTAAGTTTTACTTGTACTTTTGACTATGGCGGTATTTTTTACTTGTACTTGTGACTATGGCGGTAAGTTTTACTTGTACTTTTGACTATGGCGGTATTTTTTACTTGTACTTGTGACTATGCCGGGAAGTTTTACTTGCGATTGTGACTATGCCGGTAAGTTTTACTTATACTTGTGACTATGCCGGTAAGTTTTACTTATACTTGTGACTATGCCGGTAAGTTTTACTTGTACTTGTGACTTTGGCGGTAAGTCTTATATTTGTGACTACGGCGGTAAGTTTTCGCTAGCATCAAAGTATCCTTTTTAGCAGACATTTAAAATTATTTTTTTAGTCAATCCTTATACAAAATGGCGAATATCGAACGCAAATACATATCGTCACGACATGAATCCCCGAGGGTGGTTGTCAGAGGTGTTCAGAACTGTGAAATGCAGGTCCCAGTCCACACATGGTCAACCTGTTTTTCACCGACGTATTGTTACGTCCCAAACGTGATGGGTGGAGGGCCCTATTTGCGCGCCGTAATTCGAGCACAAATTGACATGCCTTTCAAAATTAATATACTCCGCGGAGATAGAACCCACGGCCTAACACATGCGGCCAAGAACGCAAATGACCAGGTGACATTAGGCGGGTAAATATTCTGTTAAGGCGCTACGTAAAATTTTAGCGTCCCTGTTACTCCATATGCGAAAAAACCCTCAGTGCGAGTGGGACGGATTTGTGGAAAAGTAGCAAAAAGTCGGTTTTTTAATAATATAAAATGCACTAAGCAATTTTGTCAAAAAGATTTTCAAGGAGACTTTACAAATACATAATATTCACATTTTGAATGCAATTTCACAATGAAATTAGTTAGGATTTCAGAATTATGGGAAAAAATACAACAATTTAGAGATCTTTTCGGAATTAAATTCTATTGAGAAAATTTCATCCAATCGTGTTTTCCTTCAGTGAGAATCTTAATTAAATACTTAATAAACATTATGAAATACGTGGATGACGTTATAGTGGAGTGAATGGATTCGAAAAAACCCCTTTTTTTTGTTATCGCCTTAAGTGCGAGCAGAGCTGTGGGCAAAAGGCTACGTCTGTTATAAAATAACATTAATATAGTTTTGCAGGTACATGTACATTTTACACAAACCTTAAGGCCTTTATGGAGACAGTATTCTCGTAAGTACTCCTAGCTATATAGCAACAAAACTACCTGATAATAAGCCGTCCATTGAAAGAGTCAAAATATACCGTTTTAATGTGTTTATAATAATGTAATCCAAATATAAACTGATGACGGCCCCATACCGTGGGCCGAAATATGTCGAGTACCTATTACTATTGTTTTACTATTAATAAAAAAAGAAAAGAAATAAATATATATATTCGCATTAAGAAGATTACTATATTTTAAATACTCCCGTACTCCAATAAGGTAATAACATTAAAAGCGGTTTTATAAGTACCTACACATTGTTTCACCGATGTTATAATATTACATTATAACATCGTGATTCTGTGTTGTGATGGGCCCAGTTTATTATAACATGGCTTAGATAACCAATCAGAACCCTTCCCCTGCTTTTGAGTTTGAGAAAATTGAGTTTCCTTTAAATTCCATTTAGAAAACGGCAATTTCATATGTATATCCCCCATTGGGAGACGAGTGAGGTACTTCGGTTTGAAAACTTGTGAGAAAGCGTCTCTGATTCATCACGTTGAGTCACAGACCATGGTCTGTGCGTTGAGTTCTTCGCTCATAGTTTATATGACTTCAATCGGAAGTGCAAAATGCAAATGATATAAACTCGGAAGCTATCACTCTCTATCTCTGTCTTTGTCCATCTTTGTCTCTACTCTACCAAAAACATCTGCGAAATAGACAACCTTTAACTTTAATTATTTTTATTAATTATTAATTTAAATTATTTTTTCCACTTTTGTTACTAACATTTGTATCTGACGTATTTATGTCGCAAGCAAATAGTAAAATTCGGAATTTTACAAACGACGTTGTCAGTTTCTAAACGCTAACTATTTTACTTCTTGAATTAAAAACACTTGTACTTATAGTTTCACTTTATTTACATGTTAACTCCCAACCGGTTTCGGATTTTACTCCATTTTCAAGGGAAGATATTGAAATATTTCACTGACTCCAGGCACTAGCTCCACACAGTTCCACAAATCCAAAACCGGTTCGGAGTTAACATATAAATAAAGTGAAACTATAAGTAAGTACAAGTGTTTTTAATTCAAGATGTGTTTTAAGTTTCATTAAGTGCCGACAATCGCAAGTATAAATTTTGTCACTATTTTACTATTTGACAATTCTTCGTCATATATTGAATTCAGCATTTTATAATTTAGTAATTCTGTTAGAACTATTGAAGGTCGCCTCGCCTCGCTCCGCTTCGCTCGGTACTGAAGGTACATACATATAAGGTCTTTCAATCTAAATGGAAAATAATTTAGGAGGTGATTCAGTATCGTTAATACATCACATTCCACTGCAAAGTACTTTTTTTGCGCGAACTTTTTCTTCACTTCTCAGTACAAAGTGGTCCGATCAGCTGACTCAGTTTGTATGGACAAGTGAAGAAAAAGTTCGCGCAAAAAAAAAGTACTTTGCAGTTGAATGTGATGTATTAACGATACTGAACAACCTCCTAAATTACTTTCCATTTAAATTGAAAGACCTTATATATGTACTTACATGTAAACCTAACTCGCCTCACTCCGCTTCGCTCGGTACTGGAGGTACATACATATATGTACTTACATGTAAACCTAACTCGCTCCGCTCCTCGTAGCACCTGTTATTAATTTTTTGGTGAAAGACTTTCGATGTCGGCTTTTTACAAAATGTCGAAGTCGTTTTACAAAGAGCGGGCATTTGACGACGACGTTTGTAAAATGCCGAATTTTACTATTTGCCTGCCACATCTCTCTTGCAATTAAGATTGATTTGAGTTTTGTACTTATTCGCATTATTAGCAAATCTCGCTATTATCGCATCTATTTCATAAAAACTAAAATTACCCCTGTAGCCAATGACATTCTCATACCATGTGTATAATCATAAACTTGTGGTAGAATCATTATTTTTGTTATTCTGCCGCTAGTGGCAGAATATATTATTTTGCTAAACGGCCGCTGGTGGCAGGCTAGCCACTTTCTAAAATTAATTTCAAATGTTTCAATATGGATTATTATTCGAATTAATTAGTTCGTTTCGTAAACAAGCACTCGTGTCCCAATGTCTCACATTATGACACAGTTGCAGTAAATACTATATAGGTATTAATAGAGTTAAAAACACATTATTATCAGATGTGCTGAATGAACGGAAAGATTCTTCTCAAATAAGACGTCTATATTTACGTAAGTACTCTCATTTATGTTTAAAGGTTTCATTTTTTAATATAAAAATATACAGGATGCTTGGTAATTCGACCTATTCCTTTAAAGGGTTTATACTAGGAATCATTTCCAACAAATAATGCCTATCAACTAGGGGTCGAAAATGATTATTTTTTTTCAAGTAAAACACTTCGATATTTCAAAAATTACAAAATAAAAAAGGTTTTCTTTCCACTTAAGACCTTTTAATTCTGAGATTGTGGGAATTCAGGGCACGTATTTTTTTTTATAAATGATCACTCATCTATCATTGATCAGAAATATAATAAATAAGTGCTGAGAGAGGAATAGTTATTGTTAAATTATTTATTTTTGACAGCCCAAGGATAACGGTCCGTCAAAGATTCCTTCTATCTATCTACCTAAAATGTTTACCTCGATACGTCTTTTATTAAATAGCTGTTAGTATTTCAGTTACAAAAATAAGTAGGTATGAAGTTCTTGAAATATTTGAAATTTGAAATGTAAACAGACGAGATAATTTAAATATACGGTGGACTCGCACGGGTGAGCGAAAACCTAGACTTACAGTGGGCAAATCTCATTCAAGAGTACAGACGCAAAAATTATTGAATCTTATACATATAGTTCACACAACGGAAATAACAATTTAATTATTTTCGAGATTTATTTCAGCCCACTTTTCGATTGATGCCGTCCCTAAATTTGGCCGAAATATATCTCGAAAATAATTAAATCGTTATTTCAAAGCGATCCGCAATAAAGAATATAATCTTAGTTAATCAGAACTGTGAATTTCTTAACTACTTACTGTCTGGCGCAAAAAGCATTGTAGCGACGACAGCGCCTTCTATTCAGAATGAACAAGGCGTGAAATCACATAACGCCCACTTGAGCGTTTAGTATGCGCATTACAGGCTGGGTCGTAGGTTCAAATGCTGGCCCGAGGAATTTTTTCAAAATATTTGTGCTTTTATATTTATTTCTAATTTGATGCATTCTAAAAATAATAAAAATTTAATATTGCGGTAACATTATATGATACAGTGGTATCGATTCGGCGCAACACAACTTAACTAATTTGGCAGGACTAACCTTATTTTGAGCGTCCTGTTTTTGTCTGTTCGATACAGAAAGAAAAAGACAGAACGGTTAAATTAAGTTTATTCCTTTCAAATAAGTTAAAACGTGTTTACTCGAATCGGTGTTAGTATCTCTCGATCAAAGCTATTTAAGTCGAATAAACTTTCGGCCAATCGTTCTACGGTCAAATATCTTAGTATAACGTTGCAGACTCATTGTGTCTACGTAGGTACAATTAAAACTTACACTTTTGTTTTCTTCAGCACCTGCCCTTGACCCAAGAAACAAAAAGGTACGTAGATAGAGCCATATAAATATAGCGCAAATATGTTAAGGATTTTCCTTTGGTTAGGTTTATCGTTTACCAGTACGAATAATACCATAAATACTTATACTTAATACATATAACAATACAATATCGTCGTCACGACACGAAGCCTGTGGTAGGTATCAGAGTACCCAGTTTCCGAATATGGAATGTGAAAAGCAACTCACATTTCACATCACACTTGCACGTCGCCAATTACCAACTACGTCCCGGTAAGGTGAGCTCTGTCGCCGTACTTCGGGCACAAATATGGGCCTATAGCATAACGTGCCTTCTGATACAGGCGGACAGAACACAAAATTGTGATCCTATGGGATTAGAACCCGCAACCTCCTGATTAGTAGTCGTGTACTCGAACCAGTAGACCAGAGTCACTACTAATATTCTAATTAGAGATGTGCCGACTATGACTTTGGCCGACTAGCCGATAGGCCGACTAGTCGGCTAAGCCGATCATTTCTTTCGGTGGTAGGTATATAAAATTATTATTCTGGTATATAAAAATAATTCAGGTACAATATAAAAACGTATGTGACGTAATAAGTGTTGTAGAAAGTCGCGGTTAGATTATTTTTTTAATTAAATTTATAGTCTTCTTGATTTAAGTCCAATTATTTACCAAAGAAAGTGTTCCTATTTCTAGATTTGTTTACAAACTGTAAGGCTTATTCTAACTTAAATAAAAATTTATAACAAAAAAGATTACGATTTCATTATTTTAAGCATAGAAATATGTAAAGTAATAGGCCGACTAGTCGGCGCTTTTGCCGACTAATCGCCGATTACAAATATGGCCGAATAGTCGGCTTTCGACTAGTAGGTACATCTCTAGTTCTAATGAATGACTTGTCACTAAGAGACCAGCAATACCTCTGTCGATGACTCCTGCCTGGGCGAGCGACTTGCTCCACAACTGCGAACGGCTGGTGCGGCAAAGGGGATTTAACAGGGCGAAGCCTGTTGTGCAGAAACTAATTCGAGGTGGGTGGATCGCATACACACCACATGATTTTATTATGTAATAGCTAGACTACGACTACATCGGTCTCCAGGCAAATAAGTGCGCAGATAACAGACAACTAACCGACCTCTCAAGCTCTCGTGCTGTCTAACAGTTAATGACTTTCGCCGCATAGTACTAAAGTACCGCGTTTTAATAATTTCAACATATCTACCTATATATTAAGAGCGGTTTCGCAGCCGCATTGTGAAAGACCCGCCTTTTTCTAATTAATCGAAACAACATCTAAATTCAAAATTCACTCAAAAGTTATTCCATCCATCCAACCATTCATCAGCCTAGTTTGTCCACTGCTGGACATAAGCCTTTCCAGGACTTTGCCACTCCCGGCGGTCATCCTGGAAGAATTGCCCATACTCACACACGCTGGGCAGGCGGGTTGGTGAGCGCGGTGCTGGAGCCCTCGCACCAGTGACGCCGCTGCCCGTCACAAGTCTGTTCCATATAAGGCCCGGCTATTAGGGATGGGTATTAGGAATGGATATATAAGTTATTCAACAAAACCTTATTACCTAGGTATTTTGTATGTTGCCATCGCAAAGTTTCCATTGGTTTCTGTAAACTAGAATTTCATTTTGAAATTCTAATTTACAGAAACCAATGAAAACTTTGCGATGGCAACATACACAATACATAGGTTTTGTTGAATAACTATAGAGTGGATTTTGAATATAAACGTTCTGTTTCAATTAATTAGAAAAAGGCGGGTTTTTCACAATCCGCCTGTGAAACTTGAGTAATTAGCTATGGTTATTATTAAAAAATACTTAGTATCCAAAAAAGTTTCAACAAAGTTCAAGTTATTTTCTTTTAGCAACGAATACTGCATGCTGAATCTTAGCTATGGGTATGTGTCGTCTTATTGTAGCACAAAAGCGATTGTGCAGCACTTGGGCTGTAGTAATTTTAGTGGGATTTCTAGGCACTACACTTTATGGAGAACAAAACCTTTTGTAATTAAAAGATATTTTAATTAGCACCAGTACCAGGTGTCACCAACACATAAATCAGAAGAATTGGAAGTGCAGTTTTAGTTGCCATAATAATAAAATTACAAATGTTAATACACGTTAACTGTGTGCATGATGTCTTTGTGATAGGAGGCAGATATGAGAGGATGCGTTGCCAAACGAGACTTGCGCCCGCGCTGAATAAGTTATCTACAATGTAGATCTACAATGTTTGTACTCCGGGCTGCTTTTGTCTTCTACCTAAATGATCATTGCTTATAGGTTCTACTAGTTACAGCACAAGATATAAGCTTAAAGAATATTCCACGCATATATAATACTATACTTACTTAGTGATGAAAATAGGAGGTAATTTTAAAGTAATTAAATACATTTTATTTTCAGAAACAGAACAGAAACTAGGTGTTATATTGGACATCAGCAGTAAGTATTTCGAACAAGATATTTCACTTCCAGTGTGTCTAGTACGTGTGATATGCAAAACGTATATTTATCGCACTTGCGTTCTCACGCATACTGTATTTATCGTTATGGTGCCTGGTAGACCCAAGGATATCTAAATAACCGCCATGCCCAGACTAAAGGCTTTGGAATACAAAAAGCGAGGCAGAAGCGGAACGCGATGTTAGTGCGGCGTCATGGCGCGCTTTCCGTTGTGGCGTTTCTCATATCATATACTTCCACAGTAATTAACCCACTCACACCACGCTATCATCCCGCTCCGCCTCTGCCCCTCTTTATTTGTGCTGAGCCTTTAGAGATCCAGGGCACCGAGGCCCACCTAGGTCCAAAAAAAACAAATGGATATGAACGTTTTCTTCTTACTAGAAAACTCTATAGGGGCGGCATCGTTCTGTCTGTGTCACTACCAGTCACCTACCAGTATAGATAGTGTCGGGTGTTGCCAGATTGTTGCCAGAAGTCGCTGATTGAAAACTTTGAAAACTTTTAGGACTTTTTATAATTTCCATCTCCACCTTGGTCTAGTCGGGACCCCTGGGCCGGCCGGTGCCTTGTTGGCCCAGGCAGAAATCCGCAACTGATAATTGCCCTTACTGTGTAAGTCACAACATCTGTTCAGTGTCAGTTACTTGAACTTGTGCTATAGCTGGCGATATTCTTATACCCACCACTACTTCTGGGCTTTTAGGAAAAACCATTATAAGCGACCGCATCGAGGAAGGTTCCGCAGACAAACTTGAAGCTCTTATTTCAATCATAATTAGTCTGAAGTCTTCTAAATATCCTAACGATATTTAAATTCTTTCAGTTAGCAATCTTGGTAAGTAATTTTACAATTACCTTGCGTTGCGTATTGCCCTACATTTCAATTTTCTTTTTCAATACAAGCAACTTACGCGTACCGCTATCGCGCCCATAGTGATCTGAATAATAGAGATCTCTATGATCACGCCTCACAGTGTTTTAGAGGAGCCGATTTAGTGACACGTGTTTTTTTTTCCACATTACGACAGATATAACCATTTCAAATACCAGAGTAAAATCACTAAATCGGCTCTTCTAAAACACTGTACGCCTGATAGAAAACGCCTATGCGACCTTTTATGGAACATAGTCGTCCTAAAGTAAGTACCTATTTTTAGGGATTTTCATCATGCATAAACACGACGAGTCGCTTGGCGACATGGTTCGTCAAGTCGCTTGGCGACATGGTTTGTCAAGTCGCTTGGCGATGTCAGATAGCACGACCGGCGGGTACCCGGTCTTTCCACCAGTCGTGCAACTGAACAAAATAAAATTAAACAGTGACCTAATTATAACCTAATCGATGGTAAAAGGTTCTGAAGAAAACTTCGAGGTACTTTACAATTAAAACTTTTTATTAGTAAACTTAAATAACATATAAATAATGATACTTTTTTTTTTATAAAACTAACTTAAATTTAAATAAAATATAAAAAGAAAAACAAATACCAACCTGTCTGTCTCATAACGGGCTCTAGATTAAATAAAATATGTGAGCCAGATCACCGCCATCATCGGGGAGAGTACCCAATAGGCTGGCGGCAATTAATTTAACTTTATCACAAAAACAAAACGTCAATTCCACAAGCCAAAGGTGTTACAGAAAAAATTATACTTAGTTACAAGCTTTTGGCCAAGACCTTCATTTGACATATATCTTGCCAAGACATTACTAAACCTTAAATACCTTTAAATAGTTGTGTCAGGGACCGCCTTAACATCAGGTAGTAATATTCATTGGAATTAGTATTGCCAAGACAAAAAAAATAAACATTTAAGTAATAACTAGATGTGTTTGTTACCGCCTTAACCACAGGTAACTAGATTACATGGAAACTTGTGGAATTACATTAAAAAAAAACTTTAAGGGTAACAAAACTTGAAAACATACATGGGAATTAATTTCCAAAAATAAATCTAGCTCAGGGGAGCCGTAGATCCTACAAACAATAAATATTTGTCGTACATACTCTTTAAACCAAATCGTCTGGTACACCATTCAGTTCTACCAGGGAAAAAAAATATTACGGAACATAAAATTTTACAGTTTGGGTTATTCGGTGAAACAGGAAGAAGAATTTACCCTTTGTTACTAATAGAACACATAACTAAGTGTCTTGAAAACATACCGTCCTAGGTATCTTAATTGTGTGTGGATACAAGTAAAAATTCCAACACCTACTTGAATTTCTCCAATAAACACCACAGGAAATGACACGCCGTCCGCTGACCCCTTCAAGGTCAACGATCCTCGTCCACGCAGACAAAGGAACTGCTTACTGCGTACACCACGCGGCGATCATTCCTCTGCCAGCCGGATAAATCACCAACGAGGCAATACAACTTCAAACTTGAAAAATCTGGTAAATCTCGAAAACATGAAGATCTTGAAAACATCTTGAAAACATCTTGAAAACATCTTGAAAACATCTTGAAAACATCTTGAAAACATCTTGAAAACATCTTGAAAACATCTTGAAAACACCCTGGAATTAGAAGAGAAAAGACAATATTAAAACCTTTACCACACGGAACAATGAGAACAAAATTCCGGTGACTCAAAATACCAAGAAAGCAATACATACCATGATCTGACGATAGTCAGAACTCCCACCAACCCGACGAAAAAATTCCTTTTCTAAATCATCCGAAAGCATATGTATAATCTTCCTGAAATACAAAAACAATATTATAGAACTATTCCACACAAATGAATAATTAACCAAATTGAACACGAAACCCACCTAATAAATTAAAAACACAACTCCTGTTGGCACATCCGCCATTTTCCTCCGCCGTTGAATGCCATAAAATCAGGAAACACTCAACACAAGTTGACATCAATAACTCCGGCCGACAAATGAACGAGAAAAAACCTCGGGCAATGCAGCAGTCACGCGAGCAACTTCATGTCTAATTAAGAGGGTAAACCGAAATTTAACATCAAGCAAAACTACGACGCGAGACTTTTTGTGATAACCAACCCTACAAAATTTGCAATGCTACAATACCCCCTCCCGAAGCATAAGAGGTGCGCCTAGAGCACCGATCGCTGCCCTCAGCGTAAAAACCACAACAAAAACACTAAAAAATTTTTAAAACCCAAAAGAAAAAACAACAAATTAACCCCCCCCGATGATTAAAAAAAAAAAACCAACACAAAACAAAAACCTAATAACTAAAGTAGGTGCCTGAAAACAGCACACCTACAAACAAAACCAAATAAAAACCAAAGACAAACATAAAACAAGAGAAACAAACAACCGTCAAAACCCAAAACAAAGTCGAACCCACAAAACAAAACCAACAAAAGTAACCCTTCCTGCAGGAACAACAAAAGTAGTGCGCTAGTATTCGTAATGATAAAATGCTACCCCCCAACTATAAAAATAAAACTAATGAAATCATTCAAGAGTTCCGCCTCGGCCCCTCACCATCAACATGACCTGTATCACCCCCCAAATATATTGTTGGGACACTAAAACACTGGCCATGAAATCAAACTCAACTCCCACCCGGGCTCGCGAATGAAACAAAAGTGGAAAAACGGGATCATTACGAATAAAAGTCGCGCCACTAACAAATCCAGCAGGGGGAATAAATTTTAAAACAAAACACGAATCTCACAAATACGTGAGTCCGTGAAACAAACCAAACCCCCTGACAAAAACGTCATAAAATAAAAACTGTTACTCAATTTTAATTGAAGAAAATCCCCCAAAACAAACAAAAAAACAAAAATTTGAGTAACTTGAAAAAAACATTACTAAAAAGAAAAAAAAAATTACCCCCAAAGCAAACTATATTTATTATATGACGGTAAAAAAAAACAAAACCAACAAATAAACCTGCGCGATACCTCGGCTCTTGCCTAAAAGCAAGTAAAACAAAACCCGGAACAACTCGAGCAGCGAGCTGAACCACGAACTAACCCCAATAAAATAAATTAAAAAACATAACCCCAAAACCCGAGAATTGTAAAAACTTACAACCTCATGCACGAAGCTCAATCCAAAGATTAGTGTAAAAACCCACAATCACTGTTTTGAGGCTCCATACATCAACAAAAAAAAAAAAACTCCAATAAAACCACCATAAACTTAAAACAAAATAAAATGCCGAGGTATCAACAACCAAAACACACAAAAAAAAACTGGTTTCCTTAACAGCGTCCAAAGACCTAAAACCGTGGATGATGGCGTGTCGCGCGAAAAGCCACCTCGTAAATCAATTCATCCTTTAAGAGGACCAAAAAAAAAAAAAATACTACTTTAGTATCCAATTAAAAAAAAATCTGCTTCCTGTTTCTTACAAGTGTTTTAAATTCTTCTCAAATAAATTTGGTACCAAAATCACTGAGTGCAAAAAAGAAATTTACACAACCAAAAACACAACTCAGTGTAAAATAAAAAAAATTAAAAAACCATTTAAAAAAAATTTTTGGTACCAAAAAAAAAACAGTGTAAATACACCCTAAGTTGTTACTCACAAGAAAAAAAAATTTTAGCACTTAAATTTCCTTATATGTGCAAAAGCACACACTAAACCAAAATACACAGTACAAAAAAAAAATAATGTTACACATACAAACCAAAAAAAAAAAAACAGTAACAAAAAAAACTCTGTTTCACCAAATAACCCTTCGACAAATATTATTATTTAAAAACGTAAGGGCGCCATTGTCAGATAGCACGACCAGCGGGTACCCGGTCTTTCCACCGGTCATGCAACTGGACAAGATAAAATTTAACAGTGACCTAATTATAACCTAATCGATGGTAAAAGATTCTGAAGAAAACTTCGAGGTACTTTACAATTAAGTGTATTTAACTTTATCACAAAAACAAAACGTCAATTCCACAAGCCAAAGGTGTTACAGAAAAAATTATACTTAGTTACAAGCTTTTGGCCAAGACCTTCATTTGACATATATCTTGCCAAGACATTACTAAACCTTAAATACCTTTAAATAGTTGTGTCAGGGACCGCCTTAACATCAGGTAGTAATATTCATTGGAATTAGTATTGCCAAGACAAAAAAAATAAACATTTAAGTAATAACTAGATGTGTTTGTTACCGCCTTAACCACAGGTAACTAGATTACATGGAAACTTGTGGAATTACATTAAAAAAAAACTTTAAGGGTAACAAAACTTGAAAACATACATGGGAATTAATTTCCAAAAATAAATCTAGCTCAGGGGAGCCGTAGATCCTACAAACAATAAATATTTGTCGTACATACTCTTTAAACCAAATCGTCTGGTACACCATTCAGTTCTACCAGGGAAAAAAAATATTACGGAACATAAAATTTTACAGTTTGGGTTATTCGGTGAAACAGGAAGAAGAATTTACCCTTTGTTACTAATAGGACATGTTTGATAAAAAACGCTCGTTGCTACCAGAAATTGTAGCATATAAAAAGTGGTAATACTGACTAGTGACGGGCATCGGCGTCACTGGTGCGAGGATTCCATAACCACGCTCAGACACCAATAATTGTATGCTAAAGGGTGATACTTGCAGCTGGAACAGGGGCCCATAAGCTGTCCCAGATTTATAGTATACAAGTATCTTATATCCTACAATATTTAATATAAAACGTCCTACCAGACAGTTGTATGATGACGTCATCTGCTGGTCCACGCATGAAGACCCTCTGCACGTGGACTCCAAGACGTTCCGGTGATGTGGCACGTTGTTTCACCTCCCCGATGAATCTACACACAACCCTCCTAACCCGGGATGCATCCAACCCAGAAATAGTAATTAACAAGTCCACTTGTCGGAAGCCGCGTGGACACAGGTTATGTCACACACACACAGGAAATTCACTAAAAAGTGGCCTTCACGCCAAAATATTGTCAGCCCTTGACACCCTGATGTTCTTACGATGTCCGCACCGATTTCCCTTGGGTTAAATTGTTAATCTCACATTTTATAAATCGTCCGCGATCTGTACCAAGAAATGTCCACGTCCCTCGTATTTTTGACAGCTCCAAGTCCATAGACAAAATATATAGACCATTGATGGATGCGTTCCGAAATATACATTTTATTCTGAACAGTCCCCCGCTCTGGGCTGAGCAATCAGACCACTAGCTCATACAACCGGGAGACGGGAGAGAGTTGTCATGGCTCGTCACAAAATCGAACCTTCGATCAACACCTCTGCGACGCGTGGAGTTCCGTCTCCGCCAAAACAACTTTAATATACGGCCCCGGCGCCAAAAGAAGGATAGCAAGTTCACATCCTTCAAAAGAATTAAATTTCCTTCCCTAGGATGCTCAGTCCTGTCTGACCACAGAGAGGACGAGAGTTGAGGACCGCTTCCACTTTACAATATACAGTGGCAAGCTCCTCAAAAATTAGAACAGTTTCCCCAATAACGCAGCGGAGGTGGGTCTTCGCCGACTTGACGGCAGCTTCAAAAAAATTCCCTCCCCAGTGAGGGCAATTTGGGGGACTGTACCGCCAAGTTACCCCTTTCCGGGCGAAGATTTAACTTAAACTAGCATAGTTATTTACAAAACAAAAAATTATCAATATCTTTTAGATAGTTAGCAGTACCTTTGTAGTTTGTGCCATTGTCGGAGCGAATAAGTGAAGGTAAATCCTTACGCGACACGTAACGATCCAACGCGGCGACGAAGGCCTCCGTAGTCAAAGCTGATACCACTGCCAAGTGAACGGCCTTGGTGGCCAAGCACACAAATACACAAGGTATGCTTTCACAACCCAAGCGTTGCGATTGCTAAAAACCCCCGTGCGCGTTACGTATGTGTCAATCCGACACCAACAGATTTACCAAAGGTCCGTCTTGGGTAGAAGCAAAGGATGAAGACTTCTGTATGGCAGGTCAGCTCTCCAAAATCAGCCTCCAAAACGCAGAAGTCCTTCATAATCCGTGAAAGGATTCAAACGAGCAACCGCTCACTTCGGCCTGACGTGATCCTCGCGCAGAACTCGAAGTCTAAACTTGATGAGGTCCGCCTGAAGTACACGTACCATGTACCAATGCGCTCCAACGCTCCTCTGCACTCACGGCTGGGGACAAAATATATGAATATCATTAACTGGTTGGTATTTCAACATAATACCACCATCATATTGGGATCCTCCAAATCTGCAAACAGTATATGTTCATTTGAAAGCCATTTCCTAAGTTCAAACATAATAATCCAAGTATCGAATCAAATATCGAATATCCAAAATTGTGGATACCTCCACCAATGAAGAAGAACCCAGAGTCTTTTAAAAACCAAATAGGATCCATCCTAACAAATCCGCGCCCAGGAAAACATCGACTGGGGCCGGATGACAAAACGTGGGTCTGCCAGATGCAGACCTGACGTGCATGAGATTATGGACGGAGGAAGGTCCAAAGAAGGCTGCCAGCCGACAATTTTGTCTATAACCATGGCTGCAGCCGCTGATTCAACTCCAGTCTATCAATACCTAGGAGCGGCACCGAAAAAACCTCCAGGTTCAAAACTAATCGGTGCGCCACTTGACTTTCCAAGTCGAGGAGGGCCCTTACCCTAACTCAATCCCCCCTGGGGCCCTAGACGCGAGCCATCGCGGTAGGCAACAGAACCGTCCGCGGTTCCGTACTCATGGCTTGAACAAGCTAGTTACAGGCTACCCCACCTGTGGAGCGCAGGACCAGTCCACTGGCAATAATATGGCTGGCGCGTGCACATCCCCACCATGGGGGGAGCGTAGCCTCCAACTCTCCCTGAGTACGGCGGGTGGTACTCTAACCGCGGGTATTCCCGGTACGGCGGTGAGTAACCCCGTGACTCCGTCTTAACACGGTGCTCCATGCCAGCTGGCACCAAAACCGGCGCGGGGAGGGGGGGCCTAGCCCTTGCCAAATCCAATTGGCCCCCGCCCGTAGGGGCCCAATTCACTACATGGCCATATGTGTGATAGCCCGTAGGCGAGGGGCTCCCTACGGGTCCACGCGCAAATACATAACTCACCTCCCGGTGAGGGGGCGCGCCTCGCGCCGCAGTCCTCCGTTCCGACGGAGGGGAGCTCTGCCCGACAGCATGCCTTCCCTGGACCGAGGGGGGGGAAGTTCTCCCTGACGCACCCCCGTTGTCCAAGGGGGGGGGAGTTCTCCCTGAAGCACCCCCGCCCGTAGGGCTCCGTCGCTGCGGGACCGGTGAAGCCGCTTCAGATCTGTTGGCACACAACAATAAATGGTGAGGCCCCTCACAAACACTGCAACGTCGTGGCTCGGGACAATTACGTTCAAAATGATTGCCCAAGCAACCGAAACACAGGCCCTTACGCTTCACTATGCGTCGCCACTCGGTGACGTGCAGGTTTCGCCACTGCTGACATCTCAGCAGGTCATGCCCCGTATGGCCACACTGTAAACAGGTCGATGACCTCTCGACCACGGCGACCGCCGCTAAACGCGTCATATCGCGTCCCCGCGACTGCTGCGGTTGTCTGGGCTCCCCACATTCCGATGAGCCAGCAGACGAAAATGATTGCGCCCCAGATGGCGCCAAGTCCGGTTGTGATGTTTCTGCTACCCTAGCTTCATATTCAAGAAACGTTAATAAGTCCGTAAATTTAGGCACAGTGCTGCCATCTTTTCCTGCGGACACCCGCTCAAAACGTGACCTCACGTCATTAGGCAACCTACCTAAAATAATGTGAACGAGTAAAAACGACCACTCGTCCACCGGTAAACCTAATGTTCTAAGGGCATTACACGCCACAGTGACCGGGGTCAGCAACTGCAACCTTAGTTGGGCCCGGTCAGTTACCCTAGGTAACGTCAACAATTGAGACGCATGCGCATCCGCCAGTAAGCGCATGTTCTGATACCTATCATTTAATAAGCCCCACGCTATATCATAATGATCATCCTCCACCCTGAGGTGCTGGATGAGCGACCTTGCTTCGCCCTCCAATGTTGACATCAAATATGCCATCTTTTGCCCCTTTGATAAATCTACCCTAGAATTTATTAATGACGTAAACATATTCCTATATGAAACCCATTCTTCCATTTTCCCATTGAATTTATTTAGTTTTAAATTAGCCAAACTACTAGACACGCCATCTACCGGTTGAGGCGTGACAACTATAGGACCTCCTGAATTTTGCCTCTTTAGATCAGCAACAATATTCGACGTTATAACCAGCGTCTTACCAGTGGCGCCATCTATTGGTCTAGGTGTGCTAACAACCGGGCTGCCCGATTGCCGCCTCTTGATCATGGAGGCCGCCTCTGTTATATCATCATAAATCCCTTTTATCTGAGCTAAATCCGTAACATACCTCTTCAAAGGCTCGTCACTTTCCTGCAGTGCTGCCACAGCCGCCTCTGCATCAGCCAGCCGCTGATGCATCCGCTCGGCTCTCTCCAGGATTGCATTGTCGCGATCCGAACGAGAAAGCAATCCCTGGACGGTTGTAAACCAGCGGAGCTCTTTCGCCAACGCAGCCTTGTGAGACTTGGACATCATGCCGCAACAAACCGGGAAATGTATAAATAAAAACTATTTAGCAAACACCCTGACACGGCACAAAATACAGAAGCACTGCTCAATAGATACCCTATCTATAAATAGAATTTAATTAGCAAAATTAATTCCCAATTACCAATGTATGTACTGTCCGTCAATACTAAACAAACAAATAGGTCCCTACCTATTACAACATTACCAAATTTAAATTATATTTGGTGTATACAATACACACAAACCCGAATGCACATTCCACTATGCACTTGTATACATCCTTGTAAGTACATACATTCAAGCCAAGATAACAGTATATTAGCTAACAAGTTG